>CM059587.1:23955000-25205000 GCA_030407085.1 Trichopria drosophilae
TTTTCCGGAAATTGCGAAGCCTTCGGGCAGTCTGGTCATAGATTTTCGGCGACGCACAGCACATTTCGACGCATCCAACAATTTTGGAATTTTTCACAATTTACTATTATTAGTATATTAACTATTCTCGAACATCCGAGATCCGAGTTTCGGGACGCGGTTATTAGTGCGTGTACTAAACTGCGAGAATAATAAAGTGCACTGAGCCTGAACACGTATCTTTCCATGATCCTGAATCGCAAAGTTTTTCTGTAATACGAGATTATTGCTAGCTGTAACTCGAGAACGGAATAGATACAATTTTAGGTAATATAGTCCCTACAATAGATCAGAAGTGGGATTTTGGTAAAATGGGGTTTTAAGCTTTAAACCGTGACTTTATCATACAGAAAATATATACGTTATGATTGTAAGGTTCCTTAATTACAAATTAGAAGTAAGTATAACGAAAATCAAAATGGCTCATCCAATAAATAGGTTTAAAAAGCAATTATTAATTTTCGTAACTTTTTGGGGACGCTGATAATGAAAAAGACGTCAGAATTCAAAATGTCTGGCTGATCGTTCGGTTTATTAGTACAACTGATTGGTTATACACTATTTTTATATTTGAACTGGCATATTGGATCATTTTTATTAAATTTTGCAATGTTCATAGTTTTACTTATGATCCAGGAATCTTCTTCTTTCGGAGATGGTTTTCAGCTTGATTTCGGATGACTATTCCATATAATTTGAAGAGTTTGGAGGGTCACGAAATTGTCCAAGAAATGATTGCAATAATGAGGTGTACATTTTTTAAATATTCAAGTTGAAATATCTTTCAATTTGGTACAAACAAATAATTAATATATTAATAAAAGTAAATAATACTAGTTTATAATGAGTTTCTTCGGTAAACACTAGACGAAGCGCTGCACCAAACCATTCACTGTCAATAAATCCATGCAATCAATATCTTTTTAGGATCCGAATACAATCTCAAAATATATTTGCCCTTCAAAAATATTTTCTACGGATGCATTTCATAACACTGACTTAAAACGAATTGTTCCATGTACTGCTTCTCATCTTCAGATATCCTTAGATTAAGATACCAGAATTCCTTGAATAGGTATGTTGGAAAATACGAACAATTTACTGCCTGTCAGAAACGATGCAGTCGATAAAACAAAATTAGATTCCGCGTATGTCAATCTCCAGGTCACTTGTTTTCAGACACAAAAATAATCAATACTCTAAGACAGTTTAACATATTTTTTGTTTACACTGTGACTTTCTGTCTTTTCTAGATCTTGAATTCTCTTGGGGTGGGAATCATAAATTCGCAAAAAAACGATTGAGTTTATTAATTATTTAGAAACGTTTGGAATAGTTGCTAGCCATACCAGGGTATTATGCTTCGTCGATTCATGTTAATATTATTTAAATAATTCTACAACAATGCTCATTAATGCAGTCAACAAAACATTGCAGAGCGAATTTATTAATCAGCTTAAATTATTACTTCGCAAAAATATCGTTGGGTGCATAACATAGGAATTAATGAAGGGATCGTGAGATAAAGTTTTGAATTCTCACATAAACATTTACCAAATAAATAATATTTTAAAGAGATAAATAAAAATTTATGTCAACATTTTATGAAAGATAAGCTGATTATGTTGGCACTTTGTATTCTTACGTAATTGCAAGCCCTGATTACAAATATCATAGTGAAATTCAGAGATAAGGCCATCACCATGGTCGAAACTAAAATAACGTTGTTTGGTAATTATTTCATTAATTCTGAATAAAATGTAAATCACGAAATTCAATACAAAAAAGGTTCAAAATATTTAAGTCTTTATATCAAAGGTAATCCATTTAAATACTATTTAAAAAGAATATGAAATTATTAAATGTGTAAATCTAGGAACAACAAAGTGCCAGTAGTGTAAACAAAAATGGGGGGGAGGTCCACTATTAATATTCAAATATAATTAAAATTTTCATTTAAAAAATGGCATTATACGCCAAATTTGACGTCTTCCCATCTTTAAATCATTTATACAAAATTGAATACGTCCTATCTTAAGAAACTTCTACTTAAAATTTAAAAACAATGTTTGTTTTGTAGTTTTCAAGATTTTCTTTGCTGTGTAACGTTATTGCACATATTATCCTAATGGCGGTTCTCCCCCATATCATGACCAGAGGAAAAAATCGGGATACACTCATTTGTATATTCCAATCACGAAGTTATAACCCATATCAGTGAAGAAATTCGTGAAAAATATAAAAAACGACATAAAAATTATGGCAGCTTTATTTCATTTTGCAAAATGTTCGTATAAATAATTTTTTTTTTTCGGGAATGGATACAGTACTCTTGAAAGTAGTGGAAAAGGATCATCCAAAAATTCAACAATTCTTTTTACTCTGTAAACGGAACTGAAATTGGTGTACCCGCTTCTATCATTTTAGGCAAAAACGGATTTACTGACTGTAATTTTTCAATTTTTGTACAGAAATCGCAAAGAATCAATGAAACAACGAAATGCATGATGACCAATAACGAAATAGTATTTACTGTAGAAAATACACTTTTATACCCTATTTTTTGGGCCGAGCAGATTTTTGTTCACACTTTTAGATTGTGCGCAACTCTGAAAATATCACATTTCGTTGAAAACAATTTTAAAGATGTCATTATTTCACTTCTGCCTGATTTGAAATGAAGTCAGTCATTAATAAATTGTAGTGTTGGCTTCGGAAATTTATCCCAGAAAATTTTTAATAAGATTTGGTATTACAGTAGCTTTTTTTCAAATAAAACCAGTTAGACTGAAAAAACGCAATATATTTTTATAGGTTAGTAAAGTTTATAAAACATTGAAATGAGAAAATTGTGTGTTTTAAAACTCGTTTTAAATTTTTTACTTTTGCACATTTTTATTACACATGCACATTTCATATACAATATGAGATTATGGTATTCAATTCCAATCACTTTTTATGATGACATAATGCAAAATAATTTGTGCAAACATAAATGCAATTATAGTTGAAAATAAACCTATTAACCGTAAATACTGACTTCAGGGTCGTTTTCGACCCAGAGAAAATTCAAATTGTCCTTTATAAATTGCACAACTGTAAGCATTTTCAAACGTCAGGGCATATTTGACCCAGGTAGTGGGAGGAAAAGGCTTTAAAATAGCCGTCGGTACTAAGGGTTAATAAACAATATTACGAAAGGATTAAATCATCGCGAGAAATTAGCATTATATGAAATGAATATGAACAAAATTAAAATTTTACTTTTACATTAGAAGCAAAATTAGACCATATTTTATCTGATTTGCTAATATGTATATATATATACAGGGTGGCCGATTTATCTGAAGACATCGAAATATCTCGAGAACTATGCACAGAATCAAAAAAGTTGTCGGATGAAAGTTGTTCGACACGAAGGGGGGCATCCAGTGATAATTAAATTTACCCCCTCTCCCATCCCCTGGGGGTGGAGTGGGGCAAAAACAATAAAACTTAAATAGGAACCCCCAGTTTTTATTGCCGATTTGGATTCTCCGGAAAAAAGTACACCAATTTGACCTAGGAGCTATTGCATTTTGGTTCACAGGTGACGCTGTAATCGATAAAAATCCAAATTTATCTGAAGACATTGAAATACCTCGAGAACTATGCACAGAATCAAAAAAGTTGTCGGATGAAAGTTGTTCGACACGAAGGGGGGCATCCAGGGGGCAAATAGGTACAATTTGATCCCTTTATGAAAATTTAATATTAAAAATTCTAATATTAGAATTTTTAATATTAGAATTTAGTAATATCAATTGCGAAAATTGTTATTCTGAATATGAAATTTTAATAATGTCCATTCGAAAAATTAAGATTATGAATAATTGATATTCTTCATATTAAAAATCAAAACTGATTACATAAAAATTGTGCATACAATATGGAAGCAATTTTATAAATAAGTTTTCTACCTTCAATAAAATTACATTTTAGGTTTTAAATTTATTATTTAATAAACAAAAAGAGGACATCACGCAATCCATTAAAAAACGCGTCATGTCCCTTCACTCAGCTCATTCATTCTCTCTCTGTATGTTTTTTCCGAAATGAGAATAAATAAGCTGAGCATTGACGGTCAAACCAGCTTCTATTAAACAAAACGAAACTCTTACTTCATTTGGGGATTTCGTTGCCATCTACCGGACCCCGAGAGAACTCACGTGGTTTCATACATGTACATCGCTTGCATTTCGGCCATCATCGGCGCCGGTTCTGTTACATAACGCTAGAGGGCGACATAACTCGAAAATAAAGTAGCATATCATTTTATACATAAGTTGAGTCACACGTAACCAGTTCACCTACATTTTTCTCTACTTTCCTGAAGGGAAGTAAATGGATATCGCGACTTTCTAATCCCCATATTAAAATTTAGTATTCACGGTCTCTCAGTGTAAGACTGTTTTTGAAGTCCATTGTATTGGTAGTAATTCGGTCGGAGGTCACTTTGCTTTTAGAATAACAACTTTCCGTTTACGTGACTATTTTTTGTCTACCCTTCATTGCTTAAATCGAATTGCAAGTTAAAAATGAATCCTGCTACAGTTCCCGAAAAAATCGAAATGATTCTTATTTATGGTGAATGTAAGAGGAATATTGACGATGCTGTTGCGTTGTATGCTGAGCGTTTTCCAGATAATGCTCGCTCGCGTTCTTTTTTTTACAAAGTTGTGAATGCCTTTCACTCTGATGGCAGCGTACAAATGAAAAAAAGGAAGCGAAGATTAACAGTTACAGGAGAAGCTAACGAAGTAGCTGTACTAGCAGCTATTCACCAAAATCTACATGTAAGCACACGACAATTACATCGCGATTCCGGCATTTCCAGAGACAGTATTCAAAGAATATTGCATCGTCATAAGTTTCACCCATATCACATTTCACTGCACCAGGAACTAGATGGCGATGATTTTCATAACCGCGTGGTGTTTTGTGAATGGGCATTTCAAAAAATGCAGACGAACCACAATTTCTTTGCTAATGTATTATTTTCAGATGAATCTACATTCACGAACCATGGTGGCGTCAATAGGCATAATATGCATTATTGGAGCGTAGAAAATCCCCATTGGTTACGACAAGTTAATCATCAACGTCCTTGGTCGGTGAACGTTTGGTGTGGAATCATGGGAAATAAACTCATTGGTCCTTATTTCATTGAAGGTAATTTGAATGGAACAAAATATCGAGATTTCCTAGAACAAGAAGTACCATTACTACTTGAGGATGTTGCTATGGACGTCCGACGGACAATGTGGTTTCAGCATGATGGTTGCCCAGCACATTTTTCAAGAGTAGCAAGGGAAATACAAGACCGTGATTACAATGGTAGGTGGATTGGTAGAGGTGGCCCCATTAATTGGCCTGCGAGGTCACCTGATCTAACATCTCTGGATTTCTTCCTATGGGGTTACCTAAAAGGTAAGGTTTATGAACAAGTACCAACGACTCGTGAAAACATGGTGGAACGCATAAGAACTGCTTGCGCAGAAATTTCTGCAGATATGATTCTATCATGTATAAAGTCATTTGAAGAAAGAATAAATAAATGCATTGAAGTGGACGGTCAACATTTCGAACACTTACTCAAGTAAGTGAACAGTGAGACAGTGAGAGGCAAGGGGAATCACGTGAAACAAGCACCCCAAAGGGAACAGAAAAATACCACGTCCACGTCGTTGTTCCTGGGTAGCGCTAAATGTATTTTTTCCCGCCTTTGTTAGAATGACCGTATTCCATATCCGCTACGCGGGCGAAAATTGTCAATATTGGAGAATCCAAATCTGCAATAAAAACTAGGGGTTCCTATTTAAGTTTTATTGTTTTTGCCCCCACTCCACCCCCAGGGGATGGGGCAGGGGGTAAATTTTATTATTACTGGATGCCCCCCTTCGTGTCGAACAACTTTCATCCGACAACTTTTTTGATTCTGTGCATAGTTCTCGAGGTATTTCAATGTCTTCGGATAAATTTAGATTTTTATCGATTACAGCGCCACCTGTGAACCAAAATGCAATAGCTCCTAGGTCAAATTCGTGTACTTTTTTCCGGAGAATCCAAATCTGCAATAAAAAATGGGGGTTCCTATTTAAGTTTTATTGTTTTTGCCCCCACTCCACCTCCAGGGGATGAGGGAGGGGGTAAATTTAATTATCACTGGATGCCCCCCTTTGTGTCGAACAACTTTCATCCGACAACTTTTTTGATTCTGTGCATAGTTCTCGAGATATTTCGATGTCTTCAGATAAATCGGCCACCCTGTATATATATATATATAATATATTGTACATAATAGCAATTATAAAAACAAATTAATACAAAATGCAATATTAGAGAAATATTGGATGTTTTATATTTTTTCATAATAAATAATGAATAATTAATAATAACAGTATTATATTTTCATTCAACATATTCTATTTCTTACAAAATTTATTAATATAATTGAAATAAAAATAAAAAATCTTTGGAAGAGCGAGTGAAATATCAATACCGTATTTTCATTCAATCTATCTCAAATCAGATTTGTGCCTCCTTAAGGACCGAGAGTAACTTCTTTAAACCAAGCTTCGAAAGATTAAATGAAAGCTGGAATGAGGATGAACATGTGGAACAACTGTATTTTTAGCTGACTCGTGCCAGATGAAGACAATGCAGTTGGCACATTTAATAATTTCTCTAGAAGAGTTAATGTTGATTAAGTATTTGTAAATTATTTTTATAAATGATACCGTTGTAATTTAGGTATATATTTTGTATGCAGGCAATGGTAAACTACTCCACATTTATACATTTATAGGTAATGAATTTTGTATTGTACCTACTGATTTATACTGCACTCTTTTTTAGTATACACGAAATATGTCCTTAATAATTTCTGTTCTTAATAATGTATGGGGGCGTTATTTATACGCCTCCTGCCCATTACGCATTTCATTTAAGGGGGTTCTAAAGTGCTCGAACGATAAGGTAGGAATATTCACTAAAAACCGCAAATAAAAAGTGACTGAACCGATTTTTCGAAATTTGGGATTTGCAACGGCAATTTTAATTACTATAGACGGTATCATAGAAAATGCCAAAAACATTCTCGGTCAGTTCTCAATTAATATCTTTCTTTAAGAGTTCGATGTTACGATGGAAAAAGTTACGAAACTTTAAAATAAATATTCTGTTACAAGCGGAAAGAAGACGGGTTACTTTGTAGTATAATTGATACAATTTTGAGCATTTTGTATCATATAAATCCAGGTAGGATTTGCAAAATTCAAAATGAAAACTCTAATATTTCATATATATACATATATAAGTAATTCTGCGATACCTTTAATATTTAGGAAACTGCCTATGTACAACACGAATTCAATATAATTGGGAGGCAAACAAAATTATATGAAGGTTTATATGAAGCAAATGTTAAAAAATATTGACCAATAGTTTTGGTTGAAGGAGAATAATTAATTTCACATGAAACAGAAATGAAACTACAATATATTGACAGATTTATGTTGAAAACTGTCCTGTAAATTTTTTCTTCTGAATAAAAAAGAAAATGTGTTTTTTTTTTAATGAAATGTCGCAAAATGTGTTATTTAGTACTGTACTTTAAAGAGACGCGAGGCTCCAGAAGGTACCTTTCTTCCCATAGAAAACTAAATTTTCATAAAAAATAAATTCTTTTACATCGGATTATTAAAAAAAAGGCGTTTCGAGTTTTCAACAAAATATTGTATATGTGTGCATCCTTCAAATAAAATGGATTTAAACTACACTTTTTAAATTACCCTGCAGTTTAGCGCAAAAAATTATAAGGGTTTAAAAAACACTAGCCCCTCGCATCGAAAATCGTTATTTTTTTATAGTTGCACACCATTTATACAGTTTGAAAATCACCAAAATCGAATGTTATTTTTTTTTGTTACATTTTTAAGTTTCATGGCAGCATTTTCAAGTGGCTAAGGGCCGCATCGCAAAATAACAAGTTTTACAAATAGGAAAAAAGAAGAATATCGTTATTTTATTTTGTGTTATTTATTCCCTTATATTGGTATGCTTTAGGTTCTTACATGATTGAATAGTTTATACTTAAATATTACCATCTGCTCATAAAAAAAAAACGTTGCACTTGTGTGGCTAAAAATACAAAATCTTTTTTTCTTAAAGATCAAAATTTAAAAGTATCGCAGAATTACTCATATATTTATAAAGGAAATAACAATTTTAGATATTCCATTGTTACCGCAGTTTCATGAATAAATCAGTACCCGGTGTAATCTGGCTCCTTTGACAGTGAAATTTCCTGACTTACAAAATTTGAATTGTATTTATGATATTATTCTAATTTTTATTTAGTGTTGCATTGAACAACCTAGTATTGATCTATTTCTGGATGATAACTTCTTCTTCTTCCTGTTTGTACTGAATGTATCGATTTTACGCAATGAAAGTAATTATTTCTTCGAATGAAACAATAAAATGATAGATATAGATGTATACTTATCAAAGTCAATTAAATCTAATGATACTTTAATTTATTCAGTAAAAACGAAAAAGAAAATCCACTTTTAAGAAAGCAGATTACTTTTAGAAAATTAATATTTTTAAACAGACAGAAATGCTATAAACGTAATCTATATTCAACTTTTTTGATATGAGTGAACATTTTTTTAAATTTTGATAAATAGTTTTATTCAAAAGTGGGTTATACGAAAGACATTCAAGTTGTATAAAAATCTGAAAAAGATTGAGTTTTATATAGGAATAAGTTTTTCACACATTTACTTTCATTTTTTTAAATCGTTCAGACTTGAAAATTAATCATTTAGAAATAATAAAACATCGAATAAGAAGTAATGCCGAAATCGGTAAAAAAAGCACACCGACACAATACTTGAATAAACTAATAGACACATGAAAAATGTTTTTAGGAGACCGATTACACAAGTCATAATTATAGAATTAAATTTATTTCGATCTCCATATTTCCGTTCGCGACATACATCGTATGCACTGTTGCTAGATTCCGCTTTGTATAGCATTGTAGGTATACCGGGTGAATAATTCAAGGTCGAACATAGGGGAACACATGTATTAGCTCTCAGCCAATCGCTATCGAGCTTGAAAGTATGCATTATCGCCACCGACCAATCACGGAAAGCGTATATAATCTATCAACTTTTTGATGTTTACGATTAAGAAAATGATTTATTTAAAAAATCTATGCATTAAATATGAAAAATGCTAATAATTAAACTATTTATTAATACGCATCAAATTACTTAATCGAAAAAGTCTTCCGTATAATCATGTAAACATGTCTTACATGCTAGGTTAGGTTAGGAAGACTGGTATGGTTTCGGAGGTTTCGGACGTTTCGGAGTGTAGTTTGATGGGTCTGATCACAGAACAATAACTAACTTTAACGTCTCCGTTAATAGCAGTCCAATTCACGCATTCTTGAATAATCCTGAAAAAAAAAACACAATCACAAAGAATCGTATTATCATATTAAATATTAAATAAATTATAAATATTTGTCACTTGGCAACTTATCTAATTGTAAACGAAACGTCCGAAACCATATCAGTCTTCCTAACCTAACCTAGAATGTAACACATGATTATACGAAAAACTTTTTCGATTAAGTAATTTGATGCGTATTAAAAAATAGCTTAATTATTAATATTTTTCATATTTAATGCATAGATTTTTTAAATCAATCATTAACATCTTAACACTTAATCGTAAACATCAAAAAGTTGATAGATGTTAAACGCTTTCCGTGATTGGTCGGTGGCGATAATGCATACTCTCAAGCTCGATAGCGATTGGCTGAGAGCTAATACATCTGTTCCCCTATGTTCGGCCTTGAATTATTCACCCGGTATATCCTTACAATGTTAAAAAAAGCAAAATCTGGCAACAGTGATCGTATACAATAATAACTATAAAATAATCTGCACAAATTAAAAATCAACAAGCTTTAGCAACTACGTTGCCAATGATCAAATAAAAAAAATTACGATATTTTGTCAGTTTCTATCCAACCTCCGTTAGGTGCATATCACGAATAGAAATTTAACTTTTAAAAATAAATATAAAAAATTCTCATACAGTATGAGCGTGTTTCTTCTTCACAAAATAATTTTGATCAAAGGATGTTTGCATTTTTGTTATTGTTTTTGCTTGAAGCTATTTGTGTCGCAGAGAATCCTGACCCTGTAATTTTCCAGGTTTTGTGGATGTGTCGATTACATACGATTTCGACGTTGCTATTTCGACCTGCTTCTTTGTTATTTACACCTTATTTGTTTACATATCAATATTGCAATGTCAATAAGTTTTTTCAAAATTATTACCGAGTGAATATACTATAATAGTACATTACGATACAAGTGCGCTAAGTAGTTACTTAGCGCACGGTGCACCAATGTTCTACTTTGCACACGGAAAACAGTGTGCTAAGTGAGCACTTAGCGCACGGAGTTAAAAAAAGTAATTTTATACAAAATGTGTAGAACTTATATATTAATGTTACACTATGTGTAAACCCGGGAAAAAATGAATTATATATAATTATATATAAATTTAGATGCAATTATATATAATAATATATAATTATATATGTTTATATACGATTACATATAATTATATACAATTTTTTATACAATTAGATCCAATTATATATTATTATATAATTATATATAATTATATATGGATTTTTGCCGTATATAATTATATATAATCGCATATAAACATATATAATTATATATAATTATATATTAGCATATATAATTGTATATAAATGACGGCTTTGTATATAATTATATACGGCCAAAATCCATATATAATTATATATAATTATATATAAATGGATCTAATTGTATCAAAAATTGTATATAATTGTATATAATCGTATATAAACATATATAATCATATATTATTATATATAATTGGATCTAATTGTATCAAAAATTGTATATAATTATATATAATCCATTTTTTCCCGGGAAGCTAATCATAATATTAAAGCTATTCATAATTTATGTATAATTTGTACACAACCTGTTTAAATTTTAGAACTTTAACTAAAAAATTATAATAAATATACTTTATATATGGATTATATATTCTTAATTATTACGCGTATAAAATTACAATACACATAATTATATACAGTTTTTACATAATGTTTTATATAAATAACTTTTTTACTTTTATAGGTTTGAAACTTGATTTAAAATTTTTACTAATTTCAATTTTTAAACTGATGTTTAATTGTATTATTTGAAAACTTCCATTGGTATGCACTGATATTTTACCCATACAGATTTATAAGAATAGTAATTAAACCTAACGTTTTCCGTACAAATGTAGTATTCTTTTATATGAAGCAAGATATTCCGCAACTGCTCTGCACGATTACTTATTCAAATAAATAACCATTTAACTGTCATAACTCGGCTTTAGTAAGTTACTTTATGTTACTTTCGCGCATTACATTGTACCTTATCGCAATGCACATTTTTCACATGTTAGGATTTTACGCACGCGTTACACGCGTCTGCAATTAATATGAGCCGATTAATACGAACCAGTGTACAACCCGTCCTTTGCGTGTAGTAAACTTCGGGCCATAACTTTTGTAATGAACTATCCCAGTATTTTACACAATGATGGATCTAGAAGATCGCATTACTATACCCAGTTTGTTTCACATCGCTAAATTGTGTTTCATCACGAAGTTATTGTTAAAATGATGGTATGATGACTTTCGGAAAGAGTAGTTGTTTGGAAAAAAGTCACATTTGAATTATGAGAATATAAATGATATCCATTTTGTTGTATACAGCGCATATACAGATTTGGGAAAATATAATCTGTTAATAATTTATATATAAAAATATACTGTTCACGCATATTTTAAAAATATTTTACATTATTACAGGTCATCAAACTTTATTTTAATAATTCTAACTGTCATTTAAAAGTTTCAAGAATAAGTTGAAAATGACGCAAAATGATTCTGCTGGGTTGAAATTCCAAGCGACGCCATAAAGACATCAACAAATCAGTACACACGTAAAAATGGAACATATGCCATAAAAATTAAAACAAAACTACCGAAACTGATGTCCGGTGACCATTGGTCACATTTTGCTGGATCATCACAAACGTACAAATATCACCAAAAAATCGTCATAAAGTTCAAGTATGAAAATCACATGTAAAAAATCGGAATTAAATTCTTGACATTCTTCTTCTTTCGTTGGATAGTTACGTTAGTTTACATTGTTATAACAATGTTGCTGAAATATGCGTATTTTTAAAATGTGCGAATTTATTCGACAGTTTCGGTTGAACCATAAAAGTACGTGATATAGAAAACTATAACTAAATTATCAAATAAAATTATTACTGAACCCTATTTTTACTCGTTTTCATAACATTTTGTTATTAATATGGATTTATTTGTCGAACTGTATTTTGTCAACTTTACGAGGCTCTTGTAGGTTTCAGTTTTAATTTAATCGCATCGTATTAGAGGACAAAAAATTTTTGTTTTTTCAAGGCCTACAACTTTTTTCTGTGTGATATTTCGGTAACTATGTGTCGAAACGAGTTAAGCGCGAAAATCCTGAAAAATCGGCATTTATCCCGTTTTTATGGCTATAACAAGAGAGATATTCATTGTAGATCAAAAACCAATGGAGACAATTTATAGAGCTTTAAAATATCTTTAAAATGAGCTCCGGTTCGTTAAGATACTTTCAAACCGAGTCGAGATATTTCAACAAATGTGATTTTTTCACCTAAATTTTAGTGCTGAATAACTTAAAAACTCTACCTTCCCGAACATTTTTTAGAGGAAAAAGTTGTTCAGAATTATCTGTAGAATCTAGAGTTAGCCGCTGGGTAATGGTTGGCCGATCACCCTGTATAGTTACATATATGCCTAAATCTAACTGTATATATGCTAATATATGCTTATCGTTGTATATATAGATATATATATATAAGCATATATAGGTGTACAGCTACGTTCACGAGGTCATATATAGGGTCATATATCGCTATATCTGAATATATATGACATATCTAGCAGTATATAGTTATATCCGGTCAAAATCCATATATAATCATATATAGTTAGATAAAATTATATCTAAAGCATATCTGCGATCCATATATAATTCAGATGTAATTATATCTCATTCAGATACAACCCATTTTTTCCCGGGATCGGATGTCGATATTTCTATTTTATTATTTTCCATTCGTATCTCTTCGAATTGGAACTTTCTAACACCGGTCAGAATTATTAAAAGATATTTGTTGTGCAATAATATAAAATATTTAAAAATTATGCATATTGGTTATATAAATTATATCCCCAAAAAAACGGTATATTTTTTATATATATAAATTACGTACAGATTGTTTATGCCCAAATCTGTAATATTCTGGGATATAATTCCGAAAAGCCCAACGGTCCGAATATTTTTGAATGTACCATTCACACGGACAAGGTCATCTTCTAGGGCAAAACTAGGAAAATCGTGTAATTTTGTGTTTTTTTTTTGCTTTCGGAAAAGTAGGCATCGCTGTTTTACATGCTTTCCTTTACAATTACGAAAAAATGTATAAAATGTTTCTTTGTAGAGAATTTCATTCTCTATCTTTCTTGTTTGAGATATTTTCCTCCAGATGCCTCCTTTTGAAAATAAATGCAAAAAACCACAAAATCACACAATTTTCCTAGTTTTGACCTTGAAAATACCTTGTCTCCAATTTTCACTGTGATGTTCGTAATCAGCGCATCAAAATACGTCGGAAATGGTACTTTAAAAAAAATTAAATGCAAATTATAAAAGTGTTTTTGTATTTTTCGTGCGTATTTTGTATAAAAAGTTGTAAATGAACAAATCAATATCAGTATCAACTGGTAGAATTTAGTACTTTAGTACCGAAATGTCTTATATTCTGTCATCAATTTTAATTGACTTAGCAGTAATTAATAAAAATGTTTAACTTGCGAAACAAATTTAATAGTTAATTGGAGTATTTAAAATCTCAGACATTCGCGGTCAATATGTTTCCAATAAATATTCCATTTCTTTGTATAAATATTCTACATATAAATCCTCCGAGTTTTAACGTTTCAAATAATACTCATAGTACTTTTTGGTTAAGTCTCGAATGGAGTCGTTAAAACAGAACTACCAGCGAAGTCTGTGAGTGTAACCGCTATAGTTATTCAATAAATGGCAGTATGTAACACACGTCTCTGTTGCATTTTTTAATAAAATATTCGAGATTTGTCATCAATTGGAATTAACATTTTCCTTGTTTCAAGGTTTAGTTGGTAACTATCGCAATTTATAATGCACATTTCTCAACAATGCCAGGGCCATAATACAATATTAAAAATAATTTAGTATTATTTATTAAAAATAATAGTACTTAAGGAAAGTTGGGATGTACTTCCTAACAAGGTCTTTTGCAACAAACTGTTTACCAATAAAAATGGACCATGAAATCCATTACAAGAAATATTTAGTTCACTTTCATCAATATATAAACTATAATGTTATAAATTAAGGACGAACTTGGAAATTATCTTGGCATCTCCGATGGATTTGTTTGTAAAGCATCAATCAGTTTTTTGAGAATACTTTTGATAAATAAGCAGAAAATAACACTACAATTTCTAGTAAGCGAAATTATAGTAGACATACATGAAAATGGAAGTAATAATCAGTGAATGTTCTTTATTCTTTCAAAATGTCTAATTTTCAGCTAATTCCATTTGTTATTTTTTCAACAGGGTTTTCACATTAAAAGGCCAGTGAAGGATTTTATTCGATTTGAAAATGTGATCTGAAAAATGGTACATCCTCACGAGGGTCTGGGAATCTAAGGGTGTTGTCGGAGATAATCGGTAGCTTCTTCGTACGGCGAAGTTATATTCGCAGCGAGCACGAACGAGCACACCTGGAATAATCGCCCCGTATCGTAATTTCATATGCAATCACTAGCAATCATTTTTGCTCGTAGTTAAGCCGCAAACCCACGCACCACGTAATTGCCACTGTAAATTACCGGCAGCTATCCGTACCATACTTCGATCATAATTTCTAGCCGAGAAACGCGAGCGCATCTCGTCTTTCACCTCCTCAGGTATTGTGAATAGTAATTAGATTCTAATAGCGTTATATTCAATATGAAAAAATTCAAAAAATTAAAATTATTTCATAATTATATATTTAATGTTACATTAGCCAAAAATTTACCAGTAAGTGAACAATTTCGAAAATATCGATTTTATTGTAACCCAAAATATCTAAAAATGGGATATAAATTTACATTTATGTAAATTAAATTTAACGAGAAAAATGTTCTAACTTGAAATGAAAAAGCTAATGATAATTATTTAGAAATTATACAATTTTTAAAGCCTACTTTTCGAAGGGGTTCATTTAAACTTTTTTTAGGAAATATGAGTTAATATTTGCGCCTCTAATCCATATTGGATGCAGTATTCAAACACAACAATTAATATATCGGTACGTCTAAATTGTACTAAAGAACCCATCTTTGATTCTGAACAGCGGCCGAAATTTGATGAAAAATTGATGAAATCGGAGCACATCTAAAAGTTATCGAAATCACGTAAGTTTTGTTAAATAAAGTTGGACGATGGACGAGATTTTAAATTTGCTCATATTATCCTAAAAAACGATTGTTTCTTGAACAAAAGAGAATCTGCTTAACAATCATCCCACATTTAATATTGATCTAATTTCGATTGATGCAATCTAATTTACAATTAAAAATTTTCAAATGGAAATACAATAAACGATCACGCCAAGAATTATGAAAATGTTATAGAAGAATGTGAAATTTTGCTCCTCCAAAAACCTGGAAATTCTGAAATGAAATCCGCAGAGTTCTCAAAGAAGTCGAATGTGTAACCTGATGATTTGTACACTTTGGCAACAAATTAATCTCGAACCACGCACTTTCATTGTCAGAATCACTGCAACTTTTGTATATACAAATTCAAAAGTCCTTCAGCGCTGTAGTACATAAATTCCTGCTACAGAAACTATAGATAACACCAGTTCATTTGCAGGCAAGTTTTTAGATTTTGGATAGGTTTTTGGAAACTTTCTATGAATGTTGTGAATCTGTTAAATATGATCAGCGTTTCTTTTTTGTCAAATCAAACATTGGAAACATAATGGTTATTTTGTCTTGAAGGAGCTGATTTTAAACAGTTTCTGTCTAACTTCCCCAAATAGTGTACTACAACGTATTGAATTTTAAAATTGATGATAACTTTTTTTAATATAATACCTATGTATTGAATTTCTTCTAGACATTTACGCATAATTTCGTTCCCTAAGAATCTTTTATTTTTTATTTGCAGACATTTCAGCGTTGTTTCTCGACGGGGACAGAAGATTTTAATTTTTTTTTCTATAATAGGCGTCATTGAATTGGAGGATCGATAATTCTAACCTTTTCCTAAATAAACGAAACTATTGAAATTTACTGTCTTAAATAATATTGATTGAAAATGGCATTTCATTACGATTATCTATAATTGTAGAAATTTGAATAAATTTTTTCTTACAAGATTAAAAATTTAAGATAAGTTCAGATAAGTTAACTGGGTCTTAAAAAGGTTTAATGTCGGATCACTGTTCAGCAGATTCTCCTGAGTTTCACGTTTGATCAAGTAGTAATGGGATTTTCGTCCAATAAAACCTCGTTTAATATCCAACTTTGTTTCACAAAACTGATTTGGATCAATTTTGAATGTGCCGCGATTCAATTTTTTATCAAATTCCGATCAATTTTTTTGTTTTGTAATTTTTTAAATATAAAATGCTTAAACTTTTAGGCATTCAGCTTATGGAATGTTCTCCTTCTGTGACATATTTCAAATTATTGTGCTATGCATTATATATATACGCTTAAATTTTTTCATATCAAACCTCGTTTTGTGCTCCGTGTGCGGCGAGTTTTCTGTTGACTTTACGTCGTTTCCAACCTGAAAAAAAAAGAAACATGAGTTTTATATATATATATATATTTATACGATTAATACGGCTATTCTAATGTTTGATCTTATATATGCAAATTAAAAAAAAATAACCTCCATCCTCCACCGGTGTAAATATTCATGCATTTAAATGCATTGGTAAACAGTCTTAAGTAATATAACAATGAAATTAAATATTATAATCACAAATATTGAAAAAAAAAATTGAAAAAAAAAACAATATGGCGGGAACGGAGGATGACCGTTTAATAGATAAGTGGAAAGAAGGGTGTTATTTTGCCTGCTGTAAATACAAAAAACCAGCTAAAATCGGTGTGTGTATAATTTGTGGTTCGCTTTATCACGTGAGTTGTGCATTACGGAATGAAGAGCTAAAAATAATAGATGATATACACATAATTTGTTGTGAGAAAAACATAACCTTAAATGTGGAGCACGTGGATGAACTCACCGATGAAGTAACAAATGATGTGGCTAAACTACGTACAGTTATTGCAATATTATAATATCAGCTGCAAATATTTAAAAATAATAACCAAGAAAATGAACAGATACACGAAGAAAAAAATAGCGCACTAAACGAACAACAAGAGTACGAAATTGAATTACTCCGAAAAGAAAATTTGGCGCTTAAAAATAAAGATAAAATTGTAGAAAATAAACTTGATACCAGCATACATGAGAGAACGCAAGTAACTCCATATAGTGATGATACCTCTAACAATTCATCAGAAATCCTTCAATGGAAGGAATACTCACAAACATTATTACAAAAGCTAAAAACAGAGGAAGAAGATAAAAAAAGTAATCTAGTTAATAATCAAGCTATACGAGAAGAAAATGCTCTTTTGAAGAAATTAAATGAAGAGATAACAGATAAAAATACCTTACTAAAAGAAAAATGTGAGTACCTAAACGAGAAATTGCTCACACTAAAAAACAATCAAATAAGCTTTGCGGAAGTTGCTAAACAACAAAGAATTATCCCAAATTCTGACATATTAAAGAAAAACCCACCAGTAGTTATTGTTAAACCGAAATCTACACAAAACTCCTTAAAAACAATGCGAGACATAAAAGAAATAGGTTGCAATAAAAACTCAAAAACAAAAATTATAAATGTAAAAGAAATATCAAATGGTGGAATAAAAATTAAATGTGATTCAACTAGCGATGTACAAACCTTAACAAAAGACCTGACGGAGCAATTTGGTGATAACTATGAGGTACATACTGAAAAACTAGTGGATCCTTGTATTAAAATAACAGGATTGCAAGAAAACTATGTACCACAAGTGCTAAAGGAAATCCTAATTCAAAAAAATTTTGACAATATTGAAGAACCAATATTACAGGTAAATAATATTATTCATATCCAAAACAAGGGAACGTACACAGCATTTGTACAAGTTGAGGCCCGTATATATGCCCAACTCCTTCTCACAAGAAAAGTATTTGTAGGATGGCAAAGTTGCCCAGTCTATGATACTTTGAGTATAAAAAGATGCTTGCGCTGTTCGGGCTACGGCCATGGCATCAAAAAGTGCAATGATGATTTCGTTTGTCATTTTTGTGCAGGAAATCATGAATCAAAAAATTGTGCAGATAAAACTAAAACAGATAAATATAAATGTACAAACTGTGATAAATCCAACAAAAAACTTAAGTTAAATAGAAGCACTAATCATGCGGCGAATGATGAAAATGAGTGTGAAACGTTCAAATCGCGCAAGGAATACATTATCTCCAAGACAAACTATCCATATAAAAGACTAATTTCTATATAAGGTATGTTCACTAATATTACTGACTTTCCAGGACTTAATGTAAATACTTTGCGCTATCGTAATCATGATGAATGCTTAAATTCTATGAAGAATACAAAAAATTCAACCATCATTCACTTAAATATCAGAAGTATAAATAAGCACTATGAAGAACTACTTCTATTATTAGAAATGTATAAAAACAAATTTGACATAATTGTATGTACGGAAACTTGGCATATACCAGACATACGTATGTATAACATACAAAATTATACAACACTCTACAATCATGGCTGCGTCAATCAAAATGATGGAGTATTAGTATTTATTCGAAATAAAATTTTTATTCGTCATACGGTGGACAATATAGGACAATTCAAAGTATTAAACGTTACAATTAGAACCGATAAAAAAGAAGAGCCCCTAACACTAATAGCAGTATACAGGCCCCATATTATCAATTCTCGTAGTTTTATTGAACATATATTTACATATTTAAGAGAAGTCAGCTCAAGTGAAATACTATTTATTGGTGATACTAACCTTAATTTGATGATCCCTAGTAATGATATTGTAGATTACACTAATCAATTTGCGGAACTGGGATTCATATCCCTAATAAATTCCTACACACGATCACAAGGAACTACTTCCACGTGCATTGATCATGCCTTTATAAAGACAAAAAATGATATCGAAAAGATAACTGCTGGAATACTCGAAACGAACATAACTGATCATTACCCAATTATAATACAAATACCGAATATAGAAAAATCAACACAACCTTCCAAAAGATTAGAGTACAAGAAACTAAATGAACACCTTTTAGTGGAAAACTTAAAAACTGAAACCTGGACTAATATAATAATATCTAAAGATATAAATTCTGCCACTATTAACTTCATAAATAATTTAAGCAATCATATTCAACGTGCTACTTCTACAATCACATCTCATCTTAAGCCTGCTAAAAAACCGTGGATTACACAAGGAATAATTAATTCAATGAAAACTAGAGATCATCTTTATCAACAAGCAAAACTACACCTCTTAAATGAATACCTCTACGCTAAGTATTTAAAATATCGAAATACATTAACATCGACTATAAAGAAGGCAAAATCTATCTATCATGCCTCAAAAATCACACAAAACAGTAATCCTACAAATATGTGGAAAACTGTCAAAGAAATAATAAACCCTTCAGAGAAAACCAACTCAATCCAAGAAATATTAATCGACAGAGAAAGAATTAGTGACAAATCTAAGATAGCTACCGAGTTCAATAATTTTTTTTCATCCATTGGGGGTACTCAAACATCACAGACCCTTTCTACTGAAGAAGCAAGTCGAGAAATATCATACAAACCGAACTTTCAGCGCATAACACACTCAATGTATCTAAAAGAAGTTACCGAACATGAAATTTTGAAATATATAAATCAACTAAGAAATGATGCAGCTCCAGGCATAGATGAAATTACTTCGAAAACATTAAAGATATGTGGTAATTATATTGTTAAACCTCTTGCCTATATAATTAACTTATCTTTTAAAATTGGTATCTGCCCTGAACACTTCAAAAAAGCCGTCATTGTTCCAATTTACAAAAGTGGAGAAAAAGACTTAATGCAGAATTATAGGCCGATAGCATTATTGCCTTGTGTCTCAAAAATCTTTGAGAAATGCCTTAAAGAACGAATTTGTAGCTATCTAAAATATTCAAAAATATTACATCCATCACAACATGGATTTCAAACTGGGAAATCTACAAACACAGCAATAGCTACACTAACTGAAAACATATATAAAGCATTAGACGAAGGAACACCCGCAGTTGCATTATTCATTGATTTGGCCAAGGCATTCGATACACTGAATCATAACATCTTACTCAATAAACTTGAAATGTATGGATTTCGAGGAAATGTGTATAGGCTACTAAAAAGTTATCTTACCGACAGAAGACAGATTGTAAAGATACAAGATCATTATAGTAATCAAATTACAACAACTTGTGGCGTACCGCAGGGATCGATACTTGGACCACTATTATTTATAATCTATGTCAACGATATCTATACTTCCGAAATCCAAGGAGACATTATATCTTACGCTGATGACACTGCTATAATATATAAAAGTTGCACATGGACCGAAGTCTTGGAAAACATCCGTACAGAACTTCCGAAAATAAAAAACTGGTTTGCTGCAAATAATTTAACAATGAATATAAAGAAAACACAAGCAGTAGCTTTTGGATGCTATTACGATAGCCTTCCTACCACGAATAAAATAACTATACACGAAGAAAATTGTACACATCAACGTGCTTGCACCTGTTTACATATTAAGATTGTGAATTCCGTGAAATATTTGGGCATAACCATTGACAGCCACCTTCGGTGGGATATACATATGAACAATATTCTTCTAAAACTTCGCTATATACCATGTATATTCTATAAATTACGAACAATTTTAAATATAAAACAACTCAGGATTATCTATTACGCTTTAGTAGATTCTATACTGTCATATGGTATTATCGGATGGGGTGGAAGTAAAAATAATGTCTTACAACATCTGCAAACTGTACAAAATACGGTTCTGAAAGTTATATACAAAAAAAATAGAAGATTTTCCACCAAGCAACTATATGCAAATAGTCAAATTCCAACCCTCAAACAAAAATGTTATATTGCTACGGTGCATCACGGTTTCACTGATAACACCATCACACTTCTATCAGAAACCGAAAATCACAGGATCTCAAGAAGTCGAACTAATAATAAATATAGAGTCCCTAAATTCGTAAGAAGCATTGGAAGAAGATGTTACACATACTTTGCTGCAAAAATTTTAAACGATATGCTTCCATCCACTAGAAATAATTTAATAAAAATGCAGTCAAGACAGAGGAAAAGAAAAATTGGAGAAACTATCCTGTCTACATCAATAGATCTACACTAATTATAATTAATATCTATGACATGCGGCTCCACCGTTTTCTACACCATGTTGAAGACCACACCATCGTCCAAAATATCCTGAGTGCGGACAAGTGATATTTTTCACTTTTGCTCTCAGCGTAAAAATTGAGCAATACATAAAATTAAAATTCCGATTTATCGTGTATATAAAGAAATTTTTTATTTTTATAAAATGTTAACATATATGTACTAAAGTGTTATAGCTCAATAAAGTTTATTATTATTATTATTATTATTATTATTATATATATTAGCAGAATATTTTGTGGGAATTTTCAAGTACAGTATTATTGACATGGATAATCCATCACATTAAATATAAAAATTCGATATTTCTGTGGTTTCTCTACACACTGTTTGAAGTGTTGAAACTCGAGCGAGTTGAAGGAATAATGAAATCCATACAAAATAAACATAAATTGTATTGATATAAGAAGTAACTTATATACCCTTTACCATCCCTTCCAATTTCGTTCTCAAACAAAAAGTGATCACCATCCAGGTATGCATGGACATTATTTCAAAGATTTTCGTACACTTTATTATTACATGCCTCAACATTATCATCATTATTCTTAAATTATGTGATCATTATTAATTTTCTGTTTCCTTATCAAACATTAGCACTTTCTTAAACATCTGCGTATTATTCGTTTTTTTTTCAATTTTAACTATTCTGTTAAAATTGTTCAATTTAACTTCCTCTCATGGAGAAATTTAGTAAGTTGCAGATAAGTAAATAAGTTCCAGGATGGGAGATTTTAGCAATTTTAAAATTCGAAATGGGCATCCTTATTTTTTACTGCAGATTTTGTTTCCACTCTTAAAATACTTTCTTAGATCGCAAAAATTGTGATGTAATCAATGAAAATCTTATTTGCAACTGATTCAAGAAAAACGCTTTCAAACGAATAGTACACTCAAAAGAAAACATAATAAACATAATAAAAAATCTGGTTATTTTAAACTGAAAATACTATTAAATAGGCCCTTATTATTTTTCTTTTTGAAATAACCAAAAATATATTCTTAACGATTTTCTTGTAACTTCAACCTCTTTTTCCGGTTAATCCACATAAGAACCTACTGTTAAAATAACCAGAATATTTTACCATAAAAGTTTCTTTACGTTACCGTCACTGACATTTTAGGTTAACATAATAATAAATTCTAGTTAAATTTTCTATTTTTTTGATAAACATAATCAGACTGTTTACTTAAAATAAATCCAATAACTATATACTATGGTTAAGTAATTTTAACGCAAAGTGAAAAATCATAGAAAATCATATTGAGACGCGTCTGTGTTTACCGGGTATATTTAGGATTTTGTGTACAAATCTAATAGAATTTTGACCCCACCAATAGCTCTCCTGGGTACGACTTCACTGTACACTGCACTACAAAAGAAAGAATTGCTGATTCCTGCATCTATCCCCTAAAGTTAATAAAAAAAATTTACTTCGTAAGCGAACACTTCTAAATTTAATCTCTGTTCTCTCAATTAAATTTATAGTTGATTTTTATAAATATTGGAAGTATTTTGAATATAATAAATGTTGATTGTGTTCGGCGCTAATTGCGATATGAAAGATTATGTTAAATATCTTAATAATTTCAATTTTGTATGTTATAAGTATCTTGGATTGTAGATATTATTCGTTAATATACAATTATGTTCTAATTATAATAAATGAAATATTCATTTTTATTATTATTTCTTATCATCTTTCCTTTCGACAATCTTTTACTTTCAGGCGTCATTCATTAAAATTATATTTCTTTTATTTTTGCTAATTTCTCCTTTGACTTTGCTCTAGAACCAAATTATAAAATTTAAGTATAAAATTATTATGTGGTAAAGATCCAGAGATAAATAGAATCAATTCGATCAACGAAGTTCAATAACAATGAATTTAACAACAATAAAGAATAAAAAAAATATGTATGATAGAAAATGGCATAACTTGGGGCTAGCCTCCGAGGTATTATTCGTCTAAGTAGGTGAATTCAGTTTTTAAATAAATATGATAATCGCCGTAGCTAAACAAGTTCTATACTTCCACCTTTGATTATATGCGTGCAATGAAATTTATTTGCGAAGTATACGCGTACTTTGACTGACGGGTGCATTTCCCAAATACTATTATTTAATTGTGCAATTCGTATAATTAATTCGCCATTGCATTAACAATACGTACAATTATTCGGGAGAATTCATGTCCTGCTTATTTTACTGTTCAGTCGAACCTGTCATGCATACATCACTGTAATATGCACATTTACATTATATTCGAGAGTGCTGCCTGACATGTATTTCAATTTTTTTTAAAATTTCACTTCTGAAGGTCTTAATGCTACATTGCAAACTTTATTAGAATCTTAAATATAATATGGTTCCTCAGAGTCTATCAAGTTCGGATACGATGGGGCAATTTTTTGAATAAATAAATTCTTACCGCTCCTGCTAAATAATTTTATGTGATTTATGAAATATTTTTCGCTGCTTTCATTAGTAAAAGTATGATTGCAAAAAAAAAGAAAAATTATCATTTTAGGTGGGATCACGGCAGATGAGATGGGAGGACATAAGAACATGAACTAAAAGTAATGTTTTGTTTCACTGATTTATTGAGTTTATCGTTTTCGTGGTAAAAATGATCACCCGCGTTTTTTGGGGTCTTCTATTTTGAATGTGATGTCAGAATTCGAAAATTTAATATGGCGTATCCAGCACGGTACAATTGTCTCAATTTTAACTACTTTCAATTGAAAGTGTCTGCTTAGAGTTTTTTGAGGTCTTGTATTACGATTATGAACGTTAGAGATGGAAAATTTAAAATAGCGTATTCCGTATGCAATAAACATTTTTCGTGTTAAGAATCGGGGCAACATTGTAGACAATGGCAAAAGATGACAAAAATGCAAACAATGCGTTAAATACATTCACGAACCAAATTCTAAATATTAAGGAATTATGATAATAAAATTCTGATGATATAAATAGAATACGTGAAATGCCGATATCATCGATTTCTGTAAGGCACGAATTTGCAGAACAATTTTGAAAGGAAACTGTCTCCATTTAAAAAAATAAATAACACTTTTTTAGCTGTTTACTGCAAAGAAACCATTTCACTAGTCAGAAACTATAAGATGACATTTTTAACATCTTTAATGATTGCATTGTGTAGAGCACGCCCAAAACATCTAGAAAATATAGTAAAACTCTAACAGCAATTTCATTAAAATTTTAGAGCCTAAAGTCCAGGTTCAATTTTGTCTTACGCAGGCATTAATGAGTTAACATTAACAACTAGAGTATTTCAAACTTCTAAACTTTCATGCAATCTTTGATCAAAAGTTTTAAATTTCTTTCATTAAATGTCATTCAAAAATGTTTGAGCCTGTATTTATTTAGTTTGGAAGAACAAGTACACGCAGAAAAATAATCTCCAAATTCAACATAAATAATGTGTTGGTTTTGTCAAGCTCCTAAATATTAAAAATCCCGGGATTTAATCGAAATAAAAACACGTTCCCAGCTGTGATCCAGCCTGGTTAATTCGATTAAAGAATTAACTAGATTTGGCATGAATATAATTGTTGTACTGGTTGGAATCCATCCGACCAATTCTTGGACCAATTCTATCCAAGATTGTGGAATCTCCTTTTAATGGATTCCTACTTCAATGAATTTATCAATATTGCAATCTTTTATTTTACTTGATTAAATATCAATGGGGGTGTGGTATTATTAGATTGACTCCATTTCAAAATTCGATCAAATAAGGCGGTTTTCATAAATTACAAATTACGTGCAAATAAATCAACTAAGAATCGCAATTCATTTTAAGCATTACTTTTACCAATACTAAAGTTCTGGTACTACATTATTCGTATCAACTTTCCTTACTATCCCATCGTAATTCGAAATAAATAAAAATCCAATTATTTATTGAGAATCGGGACTCTAGATAATACCTAGAAATCTCAAAGTAAATTACGAAACTAATTCAATGAATAAACGTAAAAATAAATCTCTTCCATCTAGATTGCATAATAGTATTATTTTGAATTTTCATTATCCAGCCATTCTACGTCAAAAATATCAATACTAAGGTCAGCATCATGAATTCCACAAAAATAAACTATTCGAAGGAAATAAGTAGGAATCATCTTCTATTTTAAATTTTATTATAATACTGTCAATGTAAATTAACATACAATTAGACATTCGTCGAATTTTTTCACCCGAACTCCAAAATCAATCGTGTAATATCCTATAACTTGTCTGCAAGTCTGAAGTCATTAATTTTCTTACAAAACCTTACATAGCCTGTAAAACTTGACTCCTTCGTCTATTTGCAACTATTGGATCAGGAATCACCCGACACCAACCTGTAGCGGTATTACGTGTCAAGTAATAATATTTAAAATCCATAAAAATGAGGTAAATATCCAAATCTATAATTGGGATAACTATAGCATGATTGGTAACTATTTTATGGTTCCCATTAATTGTGCGAATATATATATTTAGTTAGAGGTCAGGAAGTTCTTTGCACCTATAGTTACAGGGAACACGACGGTTAAGTGTATGTTAACCGTGTAAACTGCATGTTCCTTCGGTCGTGAGTTCGAATCCTGGTCCGGCAACTTACTGTTTATACTTCCATGGTGCATAATTCAGTAAACCTTGCTGGACGACGATAAGAAATTTGGACGTTTACCGACCTCGGTCGGTAGTTATCAGCACCGGGAAATCTAGCGATATTTTCACTACTACATACTATTTTATTCATAATGTCCTAGCCAAGTATTCAAAATTGCGAATCCCAATGATTTTTTATGAAACTCGTACTCAATGGTTTTGTTGAGTTGATTTTGAGATTGCTGATCACGAATCTGGAGTAGATTTTAAATATTCAAAACTAAATATTTTTAGATCAAATTTAAATATTTTTGTTTGCCTTATTCGAAGGGCCATGTTTTATTTTCAGACACTGATTCCAGATTCGTAATCAATGACTTGAAGAACACTTGGTAAAGGTTTCTAAAAATTCCTTAAACTTTGCGATATTCAACTGATTCCTAAGATATTACAAATAAAAATTCACTTTTATCGCCAGTTTGATTGTTTTCTTTGTGAAATACGTCTATCCTATATGAAATTCATTTTTTACATGACATTTGTGACTACAGTTTTTGATAAATTAAAATTAAAACTGAAAAATTTAATGCTTTTTTTTAAATGTGTATAATTTTTTTATTTCGGAATTTGAAAATGTTTGACAAATTTACTAGTGTCAAATTTTTCTCGTCAAGTTTAAATGCTAAAATATAGTGTCAAACTTCATGAAGAAATTTTGTACATTTGATGATGGAAAGGATAATTATTTGGAATCTCCGTCGAGGTGTAATCCTTTTTCCTTTTTCATTTATTTCCTAGCATCAAAAAATTCGAAGAAAATCGAAAGACTGTGATTTTGTTTATTTGTCTCTATTTCAGCGAATGGAGTGTAGAATAAGTAAATAATATAAAACCGATGTGGGAAATTGTCACGTAATGCTAGATTTTTTAAATTATACCGTTACGATCTCGAATCTATTTAGTAAAACTTTTGTTTCCTGGCTTAGTTAAACTTGTGATTAATCTAAACAGACCTTGTATTCAAATAAGCTTGTTACCACCATTATATAACAATATATTATTGATATGCGTGTGTATACAGTGGCATTGCCCACATCTTGATTAATCATTATTTTAAAAATAAAAATTTCATCCCAAATTTTAGAATTTCAAGAAATTGAAAGTTAGTAAGATTTACAATCTTTGGATAGTTGAGCTGACGAATTTGATTGTAAGAGCTAAAACCTACGGTATTTTACTATTTCAATATTATTGCTGCAGCGATATTCATTAGTGCTATTAATTAGTTGATTCAATTAGCAATCATTTTAACTACCCCGCGTGGAAATTAGTAGTATGGCAGCAGTATGGTTTTAGTATTGGAAAGAGTGGCTATGATATGGGTGTTATATGCCTTTGGTATGGAGCAAAGATATGGGATTAGTTTGGCTAATGAGCGTTTCCCATACTCTTTATACATACTATCGCCAGATAAATTCCAAACTGGTGCCAGACGAATGCAAGACTTTATTCTGATGTAGACAAAATTTAATTTAATTCATTACATTTCTGTTATTTATAAATATTTTATATTAAAGTCTCGCATTAGTTATTTAATGTTTACCTATTTTCTTACAATTATTAACGCTCGCAATTAAATTAAAAAAATCTTTCGCTCAGGTGCGATTTGAACTTGCGTCCCTAACATCGCAAAGCACGCACGCTACCCACTACGTTACGCTCTATGTTACGAAATAAAATATCAGAACTTGGATATTATAATCGTAGATAGTCAATTTTTTATGTACACAAGCTTCCCGTATTCCTGAGCGTAGTTTAAGATAATTAAAGATTTTGAAAATGTTGTATTTTGCATATTTGCAAAATCCATTTGCGAAGTTATATTTAGTGAGACCGTGCCCCCTATCTATACACCCCCAACATTTTGTCAGATTTCGCATATCACCTACCGTAAATTTTGCAAATTTATAATATAACTAAAAGGTACCTTTTGGTTAGTCAATACAAATATTTCACAATTCATGAAATGACAGAGAAATGTGTACTTTATAGAAGTATACTAGAAATAAGTAATAACACAGTAAGGAATGTGTAATATAATATTAATAATAATAATAATAATAATAACAGTATGTTGGAATAATATTCGAAAGTCTTTGAGGCAATAACGTTTTAGATAAGATCGAAATGTTCCATGCGATATTTAGAAGTGCTTTCATCAAGAGTGGTGTTGTTTTCGAAAATCTTGGATTCCCTCAGGAACAATACTGGCATTTCTCTGTCACATACAGATCCACACTGCGGCTTCGATCTTTGTATTCTGCAAGCTCGTCGAAGCTACCAAATCCGCAGAGTATCGTACATGAAGGAAATGGAGCTCGCTCCTCGTACGGAGAATGGTGAATAGTCCGTCGTGATTCCGCATCGCTGAGATCGGACTTGTAAGAGCCGGATTAGAGATCCCGCGAAATCAATCCAATCACTCGGAAGTGTCGCCATTGTTGGCTGCTAATCCCGAGCTGGACAAGAGTGGTCGCTTCACCGAGGGAACCGCGGTGTTTACCCGTAACGTAGATTTTCGGATGCGGCTCTCTCACGGGAGGCACGCGGCAATAGCTGTCCGAGCCATTGGGACGTGAAGCACGCATTAGCGCATTTATACCTCTGTTTATCGAACATTCCACCCGTTAGGTCTCCAGTTTTGTTTGAAGCAAACCTCGGGTCAGCTTCCGCCGATTATTCCCTTTGCGCCCTATTTGATCGAGAATAGGCAATCGACAATTTTTCATCTATTGACGAATATACTTACGCAGTTCATGAATACTCTGAAAATGAAATCCCTTTGCTCTATCCCAATATTTAGCAATGGTTAACCATGCTAGTTTTATATACTGAGAACACATTTTCTTGATGGCCAGAAAAAGCATTTTGAAAATTTTCCGAAAATAAGTGTGGGAATAGTGACATAAGGGTAAAGGGCCTAGCGGAATAAGTACGGGAAAAATGTCCCCGCAGATAAGAAATTGAAATTTATTCTAATTATTGGTATCGTTCAGAGTTAACATTTCTGAAAATTTCAGTTAAAAAATACACTTTTAAAAGAGTTTTTTTTTTATTATTGAACTTATGAAACCCTTAAGGGTTTATTATGCTTACACAGTGTTGTTACAATCCGATTACATTAATTACGTTGAATGCGTCATACGTTGAATGAGTTCGAAGGTAGTTAACAATTGTGTGCGGTGGTTTACAGTTTAATGCCGTTAAGTAGTCCAGCATTTTTACCCTATTTTTCACATATCTCGGGCATTTCCAAATTACGTGATCCACGTTTTCTAGTGGTTGACCTCAGCTACATTGAGGGTTGTCGATAAAACCGATACGATGAAGCAACTCTGCGAGATGGAGATGATTTGATCGAGCTCTGTTGACAAAAGTTATCATTTCTCTAGGTAGATATTTTTTGTGGTACCAGTGTTTATTGTTTGGTAGGTACATAATATTCAGAAAAGAAATGAATCCCTTTGTATTATTGAGCCTCTTCCAATAGCACATTAACTGTAGCGGAGTGAGCACGCCTGGACAACATTTCAAAAAAATCTGAGGCCGGTAATTTTACAAATTATTTTGGGGAGTGCGACCCCAGTTGCAGATTTTGCGAATATATCAACTGTTTCATTGCCCTTAATGCCAACGTGTGCCGGGATCCAGTAGAAGTGAAGGTTATCTAACTGGGAAAGGGATAAGAATGAATGAGCTTTGTGTTTTAGAAGAGTTATTATAATTAAAATAAAAGCTATTAAAATGCCTTGTAAAATGTAACACTATACTATAAATTAGCATGGATAGAAGTGGGCCACCCGCCATTTTTGTTTTCGCGAGTGACTTGACCGCCAACTGAATATTTTGTTTTTCGTTTATCAACAGTAGCTCGGTTTTCAGTAGGTCATTGAAGAGTGTAGACGTACAATTGTGTTTACGAGCAATTAGCGTCAAAAATATATATTTTTTTTTTCTTATAGTGAAAGTTATTTTGATTTGCATAAATTAATAATTGAATTCAATCAAAGGTAAGTAGCCTTTATTATAGTATTAGACATAACATTAAAAAATTTAAAGAGATTTGAGCATATTGTCGCGTGGTATTCTCGTCACGTTATTTCACGTCAAATTATGTTTGTGGATAAAAGTGGGCCATTCTTTGCAGACAGAAGTGGGCCACATCATTAAAGTTCTGTTTCGACATTTAGTGTTGTTATATGAATTAATCAAGTAATTCGATGAATATTTGAACGCTTTAGCGATCATGCCACCAAAAAAACTGAAACCGACATAAAGTAGCGGAGAGTGGTGTAAGTTGAGTGTTATCGCCTGTAAACATGTAGTAGATCAAGAAATAAATAATACAATATATATATATTCATATATAATATACATAAATAATGCATGCCAACTTACACCAGCTTCCATGTGCGAACTTACACCACATGTATATTTTTTATATTTTATGTAATAAATTATTTACCCGATATTTTTTCGAACATAACAAATACCAATAAAAACGGTTTTAAAAATAAAGTAAAACACACACTTTCCTTAATTAAAATTTAAATGCAGAATATTCTTTTACGTGTATTCGACAACACAAATTGACACTTTCGAACTATCGAATATTGTTTGTATGTCGTATTGCTTCGAAGGAAACAAGTAACAACGACTACATACCATCAAAAGTTGCCGTGTATTAAAGTTAGTTTATAGTATAGAAACGGTAAGTCTGGCAACACTGTAACGCTTAAAAATTGGACTGTGCCAACTTACACCACTGCCAACTTACACACTCTCCTCTATTGTTGAGGTAAAATAATAAACAGTATTACACGTGAAAAATGTTTTTTACAAAACGATTTATTAAAAAAATTAATCATTTAACATAAAAAATCATAGTATTCGATCCAATTACTTGTTTTAGACGAAAAACTTTGGTGGCCCACTTCTGTCTGTGAAATCGCAAATTTCTCTTTTTTTTAATCAACAACGTAAAACAATATGTTAAAATTAAAAAATTTTAAATATGTCTTTACCAAAAGTTAGCTCATACATCTCTCTACAAATAGACCCATTGGTTTTCAAAAATATTAACTTTGGAACATCCTGCAGCATGAAAACCAAAGTGTGTCCCACTTCTGTCGATGCTACTCTACGTGATTTTAATCTTTTGATGATTTAAGTACATTTTCACGTTAATCTGTTTAATGAAAAACATAATTTCCTATTCAAAACTTGTCAATACTGTCAAACCTTAGATTGTTAATTTATGATGTTAATCTACATTTTTACATACTGCATGCATATGGATAAAAAGACAAAATACCAACCAATGATCTAGTACCTGCGCTTCGATTTCACCCATTTTTTAATTTGTTTTAGTACACGGTAACAAGTGACTTTTTCTCCAGTCAGAGCTCTCTAACTCTATACCCCTTCAAGGTATACCTGATTTCACTATTTTACAAAAATTGAATAGCTTTTAAATAAATAGAAAAATGTGAGAATGCGACATAACATATTACGTCGGAAAAATTCACAGCAAATAAAGCAAAGAGTTTTAAACAATTTTTCTCGGTCAAATCGGAAATTTTCTATTTTAAAATGAATAAAAGCCCATTTTTCCAAGCTTTTTTATAATATTTGTCTTTTTTTACTCAAAGTATAAAGTTTTTATCACCATTTTCATTTACAGAAACCTACTTCGAACGATTTCGAACGGTTTCGTTTCCTAAGTATGAAGCTCATAGAGGAGGATTTTTTTAAAATAAAAGATAACGACTTCATTTTTTAACTTTACAACAACAAAAAATAAAAACAGCAATTTTGCAAGAACGCGTTTTTTTATTTTTAAACAGAAAAATTGCGTTTTGACAACAAAAAATTGCTCAAAATTCTACAATTTTTTTTTAAGATTAAGAAATTTTCCATCAAAGCATGTCCATTTTTTTTAGATCCACCTTCTTAATTTTAATGTTTGAGGGTGAAGCCAATGAGGCCCTTTTTTAATAAATGACGAAAACTTTAATTTTTAAGTAAAAATAACTAATATATTCTAACTAAAAATATATTTAATTTACTTTTTGTTGTAAAGTTGACAATTTTTCAGATATAATATGTTATATCTATTTTTCAAAAACATTTTTCTATTTCTTTAAATGGAAATTCGATTTTTTCTGAAAATGGTAAAATGAAGTATATCTGAAAAGGATATAGTGTTAGAGAGCTCTAATTGAAGAAAACATCACACGTTACCGAGTACAAGAACATACCAGAAAGTGGTAGAAATCAATGCGTAGGCGCCGGATCATTGGTGGGTATTGTGCGTTTTTGTCTATTTTTTTTCTAATAATGAAGAGACTCATATTCCCAAGGTCTTTGGAGTTACTTCACAGCCTCAAGTCTAATGTTCGTAATGCACAGTATAATTAAATGGAATTATATATACGCATTATCAATTTGGAATTTAATTAAAAGAATGACAAATTACACTTAAGAAATGCAATTAACTTTTGAATGATTTTTCATGAAGATCATATTCGGCTCATTTGTTTCCATAATTTTGTTGTCGTTTATGCAAAGTCTCTTGTAAAAGAAGTAACTAAGTGTACGTATCGTTAAATATAAATTCGAATCGTTTTAAATTTTCCACTAGAATTCGAATATTTCTAAAAAAGACGATAAATAATACATTTTTATAGTACTGTTCGAATATGAGGTGCGATCTAAAAACTGATTTTTGCCATCGGGAAGTTTGGTTCCATTGTTGTATCTGAAAGATATATGAAGTCGGAGTCATCAGAAAACGACTCCGTTTCACGACTGCATGCTCGGCCCCCTGTTTTTTCTCAATGTACAATATATATATGTATATGCACAGCTTTATACTATCCAATCCGTAGTACACCCGATAGGGTTTCCTTTGCTTAAAAATCTGCGCTCAATGGTGTCAGGTGTAAAAGGCAAACGCTGTGCAAATAAACGACGAATACCTCGTATTTTAACCTACGGCGAATACCGGTTACGGGAACGAGGAAGGCCGATCGATAAACGACGTTTCATCGTCCATGAATATTCGCCTTTTGACATCGCATTTTTCAACCGAATTTCTGATTGGTGCGTTGCGAAAATTAGCATTGCGTTTTGCAGCCGTGGCAGTTTATGGGACGAACGCTGATCATTTTAAAATGGGTGAACGTTACACTGAGAGAAAACTTGTTGGTAACCGCAACTATTTTGTTTAGTGAAAAAAATTACAGTAACCTTGACGATATATTATGGTAAACCTGACATTAATAATGTTATCGGTACTATATGAATATAGTAAAATATTATCTCCATAATATTGTTACAGGAAACATAAAATTACAGTTTCCTTAACATTAAATTTTGTGGTTACATGCACATGAATTAATATAGTAAATGTAACATTATGTTCCATGTAAATTTTACCATAAATTTTAGTTAAATACGGTCATAACTATTCTTTTAGTCAGCTGCACTGCAATTTATGGTTAACGAGATATCGAATGCGAAACTCGAACTGGAAGGATTTTTTGTTTTCTTCTATTCTGCATACTAGCGAAGGATAGGACGCTTAAAGATATTTCTGACACGTGTGTGTGTATTGATTCTTTTTGTTTTATAGTAGGTATCTATATAAAAAAAGATGAAAACCAACCAGTGTGGTTCGCAAAAAAAAATAAATTCAACCAACAAACACTTAATGTATATAATACATTTGAATTTCGCGGGCAGAATTTTCATAAATTGACGATAGGTGGCTAATCTTTTATTTTATTTTTACGCAAGCACCAGTACCATATTTCTATTAGTACATATACCCAGTTGGATTCCTACGTTGCTATATGTTAGGTCGTTGCGAGTTCTCAAATGTATCTGCGTTTTACGAATGCGGTATGTGTATGTGTGTTTGAAATGTATGAAGCGAATATACTGTTATATACGTCTGCGTTTATGCGTATCATGTGTGTAAATAGTGTATTTATTATATAATATCCTTGTTCATAAAATTCAATAAATGTCCATTGCAGGTACCACAGTCTAAAATATCTCGAGGCAAAATAAGTAATACGTTTTTCTCGCTTTCTTTAATCTAGATTTAAAAAATAACTATACAATATAGTTAGTTTTACCATATTATATTCTTAGCGTAACATGCATATTAAGTTCACGAAACATAGACTTCTGTTACCTTCACTCTATATTATTGTATGAATAACAAAAAATTCGTCAGTAGGTGTTATCATAAAATTTAGATGTGACTGTATTTCACTCAAATTTAAAATAAAATTATGGTAATGGGGACTATAATTTTCTCTCAGTGTAACATTCGGATTAAGTTGTTCAATATACAGGTTAATTTTGTTAGCAATAATTTCGCGAAAAATTGATACTAATTCAATAAACGTGATTCTATTTTTCATATATAATTTAATTTCAATTTTCATTCGCGAGTATTAAATGTCAATATTACTAAGAGTGACATCTACGGCATACTCTAAATTGATTGGATTTCAATTTTAGCTCGTATTTCAACTACTTTTCAAACTAATTAAAGTATGTGTGCACTCTGATGCGGAACTGAAAAAACCTTCCCATGATCACAGGCGTTTTGCAAATGAGTGAAAATTGAAGATATTGCTTAAACAATCAACGGAATATTACTCCGGCCGTATTAACTTTGTTAATCTAAATAAACGAAATAAGATTGAAGAAACTCATTAAAATATTTTTAAATGGATTCAAATGGATTCAATAAAAATAATTTAAAACTGAATTCACTTACATAAATTCAATTTCGGTTTTTTGATATTCATTCATTTTCTTTTACTGAAAAGTTTATACAAACATAATAAGAATGCTGGGAACTTTCGTAAACGTTAGTTATACTTTGTGGTGTTAAATAGAAATAATCATTAAAAGTAGGCGTAATCTATGTCTGATCATTCTGGGGTACATGACTGGTTCTCTATACAGGGATTTCAAGTAGCCAAATTAACTAAAATTGAAACTAAAGGAATTAAAGTGTAAAAGGAGAATGGGCACTGCAAAAAAAAAAATGAAAGTACAACCTTCAAAACGGGAATGAAACAAAAGGTTTAAAAATACTGAAGTTATTTAAAAAAATTGAAAACTCCACGAATAAGGAAAGTTTTGATAAGAAATACATTATACTCAATAAGTAGAAATATGCCAAATTAGTCAGACACTCCACGTTTTTTGGCGGCGGCCTTTCCTAACTTCATTTCTTCGGAACAAACTAATTTTTAAATATTAACTTTAATACCTCTTTTGACTTTTACGCATATTACACGCAAAGAAATGTTAATTTAGCCTAGGGCCCTCGCTGACTTTTTTGTAAGAAATTTTGTGCTCTACAAAAAAAGTTTTAGTGCATTTTTAGTATATCTTACACTGTTTTCGATACGGAAGCTTTAGAATGAAAAAAGTACCAAGTTTTTCTGTTTCAACGTTTATAGATCATTAAAATTAATTATTAATAACTGCATAATCGGAAAATTGTGAATAACTATTCAAAAAGGTTTAATAAAATTGTATCGGTTCATAAAAATTTTCTTTTTAACGATTTCGAATTTTAATCGCCATTTGAAATTCGTCAGAAATCGTGCGGTAGGTGTTACTTCACTGAGCAGTAGCATTTACTTCAAATTTCTTTCCGTGTCTAAAGATTAAACCTTTACGAATATTGAATTAGTTGCACCGTGGGGCATTCTCAATTAGTATGCTCCAAGACTGTGAAGTTTACTCCAACAATTATTATGTAGTTTACATGTACAGCATATATTAGTCCGCGTATTAATTCGACTTGTGCTTATTTTCATTTCTTTTAGCAAATTTAGATACAGAAATATGGATTTGAGAAAAACACAGTTGGGAATCTGTCTGACCACACATGTCTGATGAGTCTAGGGGATTACTACTTGCAGCATTCGAAAGATATGGAGAAGTTATAAAGTGGATAAAAGAACTACGTCGTTGGTGGATTAGAATTTAGAAGTTCGTGATTATTGACTACATATTTGGAAAAGTTCAACTACTAATCCATAAATTCATGAAAAATAGTAAAACTGTAGCATATATTTAAATCATGTAGATAGCCGGTAATCTTTACATTTTTTAGTGAATGATGTACGCTTTGCGTAACATAGCATTGTATATATATTTAATATTCATTAAACAATTTTAATATATATTTACTTTCTATGCATGATGTTTAATTGATATTTATATTTTCAGTTTTTTATTTTAAAAATAAGTTTGTATGCACTTTTGGAATTCTTCTTACATCGAGTAGTATATAATAGTATATTATGTAACAAGGGTGCAATTATTATCGATCTTCAACGAGTGCGAAGTTTATCGCGTGTTCCATAGAATATTGTTTAATGCGACGGTCATAGGACTCGATAATTTGTGCACGAATATTTTATTGCAGGGCGCAAATCGAGTTCTACTCCCGGAGTGTTAACAATAGAATATTATACTAATTATTTATATTAAATCAATTTCAAATACGCAGAATGAGCATTTGAGCAATACAGAGAATAATTAAAGTTGAATCTAGGGATATGGTTTCATTAAAAATTCTTTCGAAAAGTGGTACTTACAAGGATCAACACCACTTGTCACTTAAAAAAAAAGAATTCGTTTAAGCATAATTATATCTAAAAATATGTCCTGAAAATTTCAAGTCGACCTAAACAGAATTCATTGAGGTAATAGCGTTGAAAGAGAATACTCGGTTAGTTACATGGATTTAAACGCGCTTTTCTCGACATGACAGCTTTGAAATCGGTGACTAAAATTAAGTAAAAACTACTAAACTAATATTTTTGAAAGGTGGCAGGTTTATTCAATACATACAAATTTAGTGTTCGATTTTTGTTTCAATTTTGTTCAAAAAAACTAACCTTCATGTTAGTGAAAATTGAACCGTTAAGTTTGACTGATCGTCATTTTGTTATAAATACCTATTATTTTTAATACTGCTATCAAACCCTAGTTTATTCCCATATTCAATTTAATCCATTTATTGTTTCAGATGATCCAGTTCGGTCCAATGTTGGTCACCTCAAAAAACAAATATAAAAATACAATTTTTTAAAATATTTTTTACTAAAAAATATTACTGAAAGGTGTTTAATGTATGTAATTTAAAATGAGATAATGATGGTTTCAGAAAATTTCATAATTTTTCTTTTTGAAAAATTATGTAAATAATTACGGTTAACCCCTTAAATGGGAAGAACAAACATGCGCATTTATAATCAATTTTTGCCACTATATCAATATTGATGATATTAATCATTATTACTGAAACTGAATAGTATTTTTCGATACTAGTGCGTAAAATACAATTTTACGCACCGTTTTTAACATGCGATTAGATAGGCCGGTGCGAAAAATCGAATTCTTACGCACGCGTGCTGAACGATATTTTTCTATGTACTATGCGTAAAATTTGTGCGCCGGTTTTTGTGGGTCAAATATGATGTTACGCACGTGTGATGACCGCGGCGCACGAGTGCCCGCCGCAGCCGGGCAGCACGAGAGAGCCCCGGTCAGCAGTAGTGCGTAAAATCGCATTTTACGCACTAAAAACAGTGCGTAAATAGTATATTACTCAACGAGGGATGTAAAATAAAGAATGTCTCAGACTGCGTGTAATTTTTACCCGAGGCGAGGCCGAGGGTGAGAAACAGGCAGTCTGAGACATTCTTTTTTACTTCATGAGAAAAATGAATTTGATTATGGGGCATTCCATGCCAAACGGGCAACTGAGAAGATTAGACCTTTTCGGTGTCTCGTATTAAACGCTTGTTACTGACGTTCTGTGTCCAAGAAAGGAAAAAATAATCAGTGGATTTTATTCGTCTTTTTATGCACTTTCCGATGATTACAATGATTTTTTATTTTATTTACATATTCATAACGATTTTTCAGTTTAAAAAATAAAAATCGATTTTTTTCAAACTTGGACGTTTTAAATATTTTTTTATCCAGGCTCAAATGAAAGCTCGTATATTTCCCTATAAAATCCCATTGCTACAATTATGGACCGCTTGGTTCTTCATCCGTAAATATGCATAATAATAAGCGCATTTGGGTATTGCCGCTCACGAGGCTGCATTTCTTGCACATTTCAGGATGAAGAACCAACCGGCCCATAATTGTGACAATGGGATTTTATAGGGAAATATACGAGCTTTCATTTGAGCCTGATTTTTATTTTTTAAACTGAAAAATCATGATGAATATGTAAATAAAATAAAAAATCATTTTAATCATCGGGAAGTGCATAAAAAGACGAATAAAATCCTTTAATTATTTTTTCCTTTCTCCGAAACAGAACTTCAGAAACAAGCGTTTAATGCGAGACACCGAAAAAGGCTAATCTTCTCAGTTGCCCGTTTGGCATGGAATGCCCATTATATGAAATTAAAAAATATAAAAATATTTTTAATTCCCAAAGTTGTCGCCAATTTTTTGGTTTGTTTTAAATTTATTCGATTCTAAATACTAATTACTTCCTTATATGTCATAGATCGTTTGAACTCTAATCATTCTTTTTCCGCTACTCAGATAGTTACTATTCATTTTTTTAGTAGCTATTCGTTAGAAATATCACATTATTTCTAGTAGCAGTTCATTAGAAATATCACATTTTTAATATATCAATATGTTTTATTAGTAAGTAAACGATACTCCAAGGAAATAATGAAAGAATTGCAGGAAAGTAAAAACCCGGCGACACGCATTCGGTATCAATTTCGAATAAAATTGTGCAGAATGATTCATATTAGACAAAAGGTCGACGAAAAGCCAGACAGAGGTAATCGGATAGCATTAACGGACGATGTAACAGAAAATACTGCTGTGGGACTAACATGTACGTGCAATTTTCGATATCACAAAACGGTAACTGAATAGTATTATGTATTGGCATTTTATGATCCGATCAAACGTCGATATTTACTGATATATTGTGTCCCATTCGGCCTCGATATGATTCCCGTAAAAAATTCATAAATCGAATTATCTACATTTTTTTTCAGTAGGGGTGATTGGTAATATTGAAATGCTTTTGTCAGTAAAGAGCGTTTAATTAAAACACATAATGCTTATAAATATGCAATTTATTTTATGTATAGAATGAATGGAATTCTTTTGAACGGGATAGAAGGCAAACCAACTTGTTTAGTAGAGTATAAGCATTGGAGAAAATAGGACTGAACTTTCAAAAAATCATCTTGTGCCTTTTATCGGTTGTATTGGTCAGGCTTTTTTCAAGTTAGTGTTTTCTTAACATATGAAATGGAATTTCGTTAAGACCAGAGAACACTAATTTAAGTAAAATTCAGGTTTTCGTAAAAAAAATGTTGAGCAACATAACCACGATAACAGAACATTATGCCACTTGTGCGTAAAGTAGTACTTTTGTACTGTAGCCGAAATTGCTGGCACGAGATTTTGGCGAAGGCGGAGCGTAGTTCGTGATTCGATTAGTAAAAATTTGGTGCATACCGTAAGAAAGGTTCGATAAATAGTAGGTAAAATGGAATTTTTCGCATAACACTAAAAATACTATCCATTGTAATTCACCGTTGTGTCACCTATCCTGTAAAGAAAAGTTGGATTCAATTTCCGGCCTTTTACAGAAAAATTAAGATAAAAGTTAACTGGATAATTTTTTTGAAGACAGTGCACAATTTCAGTGAACTAGTCTATGAATGCAAATCAGAATGCATTATTTTACATCACCTGGATAATTCTGTTTATCCATCACCAAAATATCACTGTAAGTAGTTTATATTTTGAGAATGCGTTTTTTAGTTGCACTTCGTACGTATTTGGTATCATTTCTAAATTTTCTACGTGTAGTAGTACGATGTGGTGAAATATATCTTCCTGCATTGAATCCTGGCACGATCGCATACACGAAAGTAGCATCGATACGTGGGAATTCGGTCGTCCGGGGAAACTCGCGTGAAATCTGGTATATGTGTTGGAAACATGGACAGTTCCAGATTTTGGTGCGGCGTTTGGTTCAGTCTGCTTTGGCGATGGACGTTAGGTGCAGGTGGCGCGCCTCTATTTATAGCCGAGTCGTGACTCCTCTCTCGCCTTCCTCTTTAACAACAACAATGCCGGCTATACCGAGAAGGCTCCGCTTTTCCCAAACCCTCTCTCGACGCACCGGCGACCATGGGGAAGTCTAAACTACTCGAGTTAGTAAGGAGAGGATGTCAAGATTTGTGATGACATAAGTCATCATGGACTATCTCGAAGAGATGATACCGTCTCGTTCTTGATGTCGGCAAACTATGGCTTGAGGTCTATTGTAGCTAAAGATTTGTTTCAAATCTCTAATAGCAAATAATTGGGAATAGTACAAAAATGTTGAAATTAAAAATACATACTCTTAAACCCTAGCATTGAGGAAAAGGATTTGTTACAGTTTCTAAGTACTTATTTTTTCAGTAATCTGAATTGTTAATACAAAATTAATAGTTTAAGTCATTATTGCAACAAACAATCGTACATTGCTCAAGTAGGGAACAAAATAGGTGATTGTTAGAGAGTGCTAGTTTATCGCCCGAGTGAAGCATGACAACGATTCTTCCTTATTGCACATACTATTTTTTAAACATGCATAATAGTATAATAATAACATGTACATAAATAATATTTTATTGTAGTTAAATATTATACAGTTTTTTAAATTACATATACAGAACCGAAAATTAGTAAAATAACGAAAAAACGTTGTAATGAAATTGTGATTCAATTTCAACATTGTCATATGCAGAAGGCCAAAGTGAGGGAGTTAGGCTTGAACTATCTGCATCTGGTGTCGTGTTGCACATATTTTTAATATATAATGCCATTTAGTTCTCAGATATATTTATTTTTCTCCCAGAGGGAGAAAGTGCTATTTTGCTTTCGCGATGTACAGATAGTAATTTACAGAGTGTGAGAAACATTTTTGAAAAAAAAAATTCTTAGGTATACTATATTCATTTTTGACCTGATTTTGTTATTTATCTGCTAGCTATGCAAGTTCTAACCTTATTTGGAGCTTTGTAAATTCGAAAACAATAATTTGCGATGAAAGATCGGAAAAGTATTTGGTGTCACACCAGCACGAAAAGTCCATCTTTTCGCCCGGGTGCTTGATAGCCTTGATCCACTTTATACTCTCTAAAGGTGAGTTGGACTTAATTAATAGTAGTTAGTAGTGTACGAATCGCAGGCGAAAACACGTATTGCAAGCATCGGGGGACTCTGTTTCCGTCCTAGATACGTAATATACTCTTATGCAAAACGTACCCAACCGCTGGGTTGTACGGTTAAATACGATATATAAATATAACCTTTAATAGAGTTTATTTAATTAGTTAATGGAAAGTATTTTTTTTCTGACTAATGTCCTTTTCATTATTAATTTTTTGTTGTGCCCTACTAATCCTAAAACTAATTTTTTTATTCGCAGCCTATTGCAAAAGTATTAGGCTTTCTTATAATTTCCCCGCACAATAATTGTAGATAATAACATCAAAATATACACGCACTATATCTCACATTAGAATAATTTCACATATAATAATTCAGCAATATAATATACACTAATTGTCGATAAAGTTAATGATACTTAAGCATAACTAATTAATTTTAAATTAAATTCATTGAATAGATCGTTCCAGCAATACCGGGTTAATCAAAATTCAAATATAGTCATCATAATAATTATGATATGTCTATTACTGGAAAATGATTTAAATAATTCTCTCATATCTACACAGATTTGTGAATCTTAAAAGTTTAACATATTGTTTATTAATATTTCGTACTACTTTTTCCATTCTCATTTGAACATATGTACATTCAGATAAAAATTCTGGTTAAAATTACTAGATGCGCTTAGTTAAACATTTGGTGATTATATTAATAGGTTATTATGCCTAGTGAAACCAAAAAATATTTACCAGAAACATTTATGCCTCTTTTAGTGCTTAAATGCATTCTGGTCACAATGTTCTGATTAAATTTAAGCGTCAGATGATTATGTATATGAACAATAGTTGGCTGGTAATATCCATATTTCAGACCAAATCGAGACATGTTTCTAGGGGTAGTTATGATGTCTTTTTTTGTTTGCCCTGACTATTTCAAAATGTACAACGTGAATCAAGGGTGTTCAAGGGTGCAGTTGCTTTATTAGATTTGTTAAAAAATTCCCAAAATATATCTCAGCAAACACAAATTGTAAAAAAACATCACAATGTTGCCAAAATGACGATGAAACATCAACAAAAGGTAATTTTGACATTATTTTTCAATTTGTGCTAACATTACTAACTTAACCATAACTTGCGGTTATTGGATGTATTTGAATGAAAAATTTTGATTATGCTTGTCAGAGTAATAACAAACTTAACCAGAATTTATTATTATTTCAACCTAAAATGTCAATTACAGTGACGTGACGGAATAACGACATTTCTGATTACAACCATACTTTTTTTGAGTGTATGATGTATTAATAACCGAAATAGTTCAAGGACTATTTAATTGTGTATGACACGCATAATAGTGAAGAAACACTTAATTTTCGTCCAGCTGCTCACCCTGCGCATCATTAAAATAATTCTGGCACTGCCTAATCCGTTTAAGTTTCTGAGATTACTGTCCCCTGTCTCGCTAATTTACTTCCACATTTATATTAGATTTCAGGGACAAGAAATTACTTAGTTTAGTCGAAACTTCAACTCGGAATCGTTGTTATGAATAGATTAGCAGATCGCATATTATTATCACATAGTGGTAACAAGTCTGACAAAATTAGTACTTAAATTACTATTCTTTGCGTAGGTTACCATTTCCCGTTTTATAAATATTGCAGCAGCTCGTTGGTAAAATATTAATTCAGCCAATTCCGACTCTGAAAAAGTCTGTAGAATTATGTAATGCTTAATTTTCACGTGCAGTCACACGTATGCCAGAATATAAAGGTAAATTAATGTATATGTTATGCGTCTATCAGCTTAAGTACCAGATCAAATTTAATTTTTATTAGGATTCGAGATTCATAAGTTAACCACTTAAAACTAATTTGGTCTTTTATTAATATGGCTTCCTTAAGTGGCAACCAAGTTAAAATGAAATAAAAATAACAAAGACAACATTCTGACCATTCAAAATAAAAATAAATCACAGGAAAATTAAGATGACCAGTATTAAACAAAATATGTACCTACATAATAGAAAAAAGTTTTTTTAGAACATTAAAATATATGTTATTTGTTTTAATATTATCTTAAAAAATATTGTACATTTCTTGCACTTTAAGAGCAGTTGGGCAACATTTAATTTTGATATAGGAATTCAAAACGAGTAATATATGTCGCAATGTGCTTTCATTTAAAGAATGTTTAATATTCTTGATTTGCTGTCGTTTGAATCTTATCGTCTGTTTAACCATATTTCATAACAAGTTTCAAAACTTCAAAAACGCCAAATTTCATTAATCTAAATATTTAAAGGGTAATATAAAAGATATGGAGTGAATATTAAGTTTTATTAATTTGATGTACATTAGTTTATAATTAATTGAACATAATTTGTACGCTTTCAATCCGGCATCAAACAATCATTATATAATTAATAGAAAATACAGCTGAATAACAGTCAACGTTATTTTATATAAATATTAAATTTACGTCCAAATATTACATAAATATTGAAATTTTGTAATGAATAATATCGATAATGACATTTGATGGGAAAATGTATTTAGTAGTTAGATATGTATACTTTTTAAACATTCAAAAACGCCAAGGAATTATAATTTAGGCCATCTAATTTAACCTCTACTGTTAAAATTTGTATGTTTTCCAGTAAAAAGTAGGTTATGTTCAAAGTAATCTTAAACAAAAGTGTCAGATGGCACGTATTACTGCGCATTCACAACGATGATTACACAGCCCCTCTTCCTGGATCGGGAGGTCGGACAATGTCTATAATATGTTTCTTAGGTCGCTAAATCCGAATCTAAAGTCCATTTAATCCCATCACGTCAGGTATTTGACATAACCTCAAAAAACCTAAAAAAATCCTAGAATTAGACATTAAAATATTAAAATGAGGGATAATATAGGCCACGTTTCCATTATGTTTTTGGGATCACTAAAACCATATTCGAAGCCTATTCAGCACCATCATGTTAAGTTCTTGACATAACCTCAAAAAGATCTACCCTAAGATAAAGAAATATTCTGTTCTGGAAGGCATGCTATGGTACCATTATGTGTTTTGGGGCAGCTAAAATTGAATTCGAAGTCTATTCGATCTCGTCAGGTCAATCTATTGACATAACCTCAAAAATATCCTAAAGATCCACTACAAAATGTTCAAATAAAGGAAAATTCTAACCTGAGAGCCATACCATGTTTCCTTTTAGTTCTTCGGGCCGTTGAATCGGAATCCGAAGTTCATCACATGTATAATAGGCCTGGACAGTTACTCCCTGAATTGTCTGGAGCAAACGGAACTGTCAACTGAGCAGTACTGGACTGGACAGTACTGCACTGGATAGAATTGGAGAATATTGGACTCTACTAGAATGTACTATACTGAACAATATTGGAATGCACTGGTCAGTACTGGATAATAGTAGAATGTGCTGGGTAGTACAGACAGTTCTGGACACCACTGGAAGCTCTTTGAAAAATGTCTGCTTGAATTGTGTGATTTTAAACGAATAGCAGCATATGGTAGGAATCGAAAGACAATAACACTCGTGCGCAGTGCTAAAAATTATTGTAGTAGTCAATCCAATTCAGAGTCCAATTAACCTCATCACGTTGGATTTCTTATATAACCTCAAAAAATCTACAAATCGACCGCAAAAAATATTGAAATACAAGAAAAATTATCACCTGGAAGTCATACCGCATGTATTCTTTACATTTTTGAGGTCGTTGAAACCGAATTTGAAGCACATTCAACTCCACAACTTCTGAATTTTGTCATGATCTCGATGACATTAACTCATACGATGGTTTGATCTCAAGACTTTTTTATGTATCTTTATGTATTTTTTCGCAGTGAATTAGGTGCGGAATACGTTTTGTTCAATCGCCCTAGAGCAAAACTCCTGCGTAATACATGGAGCGTAAAATGCCCGTTTAATGTTATGAGGGATAACATTCAGAATTATAAGTTTAACTTTAAAATTGAAACAATCTTTCTTTATTTCATAATAGTGCCCAGTTTAGTAATGTTGAGTATATTCCAGTACTTTCAGTAAAGTCCAATATTGTGAAGAACAATCCACTATACATTCCAGTGGTGTTCAGGAATGTGCAGTAAACGTGGTATGCCTTGTAGGCCAGAATTTTCGCTTCTGTACTATAAAATGCAAACAAAAATAGTGGGGTCTTTTAAACTACATTAGAAGGTAAAAATGAACTCAAATTCACGCGAAAAGAGGTTATATGCTAATCTCGTTGAAGTTTGATGATGAAACTTAGCGTCCTTGATTTCATTTTGATTTGATTTGATACCATTTATTATTGTCCTGGACATTAGGTCCGTGGACAAATCACAATTAACAATAGTTACAAACATAACTTAAAAACTAAACTAAACTAAGTTTAATATATATTCATAGTAGTCCCCCTCGCTAGTGGACCACCGCCGCAATTCGCTGTTTTACACGAGCAAAAGTAATAGTAAGTAACGCATAGTAATTAATAAAAAAGAATAAAGAAGAAACCAAACACTTTGCATAAAGGCTGGCGCGCGGTTTCAATCAATTTATGCTGCACTGGAATCTTGACGTTTTAAGTGTGACATAAGGCCTGATTAAAAGGCTTCTTGAGATCGGTAAGTGCGAAGGCAGGATGGTAACAAATTCCAGGATCTTATGACCATTATCCAAAATGAATTTGAAAAATAATTTGTTTGACATGTCGGAAGATAGAAAGACGTAGAGTTCAAACGAGTACTCTGTCTTAGGGAAGTTTGACAAGGAATAAATCTGTCCCGAATATATTTAGGCTGTGGCGTATGAAGTACCTGATGGGTGAGTGTATCACGATAATATTTCTGGCGAGCCTCAATTGTAAGCTTGTTTGCTTTCTTCCAATATGGTGTCATGGATTGGTCTCTTCTTAATCGGTAAACAAACCGTAACGCCGAGTTCAAAAGACGACGAAGTTTGGTGACTAGATAAGCCTATGCGTCAGAAAATAACAGGCAGCCAAAGTCTAAGTGGGGCACAATCAACGCGTTGACCAAGGCCAATTTAACTGAGGACGGAAGGCTAGCCCCTCTGAAACGAAGACTGTGGAGTGTATAATGAACTTTAGAGCTAACAGAGGCGATGTGGCGATTCCATGACAGATCTGACGAGAGATAAACACCAAGGTCACGAACTTCACTCACATATGATACAGCGTAGTCATTAACCAGAATTGGGGACAATACCATTGTATTCAATTTAGCGAGGTTGTTTCTTGTCCCAAATATAATTGCTTTGGTCTTCTTTTCGCTAATTGTTAGACCGCATTGCTGCGTCCACTCAACGAACTTCTCAATATCACTATTAAGGCAGCGAACAGTTTGACTAAACTGGCTAATGGGTGTTGAAAGGTAGAATTGGGTGTCGTCAGCGAACACAATTGTCGAATCTCTACAATATCTCAACTGTGAGAAAAGCGTATTAATAACAATACTGAAAAGTATAAGTCCAAGACTAGATCCTTGTGGAACGCCATTGCTGGTGAGGCACTGTCGTGAGGACTGTTCATCCAATCCTCTTATTATTTGCGATCTGGCTGAAAGATATGAGTGCACCCAGGTTACAGACAAGTCGTCAAATCCCAACGATCTAAGGCATTGTAAAATTAGTGGATGATTAAGAGCGTCAAATGCTTTAGAAATATCAAGGAGGACGAGGATGGTGACAAACCCTTTTTCCATAGCATAACGTATATCATCAGTAAGCTTGAGTAAGGCTGTTTGTATACTGTGATGCTTCCGAAAACCAAACTGTCCCGGATGTAGCAGGCTATTCGTCTCGAGATAGGTAACTACTTTTCTAGTTACTAACGCGTCTAGTATCTTCGAAATATGCGGTGGATTTGCAATCGGACGCGTATCACTAGGGGAAGCTGGATGTGCAAGTTTGTTGAGTGGTATGTTAAAAGATAGCTTCCACAACGGTGGGTAGACCCCTGACTGAAGTGAGAAATTAAAGATAGCTGTTAGGGGTATTACAATGACAGATAGAACTCTTTTAAGGTAGATAATTTGCAACCCATCTGGACTCAGACCTTTTGATTTCGAGAATGATGATAGGAGAGCACTATGAACTTCATCTGGTTGTAATAGAGGAAAGGCAAATGTTGGCGAATTTTCATTGATGGGAGTATGTAATATTTGTCTGAGCTGTGACTCGGTGCAAGCTGGATGAACTGACGATATCGACGCATAATAAGTATTCAACTCGTCGGGGGTGAAATGCTGCAACGCCGTATGGGGTGGTGTAGAAGTCAGCCCAAACTTGAGAAGCAGTGCCCACAATTTGATCTGATTCGTTTGGTCGTTGATTAAGTTACATAAGTATGCATCTTTAGCAGATGTAAGTGATGATTTGATTGTTTTACGTAACTCTCTATATTGTCCCATCAGAAAATTGTCACGAGTACGTTTCGCTCTAGAATAGAGATGCTCTCGACGTTTAATTTGCTGCTTTAAATCGTTGGTGACCCAAGGAGCTGAATTTTTCCTGAGGAGTTTGGTAACGAATGGCGCGTGATCGTCTAGAACTTGATTGACGGAAGAATAAAAGGTGGATAGTATTTCCGATATCGAATGCATTTGCAGCGTGTCTTGATTATAGAGTTCTGGGCAATTTATTTCTAACGCTCGTTTCATATCCCTTTCCAGAGACTGAATATTACAGTTGATGAAATCACGAAATTTAATCGACTTATACGGATGAGAAAAACAGTCAATTTTGTATTCAGTACCTATCATATCGTGCCCTGCTACGAAGGGAGTTGTTGACTTCGAGAAACTGAGAATCTTAGTCGGAGAATCAACCAAGAACACATCTATATGTGTATGCGTGTCGGAATGGAACGTGTGATGTGTTGCACCGAATGGGACCGAAAACAGTGAATAATCGCGCACGTAACCTCTAAGGTAGTTCGAGCTGTAGCTAAAGCTCAGTAGGTCGCAATTTAAATCACCCGTAATAATAATATTTTTGAACGTAGGCATATAACAATTTAATTTATTTATAAAATCTGACAGCATGTGACCTTCAGGCCGTCTATATATGATAGCCAATAGTAAACCAGTATTTTGTGGTAGCTTTACATTTAATATGAGATATTCCGGATTTGGAGATACACCGTCCTTGACAGTGGAGCAGTAATCAAAATGTGGGATAACGCTGAACATATTTAGTTGCTTGCATACTTCAGTCAAAGACTAGTCCAAATAGTGTTAGTTCATCATTTTGATAAGTTGCACTTTAGCGAGCTCTAGTAATATAATATGAATTACCAATAAAAAAAGCTTGGGTCTCATGAGAAGTTTACAGTAGGGTCATTATCGATTGCCCTCTCGGTATCTTCGGCAATTTGCGCACTTACCTCGTCAATATCCTGCGTCGGACAACTCAAAAGAAATTATGTATTGTCAGCATATCATATATTGCGTATGTCATAGAACCATAATGACCATACAATAATTTCAAGTTATTATTCGGAAATTCATAGAGAGTACATTATTAAGAGTATGGAAACCAAATGTCCCTTTTCGGATCACTAGTCGACTGTAATTTCCTATTTCACAAAACCATCCAAAATGCATCCTCAATGAGCTGTTCTTGGAAAGTTATATAATACGGTCTCCTGGGTAAATACCCGTGTGTAAATGTAATACTAGAGAAACTAGCAGCTAATCGACTAGTCATGTAGTAATGCATACCGCGATTACGTTATATTACCGGAACTATATTCTTGTTCTAAATTGATGGTTTATAAATATTGAATTTTTCATTCAACCTATATTTTCGATGTTTTAGTAGCTTCCGAATGATCAGTTTTTTCAACCCATCTGGTAAACCTGACTCTTGAGTAAAGGCCATTTTTTGTTTATCTTCAAAGACAATTTTCCTAGTGGTAGTGTTTATGGGTTTCGAAAAAGACGGCAATTGCAGTGTATTACCAACTACTAAGTTGTGGTCGGAAGTCGATTTCGAAGCCAAACCGGTCGAAAGTCCAAGCCACAAGAGCGATGGTGAAAGTTACGGCAGAACTCGTCCGAACGGTACGGTATCTCCTCGAAAGATCAGGAACGTGCGAAAAGGGCCACCGTCTTATCTGTCGTGTTTCGGGGCGTTAGACGCATGGTAATGACTCACAAATGCCGGTAAATTGTTTTCCTCTTTCTTCCCCCGTGACCAGCAGCGGTAATACCAAGCATTCGTAAAAATGCAAAAACAGAAAATACTCATTGCTCGGTGATCAGAGTTCTAGATAGGCTGATTACCGTTCCACGAATTTGTAATATTACCCGAGATTATTATGACGTGTCCAAATTACGGATTAATGAGGGGTTGCAACTAAGAATATATTACTTCGAAATTATGCTTATCAGATACTTTTTGAAATGGAATAATAGTTCGTAGACCGTTCAAGCACGGGTAGAATAATAAAAAAGCAAGTATTAGATCAGCACTCGAAAATATCAACTGTCAAACTATTTGAACAGAAAAATTTATTATGCACCAGTCGAAGCTATAAGTATAATCCATCGAGCCAAGATGATTCCCCTCTACTGGATGATGTGTAGGCTCTCTAAATTTCTTCGAGTCAGAATTTCACTCATTTAAAGAGTGACAAAAAATCGCTCCAATAAAAGTGGATTTAGTGAACGTGTATCCTATTCTACTCTTTTTGACTCCGTGAGAAAAATTTTTCGCGCACTGATTTGAGTGTGCGAAGTACTTTTCGAACTCATTTTGAGTGCGCGAAGTGCAGCGCTCAAATGGGTTACTTCGTGCACTAAAAATAGTGAGAGAGATTCAATTTCGCGCACGGAGTTAAAAAAATATCTTACGATACATGTGCGTAATATACTATTTTAAAATTAAGCAATGAAAAATTTACATTTTTTTATTTTAAATTTAAAATATGAAAAACATACTTTTTTGATTGGAGATCATGAATTTCGTCAAAAATAAATGGAGTAAGCAATTTTTTTTTGAGCTGTATAAAAAACGCAAAATTGGCAAAACTCTCAGTTGCAAACACTCACAACTATGGTTGTTTTTGTCATACAGACCTGATCCAGTGTTCATTTTGAAGCTCAGAATATGTAGTTTCACAAAATAAGAACAATGCAGTAGGAAAAATAAAAATCCACAGTCTTTACAAACAAAATCACTTTTAAATATAATTTTGAAGGTTACAAAAACCGCGAGTTACAAACTTAAACAAAGTTATACCATAATTCTTTACAAATACTCGACAAATTACGGAATTTTCTAAATCGAGAACCGATCAGATAAATGTGCTCACGTACATAGATATTATTCTTTTACTATGTCATCTCGTAACTACATATCATATACTTAGATCACTCAATGATGAAAAGTTATCATTCTTTGTTATAAATAAATTAATGCACGAGTTAATAATATTATTAATATACAATTACTTCCACCGTGGTAATTGAAACTGAAACTGGCAGGAAATTCGTAGCAAGAAATTAGCTCATAGAAATTCCCAGCAGAAGATTCAGCTGGGATTTTCATTAAAAAAGTCGTTTTACACTCGATTAATATTGTTTTATTAATTTCGGTTTATCATCTATCATTCGTATTCAACGGCCAAAAATCTACATGAATTACACAATTCCACTTAATTCATCGGTCGAAACATTATTTTATATAGTGAATGTGCAAATATGCATAAAAAGAGCAATTTTACGCACTATAATCTTACATAAAAAAAATCTCAGACGTGATGAGCAAATTCTGTGCCCAGATTCGGATTCAGCGGCTAAAAATCTATGAGAATCACCTATTCGCGTTTCAGTTTCCAAAAATTTTTTTTATTTTGTGGTCCTGTGTTATACATAGGAGAAAGCAGTCACTTAGAAATAGACCGCCCTGTTGTTCACAGAAGTTGTGGACTGTTACTACTTACAAAGGAAGTTATCGAATTCTTAATCGGGAATATAAACAAGTGTTGGACTCGTCGAAGGGGCTCACCAAATATAAGTTATCTCTAGAGTATTTCAAGTGAATGGGCTATACAGATGCCGCCAAGAGCAAATTAAATTAAAGCAAATTTTTCTAGTGTTACTGTTATTTTGACTTATCATCAATACAAAAAAAAAAGGACAAAGGACAGGAAATTTTCCCCCGCGTTAATGACGAATATGTCTATTTGCGGGTCGGCTCTCGGGTGGAGAGGTACAGGACAGAGACAGACAGTACAAGACAGAACTATAGGCACACACAACACCCACCCAGAGCCAGTCCCCCCTACCCCAATATCGGTACCACCAGCAGATTCGGCGGTCTGTGCCTTAGCGAGTACGACGCGGGGCTTATCCCCTCTTTGTCCGAGATAAGACCCACGACGTACCGACCGCGGATAAGACGCTGATGGTACCGATAACTGCCGACGGGGGTCGGCAGCGGTCCCAAATTCGTACCTTCGCCCAGCAAAGTTCCCCGGTTATTCCACACTGGACATAAGCAGAGAAAATTGCAGGACGGGGATTCGAACTCGGGACCTTCGCGACGTTCAGTTCGGGCGGACTAAGACTGACGCCTTAGCTCGCACGACCATCACGCCGACATTATCATCAATACATTTCAACCCGTCGAAGATATATGGGAAGATATGGTCACTGGATGACCAATAAGGTTCTAGATTTAAAGAATCAAAGTGTCGTATCCAATATGTGGAGAGGTTTTTTTTAAAATTAATTTTATTTATTTGAATCTTCCTACTTTCCTTCAGCGTTACCAATGGCTAACAATGTGGACATATTTAATTTTTTAAATCTATAACATTATTTGTAATGAGTTATCTTAAAAGCTTCCCAAAAATCTTGCATGGATTGAAATGTATTGGCGATCAGTCAAAATAACAGTACTAGTAGAAAAAGTATTAAAATTTAATTACCTTTACTACTGCAAAATCAATTGAATCTGGTAATTTTTTTTACATCAGAGGGCCAATATGTTGGCTCCCCTATACAGACTAAGATCAGATTTTCAGCTTGCATTGTAAAGTATAGTGACACGCAATAACTTGCAAAATGCCTTTCATCATGCTGGTACAGACTGTTAGCAACGAACAACCTTGCCAAAGTAAAAGAGTATCATCACATCAAAGCTGCGAAAGCAAAATATGTTTTATATGTCAATATGATGTCCGTTCACATTCAAATCTACTCAACTAAAAGCATTCAGATCAAAGTTAATAAATCAGGGGTAGAATAATCTCGAAAGCATTTGCCGACTATCATCAACTACCAACCGCCGGCATTCGACGTTGCCAGTTTTGTTCTCATCAACCCCTCAAGGCATAAGCGTGGGAGGCATACGTGGCAAAAGAGTGCTAGCAGACAGCAGATAGCCGAACGACGCGTCGGAAGTAGCGTCGATTTTTCTCCAGCGCCTGCCACAAAGAATGCCGCGATCCACGATGTGGGGCCATTAAAGCGCATAATGATCGATGACTCGCGATAACGGCATCGCTAACGGCGAACGCGCTCCCCCGCGCACAAAAGCCGCCTATCTGATGTCGGATGTATACAGGTGTTCGGCGCGAGATAGTTAAATGGAGGGCAACGGCCCTGAGCTTCGTGATGCGAGTTGGGTGGTTTGCGGGGGAGGGGAGGGGGCAGAGCAAGAAAGGGAACGCACGACACGTCGTCAAGCTCTGGAAATCCCTTGGTCGCAGTGGCATTTGGCTATAGGTACTGCGCTCTGTAGATGGGGTGGTGCGTAATCTGGAGCGGTCATTGTTTAATAGAAATCTACGAGAACTGGAAGCGATGGTATACCTGCTGATTAGAAACGGGACAGTCGGTTTACTAACGGTTAATAGTGGTATTACTATTTCCTGGAAGTGGCTCAATAACCTGAGGAAATTACGATTGAAATGCCTGTTCCGAAGGAAATTATTCAGCTGAGAGATTATGCTCATTCAATAGGCATAGTGTCGTTATCACGTATTTTCATACCTTCTTGTGCCACTTAATGGAGCAGAAAACGATTTGGTATTTCAACAGAACATATCGATTCTCCATAATATATTTTCGAAAATGACAAGTTCATCTGTATAATCATTTTGATTGACAAAGTATACAGAAAACTTTATCCTGCCGAAAACAATATAATTGTAAAAAGATAATTGGTCCAACACTCTTTTTATCACATTCCAGTTATTGGATATTGATTATTGATACTATTTACTATTCCCCCAACTTGATTATCTCACCTATTAGACATGCGTATGATGTACCTGCGTGTACGTTTTCTGCAGTTTCTTTTCGACATTACACTAATAGCGAATAGGGGAGAATTGGATAATTCCGACCTACCTAAGAAAAATCGACTTTGGGACCAGCAAAATTGAATTGAATAATCTTTAGTATATGGTTTTGAATAGAGCATTGCATGTGTTAACATTTCGCAATACTTCAAATACTTTAAGATATTTGGTTTTTAAGTTAAGACTCAAGTGGTTAGTAATCGATGTTTTAGACTCTATCTAACTATTCACTGATAAACGGGTGTAGTTGCGAGAATCAGAAGTATAGTGAAGATAACTATAGAGCCTATATAGCCTATATAGAGCCTAAAGGTTATACTTTTCTGTGTTAGGAGTAAAACTGATTATACTTATAATTTCTATTTTCTTCTATAGGTATATTTTCTAAATTATAAATAACACAATATTTTGCTGGTTTATTTATAACATTACGTACGTAGATCATATATATATTGTATATTACTGGCCAGAAATGAAAACCTAACTAGTCACTTTTAATGCCACGATGAAAGAAAAATGTACTTTTTAATGGTAAGATATGATTTTTATAATATAATCTAAAATATCACATACGAATTAAGCACATTGTGAAAGATTAATATATGTTATAACGGAAAAAGAAGGGGATTTTCATCAAAGTGTGCACTTTATTTTGAAATCACCTACATATAAGATGTATACATAACATTACATAATTTCAAGTTGTGATAAAAAAACCTATTGAAAATTAGCGCCGAAAGGGATGGTCGCAATGACCTATGTTAGAGGTCGGAGTTTCACTGTGCGGTCTTTATTTGATACAATAATTTCCAATTAAATTCACGCATTTATAATGCAGTAATTTCTAAATTAGCACATTAAGAAACGAAAACAAGACTGCCGCACGATTCAAATGCAAAGTAAACAAGCAATTGCCTGCTATCAAAATATTTGTTTTCAGTAGTGTTCTCACAAAATTTCAATAGTATTACGATACGTCATATTGTAACAGAGATATTAAGAGGGTCGGAACTATCCCATTCCCGCCTTCTTCCAGAAGTTGGATGCAAATAGAAGAAGATTTAATACATACATTGGTCAGATTTACTTGCCAACTTTATGCCATCTATGGCTAATCGGGCAAACTTAGTCACCATCGATTTCGATAGTTGCAATTTTGAAACTGAAAAATTAATATTTTGTTTATAAATTAAGTACCCTGAGGTTTTAATGGTCGCAGATTATAAGTCTGAAATAAAAATGGGCAGTATCAAACTGGCGGAAGTGTTATGGCGGACGTATATTTACCGAGCCAAACACCCTCAGGGACATAACCTGACACAGTCACATTACTTTTTTCGATAGATATTAACAATCTTCCTAAAGTGTTTAATAATTCTTCCCATGCGATTTTTGCATATTATTAATATGTCAACACTAAAAAGTGATTGAATTTTCTAACAATAATGGATCAAAACATTTTGCCTCTAAGAATCACATTTGTCTTTACAATTATCGCGTAATTAATTATTACTATGTCGCTGAATGTTTTCTATTTTTAGCAAACATTGTACGGGTGTTATGCAGGACTAATATGAATTTTTGAAAGAGACCAATCTCTAACAATATTTGCGAAAAAATGTAGATTTTGGATGCTATTTTTTGATGTTTTGGCTGAATTTTGTTCTCAACAATGCTTATGAAATGATAAGATGAAACTGCAGGACATTCACTTGAAAGATACAAATTTATTTTTCAGAGACGATGACCATACAATGAACAACACTCTTTTAAAGCTAAATGACGATTTTCAGTAACTTCATTGATGTTAACAGTAGTTTAGAGATGAACCTTCTACCATATCTCGAACGGTGTAAACCATAGCATTTATCCACGTACATAGTAAATGTTCAGCAATATTTTCATCGAGTGCATGATATTACATTTAAAAATTTACAATTAATAACTATAAGATATAAAGAGGCTTCATTTGCTTTTAATTCTAGTTAAATTCATCTTGTTATATTGGGTTATTTTGACTTATATAAAAAACGAAAATGTGGGCGGTTTCATACTTTAAGTGTAATGTAAAATTTCACTTGAATACCTTGAATATCATCCGTGACAGACCTCTCATGTATGCAATACAATTGGTTTGAGTTTTTTATAGCGAGGTTCAATCAATTATATAAAGCCCGCTGCTAGAAGCAATCCACCAACCAAGATTTATTTTATACCTGTATTTATAGATATTCACCGGAAAGTGATGACGCGAATTCAACGTTTAATCAATAAAATTCGCAATTGCACAAATGATCACACTAAAGCAGATGACCCAACTGATCTAAATGTAGACATCGTTTGCTGCAGTTATCCAAACAGCACACTTTATTTCGGTGACATTTCAGGAATACTCCTTTGGAACAATGGGAATAATTGTTGTTTTTCTTTTAATTAGGAATAATTCAAAGTAATAGTTTATTCATATTCCAGAAATTTTTTTAGAATATTCCAACTGCGTTCCTGAATAATATTTATAATGTCGGATATTTCAATTTTCCTTTAGTTTGCCAAAGGAATATTGCAAAGGTTGGACGTTTCAAGATTCCTGGAATGTGAATGCAATATTACTTTGAAACGTTACCATTTTTCGAAAGGAATAATCCTCGAAATAATACTGGATTAAAGTGTGCTATTTGGGAAGGTCGTTAAATGTTGGATTGCAGCTTACAGAGGTATAACACAATCAAATTCAGAACAAGCAATGGAAATAAATAAATTTTGTAAGTTTATGTTTAAATATATTTAAAGTTTAAATAATTGCACAGCATTTTACCCTCTGCCGGTGCCGACATTCCGAATAAACACTTTGTCATTTCAACAATATAATAAAAATAATACAGTATGTAAAATGTATTATCATGTTTGTAAATGTCACTAATAGGAAATTATATGTGACGAAACTTAACTATAAAAACCACTGAAACATACAGATGTGGTGTAATTTATTAATTATAGTACAGACACATTCCGAGCCTTTATTTTCGAAATGCATATTTAAGAACCTCTATTACGTGGTGTGAATGGGTCATCATTTCAATTGAGTTTTTTCCTCTAAAAGTCAATGAAGTGATTCATTCTGACATAAATCTAAGGTTGTCGCAAATAACAGGAGCTCTCAAATTTTGACGAGTTTACTAAAAAACTAAGACATTAAGAACAGAAAGATTAATTCTGAATTGCCACCAAAAGGGTTTCATGGTACTACGAAATTATGAAAAAGTTAATTGATAGCAGTTCTTATTAGCGAATTCCGAATGCTGTAGGATTAATAAAGGAAATTTGTGATTTTTTGGGGAAAATCTTTTCAATAGCGCAATTTATTTCTCTAGGTTTTTTGTTGCGCAAGAGGTCAAACGTTGATAATGATTTCACGATCCGTATTGAAGGTTAATTAATTAAATCTGAACGTCGAATTTAGGAAGTTAATCTTGCAGTACGTAATGTAATATTTCGTTCTTAAAATTTAATCTAATTATAATTTGTGTCTCCAATAGTGATAGAAGATTTTCGCTATTTGTAATATTTTACATCTGATTTTGCAAACTATGATTCCGCACTTGTAACAATCGAATTTCTTCTTTCATGTGAAAGCTATACACATTTTCTGAAAACTACTTAGCTTTCACTTCTTTTCCTTTTAGAATATTCATGTTTTACAATGATAAAAATTAACACTTAGAAAGGATAGAATATCTTTAAAAGTGTGCCGATCGAAGTACTCTGCAGCATTGTAATATTCTTTTGTAGGTCGCGTTGTAAATTAATTTATGGCACTTTAGCGCATTTATCTCACTTGAATGACTCGCATAAGGATTTAATGAGATTGAAATGATACGACGTGGTTCTGACATTAAACATTTGTGCTCTTTAATTAAGATTTTACCAATTCAACTGCATCGGATGTTATAATAATTAATAACCAATCTGGATGAAGGACTCCAGTAACTGATACCGCTCAATATTGTAGTAATATTCATGTGCGCGCAGAAAGACAAATTTGACATTTGCTGTCTATCTAAACAGTATTTAGCAAAGAATGTTAACAAATTGGTTGAAATATATTACTTATGATGTGGATAAACTAGAGTGATATATTTTAAGTATAGTACATGTCCTAAAAATGCAACGTATATATCATAATTCGGAATTTCAATAACGCAAAACAGACCAAATAAAAAACACAATATAACTAAAATACAAAATTGCAACAACGCGCACAAAAATTAATTAGGAAGTTCGCGCAAAAAGTTAGGAAATCAATGTAATAATAGCGGTTTTCGATACAACTGCGTAATAGTATATTATGTATACTATTCTAGTTTAAAGGTCTAGAGGGTAAAAAAACTGCTAATGCCTGGCGGGGGGTAATCGGCGCTTTTCCGACTACTTTACTGGCATGTAAAGACCGCTAAATTGTGCAGATGTGATAAAAAGTCTTTATACGAATGTGGGGGTTCTGGGCCGAGCACAAAAAAAAACGTTTTTTGAACATTCCTCGGCAATATTTTATGTTGCACGTGTGTGTAAAATGCACCAGAAAACAAATAAAAAAATGTGTAAATCAGCATTCTGCGCATACTGTAACCTTTTCATAGTACCGGTAAAAATGGAGAAATAAGAAAGAAAGACAATACTGGAAATCCGCGAAAATAAAAAATTGTTTAAAAATTGGTAATGAAGGTATGAGCATTTTTTATAATGGCTAAAACTCCCCGACCAGAAATTTAGTCAGGCTAGATCAGGTCCTGATCAGGAAAACTGGAAATAAATTCAGGCCCTAAAATGGCCTCTGGTCAGGCCTTGATCAGGGAGGGATCCGGCCCTGATACACAGTGTAACGTTTTTTCTAACAAGGCCCCGATCAGGTGTCGGATCAGGCATCGGACCAGGGCCTGATAATTTGGCCAGAGCAGAAAAATTAAAAATGATGAATTATTATCGATTTTCATTTTTTATTGTAATTTATGTGTTGTTAGGTATATTATAAAGTAATATTAGTTCTACGATTTCGCTCGCAAATAAACCGATGAACCTGAAAAAATCCTACCCCGACCGAGGATCGAACCCGGGTCCGCCGCTCGTGATGCTAACGCCTTAACCACTACGCTACGCTCGCATTCTTTTATCAGCACGTGAACAAAAGTAACTTATACATTTAAACGAGATTTAGCGTAAATGTACCAACAACATTGACACACCTGAATGATATTATAGGATTTAAAAAAACAAATAAACACGCGGTTATTAACTAATAAATATCAACACTTATATTTAATGCAATAATTTAATATTTATAAATAAGGAACAAATCAATTAATTTTCGGCCTAAGATTCAGGCCCTTAATTCGCAATTTATTATTTTTTCGCTCTGATCATTTTCTATTTTTACGCTCTTTACTGATGAGGGCCATAATCTTAGACCGAAAATTAATTAATTAGTTCCTTATTTCGAAATATCACATTATTTTATTAAGTGTAATGTGGATATTTATTAGTCAAAAAGATAAACTTATAGCTTCCATTAGTTTTGTAGTAGAGTGTAAAACATTCACAGATATGCAATGATTTTAGTGTAGTTCAAGCTCGGGAACAAAACCTGACTCACAAATCCTTAATCACCCCTACAGAATTATTAGAAACCATTTCACACGTTTTATTCGAATAAAAATTGTCTTCTCCGACTATAAAGTCACGACAAATATTAAGCATTTATTTAGTGTGGTCAGTGCTACTCTTTCAAATTGAAAAATGGCAAATTAGTGAATAATTACTGATATTGAGGTCAACAGAATCCATCAGTGACTATTCCGTAAATCGTATTCAGTTTCATTATTCGAATTCAACGTTCAGACAATCGATTGGTAGGATGAGCATTTTCGTTATTTCAATTACACTATCAAAATGAAAGGTCACTCTCAAACGTGTGTACAACTCACTCGCGACGTAAATCTGGCTCAATATTTACTCGCGAAAATTCCAGAGAATGAGATTTCCTTTTCAACGCAAACGTGCATACTCGAGGCCGCGGCATGACGCTTGTTTCCATTGACTGTCGTGAAGAAAGAAAAGAAGCCGTGAAAGGATGCTGGAGAAACTACGGAATGGAGTAACGAAAGCTATGCTGGATACTGAAGTAGGGACGACTGGAAAAGCAACAGGTGTCGTCGACTTCTCTGGACTCTCTTTCTCTTCTCTCCCTTCCCCATAACGCTCCCTACTTTCATTCTCTTTCTCTATGCTTCTTATTCTTACCCTGTCCTTCACTTTTTCTTTCTACAGTTCCTTCTCTACCGTAATCTTTCACCTTCTCTTTCCCTCTCATGTATCAAACCTTCCGATCACTCACAAATAGCAGAAGTGGTTAATGGGGTGAACTCGCTGGAAAATATCGTCGACGCGCGGTTGCCCTTGCACCTCCATCGCGAGAATATCGTTCGTTTCAATAAATTTCACATTAACGAATGAAGCTTTGTCATATTTACGTTCTTCTTCTGCATAAAAAGTTAACTTTTGATTATCGTTACAATCGAGGTACATCTGTTTTATTGTGCGATGTAACAAAGTGAGAACGCTGTAATCAGAAATGCGATGCATCGATATTGTACCATACACATTATCACCATTTTTTTGATATTACTAATATGATAAAAATGTATATTTCCCCCTTGAGGGGGAAATATAGATTGTTCATTGGTGGGACATAAGCCGTATTTAATTTGTTAAAAACCGACCCACGTTACATCGTTTCGTTATGATAAAAATGTGTTCAATGCCTTTTTTGAAAAAAGTAGTTTGATTTGTAACAATTCTAAGTATTTTGCTACAAACATACTAACATTTAATTTAAGAATGCGGATTATATATGTTAATAAAATGAATATTCTTTTTCTTATATGGTCATTGCATGGATTTATTTTAACAGTTATGTAAATTATTCGTTAAATACATTTATATTTAATTTAACCGTTGTTCCACTTGTCAATTTTAGGACGCGCACAAAGATGAAAAAATACAGTTTATCAGAATTATCAAAATAGCAATTATGCATGTCAATAAAAAACATAAACGAAAATAATTTACGCGGATAAAACTTATGTCATGTCGCACGAAATAAGTTACTCGGGTAAAGGATTCGTCAAAAATATAAAAAACACATACGCCAATAAATTACGCGGATAAAATATAAGACATAAAAAAGATATACAAAATAGACGCAATAAATTACGCGGATAAAAAATTATAAATTATACGAAAATATACGTCACGTAGATTTTGGGAGAGAAGGAGTGACGACCGATTTTCTTTTCTCGTCTTGCTGGATGGATCCATCTTCGTGCCCTTCCCCCATTCACCTTCACCTTGTGACTTCAACCGGTTGGTCGAAGTCGATGAAGAATACCACGTGTAATGTATATCCAAACTTCAACACCGGACTAATGTAGGTAGAAACCCCCGTTGTTGGCCATGAATGTCCGGGAGCGTGTCCGTTGTGTCCGAGCAGGTGGCGAAAAAGAGAACGAGTCCATCCCCGGGACCCCTATTTATAGACCGGACAATTTCCGGTTTCATCGAACTTTTTTAAAATCTTTACTTGGAAAACCGGACGGAACTGTCAGTTTTTCAAATGTCATTCGTTCATTTCATACTGACATCCCGCCCGTCACATTTAAATTCCGCGCTATACGCCACATTTTGGTCATGACGGAGCGTCACGTCGTCAATCCTCGGGTAAATTCGTTTGTCTTCACGATTGTGGATCTCCTTCCCTCCCTAATTCCCTCTCTCCTTATTTACAACGAACGGCGCGTTACAGATTTAATGAAAGTCAACATTGAATTAGTGCCTTAAGGTATAACTACCAGTAACTGACCACTTAAGCATGCTGCAGACGAATATCATCAATATAGAATATTGAACTAACTATATATTAAATAAAGTTACATATATTTTGAGACAATGACATCTTCAATCGAATCGGCCAAAAATAAGAACATTTTTTGCCTTAAATTAATATTTATACATAAAAAATGTAAATATCTTCCGTGTACCAATAACTGACCATTGAAAATGTGTATGTCCAAGTGTCTGACCTTGGATGTCCCAATAACTGACCATTAAGCTATTGCGTTATAAGTTCCGCACTGACAGGTTTTCAATAAGCAATATTAAAGGTTAAAATATTAGGGAAGGGGCATAAAAAATATAAAATTTTGTTATTTATTTTTTTTCGTTTATTTATAATAAGCAATGCGAGATCCACATCTTTTGGGGTATATTTTTTCTTCGAATGTTGATTTTTTCCTCTCACTTTTTTCAACGTTTTCTTCGTTGGTTTTCCCATTTCTCTGCATTCACAAATTAATGATTGAATAACTATTAGAACACAATAAGTATTAATTTACACTTTAGTTCAAACATTGTGCACAAGTATGAATACAAACATTCAAAATTTGAGGTTATAATGTGTCTACTAGAAATATTGCTTGAAAAAAGGAAATATTCTACATGATTACATTGCAGCTTTCATGTATTATGTTAGATTGTTATAAACATTGCATACTTACGTAATGTTTCTGCAAAAACACTCTTAAAAAATTCGTAAATAGCAACGGCCAGACATCGGAACATGGAAACCGAATACGTGAAGTGGCACTTGGCCGATAACTGACCGGCCGGTCAGCTACCCGTCGAACGAATAGTTGCGTATACCAATATATAACCACTTAATTATATAATTAAAATAGTAATAAAAAGCTGATTTTTTGCTTACAATTTACTCTTAAATATGTTTTAAATTATATTAAAACTTTCTGGTAGCATAAAAACGAGTTTTAATTATATTATCGCCTTAAATATTACTAACATTTTCTTAGCAATATCTTAAGAATGTATCAAATTTATGGGTGCACTTGGCAGCGATTGCACAAATATTTTATAATTATTTAATAAGTGACAGTGTAAGGTATTCATTAACAATTGAAGAAACTAAATAGTTAGGGAATATTAAGAACTAAAAATATATTTCATATTTTGTATACATTGCTTAATATTAGATAGAAATCCTGTTAATGGTCAGTTACTGGGCAGTGGTCAGCCACTGGTACTTTTACCTTATATGATATTAAATGACAGCAACATTATAAAAAAAAGGGAACGACAAAACGAATTTGTCGTTGCGCAATAATGTTCTTTATAAAATCACTTGTAATAATACTGTGATGCGCCATATGTTGGTGAGACAAAACGACTACTAAAGATCCGCATTGATGAACACCAAAAAAACATCCACAAAACTTCACGAACCTCTATATACATATGCAAAAATATCCAATCAATATAAAGGAAGATACCCGGAACTACACTCTACCTATATTAAATTATTGAACATATTAACACTTTTTTTTAATTGAACTATAAGTACCTACTTAAAACGTATTTTTCAGATTACCTATACGTATTAAAAAAGTGTTCGTATATTTACAGATTTGAAATTCAAAATGAAAAATATTTTCAACGTCCGGTTTTTACACTGTATGAAAAATTCATTTTGTTCGGGTGTTCAGTTGTCAGTCATATACAACATCTCGACACGCTAACATGCGTTAACTAAGTTGAGTGATTCTCTTCTTACGGTGTTAAATTTAATTATTGTTAATTTATTGTTTTATATTTTTTATTGTATATGCACATGACTTTTTACACATGTTTTTATATTTAACGTTTAGTTCTGATGAGGGCAGATATGGCCTCCGCAACATCAAAGGAGAGAGACAATGGTTTAACACCATTCTTCTTGATTAAGATGTTAATCCGGAAATCGATAAATTCTATAATTATTCATTATAAATACCTCAAGCTGATAAAAACTTCTTGACTGAAAAATAGCATTTTATTATAGGTGCTGCATATCAGCAGCAAATTTTTTATTTTTAATTTATAAAAATCCAAAAGTAAGTATCCATACCATAAAAAAGGCGGTAATTTTTATTTTCTTTGCATAACTTTGCATTTTTTAGTAAGTGTCATAAAGTTCCATGGGATAAAATCAAGAATGCAACTATATTCACAGTGCGTCGGAACCAACTTTAATTTCAAATTAAAGCAATAATCGCGGATCCTGTATGAACATTTTGAGCCAAAAACAACAAAAAATTACGGTGGGGCTTTTGGAAAAAAATCTATTTTTGTAAAAAAATAATGGTAAAAAGGCTCTCCTGGGCTCAATTGTTTCTTGGGTGCCATTTCGCTATCTATTAACCGAAACGAGTTAGACGCAAAACACAGCAAAATTTGATACCCCCCCCCCCCTATATATTCCCTATAAAACGAGAAATACTTATTGTCAGATATGGCGCCCAACTCTAAAAATACATTGATTACAAAATGCAACAAAGTGGCTTTATATTTGTTGTAAAATCAGTTATTTTGTAAAAATATTTCGTAGATATGCATGTACTTGTGACAAAATGTTAAAATTTTATTTTGCATTTGAATTGTAAAAATGTAAATAAACGTTATAAAATAAGAACAGTTTCGAAATAAGCCACAAAGTTACATTTTCCATAATTGATTTAATGAAAAACTAAAGGATTGATACTTCTCGTGAACGAAATTGTAACAAATTTTAAGAAAATCCAATTGTTTATAATAAAACTAATTTTAACATGATACTTATAAATCAATGAAGAAAAACGTCGAAACTATTCTTATTTTATAACGTTTATTTACATTTTTACATTTTCTGTATATAAATTTGAATATTAATTTTATTTTAATTTTGTAAAAAGTTTAAAAGTACGGAATTGCAAAGTAAAATTTTAACATTTTGTCACAAGTACATATATATTTACGAAATATTTTTACAAAATAACTGATTTTACAACGAATATAAAGCCAAATTAATGTATTTTTACTGTTGGGCGCCATGTCCGACAATAAGTATTTCTCGTTTTATAGGGAATATAAGCGGGCAAATTTTGCTGTGTTTTGCGTCTAACTCGTTTCGGTTAATAGATAGCGAAATAGCACCCAAGAGAAAGATGTAGAGCTTAAAAAACCTACAATTTGACCCCTTAATCGATTTGATTTGAGCCCAGGAGAGCCCTATTACCATTATTTTTGTACAAAAATAGATTTTTCCCCCCCCCCCCCCGCGATTTTTTTTTGCTCAAAATGTGCGTACAGGGTCCCCGAATAATGTCCCGTTAAGAAGACCCATTTTCTCGAACTTTGGAATTAAAGTTGGTTCCGATCCACGTAAGTATCTAAATTGACACGTCATCATTGATTTGAATAAGTAAAAGTTCATTTATAAGTCGTCTGGGTAGAAAAATAAATGCATATACACTTATCAATAAGTGAATGTTCACATATTCAAGTTTAGAGTGAATGTTATTTACATCAATAACCCCAAAATTCTCCACTTGTCAGACATAATCATTAAACGTCATCAGCATCATGAACCGAGATGTCGACATCATAGTGAATATCATCTGACAACATCATCGCTATGCCTGCATAATCGTCACCCGACAATATTATAATCGTCGAAAGTCATTATTATGCAATCACCGTCTTTCTCCAATATTAACGTCCACATTATCAACAGTTCGCCTCATCGTTTGTAACGAATTCGCTGTTACTACTTATATCACCGAAATTTCCTATGGAAAATTCGCGATTTCAACAATGATTTTTTAAAGTTCCCAACGTGATAAAACAATCAAATTTGGTATGAGGTGTTACATCCCATCATACTCAATCCGAATTAGATAGTTTCGGAGTTTACATCTCGAGGAACAAAACCACGTATAACCGTGGGCATCCTCCTTTGTTACACAATTTATGCTCAACTACCAAACAGGTTATAAAACCATATTTTGTCTTCTTACTCGAACAGTATTGCATGAATTTTAAAAACAAGCAATAAAGATTTCCATGACCAAATTCAATGAATATTACTAATTTTTTTCAGCGTAGCTTTGTATTTTTAATACAACTGGTTATAGTCTAGGCATTCTGCACTTTCGCGTGGAAAGTGATTTTTTATCGATGAAACCTTTTCAAAGGGGCTTGAGAATTCTAAAAAAGCTTAACATGAAGCTACCAATATTTCAGACGCTTGTTCGGATCACCGATACTTATTTATTTAAGAATTTATTTAATATCATCCAATTCTTAATTTGGAAGTTCTAAATTAAAATAAATTAATTTCAAAAAATATCTGGAAAACAATGATCCAATTAGAAATGCGTATTTTGTAACATCATGTAAAACGCAAAAATTTCTTCTTTATTGTAATTACTCGGCTTCTATTAAATATATTTAAATGTATGAGTGCTCGTTTTGAAGGTTTTGTCATTCTGTATCAGATATCCCCATGAATAACTGTAATTCTTTCCGCGGTTTTCGATTTATATGAGAAAATGTATAAAAACATTTAATTGAAAAATATTTTCCGCTTACTCTTTAATACTCGCATGATTTTATGAAAGATTATTTCAACGAAAAGTAAAAAACATAATTTCTCTACAATTCCAACTATTATTGATTAGTGTTAGTTAAAAAAGCTCAACAGCTCTAAATTTATAACTATAAGCAAGCAGTGTCTCGGTGGACCATTCTGAACATGTGTCAAAACCTAATGTCTCACGATATAATTGATAAAAATCGATAGGACTAGATCGAAATTGAAGATAATAAATGGTAGAATAGAGGACAAATATTAAAAATCATTTATCATAAATTGTTGGCCTTGAAAATCGACGAAGAACATCATTTTTTATGAAAAACTCTATATCAGGGGCAAACCAAGAGATTCTTGGTAACTAATAGATTTTTAGGTCTCTGATTACGTCTTATATTTAAAATTCAAAATGGCGGATCCAATATGGGTGGACAATATTTCAAAGCTCACGATTTCAGACCAATGTCCATACTTTTTGGGGTCGCTCACAATGAACCGCATTTCGGATTTTTCAAATTCAAAATGGCGGTCCCTACATAGCCCCCCAAAATTTCAAATGTTCAATTCAACTTTGCAGTATTTCCGCTGTTTGCGGAATATTGAAGTTATAATTATGCATATATACATAACACAACGAAAAAAGATTCATGCAAAATAAATGTTACTGAATATATTTCTATCAGATATATATACAAAAAAATGATATGGTCATATTTATAAAAGTTTATATTCTTACCTTTAAGGTTCTGTGAATTTATATTTATATTTACCATTGAATTTGCAGCTTTACCCACTTACAGGCGAATTTCGTATGTTTTAAAGTATCAGACTTTCATCTTATATATGTATCTGTTTTTATGATCTCCGCTTATATTAGATATATAATAGAATTCTTAAATACAAATTGATATTGAAGAATATTTAACGAGACTAGAACGACAACAATCGGCAAAATATAATTGAAAATGTGTGATTTTCAAACAAAATTTCAAAAAAATCTGGCGATGTTTAGGAAAAATGGACTGAAACATTCTAACGACGGCATTTGGAAAAGCTTCAAACTTTATATATATATATATACATTTTTGTTTAGGCTAGTCGCATTAATTAATGCATTAAAAACTACAGCGTTGAAAGTTGATAAAAAAGAATTGCGTCCCCGCGTCCTTAAAGGGTTGCGACGGTATATTATTATTGCGCGATTGTGCATATATCATATACAATATCGTACATCGAAAGGGATATGGATATTCGTAACTCTTTTAATGGTGCCTAGATACTTGTAGATATATTTAGCACGCACTTATATCACGGGCGTGCAGCGTCTATACGACCAAACTCGTTACGAAAAACATCAATTTCTATCCCTCGGTAGATAATATATTATTTTTTGCATAGTATGTGTCATATATGATACAGTAACAGTTCTCTTAATTATACACGTAATAAAGGTGGAGTACTAATTATTGTTCTTCTATCTGAGTACTAGGGTACAAAATATAAGGTAGTAGTTTTTAGATGATATTTAAGATACACCAGAACCGTTTAAGAGAGTCAGTTATGCAAAATGTTTCGAACATAACGAAAATAATGAAAATTGAGTTATGCATATTTACAAATGTATTTGGTCATTCTCATATGACATAAACAAATATGAATAATGCTCGAATAATACTAGTTGCATTTACAAGAAGTCAATCTTATATAAAGAAGTTAATGAAAATTGTATAACATGGTAATATAAATTGAACGTATTGTATCATGTATTACACTTATGTTAGCTTTACTGGGTTAACATTGTATTCTTCTGTCTAAGATATTAATTATTTTAAACATTTTTTATTTAATGTAAAATATATGATTGGAATTCCTTGCGAACAATCGCGCTTTTTTCTAAAAATAAAAATCTCCTTTTTTGTGCCTTTTGTATAAAATGTGTACGAAGCAGGAGGCAACGAATTGCAAGTACAATATTTTATCTTTCTGCGAAAGTAATGAATGTAGTATTTGTAATTAAAAGTTCCTTCGTTTCGCCCACTTGGGTTCGCAATCAACTTTAATCTCAATATAGACGCAATTGTATTTTGCAATAGTATAACAAAAATACTAAAAACATACGATGTACCTTCCAAATTATCACAAAGGCGAAATCGTACTTATGATTAATATATTATTCAGACTGTCTTTGCAAATAATTCGAATTGAAGAACGGCTTACAAATATATTTGAACCACTAAATAAACTAACAATATAAAATAATTGCGTAGATCAGCCGTTTAACCTATAAACAGTTATTAAAACCAACCGCTCATCACTTTATCCGTCAGGTTATGAGATAAATAAGGCAAAGTACAGGAGGTATGAATATAATGGTATATGATTCATAAAAAATTCGCAGTTTCGGCACTAACTCAACTTTAATATACTTCATCAAATAAATTGTTATTGAGATTGTCGAACGAAGTAATTTTTTCTTCCTAATTTTTTTATTTCTTTAAGATGCTCAAATATGTTATATACTGCAGTATTGATTATTTATTATTGTCCATAGGCTCTTAAATGGTAAACAACGTCTTAATCATCAGTGTAATAACACATAAAAGTATTTAGGGTAAAAACTTCAAAAACCCACATTATTTCTATTTCATAGGAACACTAATTCAGCAACAGGATTTAAAATAAAGTAATATTTAAACATTTGAAAATGGATTTCAGAATAAAGAAAGGTGTAAAGGAAACTTAGATACAAGGTGAGAAATGAATCGATTGAATAAAATTGTATAAACGGAAAATGGAATACTTCGTTTTATATAACGATATAGCAGTTATATAGAAACTTGCGTCAAATGACCCGATAATATTACTGTCCTACAACGTTATTTACGGTGAAATTACCAACAGAGTTATTTGTGCCTGGAGAAACGACGAAATATGATGTTTACAAACCGTAACATATTTCTTATAATTTATATAAGTGACATCTCCAATAACATTTGTTAAAGCAAATATTTTTTCTTTAACTACTCGGAGATATTTTGCAACGTAATTCTCTTTACAATAATGCATAATATTGTAAGAGATATATTGAATAATTTGTTAAATATTCATTTTTTGAAAAAACCTTTTGTAAGTTTGTAGTCTTATAATCAATTCCATATATTAAAATAAATTCATAAATATCACTTTTAATTTTACAGAAATACAAATATACGATGTTGGTATTTAAAGAGCAAAGGATGATTTTAATGTTGCGTTGTTATTTTCATTTTTCTGACTAATTTTTCTCTTTAAGAAACTTGTCTGTTTGATTGAAGGTATTGCCACTTTTATTAAAAAATTAACATCCTTTTTGTTTTTTTTTCTGTAAGATAGCATCCATTAAGATGGAAATTATTAGATTGTTTACAGATTTTCGAGAAAAAAATGCGGACGATTACAGTACGATTCGATACGCCGAGACTTGAACCTGAGTATAATATTTTAAAATTTTCTAAACATATCGGAGAAAAGAATTATAATTATGTGACATTTTTTGGGTAATAAATTATTTTTTATTGTTTTCCTTTTTTTTCAAACACAGACAGTTTCAAACGGTATATTTCTACTACAAAATGCATCTTTCCGAAAACTAGTACATTAATAGTACATTACGATACGAGTGCGCAAAGTAGGTATTTCACCTACGCAGCGCACGAGTATCGTATACTATTTTTCTTATTAAGTGCGCAAAGTTCGACACCTATATACAACATTTAAAGTGGCGGTGCAAGGGCGGTGGAGAAGGGGGGGTTCGGGGGGGGGGGCAGAGCCCCCCCGACCGAAAACAGTATTTGTAAATGCTTTTGTAATAAATAGACTAAATTTATAAATATCTATGTAATACATTATTTATTATTGTTATTACTGTTAATTGTTATTAATATTTTATATAAATTTTAATGAATTTAAATATTCATTCGCATTCGCGTTTTCGGGTACATTTTCAATTACATTACTATTTTAGATTTAATTAACCTATACCTATCGTTTTCCGTACTGAAGAACAGCGATTAAAAAGTAAAACAAATGAAAGTTTTGACAGGTCTATTCTACATGTCTGTATTCTACACGCAAATACGTGCGCAAAATCGAACTTTGCGCACTATAATAGGAAATAATTTTTTACGTATTTACACTCTTTTTTTCTATCCACAAGGGGCTTCTCCTTCTAAAGAATGAAATACCTAAACTGCGAATAATAATTTCACTGACACGTTTCAACTAATAGTTATCTAAATAATTTGTTAGGGTTTGTAATCGTTGATTTTGTAATATAAAAAAATGTTTGAAGAAAATATTTCTGCTTTTTCCATGCTAAAATCTATCATTTATTTTATTGTTTATTTACTTAAGTCGTCCCATACGGGATGACGTTCATAACCTTACTCATTAGACGCATAAATGAGAAAGTAAAAAGCAAGCGAATCTGACTGTTACGGACAGAATCGATGTTTTATCGATTGTGGTACCCGGCGTGGGTTTTTTCCCACAAAGGTGGTTTTCCCTACGCCAATGCACACCCGAATGGGGGTACCTCTCAAAATGAAGCTGGCCTGTTAGGTAATTATGTAAAAGGCCCTTCGAAATGGTGACGATTTCGATACGATTATTTCTAATTCGAATAAATATAATATCGATGTGTAATATGACGATGTAGTCTATTTAAATGTTCGAGAGTTTGAAAAATCGAACTAAGATGTGAAAAAGTGACGATCGGGTTGACAGAGAACGTTTCGGAACGTCGTCGGGTTGGGAACTCCGCGTCGTGATCGGTCGTCACCGGTTGATCGCAATAAAATTTCAATAGTTTCTTGTGGCCGATCAAATCGTGTGTTATTAAAAAGCCCTTCCACCAGTCGTTTACACTGACCAATGTATGTTGGTATGCATTAGTTTATTATTAGAGTTTATTAAAATTAATAACATCTTCGTCTATAAAAGCGTCCTTTATTCGCATTACTTACAAGTTAATTTCATACATAATTTCATATTTATTGACTTATAGCTACAACAGAATACAGAAAAAGATTTGCGTTAAAGTGTTACTTATATTAGCATTGTACACATTATCAGTAATAGCTCGCCATTAAAAATACGACAGATATTATAAATAGGGGAGGGTCACCGATTTTAGCGGGTTTTGTTTATTGCTCATAACTTTTGATCGGAACATTCAATTTTGATGATCAAGCTACCATTATGAAGCTAATATCTATGCCTAAATGTTTGTCTGTTAAGTATACTGATTTCATGTAATTGAAAATTAAATCATTTCATGTAAAAAAGAGAAAGTGCGGTCAATTTTTGAAAAATAGACTGTTTTGCGAATTAAATATTGCCCCAGGGTGTGCAGCATTTCAGAATATTCTCTGAAACTGTGAAAATATTGAGTGAAATCAATATAAATTATGAATTTCTAACAGTCTTCAACAAGTTGTTACTCAGAATATAATATAGAAGGGAATACAAAATTATTATTTTATTATTATTTGAATGATTTTCATCACTTATCCCATCTAATTCTAAATTACTGTTTATTTTCCAAAATTCAATCAGTTCATTTAATTCGACCTAAGACGCTTTCATTGCAACAATAATGGCAATATCTGGTGATAGTACCCTAGCAGAAAAAGAGTCCAGTGTTTCGCTAGTTTCTGTTCAGTTTTGTTATTTCCCGTGTTAAAGGTATAGGGGAAATGGGCAGTGTAACAAAAAACTGGACAGATTTCTACAAGGAATGTTTTTTGTAATTAAATAATAAATAAATATCTTCTTTTCCACCGTTTATCGTTCTTTAAGTGGAAATAGAATATTAAATTTGTTTCTTGGTATATCGGAAATTCACAGTAAATAATATTATTTCCTAGCCATTTTAACGTATATTCTCACAATTATATTATTTTTTTACGCAATACAGATTTTGAACATACTATGCAGAGAATCTAATAATACTGGTCGAAATGTTTCGTTAAATTTAAGTTTACTGTTATCTGAAAAAAGGTTTGAGAAGTTATTTTTTGAGCTGTTGTTATTTAAAATTAAATTTTAATTTTTGATTGACCTTAATTTAATGTCCGAGCTGTGGGTTACAATAATCTAACAATTTTAACATTGATATAAATTTATATTAAATAATAGCGTATAATGTTAAAAATTAATGAAATGTTACGTCATAACATGTCTGTAATCTTAATGCATGTCTCCATCGGTATTTGAAATTTGATATTTTTAAAGAGGCCGCGGTTGGAGTCATAGTATATAAGATTAATGTGAATAAGATAACATTAAGAATAGGTTTTCATAATAATATAAATATAATGTGTTAATTTCTTCGCTAAATCGGTCATAAGAATTGAATAACAATGTCGCTGGATTTCGATGTTTTCGAAACTTTTTTTTCTCACTTTGTTTACAACTTTCTTATGACCGATTTAACGAAGAAATTAAAACATTATGTTTATATTATTATAAAAACTTACAGTCGATAAAAATTACTTAAATTATTTTATTAATAGTAGGTTGTCAGTATATTGAAGGGGTGTTAATCAATGTTACCTTCTAATGTAACGGCAGGTTGTTTTGGTACACTGTAGGAATATTACCCAATATTAATATAAAATGCATGTAAGGTTAATGTAAACCTATTCTCACAGAAATTTCATACTATACACGAAGGTTAATATCCGAATGGTTTTGTGCTACTAGGGAATGGACAAAAAAGTCCGAGATCTACATAATTTAAATTAGATAGGAAAAAATTCACTATCTATCCATATCAGTAATAAGAATTTATTCGTAAATAGATCAGTTTATATCATGTGGATCAATTTCATCAACATACTTAATGCCCTTTTTATAAATTCAAATCTTAAATAAATCTATAATGTCAGACTATTTTCCATATTACATTTAAAAGATTATCGATTTATCTGACTAGGAATAATGTAAATTAGGTTTTATGGTTCAGGAACACTTTGGATAATCGTTCGCCATACGTCACCGTACATATCGATTTACTGCGGTGTAATCAATATCTCGTTGACTCCAACATGGAAGTGAATATCATGTATTTTCCACGTAAAGTAAAACGCCTCTCGTGGCATGCGTGTGACGGGAAACAGATTGTTATACAAGTTATAAATTCTTTACCGATTTCCATCACATTCCTTTTTTCTAAGTAGTTTCAAAAGTTAGAAAAAACGTTTGGCAACTCGTCATTCGATGAGTAATACGTGACGTGATATGATCAACGACTTTTGAAGATGCTTCGAAAATCAGTGGTAAGCGAATTTATTATCTGTACAAATACTGCACGTCCAGTAATCATTACTTTTCAATAGTAAATCGCTTCAAATGCAGTTGCAAAAGATTTCCACCGCGATTAATTGATAATATTCTGGCCATTGTAACTTTTATCGCTGTTTGCCGGAGCGAACTCCACATATTGTCAACCTTTTTAATTCTATTCTTCTCTTGTTTATTACCCCTATACGTTCATTATTATTGTTATTTATACGTAACTTTTATTATGCACACTCTAAAGAGACTGCATTCTTTTTTCTCTAAATTTTCGTTTTTCTTCTTTAGTGTACTTTCATTTTCTTTAATTTATATGTTGTATTATTACTGTCTCAATATAGCTTAAATTTTCAGTTTTTTTATAAAATACGATAATATATGTTGATAACTATATCCATCGTTCGGTGCATTTAAAAGATTTATGTCAATATTTTAAATGCCTGTTTTGTTAGAATACTAGAATACTCAATATCTCCACCAACATATCGCTATTATGGGTCTACTAAAACAAGCCAGCTGCCAGTAGAAAGATGATTTCAAAGACACTCATTAACCCCTTCGTTAGCACAGAAAATTCTACAAAAAGTGCCTAGAATGGCAGGAATTTTTTTTATCGCCATTTCGACTCCAACCCGTACTGATGGGTTTTCGAGGTCGCTGATTACGAATTTGAACTCAAAATTTGCAAATTCAAAATGGTGAATCCACTATGGTGGCCGAAAATGATTGTGATGAAATTTGTTACTCGGGGGTTTGCGAGGTTGCTGATTGCGAATGTGAATCCACCATCTTGAATTCTGAAATTTCAAGTTGGAATTCGTAATTAGCAATTCCGAAAACCCCTGAGTAACCAATTTCGTTACTATCGAGTAACTTTTTTCATTTTTTTTCATTTTCGGCCGCCATATTGCATCCGCCATTTTGAATTTTTAGATTTTGATTCAGATTCGGATTCAGCGACCCCAAAAACCCCCAAGTTACTAGTAGTTAAATTTCAGTCGTTTATTGGTTTTGTCAGTATTTTATGCATGTACCCTGATAATTACAATATTTTTCTTCTATATTTCACGGAGAATTGGCGAGTTGAAATCCATTACATTTATTGACGAAAGATGTATTGAATATTCAGAGCTTCGACTATTTAAAAACTGTAGCGTATGTTTTTAAATAAGGTCTTCCCAAATGGGACTTTCTTGTTAATTCTGATACTGGTGACCTTCCTCAGTATCTTCATTAAAAAAAGGCGTTAGGGCCGTATTTTTAAAATTAATTTAAAAAAAAATAAAAAAATGATTATGGCCGTTTTTAAAAAATTGGCTTTTGAAATAAAATTACGAAATATAACGTATGAAGTACCTTAAACATATAGGTCTATTTGTTTTTAAAGATAGGTTACGAAGTAAATAACATAAATTGCATTCGGTGCACAATAAAACATGTTCATATGAAATCATTGACATAAAATGTCAGTAAACGTTTTTAATTTAGAATAAACTGCAAAAGTGAAGACCATCGGCGTGAAAGAAATAAGAATGGGAGAGACTATATTTTGGAAGATAGTGTGGGCAAAATTACTGGCCAGTGTGTTGCATAGTCAATCCCAGAGTCTCACCCAAAAAACACCCCACAGTTGTAGACAAAGTATTCGAGAGGCTGGATATGAAAGCCGAAGAAAAAAAATAGAAATATGGATACTATGAGGAAATGGTTTGGAACACAGTATGGGAAAAATTTTGGGCAGTGCATAAAATAGTATCACCCAAGATTTTGCTCAGTGAGAGCCCTTACTATATTTCCAATTAATTTTTTCAAAACTTTCCAGAGAAGTCTGGGACGTATCTCAATTAACGAGGCAGAAGACGATCTCCCTAAATAAATTGAGGTAAAATAAAAAAATAACCAACCCGAAAGAAACATTCGAAACATTTCAAGACCACTGAACAGTTCATCAAAATGATAAATAAAAACACCTTCGACGACACCAACACAGAATATGACGAATTTGAATACTGTTGCCCTTCCATAGTTCGTAAGCCGTTCACATCCGTTCAACTTGGCTTGAATCCTGTATAAGATGAAAATCAGATGAAAAGAAACAATATTTTGGAAGAAACTACGGATAATGCATGTTTTATTTTAACTAAATTTACGTTCGTTTTGATTCCATTGATACATTCGGTAAAGAAGTTCGATACTTCGATCCAAACTATCAAAAAACTGTGCTTGTTTTTTCAATCAACAGACCTTAGCAACCGCGTTACCAACGATCGACTCGAAACAAAAGAAAAGCTGATATTTTGACATTATCAGTCGAACTGTCGAACCTCCATAACGTGCAAATGGAACGAATATAACCTCATTTTTTTTGTTATTATTATATTTTCTTTTCCTTTTGAATGATTTTTGTCCTGTACAGTATTCAAATCAAAAGGATTCGATCGGTTTAGGAGTTATGGAAGGGCAGCAGATTGAAATTCGTCATCTTCTGCTTTGATGTCGTCGGTGGTGTTTGGCTTTTATTTATCATTTTGATGAACTATTCAGTGGACTTGAAATTTCGTCGGATGTTTCTTTGGGGTTGATTGTTCTTTATTTTACCTCAATTTGTTTAGAGAGATTATCTTCTGCCTCATTAATCCAGAGGATACGTCCTAGACTTCTCTGGGAAGTTTTGAAAAAATTAATTGTAAATGTTGAATGCAGGATTTCCCAGTTATTTGTGATAGTATTTTATAGACTGCCCAATAGTTTCTTCAATACTGTGTCCCAAACTATTGCCTCATACTATCCGTATTTCTAATTTTTTCTTCGGGTTTCATATCAAGCCTCTCCAATACTAGAAGCGCAGTAACCGCCAATTTATCATTATTTTTCAATGTCTTTTGTATCCTGAAATTATTACTTTCGATTATTACTTTTATATTAGATTAGTAGAAAAGTGACCCCCCCCCCCTTATTGGCAGTTTTTTAGAGATTTATCAATCTTCAGTATATCAACTATTAATCCCTCGTATAAAATAAATCAGTGTCATACGGTGCATACTTAAAAAAAAAAAGAAATGCCGCAAGCTCAATAAGAAATCTCGACTTCGACATCCTGGAAATCAATTTCCGTTTCCGTAATCTCGGTGCGTCGCGTCGGCTCGATTACCCATCCTGCCCGTCGGAAAAAAAAAACAAAAATTGTCGAAATATCGAATATCGCATGCGGGCCGGCCGCGGAATCTACGTACGTTTAAAGGGAATAGCACGGGGGTGAGTACGGGAACTACGTCGGGGCCGTAAAACGAATGAGGTGGAACACTCGGAGGTTTGAACTCGACCGACCGATATTGCTATCGGCCAGTATATAGCCACGCGTCGCTACGCCGTTACGGCCTTATAAGGTAGAGGCCGACGCCATTCACATGACCACCATGAATTTATATTTTAAATTCACCTGCGGAGCTTTTATGACCTCGCTGCCATTTTGTATTACCGTTATCTTCCCTGCCGGCTACGCGTGTAAGCTGGTCCTGGCCGACGCGTTCTTTACTTTTTGTCCTTAACTCGAGCGTCCCTTTTGTTTATGTAATCCCCTTTCGCCACGGGAAATGATCTCGCATAATTGAAAATACGCGTAATATCCTCGAACTTTTATGCAAACGCGTCGTAATTTGTTCATACCAAGCGTACATACACAACACGTAATTAGGCACCTTATACACAATTTTAAACTACGCCCCATCCGACCAATAAGTAATGTTACTTCTGCAATTGTCAATTTAAACCCACATTAAGAATGCATAAATATTTATAACATGTAATAGTTACGAACAGATTTTTCTCGCTTACGAAAGAAGAAAGATCGCTGTAATTAAAACCAGTGGTTTGGTCCGTAATTAATCAGACTTTCTTCCGAAGCATCCGTGAAACTATATGCACGCTGCTTTGGGTGTGCGATGTTTTACATCGATTTCAGTTAAATACGTTTCTATCTAATTCTTTTTTAGGAGAAAATATTCTCTCCGAATATTTCGGAACATATTCGCGATAACGCATAAGCAGCAATGAAAATTTTTATATTCCTAAATCCGAATATCGAATTTATAAGCCGATGGCTAAGAAGAAAAAGACCGAAATTGAAGCTGCACTATGTTAATACTTCCGCCGTGGACTTTCATAAGGGTTACCCCCTCCTCCCGCGAAATATGGTCGGCGGGAACTGTTATGCCCACGGCATCTGCTACCAAACCGCGTTCTTTCCGATATGATGCTTTGTTTGTCGACGTTGCGGCGCAGCGGTCTCTTGTGTGCGCCCACGTGCATGGGGGACCGAGCGTGTTTTCGGGATCATGTGAAATCTTCGTCTGGTAGCTCCTTTCTTCTCTCCCGTCGCCCGAACCGAATAAATCTGAATAACATGCCGGCTCGAAAGCAAAGCTTGCGGAAGCTTTTTTAGCAGCGGCGGCGGCGCATGTTGGCGCGCTTTGCCAAAAATGCTTGCGTAACGACTTTGCTTTGTTTTTCTCATCGCCCTGGCTCTTTTCTTATTCGGGTAAACGTTGATGCAGTCCTTACACTCTTTAAATTATTAGAGCGAAGCTATTTTCACACTCAGTGACAAATTAACCCTTAAAATAGAAGCAGCTTTTTTGGTCTTGTACGTTACTGCTTCAAGGGTTACGTATGAATAAATTAATCACACAGATCAACCTGAAAATGTTGTAGATATGAAATTACCTAATCTATTAATTGAGGGGCGCTGATTCCGAACCCAATAGTGAATATATTTTATTAGCTCTTTGTCTCATGTAATATGACGTTAAATTTACATAAATCATAATTTTTATGAAAAACTTAAGCCTGCGCAAAATATCGCCCTATCCGCTATTTCGGTTACAACTGCTCTTGTTCGACACGCGGCAACTCAAAGGTATGGGGAGCTTATATATTTATTTCTTTATGTACGGGATAAATAATGATGTTTGTTGATGAACATTGAATTTTAATGCCGCATTAGATGTAGATTTATTTATATGACAGAAAAATGCATATTTGTACTTGGAAAATCCTATTTCAACTGCAACCTTTTCTCAGCATGGCTAAAGTGATCAGTAGTAACAGACAATTTGGGCAAGACGAAATGTCACACATGCATACAAATGACCGTTTAAGGTAATATTTTTTTTCTATGTCATACAGAACTTCCAGAAATATTGTTGATCAGTATTATGAATTTCTCAACATATTTCCGTGTATTGCGTTAATTGTAAATAGTAAAACTAGTGTTGGCGTGGAGCCTCGCTCGCTTCGCTCGCTCAGAAACTTCGACCCAGTGGGGAGTCGGCTATTCCTTAATACTCGTTCGTTTACAAACAGCTTTCAATTATATTATAAAATTATATTGATATTTTGGGGTCCAATCATATTTAGGTCCAAGTGGCTTCGATAGATATGTTACAACAATATAGTGTTTCTTATATGTATGAAAATTGAAAATGAGCATTTTCAAAACTTCGACCCCGACAACAAGCCAGCCGAAGTATTAATAAATAAAAGTTGCAAAACACTTACTTCATGCACTTGTATTGTAATAGACTATTCGATGCATATTGCATGTTTACTGTGTTTTACTAATTACTGTCTGTATCGTTAAGATATTTTAAAAGTTTCGAAAAGATCTCTGACGGATATCTTTTAGATATCTATAAGACATCTTTTAGATATATCGAAATAGTTATTTTTGTACCAAGGGCGTAAAAGAACTTATGCACCCGTAGGTGATTTCCGCGCCCGAGGGGCTGGCGAAGACTACCCCTGGGGGGTAGGGGGTCGAAACGTCGAAATTTGATGAAAAACTATAGGGTAATTTTTTTGCGGAGGTGACCAAATTCAATACTTTTTCAGACAAAAGTCATAAGCATTTTGAACCAGTTTTTACGGCATTATCGATGACTTCAGGAAGTAAATGCATACAACCTTTTTTGTAGAAAATTTAATGCTCTATCTTTTTTGTTTGAAACATTTTTTAATAAAATTTGTATATTTCAAAATAAATGCAAAAAACTACGAAGAACTTAATTGGGGCTAATTTTTTTTAGTAATGGACGGATGGATCTGCGCCAACATCTAATCAGATCTAAGTTATGCCATGACACGTATTTTAAAAAAAAATTATGTCATTACGCTTATCCGTACGCGAGTTATCGCGAGACAAAAAAACTGGACGTACGGACGTACATACGTACAAGATCACGGACACAAATTTTTTGATTGTTGAATTGGGATCCCTAGGGTCTGAAACGTCGACATTTGATGAACAACTATAGGGTAATTTTCATGCCCGAAGTGACCAAATTCAATACTTCGTCCAGACCTAAAGTCTGGGTCGAAGTAAATCACTCGACGTACTTAAATAAAATATGATAAATGCATTATGGTGAATTGAAAAGAAATTATTTTTACGACTTGTAACTTCGAAAATCGTCCCAACCGCAATTTGAATTTTATTGTTGTACTTTACAGGAAAACCGCAACTACTCCTGTTCCTAATATTATCAGGAAGTTGCATGAATTTCAGGCAAATTTTTTCTTGGCATATTTTTCCCTACCAAAGTACGGTATGAAATTGAATAAAATTACTAAAAATTTCCCTGTTTGAATACCGAGGAGATATTTGGAGAGATAATCGGCACGGATCGATTTAAATGAGTCACCTCGTAGACACTTTCCTTGCTTTATTCTGAACACGCACGGATCGGCGAGATACCTAATTTCTGATGGATATATGCAGGAAGCGGTAGGATTCCAGCCAGTACTAGGACCGGTAATCGAATCTAATCCTTTGGAGCTTCTGCGCACTAACTGGTAACCGATGTTACAACGGCTTACCGTGTTACAAGGCAAGGATTGCGCGGTTCCGTGGAGAAGGACCCTCGTAGATTTTGGGATAACGGATTTCGAATGCAACCCTAGCCTCCTGCTGTCCTCGAAGAACGAAGCATGGCGGATAACCAGAAAACAGCGTAATTTTCCTTTCAAAACTTGGAGAACTTGGTGACAAAGCGCTACGAGATATGCATAATGTTTCCGTAGAGTTTTTTCCAAACACCTGAACTCTGAAGATTTCTTACCGCAATGAAGGAAGTATTCAGTATATATAGCCAGAAAAATTGCATAATTATTATTGTACATGATATTATACGATTCTTTTGGGCGTTTGCGATGAAAGAATCAATAGTTATCTACTGCATAGTTCTATCACCAAGCCCGTATAATATATAACACAAGTACATGAGCACAGAAGGCTCTGGAACAATTACTAACGTGTGCACGGAAGAAATAATTGTACCAAAATGCAATTTTAAAGATAACCGATGTTCAGCAAAATCGAGTAAAGAATATGCATGGCACATTCGAGGGTCAAATTGTTGACGCCAAAACCTGAACGATTTAGATTAATCTGAATGAGAGTGGGTGAAGTTAGATTAGTCTCGAGTTAAATAAATGGATCGAATTAATGAAAAACAACACTGAATTGAAATGCGTTGCCAAAGCGCCATTTTCTTACGAGCCCTTGGTATTGCGATGGGTACCACCTAAAGGCCCCTCGTCGACTCGATTACGTTTCTGCGGCTTTTTTTTATCGCCTCTTCGTCGCCTCGGCTGGAAGAAGCGGAACGGCGCCTCCTCAAGATCCTCGTCACGTTACACGATACCTTTGGTTCCTCCTAGATCGGCCAGGCTGATTCGAAAGACGGCGGAGTTACGGCGGACGTGCCAGGCGGAAGAGCGTCTCCTGCAATCTCGCATGCAAATCGTAGAAGACGGCGTGAGACTCAGGCATTTCTTTACTACGAAGGTGGGGATCCCAAGCAGAAGCCAGAAAAAGCCTGAATTTGAAATATTTTCCATTTTGAAAAATGCACGTGTGGTTGTGTGTGCGCCTTTGGGTCTTCCGATGGACCAGCAATACCATTTCGTAACTCATAAATGAATAATTCCGCGGAGCTTTTAATATTCGAGGTGCGGGTTGTTACTACTCAGATTGATAAATTTTCCTGTGTATTGCTGTGAATTTTTTATTAAGTGTCAGTTCATATCACACTCTCACCGAATGTATCACAGGATCCATATCCAGTGCGGGAATCTCCCATACTCATGGACATTGTTGGGTGGTAAGAAGATGAACTCGCGACGCTCGGAATTACAATTACTAGATATATTATAACTACACTGAAAAATAAAAGGTAGCTCTATCGTTCCTTGACGAGTACGATCATCGGCCTTCGACTTAGGGGCGGCAACTTGGTCGGGCAGCCGATCCAAATCGCCAGTAGGATACGGTTACTTAAGGATTGGGCGTTCGTGCTCCCTAAACCTGGGGCTATACCTAATACGCGTTTATACATTTGGTTAATCAATTGATGCAATTTTCGGTCAGAACTTGACTGTGATTTTAATGTAAATTCTACATTGAAGTAGCGTACTGAATTTTGCAAACGATAATATAAATATACTTACTATTTACGAAATGTATATCGTGTACTCTTTACCCAATAAGCACATGTACGTCCATTGGACGTACATTAGACGTTAAATAATGGATGTAAATAGAACCAAATATGTCCGTTCGATGGACCGAAAATGGACGTTAGGCGGACGAAATACGTTGCATAATAAATCCATTGGTCGTCCAATTCAGTATTCTATGGACTAATAACGTCCAAATTATTTTACTTTCAACATTGTAACATTCCGCACGAAATATGGCCGTTCAATGATCCGAAAATGGACTTTAAGCGAACAAAATAAACGAAATATAATATTTCCAGCGTATGTCCACTTCTGCGCTGCTGGGCCTCCAACGAGATGATTTCGTTTTTTTTATGACAAATATGTACATGTTCATACCAACAATGGAGGTTAATCAAAGGGGTTAAAATTTAAGAATCACAGTGAACGTAACGGATTTGGCTCCAAAATCATTGCTGGGAGTTTTTGAGCGAGTTAATTTCGATTGTAATGACGAAATTGTGCTCGCTTTAAAAAAACACAGAAATTAATCGTAGTTTGAAAAGGTACGGCAGAAGTCCCTTTTCGAAAGCCTGCAGTCTTCAGAAATCTCTGCAGTCTTACTTCACGGGGTAACTCTGTAGTATATGTACTAAGTTCGTGCACAGAGCACGCGAAGGGAAGAGTCTGCTTCCTTTCGGGAACAATAGCAGTACCAAACGGTCGGTAAAGTAGGCGTAACTCGTTAAAGCCGGTGGTACTACCGACAGGTACGGTAGAGCTACTTTTTGTTTTTCAGTGTAGAGTGAAGTAGACTATAACTCTCTATGCGAGAACTCACTACTATATACGCAATATTGAATTCAAATCAATAAAAAAAGCAATTTTATGAACAAATTCATTTTTATTAAAAGGGAAAAAAAATCCGCAATTTTTTTATTCTAATGCTATATATATATATAACCCACTTCGACTATTTTGTAGGTAATTACGTGTTCTACAAAAAAAGGTTAGGTCCATTTTTGGTGTATTTTGCACCATTTTTGATACGGTAGCATCAGATTGAAAAAAGTGCGGATTTTTTTCCCCTTTTAATAAAAATGAATTTGTCCATAAAAATGCTTTTTTTTAATGATTTAAACTCAACATTTCTGTGCGTATATAGTAGTGAGTTGTCGCATAGAGAGTTATAGTCTAGTTATAATATATCTAGTGATTGTAATCCCGAGCGTCGCGAGTATATATAATGAACATTGTAGAACCTCCATTAAATATAATTAATAATTTGAATTTAGCGGCTTATACTCTGCAATAGCAACTGGTGGTGATTGATTTAACTAATCATCTTAAGCTGGTTGAAAATGTTTTCCTGCGCCCTGTATTGAAATCATTCAGATTCTCGAACAGCGGCCTTTTTGAACAAACGTTGTGTTTATTATATGAAATATGTAGGGAAACCAAATACGTATGAAAAATTCAGAAAAAATAACGGGAACGAGGAAGAAAGTATATCTTCAATGTTGAAGATTTAGGTTCTTCAACTTTTAGAAATTTGTATTAACTATATAAATTACTGATAATTATTCAAATTCTTCCCGTCGATTATACAAAAATGAGATAAAAGGGTAGGTAAGATAGAATAAATATTGTCGTTGTCGTGGACTTTTAAACGTTTTCTCTTACACTCCTTCAGTGTTCCCATAATGTAAAAATTTGAACCTTATCGGTACAAGTTGCACTCGTCAAGTTCATCTTCAATGAAAATAAAGTTATGAAAACATTGAACTAATGAAACTGTGTGCAAAAAACGATGTGTTTTGGAATTCGCATGAAATACGTAGATAAAAGTTCATCTTTTGTGGTCAGGAAGCAGTATTATCGATTATTTTCTGATTCTCTCAATTTTTAAAGTGAACCTTTTGCATCATAAGGGTACATACCTAATCCCACTTAGACTTATTTAATTGTTACCACGCTTTTTAGATCATAAATGAGGCGGCCACATAAACATATTCCATGACTTATCTAGAACGTGAATAACTATCTTCAAAATAATTATCTCATTGAATGTTCTTAACATGATTGTTATTAACTAATAATGTTTAAAAAATGCCTTTTTTAATATAATTTAATTTATATGAAAACGAAATTTGTTACAATAGATTTACTTATAACGGTTGTTGTGGTTGCCGATTATATGATGGAATTTATGCATATACGAAACGATAAAGGAAAACAAATTTCATAAATAAGAAAATGCATATTCAAAATTTAATTATATATCGGCTTCGTGGCTCAGGCGGTTAACGCACTGGACTACGGAGTCGTAGGTCGTGAGTTCGATCCCCATCCGGTGAACAATTTTTCGATTTCGTTTTCAAGCAGCAGCTCGCTGTTGGTAAGACGAGCCACGTTGTTTGTTTACGTTTCGAAAATATTGTTTATCTGGCGAAAATCGACTCATGACCGCTGCTGTACTTGGTGTAGGTTTCTGCAGTCCTACATTTCATACATAAATGTGAAGTATGGCGCCATCTTCGTCAGTCGATCTGCAGTTCTCGCAAAATTCTCATGATTAAAAAACAATATGGCAAAAATTAAGTAAAAAGGGCGATTTCGCCCGTTAATTAATAAAATAAATAAAATAAAAATATCTTTTGACTGCCGACGGTGGCTGTAGGTAGAAAGCTGTTAGCCAAGAGGGCTGTAGCCGAAAATTTATTTTTATTATTATTGATCATGAATTTTCAGGGTCGTTGATTACGAATATGAGATCAGAATTTCAGAATACAATATAGCGGCCCCAATATGGTTGAATTATATCATTTTTTTAACAGATTTTCACAAATTACTGCCTTATTAGGCTCGCCTTTCTAGTTTTAAAAACCTGATAACAAAGTCATAATGAGCAAGTGAAAAGACTTTCAGATATCATATAAATCCATCAAAAAGTGGTCCATATAATACAGCTTGCTGTAGCTGAGTAAATTAGAAGGAACAGCACATGATTAATAATTATTTTAAAGGCAAGGTAAAATAATTGTCACAAATTAAACGTTGTCTGGCTTTTTATGTAATTATACAAATTGATTACATTTTCACTGCCCAACTTTGTATTTCCTCCATAACATGGCATATAAAACAAAAAGGTTCTAGCACACATACAGAAAATTGCCGGGCATACAATGTCTATACCCCTTAGCATAACTGAATTACAACAGTTAGTATTTGTATTCAATTTCAAAATAACTATATGCACCTTCTACAATTCTCATTGTATAAAGGCCATCTTTACAAGAGTGAACATATAAAATAAATATAGCTTAGTATGTAAAATTCACTGTGTCCGGACAACGACAACTCTGAAACGAACTATATTTATTTGATTTAAATGACATTCTGTCCCGAGTTTCAAAGACTCAATTACGAATCAATCTATTTACATGAAAAATGGCCATGCAATTTATTTCACAATTCTTCCATAGACTGTGCTTTTCAGTAACATTCACGTTCGATTCTCTGTACAAAACGCCAATTACTACCACAAAGTTTCATCCTTTGTCGCGAAATCTGTTAAAAATATGAAAGTTGCAAAAAACGAAGTGACGAATTTTACACAAACAATACAGGAAAATAACTACGAGCTGTCGAGAAAAAATAGAGAATTTAGTTATAGTTCATTTCCTCTAATTCAGATCAACTTGAAACCTACCATTGTGAAGAAATATGGCAAATAAAGTGTTTGAAACGTATGCTTGTATGAATACATACACACGCATATTTAATGAATACATTTATTATAGATTTTTTAATATGTTATAAAGAACGATACGTCAGTTTTTTCTTCATATAATTTGGGAGTGAAAATTGTCAAATCGACATTTGGCAAACAAATAAAATATAGTAGAGTATCTGACTGCGAGTAATTGAATACATTCAAATCTATTCAAATAATCTGTTTATTAATATGTATTTTAATATCTTCGGAATATATGAAATACAACAAGTACGAGTAATTTATACAATTCATTTTGCATAATGATATTAAGGAAAATTCAACATTTCCTTACACATATTTTTGTGCTACTCGAAAAAAGGAATAAAATAATGAGAATTGTTTTTCTTAAAGATCTTCTAAATATATTAGACACTTTTTAATAAACAGGTCATGTAAGATCCTTCAATAGTGCTTAAATGTTTCTTAACCACTTCAGTGATAGCCGTTGTCTTATACATAAGAACAAATCATAAAAGCAAACTTTTTGCCTGAAATGAATAAAACGTTTAGGTTGAATTTATCTTAGATGTTCAATAAAACAGAATTAATTTTAATATTCTTGATATAGTATTCTTACTATTTTGTATACCGTACTGATTCCTGTTGAAGAAATTGAAAAGAAGCAGTTATTATTTATGCAAATGTATTTCAAAATAAAATAAAAAAGTTAATGATGGAGGTAAACATAAAACTAAACTGTTCGCCATGTTGGATCCATCATTTTTAATTGTAAGGATTTATATGAACTACAGAATCATCGACATAAAAAACGATAATAACTCAAAACGTACACAATGTTAGTGATATATTACAAGATTTAACACATTTACAGCCGCCATGTTGGGTCCGTCATTTTAAATTTTAGCATTTCCATGCCAGATTCTGATTCAGCGACCCCAAAATAATTTGGTATACCAAGGTTCATAGAAAACCATTAAAAAATAGTGAAAGTTATTGCAAAATGTACACATATGATCGATTACCACACCAGTGGTTAAATAATTTATGTGATTTTATGAATTAATTATCTTATTTATTTATGTTTTTCTTATTTTTCGCTGGCTCATATTATAAAAGGAAATTTTACAATAAAAAAAAGCACACAGGTAAAAAACGACGTGCGTTTTCGGTTCTATCCTTCGATCCTAATTCAAGAACTCAAGTTTCCACAGTCGTAGATCGGTTCATAGTTCCGCTCCGGCATTTCCGTCTAGAGATCATTCTTACGAAAACGACGGACGTGTCGAACCTGGCTCACGTACCTGGCGGCCTGTTCCACCTCTTTTTACTCCTTACACTTTTGAAGTTAACCCCAAAGAGAGTTAACCCGAACCGAGTCTAAGAAGAGAAATAAAGCGTGAAAGGAGAAAGCCGATATTGAAGCGTGTCATTTTCAAAGACATTCCACCAGTTGAAGTTAATAAAAAATAGATTGTCTTTCACTGTTTAATTTATTTTAATTCCAGAATTTTTGAAAAATATCTCGAGAATTTAAAGTATGGTATAAAGTCATCGAAATTATTTTTTTTTTTTCAAAGTTGCAATATCTTAAAAGGTAAAATGGAAAAAGTATTTTTTACGAAATTTACCCTTTCTAAAGTTCAGGATATCCGAAAATTTTGACGATTATTACTGAACATACACAAAAGATTGATTTTTGAAACGTTTCGGGATCTTTCGTGAATATCCGATAATAGTCGTGAACATACTCGGTTATAGTCAACTTCAAACATTTCGGCAGTTTTCGTGGAAAATATGTAAAAAACGTAATTCTCGCGATATTATCGCGGATATATACACGGTAATGATAACTGATGGCTCATGAATCGAAAAGTATGGCTAGTGACGGAAATTATTGGACAAGTGTTGCAAATATCAAATTAAAATAACAACATTAATCGATTAGTAAACTTAAGTAATTCAAATTTTAAAAATGTATTTATATTTTTGTCCAATATATATAAATTCTATATAGTAATATCATATAAATTACAAAAAAAAATTCGCTACCTCGGCTGGTATTTGAACTCGAGTTCGTTATCGAGAGTATAACATTGGCATCTGTCAATCAATTTTCTGTTTCAAGTGTTCGTAATTTTTTACGTAATATGTCAATAAATTGATGTCACCAAATTCGAATTTCTAGTCAATATTTTACCATTAGATATGGCATATCCAATATGCCCGATTGTTTATATTCAGTTCAGTCATATTGATTTCGTCATATTGGAAGGTATATTTTTTACACGAAGTTTCAATTCACCGACCTCAAATACCCTCCGAGGGCCGAATTTTATAAGAAACAAGTATTTATTTGAATGTAGGTCAGCCATATTAATTCCGCGATATTGAATTTTTAAATTCCGACTTAAAATTCGTAATCAGCAACCTCAAAAATCCCCGAATTTTTCATTTCATCCAAATTGAGCGAATTTTCTATTTCACTTGGCCATATGGGATCCGCCATGTTTCAATGTTGAAATATAACATGTCGAATGTAAAGTGCATTACTCAACGAATAATTATGGCCTAAAAGCATTTTTTTATAGGTTGTCATCATTTTTTTAGACATATAACATTAACTTTCCAAGGTTTCTTCATTCCTGACGTCTTATCTAATCGGTTATTATGTAATTTTTATTTTCGCCAAACGGCTAATAAAAGCGGACACCTTGAACACAATTAAAAGCAGAAAAAACTTTTTTTAGAGCAAATGAATTTTCAGCAGTTCGATGAACGATTTGAAGTGGATCGTCCTATATATATCATTTCACATCAAGTTTTTATTTCAGATCTGGTTAGAAAAACGTATAAGTATAAAAAATAAATACTATCATTATTAATATCTAAAGATTTTCATAATAATATAACAAAATTAAACTTCTACAATATTTCAATGTATAAAAAACAATACTAACAAAATAATAAAAATTAACCTATCAAACCGTCTTTAATCATAATTGGAGCTAGTACATCATCTGCCAAATTAGAATGTTCAAAATGTTTCCGCGTAATTGCACAAAACGGTGAAATATTACTTTTTGTCAGTTGATGTTAATTTAAGTTGTTGATTATTATTCCCAGCATGTCAATTGTATGATCAAGACAAATTACATAAGTTTTAAATTCTGCAAAACGGAGCATCAGAGTAAAAAAGCAGTTAAAAGTCGTTCATAAAACGATTTGAGAAAGTTTTAAGATCTCTCTCACAAGTTTCAAGTCGTCAATTGACTTGAAATTCACGAAGATAAAAGAAATGTAAAGTGAAATGAACATTGTTCAAATAAATGTTAAAATAAGTATTTTCAAAATGTTTTCCAAAACTTTAAAGAAGTTTGTTAAAAAGAATAAAATATACATAAAAATAAAAACTGCTTCTTACAGGTCGATACTAATTTTAGGTTACTATATGGTAAGCTTAGATTTTTCGAATTTTAGTCAATTCGCACTTTAAATTCTAGAATATTACCCTTTGCTTTTACTCTGATAGATATTGTATCTATTTTTTCAAATAGAAAAATTGCGTTTTCAACACGAAAAAGGGTTTAAAACTAATTAATTTATTGGTCCTTGATGAATTGAGTATTTTTTCGAAGAATTATGTTATGTCGAGTTTAAAAAACTTTTGTTTATTTGAGAAAGAATTTAAATTTTTTCTGAAATCAGATAAATCTTGAAAGGATATCGAGCTAGAGGCCGCTAGTTAGAAAAAAGTCTTTTGTTATCGAGTACTATATAGCATATAAAAAAATGATAGAAATCGGAGAGTAGGCGCCAGCTCATTGGTTGGTATTTTGACTTTTTATCCGTATACAATTCGTTTAGAGGCTATGTTATATTGGTATAAATAATAAGCAAGATAAATGTTCACAAACGACTGCCTAGTTACGAAACTGTTTGAATATTGAATAAAAATAGAATTTTTTTAATCTGGTAACAGAGGTCTAATAAGTGGCGCCTAATGACCACTACTCTACTCTAACTATACTTATTTTAATCTTAGAATAAGTATCCAGTAAATTGTTACACATGTTTACATGCGTGAAAATTTTATACTTTTAACTTCCGTCTATCATATAAATAATTATTAGCTATCTTTAACTGTATACTACATTAATACACTTCCAAATACACATAAATGCTTTTTTAAAATTGAAATTTTATTTTTAGATTTGATAATTTTGAAAAATCACTTGTAGCACGTTATAAACTGACATCTTCAGCACATTGTGGATCTAGTTTCGAATTAAACCGCTATTATATATAAAAAAATTACTATTAATTGTTAATATACTAGTAAAAGTACTTCTTGACCTATATCATTCATACCCTCATTTTCTATTATATTATTTAATATGCTTATTAGGACGAAAATCACTTGTGAACGCTCATGTTTACGTGATATTGTACGTTTAAGTAGATATTGAAAATGTATAGAAATTTTGTCAGCACGATTTAAATAATAATAATAATAATAATACTGAAAAGCCGAGTATAAAAGATGTTTTCTTTTTGACGTTTTTTACTACGAAAAGTTAAATAATTTATATCTTTACACAATATATTAAATTAATGTTATTATAGTATTATGCCAATATAATTATAAATTATTATAAATAATAAACTAACTGCTTTGTTACGTAAATGAGATTGTAATACCACTTCAATTCTTTTACGTATTCCTTTCTGCCAAACACTACCAATCCCGTATATTTTTCTGAAATACAGAAGAAATAAAAAGAAAAGGGTAAAAGAGTAGAAATGAAAAAGGAAATACGTAATCGATCTATGTTCTACATAATTTAATGTAGGTTCTATTTTTGTTAATAAATCAATTTTTACTATACAAAATTAATAACTTTACCGAACTAACATTATACTAATACCGAATTTGAACTAATTATATACTAAGTTTTGGTATTCAGTTCGACATATTTAATTGGACACTTTCAATTTTATAATCCGATAATACAAAGTTTAGAAAAAAACAGTTATATAACCATAAATCTAAACTCATTCGGTTCCAGACTCTTTCACCCTACAAATTGAAGACCCTTTCTTATATCTGCTGGTTAGAGGTTAGGTCGGTATAAAAAGAGGGGAATTACCACAAGATTTTGTGATGTTGCCACCCCTCATCGGTTTCGGCAGTTGTCAAAATTCACCAACCGAGCGCCGTAGTTTTATGTGGCGGCGACAAGTATAACTACAAATGACAAGGACACGTTAATTTGATTATTCTTAAGATCATCCTACAATTACGACATTACCAGTGACATTTCGAATAAAACGCATGCAATATTTTTGGTTGAAAATTTTATTCTGTATTCTTTTTTCCGCCTGGTTTGTATTTACCCGCATAAACATTTGTCTACGAATCGGGTCCGAAACGGATCAGGGACCCTCAGCCCGGAAGTATTCCGGATCCGTTTCGGTTCAGGATGTTACACAACCTCGGATCCGAATCGGATCCGGAACCCGGAGGTCAGGCAATCGGCATCCGTTTCTGATCCGATCCTGATTTTCATTCGCATAGCTTTACCCGGTATAGGTCAGTCGAGGCTCTCTCTGTCTGTCTCTCTCTCTCGACTGGCTCAGTAGTAATTTTAATAAATTTACAGCATGGAATACAATACTTTATTAGTATAAAATGTATATTTTACAGAACTGTTATTTCAGAGACTATACATTTCAGGTGTCAAACTTTCAACGATTAATTTATATCCGACATTTATTTATAATAATACTATACCTTCGAAACAGGTTTTCATTATTGAACACTGTATTATAACATAAATAATTTGGACTTTGTCGTATATTAGAATATTATATTGTCGATTTTAGCTCAAAGTTGTTAGATATTTATGTTTTGACATGTCACATATAGGTTATGTAATTACATACACATCAAGTAGTGTCCCAATAAACGAGATCGTGTGCAAATATTTTCACTGATTTTCATTTTGCATTCGATTTGTTTCCACTTTCGAATGGAATGTAGCAAATTTGAATGCAGAATTAAACGTTTTCAAACGAATATATGCGCAATGTTAAGATTGAGGTTATGTACATCCGTTTGCATGCGAAAACGGCTAACTGTCGAATGAAAAAAATGTTCATTTCTCATTCGATGTGATACGTTCTTTTGACATGATCTGCATAAAATGAATTGTATTTCATACGATTTCATTTGGCTCGGCATTCGATTTGCATTCGACATTTAGCCATTTTCGCATGCAAACAGATGTACATAACCTAAATCTTAATACTGCGCATATATTCGTTTGAAAACGATTAATTCCGCATTAAAATTTGCTTAATTTCATTCGAAAGTGGAAACAAATCGAATTCAAACAGAAAAACAATGAACATTTTTGCACACGATCTCGTTTATTGGGGTGGTATAACCTAACGTGACGTAACGCTTGGTCCGATAAGGGCCACTACACGTAAGACGTATATCCTTCGCCATAGCATTTCTTACGCTGACATCTAAGGTCGTTTCTTGTGTATTGGCCTTAATGCAAAAAATATCAGACGTCTCATGTATGTTTTAATTCCTATGCGAAATTTCTTTCAGAATACAAAGGTAAACAAATCTATTAGAAATCCAAATACGAATCGGATCAGGGACGGATCCGGATTACCTGAACTACCAAGTAAACCTATATGTACATATGCAAAACCAAATCTGGGCCGGATCAGGAACAGATCCTGATTACCGGACATCCGTATCCCGGGTCCGATACGGATCCGAGGTTGTGTAACATCCTGATCCGGCACGGATTAGGCGATCGGATCCGATCCTGAGCTAATCGTGGGGGTCAAATCAGGGAATGTTTATGCGGGTATTACATAAATACGAAGAAATGCGTATTGTTTCATTTTGACTTGCAAATGACCTTGTCACTAATTTTTACTCTGATATTTGTCATCAATGCATTCAAAAACGTTAGTAAAGTAGGATTACAAAAATTGAAGGTATGCGGGTTTCGGAAGTATATCCGTAAATGTCACATTAACCTATAGAGGAAATCTGTACCGGGCCAAGGTTCTGAACACATGGAAAATCAGGGAACTGTTAACATTCAATACCACCCGATGTCGGCGTGTCAGTAGCGCGCCAGTTTAGCCCATTTAGACATTTCTCATTACGTAGGATATTCAAACAAAATAAATATAAAATGCAGTTTTAATTTATATTATTACAGGTAGGAGTGCCACAAAAATATTATTTATATATATTTTTGCCAACTGTACACGGAGAAAAAATTCCCAGAATTTTTGTACGAAAATGTCCTGAAAAATTACCGTGCTGTCCCATAAACACAGTGCATGTTGTTGGCAAAGTAAAATTTACATTGCTTTGCTGAATTTTTCCAATGTAACATGTAAAATTTCGGATCACAATACAGTAGAAATTCCTGTGCCACAATACAGTAGAAATTCCTGGGTCTCAGCATAGTAAAAATTTTTGGCCCACAGTTCATTCCAAAATGGAAAGAAATCGAATGTAAACAGAAAATATGTGAAAATTTTGCACACGATCTCGTTTATTGGGTATAGATGAAACAAATTGCAAGCCTACAAGTAATAGCAATAGTTCTTAAAATCGTAAAAGCCTTATCGACATTTACTTTCAGCTGACAAGATATATCAGTGTTTGTTGTATATTATTTGTATGCGCGAAAAAAAAATTCTATTTTACTTTCAACTTGAAAAAGTGATATTTATATTTTATTAAAATTTAAAGCAATAGAAAAAGGATTATTAATAACTGATTCACATATTCATATCACCCTGTAAAAATTGGCCAAACTTGTTCAAAAGAAATTACTGCAACGAGAACAAAAACAGTTAATCACCAAACTACTCGGTTCGGACCAGTTCAGATCAGTACATCGCGTCGGACTACTCGGCCGCCATATTGGTGCTCTTTTGTTTTCACCGCAGTTAGACTCAGTAGCATTCGACTATGTTCGGAAACTTTCGCTTCCACTTCGAGAAGTGAAATAGTAAAATAATGAAGCAGCATACTATAAATTCTTCAAATATTAGGGATTATTTGACTTGCACTAACTTAGAAACTCAATGTCCTGTAAATTTTACTGTGCTACACTAAACATTTCGATTAGCTCGTACATAAAAATATCTAGCCGTTATTGCAAATATCCCTGCCAGAAAAGCAATATTTCTTGTCTGTTACTATAAATATTTCCGAAAAATCAAGTTGCACCCATTTTCAGGTGACTAGCATGGTAATTTTTCAGGAAAATTTTTCTCCGTGTAGCTTTCCAAATGTTCACGACTATCAGATTTACTTAAATATTTAATATAGGTACTTTATAATTAAGAAAATATGCACGCATATGCGTAAATTGCAAATTTTACTTTACATATTCAGTGCATAAAAATGATGATAATCACAATTTTTTAAAACTTACTCATTTCCATTTGAAAGAGTACAATCCATAATCTTCAAACAATATAATTGCTAAATTAACAATGTTTTTCGTTTCATATGAGAAACAAATAATAAAGTCTACGTACAGTTCCAGTGCATTTAGCGGTTAATATGGGTTATATAAAAAGTTTAAAGCCGATTAAACGATTATTTGAAAGTGAATCTATTAAATATATTTTATTAACCGCAAGTGCATATTATAATTATATTGTATGTAATCATAAAAAGAATTATGAACTCCATTCACAAATATAAAGTTGTTTAATCCTTTTCAAAGTTTAACCAAACTTTTTCTGATTTGTAGAAAAGAAGTTTTACTGGGTCATACTCCTATAAAGTAAAACAACCGCCGGAATAGAAAGGCTTAGAACAAACTGAACGGCAATATAATTTACATAATATTAACATAATTAAATAAAATTGCTATAATACTCGTGCACCATAACAATATAATGTAATGTATTCAAGATTTATTAAAATAAATTTGCAAATAAGTGTGAAATATGAAGAAATTGACTTGTATTTGCCGGACACAAATAAAGATAAAAATTGGATAACTGCAACATGATTATCTTAAATTGTAAAAGTCGGAATGAACAAAAATTATAATTATAATTACAGGGGTAGATATATTTCTTACAATAATGCTTAGATAAATAATCCTATTTTAGAAATTTCCAGAGGAGAATAACTTCAAATAAAGCAAACATATAATTGATGATAAACCACCGTTGGAATGTGGATAAAAAGGAATCAAACAACAAATGATATAAAATAATGAAAATTGTATATTCAGAGAATGAAAATAGTATGTACTATTTAATATAACTTTAATAAATAGAAAAATCTGTTGTTCAAATTTTTGAAGCGAAATTCGACACCGCAATGCACCGTTCGTTTTCGCGTAAATGAGCCAAGTAATGAAATATTACGCAATTGTACGTAATCTTATAAACGACTGCTTTTATTGTTAACAATTATACCGAACAATATTTTATATAAACATTCCGAGTTTTGTTCTGAATATAAATTAGATAACGTATATACACGTATTTGCAGCGTGCAAAGGCCATTATTTCACTAGCCGCAATCCACCAGACAAGCGCTTTGAAGTGGTTTCTCCCGTCATTACAAATACACAATGTGTTCACCATCATTACAATCACGCGTCAATTTTCTTTGTCAGTTTAAAAGCGGCATATTAATAATACCCGATGCTAATATATATTACTTTAATGACAAATAAACCCGTTATTTTGGATATTTTTAACTGATATTCAATTACACATATATTCGTTATTGGGTTATTCTGAGGTTACGTGGGGCACGACGTCCTTTGTGTAGCTCTCATGCAAATTTATTTACCATATATTTAAATGTTTGATTTGGCGTGAAATGTCTTTTGCAAATACGGTACATAACATTTGTAGAACGTGGAAATGATTGTTACTTTGTACGTCAATATTGTATGGTTAGTAATATAACTAGACTAATTTATACACTCAGAAAGGTTTTATGTGAACTAAATGATGAGTTACCCAATGGGAACTAAACGTTTGGTGTTTTTTTTTTTCGTTCAGTAAGCGGACTAACTAAAAGTTATATTGACGAAGGTTCAGGAAATGTAACGTAGTTCAGCTCTAAAAACTGATAATTATGTAGTTTCCATTGAGCAACCTCTCATTTAGTTAAATTGACTAATTATTCTATTTTTGTACGAAAGATGACGGTGTTTGGAATATAAAGATGAATAGTAAAGAGTGATCAAGTTCAGGTTCAGAGGGTAACCTGCATAGTGTTAAAAAAGGAGTAGAATCGAAATAGGAAGAAGAAAATTAAAAAAAATACAAAATTTTACAATTATAAAAAAATTCGACATCGGAAGAATCTGTGGTTAACGTTAAATAAGTATATATATTTGGAGTTAACATATTACCATGTTGCGCAAAACAGTCATTATGAATAAAATGTTTTAAGATGTTAATAGCTATTTGCAAAATTCAATATAAGGAGGTTTCATCATTTTTACATTTCAAAGTAAAGGATATTGGAATTTCGTCGGATGTTAAGGACAAAAGGCTATTTCCTTGCATATAAAGCACATTAACTCTCTACTGATGCTAGTGTGATACAAATATGATAATCAACTTTAAAGTTCACAAAAGGAGTTATAAATTGATAGACGTTATGAAATAATGTAAGAACATTAACTCAGGGTATTATATAATAGAATAAAAATCGTTAAAAATTTACTGAAGAAGAGAACAAGCAAAAACGATGATTTTTTTTATTTGGAATTATTGTTCAATTAGCTAAAAGGTTTGAAAGACTCAGGTAGCTATTCCTTAGGTCATTAGCCCTATGTAGGTCAGTTCTCTTTCTTAAAATATAATATGCTGTTGTGTTAAATTGCACTTTTGAAAGTTTACGTGCGACAATTATTTGGATGAAATGAAAATTTAATCTCTTTACCTCTAACTTTCAAGTTAATTTGGTATAAATTATAAAGTCCTTATTAATAAATCGATTAAAAATTCTATTTCGTAATGAAGAAGATGGCACCATTTATAAATGTAATGAGGAATGTAAAACGTGTCTAAAATATGTCTAAAAAATGTTTTGTCCTAACATTTTTATATCTTTTTTTTTCTGTCGTAACATTTATATAATACCTTAATATTCATTACATTTGAAATAATTAATTTACGGTATTGAAGTGGTTTATTAGGTATAAGCACAACAAAAAAATTCAAAAATATAACGAATTAAGCAATTCAAGAACATTTATAAAAATTAATAAAAATTGGTAAGAAGCGTCACGACAAAGATTGTAGACAGCTTGCAGATAAATTTCAGAAAAACGTAGAAAAAGCAATAATGCCATCTTAACTTCTGGTTCTTTTTTTGTCTTGTTGATTTCGGTCTTTTCTAATCGGCATTTTTCAGCATCTTGTAAAAACTACTTATAGTTTATTTTCTAATGTAGAAACATTGATCAGGATTGGATGCAAAATATTTGGGCATATTTTAACAATGAAGTGTATGGGCCATTGACAAAAAATAAGGATATAAATACGCCTCGATTTCACAACAGAAATGTATTTGACTGAATTTGTTTAATGTTTATATGAAACCTATGCCCAGATGCTGAGCTAGTAATAAAAAAAGATGATTTGCATTTACGACACTATTTTACAGCGCATTGTCAATTCTTGAAGTATATTAGTTATTTTTGTATCAAGGGCGTAAACTGGAGTTTTACACCTCGACCAAAACTGCCAATTTCATGCCTCTGTAGTCGCAAAATTTATTTTATGCCCCAGGAGGCGTGAAATAGGTGTTTTACGCCTATTGCGTCAAAAAGAATATTTTGAAGGCATAAAAAAGACACCTTGCAATCTCACATATTCCGGAATAAATTGTCATACCGGATTCACCGACCAGCTGCAAAGTGTATAAATAGTAACGCATATTTGTTTGACATTGGCAGAAGTCATAGTCGTAGAACTTACACTGTCATAAGGTCAAAAACCATTGAGTTTCTAATATTTGAGGTTAATGTATATTGCACAACAGAAAGTTAGGAAGTAACCCAAATATAATGTCGAGTTTGCCATCATTCGTCCCAAGCATCAACAGTCTCTGGTTTTGTTGTTTCAAACCCATGGATACTATATCAGAGACGTTTAACTTTTTAGTTTAATTTCCTTAATCTTTTTCTCATACGTATTTATCAAGTCACAAACAATGGGTGCCTATAAAGACGAACCTCTTCAAGTAACGAGTCCTCTCCTACAGTTGTGCAAGTACAAGCTTAATCAATTAATTTACAATTCCAAACAGCAAGCCAACTCGAAGTTCGCGCATGCGCTGTAACATTTACCGAAACGCCAAGGCGCTGTGCGCTAACTTAGAGCAGACGTACGCGATCGGTGCGAATAATGCAGCTTTAACAACTGGTACCGGGATTATTAGATTTGTCGGGAATGCAAGTAGCGTCCCGCGAGCCGCGAAACAGTTACTGCCCGGAACGATTCGGCAGGTGGGTAAAACTATTTCTTTTACTCCGACCCAGTGTGATTTGAATACACCCAGTTAGTTGCGCGTGCCGAGCATCTCGATTCGCTCGTGCCGCTTTAAGTGATGCTTTCTCATTACGTCGCTTTTAAGTCGTTATTTATCGCGTGGAACTCTTTCTTGATCGCGATTCCGATGTTCCCAGTTTTTTTCTCATTGTGTCTCGCAGGCTCATTCATCACGCGGTTAATAAAAATTTAACTCTGAGGCTGGAGATATCGTAGAAATCTCTCTTCCTTTAGTTCAGCTTTTCACTCACTATTACGATAAACATCACTTTTTTCCCAACCTTTTCGATTACGATTCTTTCAGAAGTTTAGTTATGTACTTTTTGTATATCGCGTGAGTTATTTGTCCCAGTGGTTTCCGATAGTGGTATCCGAAAAAAATCGATATTTCACCCTTCTTGCATACTATATTTTGTAATACAACGGACATGGGGGCTCGATAATGTATGCCCGAAGATTTCACTGCAGGGCGCAAAATCGAGTTCTACTCCCAGTGTTTTCTCACACTCGGGAGCAAAATAGCACATTCTCTTCCTACGGAGCAAATTAATTTTATCCTGACGCTAAATAACTTTCTCACGCTCTGCGCGGAAGGTACTATTTTGCGCCTTATATCGAGGTATCAAAATAGCACGATCTCGTATGAGTAAAAACATACAAGGGATAATAGGCATTTGCAGACTCATGCGAATTGCTGAATTCGCTTCTCTCGGGCCTGAATGTTATACTATTATACTTTTATTATTCTGGACGAATTCCAAAATTTCAAGTAAATTACAAGTAGTATTTAATGCTGATTATCAACAAAAAATTAATACCCCATGTCCATTTGGTTGCATAATTACCCGATGGAAAATTTACAATTGGTTCAATGATGGCCCAAAATTGGGAGAAATGATGCCAAGATTGGTGTAGTATTGTCGACCTAAATTGCCTCATGGTTGGTAAAGACTTGGAATGATAACGACGTTGCCAATAATTGACGGACCATATTGGTACATTATTGGTCGTTAAATGCCACTGATTGGTTATTCACCGACCACTAATATTCAACCATGATATGGAATCCAAAATGATATATCAATACATTGTATAATCGTAATGTAATATTATAATTATTTCCAAAACATACTTAAAAATGGCTAAAAATTGTAAATGATTATCTTATAACTTTTGACCCCGGTTGCAGGCAAACCGAAGCAATAATAAACAATACAATTCAGAATGAAGCGTAAATGATTTCCAAATGAATTGAGAAAGGCACATGAAAATCGTCTGGTATAGGAATATCCTGGAATATAATTTTGGTGATCTGCTACGCAACTCATGGGACGCGGCGACCAATTACAGGACAGATGAAAGATGAACAATCTATTAAAAGGAAAAATACTGAATATTGGTGGAAATCGATGACAAACTATGATACCCCCTGATTGTTAGCCGCTATTCATTTTTTCAACAGTTTGATCTGAACCTCTCTGCAAGCTCCATCGCACTGCACGTAGTCTAAGAATCATAAAAGTATATTTGTGTTTTCTCTTTATGTTCGCGGGTTTTTTAGGGTTAAGAATTCCCTTAAATTCATTTGGAGATCATTTCAGCTGATGTATTCAAACAAATTTTACATGGAAAAAAATAATCAGCAAAATCAGCCGAAAAATCCGCAGATTCTACCAATTTTATCCTATAGGGACAGCTGTTGGAATTCCGTTAGGGATAGCCGATAATTTCAGCTAAATTTACTGAAAAAGTCCGCAAATTTAACGGAATAAATCTGCTAATGTAGCGGAAATTTAGAGCTAAGCGCGAATTGAGTAGGGTTAAGGCTACATTAGCGGAATCAAAACAGCTAAAATTGCATATATTTTCGGCAATTCCAGCCGAAAATTTTAGCTGATATGAATCAGCTATTCCAGCGGAGTCATTTTTCTCCGTGTATAGATATCTAAAAGATATCCGTCAGAGATCTTTTCCACACTTTGAAGATATCTTTGACGAATTATATGTATAATTATATGTATATACAGGGTCATCGAAAAGTATCGGACCCCCCTAAATTAAAATTTTATGTTCTCTACAAGTAAAATATAACAAATGTGTGTTAAAATTCAATAAGACATATATAAATCTAAAATCTCTATAAACACTTTTTAAGTTTATATACTATTTATAGGACTATTTCTTTGTACTAGTTTTATAAAGTAATTTCATTAGAATTTTATAGAATTTTTATGAATCATTTTCACCTGGGGCATGCGGGATTAAATTACTCGACTCCGGCTCGTGCTTTGAATCTCACACTCATTCAGTTCTCACTGATTTATCGCACTATGATTATAATATACGATTACTTTTTCAGTAATATTGAAATCTAGAATTATCAATATTGTTAATTTCTGCTATGCCTATCGGACTGATATACTTCAATCATTACACATTTATACTTTCTTTTTCAAATTTGGGAGAAAAACACCATTCTACAAAATGTTACTTATGTAACATCAGTTTTAGAAGGCACGTGCTACTAAATAACAGTACCCATTTATGAGTAATTCTACAGAATCTTTATAACTTTTATAGTACGCGACTTATTTATCTTGGAAACGCATGAATATCGAACTAAACGATCAAGATTCTTTTTCTAAGATATATTAAAATCTTAGTCCTTATATGTTTTTTAAGATAATAAAAACTACTGGAAAGAATAAAATCTAATGTAAAGTACAATTTTTACTGAATTTCACAACGTACAATCCAACAATTTAATTTTGATAACACTAAGAAAAGTAACTCTTATCCAATCACTCTGAAAATTTCGGAGAATCATCATATAATCTTGGAGTTTCAATAAACAACATGCCAAGAGTGTACTTAACTTCTAAAAAATTGTGCAGCTTAAAATGTAATCGTCCACCGATTATTCCAAATTCAGGAATTTATTACTTTTTTCAATATGGAGAAAATAACTTTGCATTGGTAAACCTTCGGATGACGCACCTGTTTGAAATAAAAAAATCGGCCACATGTTTTCGATGTATTTTGGCCTCCTGATAACGAATATCGCAATAAAAATTGGCGGTCGGGTGTATTAAAGCCGCTATCTTGAAAAAATAGCAAGAAAACGTGTCTTTTCTTTTAATTTTTTGCATTTTTGTCGAAAAATAGGCATCGGACCAAAAAATATTTTCAACAAAAGTTGTAGAGCACAAAATTATCGATAAAAAAGGTTATATACTTTTTGTTCGTAATTGCGTCAGTAAGCCCGTAAATGAGGGATGAACATTGACATGATGGGTTTCTACCTGGTACTAGGTAGAAACAATTTCCTAATTGATTAAAACTAACCTCCAACCATTCAGGTAGCACATGGGTTTAATTATCAGTCATACCTCTGTGGTTGGAGGTTAAGTTAGTATAAAAAGGGCGGAGCCCCCCAGCACGCAAGCATTCCTAGGTCGACGGATTATCATTGCCATTTGCTTGCAGTTGATTCTTTCCTTTAGTCAAATGACCTTTACCTCAAACGACACGTGGATTTAGGGGTGCTTGCGTGCTGGGGGCTCCGCCCCCAGACCCCCTTTCTAATACTAATCTAACCTCCAACTACAGAGGCATGGATGATAATTAAACCCATGTACTATGTGAATGGTTGGAGGTTAGACTAGACTCTGCTTCCTAGACCTCCTCTTTACGACAAACATAAGACACCCAGACGAATAATTATTCACTTTAATCACTATTTTTCGGGCTTCCTGTTGCGATTAGGATACAAATGTATCAAACCTTTTTTGTGCAGAATTTCATGCTCTACATTTTTTGTTTAAAATATATTTTCGCAAGGTTCGTACTTTTTATGATATATGTAAAAAACTAAAAAAAAACTAAAAAAAAACTAAAAAAAAACGGGTTTTTTGGCTGTTTTTTCGAAACAGTGGCCAAGATACGGCCGAGCGCCAAATTTTGATATGATATTCGTTTTCAGGAGGCCAAAATACATCAAATGCACCCTGTCAATTTTTCGATTTCGAACAGGTGCGTCATCCGAAGATTTACCCGTGTGCCTCATGAACTAACTTTGTAGGTCTCTTAAAAATTATCAAATGAGGGTGTAACTCGTTCGAATATAAAACATTTCCGAGTGGCACACTTAAAGGGCGTTTAGGCACACTTAAAACTACGTTGTAATTTCTTCTTTAAATTACTTATAAATCTCCTATCACGCGTTTAACTTGCCATTGGTTATCCTACACCGTGAAATCGGCATTTCAATAATAAAAAATGTTTATTTTTTTTTAATTTTTATTATTTGACATTGTTAAGTTTATAATAGGAGACAAACATTCTAAGAAATAATTGAGCATTTTTCTATGTTGAAAATAAGCATTTTTGAGACTCCCGTAATAAAAATGGAAAAAATTTAATTCTAAAATTTTGTTTTTAGCGATAATGAATAATGAGTAAAAAGCTGTATTTCTCGTAACAAGTATCTTTAAATATAAAAAATATAAGATATATAATATAAGTACACCTGCTATTCTTTAGTTTCAACATTGACTTTATTCAACTTTATACAACTTTACTCAAAAACGAGTTACGCCAACTGTTTTTTACTCTTGAAGTACTGTAAATACAAAAAAAAATATGTCTCATTAGTGTACCACTAAAATAATTTTTGACGATTTTGAACATTGAAAAGTTCTGTAGAATAACTCTTCTGCGTTTTGCACGTAAACTATGTTTGACGTTAGATGCAATAATGATTGCGCCGTGAGATACATGATTATCTCCGTACCTTTATTAGATCCGAGCTTCAAGTACGGATCAGGAATGGTGATTGGCTAGAGAGGTAGATGCTCCGAGAAACTGGGAGCTTAATATAATACCGCCTAGATAACGCGTGATATCAATTTCGCGAAGGAGGAAGCAATTAATTTTTCCGGCGGCGATCCGCGATGCGTCTTTCGCGGCGTGACTGCAAAGTCACGTCGCTGAAGCAGCCGCGTTAACACATCGCAGCCGCCAGCTTGCGCGGCTCGTACATAATTTGATATTTAAATGAAGTTAAAATAGTTCGCAACAGCAATTTGTCTTACAAAGTTGCCAGGCGAGCGCCTTTGTCCTAGAAGTGTAGAGGCCCTCGAGAGAGCGAAACACTGAGAGAGATAGAGAGAGACAGAGAGAGAGAGAGAAACAGACAAAGAGGACAGAATGAGACAGAGAAAGAATAAGAGAGTGAGAGAGGGCAAGAGAGTAGATTTGCCGCGCGCTTCCTCGAGCTTCATCCAGCCATCCCCTTCAGCCCTGGTGTTTCTTCCTGTTTGTCTTGTTAGCACGTGCGCCTTGGAAGCGATTTGCAGCCGCTTATATTTTAAGCATCCTCCTCCATTTCACACGTACAATCGGCCGCGCTCCGCGACGCATTCAAGTGATTTACGTCGGGAACCAGCTTTTATCCGGAAGTGCACTCCGTTGGGCGCAGTTCGTATACGGTTATGTTTAAAAGGGACACGCGTTATGGGGATATTTCATTCTTGTAACTCACTGTTTCTTTGAGACTTTTTAAGAGCACATATGGGAATGAAATTTAGCAAACTGACGACGAAAATCTATCTTTTTCAGCCCGTTTTCGGCCGACTGCCGCTAATTGTACGCTTCTCCCTGACGCACAGCTCACATCATAGAGCAAACATGTGTACACTTGCTAAACCAATCTTCCTGCAATGCAAATAATCAAAGAAATCACTAGTTAGCCAATATACCAAAGTATTATGGTAGTCCACAGCAGTTGATGTAACATATGAGTGAAGATGAAAAGAGGTAAAATATCAAGTGCTGTTTTCCTGATATCTATAGAATAAAACATAGGGGTAGCCCCGACCGTCTCTAAGGTTTTTGGCACATAATTTTTTCTTCGCAACTTCAACAAGAAGTATTAGAAAGTATTGAAATAATGTTTGTATCATATTAAATGCATGCGAGGAGAATTTAAACACAAAACAGCAAATATGTTATGGAAATTCATAATTATCGTTGTTCATAAAATTGGTACCGTCATCTGTATTGTCCGGTAGCCGCGACCACTCAGTGGTGAATACTTGTAATGGATTTTTATTTGAAGTACATTAATATTTACATACTCCATTATATGAGGCGTGGCGTGCAAAAACAACCTAACCCGTGTTAGGTTGTTTATCAGTAAATGCTATTATTAGAAACAGCGAACCCTTATTAATGAATGGATTGTTTAAATTTAGCACAATTAACATTATTGTTTGTGTGAATAATATTCTTTCGAAGCACCCGATTACTTTCGCGTGCAGAGTGATAATTAATTATTCTTAAATTCTTTTGTTCAATACAAAATGGATGCGCCAATGACTGACATAAGCTCGAGCTGTAGTGTTAGCAGTTTCAGAGGCAAGAAAAAACGTGCCCGACATTGAAAGTGGGAATATTCGATGAAGAATCTGAAATTGAAAACTAAAAATTTTTACTCGTTATAAACTTGTATAATACGTAATTTTATAAATAAATGTTTATTCTTCATCATAAAATTTAATTTAATTTAATATGAATCGTTTTTATTTGAAATTTATAAAAGAATTGACTTAAAATACCCGTTGGATGCAAAAACAACCTAACTTTTGTTATTAAATTAAGGTTTAAAAAAATATACTTTTATCTTTATTGGATTCGGGTGTCAAATAGTGTAACTTTATGACTGTAAAAGGATTTTTTTATTAAATTGTTATTGAAATCTTAAAATAACAGTTTCAAAGCTGTAAACACATTTGTCATAAAATAGGGATTTCATAATTAGGTTGCTTTTGCACGAAACGCCACATATATTATAACGTAAAATGGATGTTGTTAGCCACGTGACAAACACATCTTTAATGAACATTACAGTTTTTTTAATCTGTTTTTAAAACTATTAAACCTAAACATTTTTATTTAAAGTCTTAACTTTTTCTTGATTGCTGCAGTTATTTTATATTGATGTTTTCTGGCTTGAATCTCCTTTTTCTTTTTTCTTCTCTTATCACTTTCCTGTGATTTTGTAAATGAATTTTTTTCAGTCTTTCTTCTTTTTTTGCCTTCGCAGTTTCGTAAATTACATTATCAGTTAAAATTTCCGAGAGTTCATCTCCTCCTTGTGCTTAACCTGTGCTGAGTCGATTCAAGAAGTGGAACTAAAATACGGAATTGCGATTCAAAAATATTTTCTTGTTTAGTGTTTTCTTCTGTAAAATTTTATGGAGTCTTGTTTGGCTCATGTGCTGAGGAATGGATCGCGGTGTTTATTAGATGCGCAATATTTTTACCGGTCGCGGTTACCAGACTCATAGTGGCTGGGGGTACCGGAAAGTATGTATGAACTTTGAAATTCTCATTATAAATAAATAAGACATAAACAATAAAGTTTTTATAGTTTAAATCGAAAGCTGAGAGATGAATGTTTATGTAGATATAACGATAATTAACCTGCTTATTATATGATAATAAATATTAAATGCAAAACATACCTCATTTTTTTTAAATCTATGATTTATGCATTCGAAGAATAAAAACTTATGCTCTATCTTTAACACAAAGACGAATAGCTTCCTTTTCTTAAACTTAAAGTTTTATGTGGAATACTATAAAAAATTATAAAATTAGCCAAAATCGATGTGAAAATATTTAGAACTAATAGTTGTCGGGGCTTCCGAATCTCCTCTACTACTTTTTATGTAGTGGTAATGGATATTAACGCACGGTTTTTTTTTCGTTTGAAAAAAATAATACTTATGCAGATTAGTGATAACATCAATCGTGCGAGAAAACACTCTGTTTTGGCTAGGTTTTTGAATCTCGCCTTATGAAGTTATCACTAGTTTTCGGCATTCGTCTCATAATGTACTATTTTACTTAACTCTTATTATATATATAACTATATATATAGGATGTACCTATGAACCAGCCATTATTGATTAGCCCAAAAACTTTAAAATATAATTCCAGATAGTTGGTTATTTTCTAGTCATCGCAAACTGTATTAAAATTAAGATATACACCACCGGGTAGAAAATGGACAATAACTCGTCAATCGTAATTCCTGATTTTATGGATCTACATAGGTTATCTGTACATGTATATATGTCAAAGAAAGTTAATAATTAATACTTATCCATTCTATGTATTTATATCGTACAATTGTGTGGTTATAATAATATTTAATTGGAAGAGTATACCAGGTGTTTGCGAGAGAATGTAAATAGGAATATCCACGTTAACCTACAAATCTTTATGTGATTGCAAAATGTCCAAATTTATTTAACAAATAGCTTACATGGCATGTGGGAGTTTGTTTTGTCCCTAACCTGTATTTTCCTTTTTTGGACAAGTCAATTTTTCCAGACTACAACATTCACAAATTCAATGCAACTTTTTGTACAGGGTGAGTCACGTATACGCATAAAGTGCGGATATGGAAACCCATGTTAAATCTACGCACCTCCTGATTGGCCGCTTTCTATTGGCTGCGAAAGCTGCAGTCAGCCGAAGAAAATTATACATACCTATCTCCCACCATACATATCTCTTCATAATTTTCATAACCTTGAGAAGGTTAGTTACTTAGGTAAATGCCCAGATTTTTGCTAGTATTTAGGAAACAAATATTGGGCAGCAAAACTATTTATATTCGGAGTAATGGTCAGTCAATCTGCTCATATTTTCCACCAGGGTTCATTACATATTTTTCTGATACGAAAAGTTTAAAGTTGGAAGCTGGGGGTTGGAAGTTACAGTTTGGAAGTTGGATTATAGAAGACGTCAATTAGAAAATTTATTCCAGGCGATATAACGAAATTTCGATTTAAGAAGAGGACAGCTCAGGAATTCGTTTAAAATAATGGCCTTCTTCCTATATCAATATTTTCCTCTGAAATTAAAGTTAGCAGCAATGATAAGACACATATATTTGCCATACGCAAATAGGGTAACACATACACATCCACACGCATTAGTGTATTCAATAAATTATGATCATGGTGATGACTGCATCTTGGCGCAGCATAGGCATAAGGTCGTTACACTGTAGTAGTAGCCAAACACTGATGAATCATATTTTAAAAATCAACTATTTTTTACTGTTTCCTTGGTCAATGTCAAAACTAAACTAATTCTTACTTCATTGAAACCCGATATAATATGGCAAATGAAGAGCGACGCAATTTCATTTCCGCACTATATACATGGAAAAAAATTAAGAAATTTAAGTTTCAAAAGATCAGTTTAAAAGTTTCCTGTGCTACTTACATCAAAGTTGATAATTTATCATACATCGTGAACACAGTTTAAACTTTCAAACTTTCTGCCTTGAGTTAATGTGAATATTTTACATAGTAACGAGGAATTGAAATATCGCGTTAAAAAGATTACAAGGAACTTACGATTCATATGATTGTGCAAAAATACGTGCACCAATTTACTTTCAAGCCTTTGAATGAATTCGACAACATTTTTCTCAATTCAACTTAATCAGAAATAATTTACGCGAATAATTTGACCATAATTTCGATTAAAAACTAAATTTAAGAATATACACGTTCTACCCGGTTCACTATCTCTGGCATGTAATATTAAGCAATGACTTTTAAAAATGTATTTTCCCGTGTGAAACTACAGGTTTTGTTCGAAAAAATTTATTACAAATTGTATAATAAAAATATACAATTTACTATATCAAGATTTACCCCAAAAGTGATTCCCTACAATTTGTGTTAAAAATGTGTCAAGTTTGAACAAAATTGTATGTAATGACAAATTACCTACGTCAGTTTGTTTTTTGTTCAATTTTTATAAAATTAAGTTCCAATTTTTAAACTATAAAAAATTGTAGGAAGACTAAGAATTTCAATGCGGATATGCAAGGGAGTCGGAAGCATGGAAATTACAATAGACCGATGCAGATATTTAGAAGATGATACGGAATTTAGCTGACAACGACATGGACAAATAAACATGCACGCAGGAAACGTCATTTCACATTTATAAAACGTCATTTCGCATTTTCTTTCAATTTTACTCGAACCTCCAAATAAAAACGTCAAATTGGAAAATTATTAATTATACTTATATTGTAATTAAATAATAAAATAAATAAATTTCATCACTGATCTATATGTAAGTGAATAGAGATCAGTGAATTTCATAAACCAAAATAAAATGTCTGCCATTTTCTTCCGCTGTAACTCGTATGTATTTTGCGTCTAAAATTTGGTTATCATTTCGCCCTATGAATTTCGTGATTGCAGAAGGTTTGCCGATTTCTTGGGTTAAAGGAGGATACAAGTTTTGTGGGCGTGGGAGAACCCCGAATTGACTGCTATTATCAACAATCGAAAGAAGTGTTAATTGATTTTCGCGGTATCTTTTTATAAATCCTTAGTGATGTTTGGTTCTCCGTGTTTTCACCGGGTCAAAGAAATGTCAGCGAAAGTGCGAATCATGCTCGGGATTTCTGTTTCGGTCCATTGCAATTTTCAAGTTTTCGTATCCGTTTAATTTCCGCATTGAAATTCTAATTCGCCCTACAATTTTTTGATAGTTTGAAAAATGTAAACAAAATTATATAAAAATTGAACAAAAAACAAACTAAGGTAACTAATTTTTCATTATATACAATTTTATTCACACTTGATAAATTTTGTATACAATACATTGTACATTTTTTTCACTTGTTGCATATTTGTCCTATTTTGCGTTTTTATATTAGTCCTGCTCAGGTAATGCAATATTTCGGATGTGCCAAAATATTCGTAGATCTGGCCAGAACCTTGATTAGAAATTTGTTATGCAACACGGTTTTGTAGAAAAATATTTATAATCATTCTCGCTCAATTATGCATTTGGTTTTTGTGTAGCGTAGTATAGTTATCGATCAGAACCATGGTAGTTAATAGCCAAAGCCTTCCAATTCTCAGATTACAAATTAAGGTGCAATTCGGCCCATTAAAAACCAATTCTGAAGGTGTGGTTGTCCCCAAACGATTTCTCCATGGCTTCCAAATTATTACTATGCACTTTGATTAATATGGACAAAGGAAGGTGTCTATAACTGCTATTGTATTAGGAATATGAGTGAATTACAATGTCGAATACCCTCTGATACTTTCGCGCCACCGAACAAGCTATTGGCCGATCGTGAACTCTTCCTGCAGATCCAGAGTGAAATCGTCGATCCGCGGTTCCGGTTCCGTTTCCCGCGTACTTTTTCACCTTTCCTCGGAATCCTTTTCTCTTGCTCGTAGGAATGCAAATAGCGGACTGAACTTGACGGAAGTTCAATATACAGTATATTCCAGTTCATATATCTGTATAGTATGCGTCGGAGCCCGGGGTGCCTTCCGAAGGGTTACAAACTCGCCGGCACTCCTAGAATTGATTTTAATATCAACTTTATTCTTGAACTTCACTCACTTAGTTTTCTACTTTCGCCTACTTTTCTTAGTCTCGGAGTAGTCTTTCTTCCGTTTTTGAGACGTTCGCGAATGAAAAGTTTCGCGGCCCGCGATGGGAGGACTCGAAAAGTCCGCGTAAACACGGACACTAGTGATAACGACCGATGTACATTATGTCGGGCGCAAATTCCTTTTGACGTGATACAATTTACGACAAAGGCCGGAAGTACTTCCTAAGTGAATAAAAGAATCTTCTCGGCGTCGAACAAGGTTTTGCACTTGTACCTTGCTTAATTCTCGAAGCGGCCAGTGCATTGTTAAATCACTGAATTAACGACGACTTGTGAATCGCGATGAACTACTAGGGAACAGCAACTGCCAGTACCATGAAGACCGGCATCAGAGAATCGAATAAGAGATAAATACATATTTACGGACACTTTAATAAAATCCGATTAAGATCTGAGCATTATTGAAGTTATAAAACATGTAGAACGAAACGACGATATTTGTCAATAAGTTATTGATTTTCTGTGACAAAACTACGATTGAAAATGAAAGAATACAACAATTTTTCTGTAGCACAGCTCTGAAGCTGATAGACTGGATTTGCCATCAACAAATAACATCTATTATAGATCATTTACTATAATAAGAACCATTTTAGTTGAAGTTCATTCTAAATAATTTATTACATAAACCAGAATATACCGAAGGAAGCCATAGAATATGGTACAAATATATATATATATGTGTGTGTGTGTGTGTTATAAGGTTAGGGAATATTATATCACATAATATGTAATTGGGGTACTTAAAAATTGCATAAAACGTTACATAAATATTGTCGTACAGTTTACTAAACCTTGCAGCATAAGGTTAATATCACATGCTATGTAAAGTCCACAAAAAACCTAAAATTTAAAGTTCAAGTCAAAGTTCTCCAATAGCAGTTGCATAAAACGACAGTACTCGCAAATATTCTCGTCATGAATTCATCAAGATTACGTTTTAAAATATGAAAAAGTAATGAAATATAAACATAGTTTACAAACATTACTGCTTTCTCCTACGAGTAATCCAAAGTGGATGCAATTGTGATGACGAATCTTATTGCATTCAAACTGGTGAATATATGTTAGTCCTGGATATAGAAATTCCGAGAGAGTATACGTATATGTGAAAATGTTTGCGACCATAATAACCATAACATTGATGATGATTATATTCTTATTAAACACTGGTACGACGTACTCATACACAAAAAAGTGTTGGCTGGTTCATGAAAACAACATATGCTGAACAACGTATTGCTATTTCAGCAAAATGATTCTAACCAATTTAACTGCTATTAGATTTTATTAAATATTTGATGAAAATAGGGAATAACTTAGTCATTTAATTTATTTAAATATAGCTCTTTTAATTTACTAATTTGTAAGTTATAATAATTCGTTGTTTTTTTTACAAGGAACAGTATTATAATTTTTAAATTAATTAAGAATGAAGAAAACAAATTATGATATTTGTTTTTTATTTATGTTGTCCATTGCAAGATAGGACATTTTAATTTTTTGCTGATTTGTCATACTGAACTCATTATATCTTCATCATTCCTGCACTACATAGTGGTTATGCAAATTAATACGTCAGTTACTGTTACACGCGTGATCCTAGAAAATTATCGAAAATTAAATGTTGATTGTTAAAATGAGTTATTTTTTCGAATTCTTTACTGTTTTAACTACAATAAAGAATGCCAGTTCCGTGAACAAAAGGGAAGCTCCCCTATCTTGTTGAAACTTACATTTAAACGAGATTATCCCAATACTCTCTAAAAAAAGCTTGTTTTGCTCTCTTAATGGATATCGACTGGAGCAAGCCGTGTTCCAATCAATCCGCTTTCCAATGATTGGAATTTCGAATGTCTCTGCGGTCAATTTCGCGGGAGTGCATCACAATAAAAGTAAATCGATTTTGGATTTGAATCTTCTCTAAAAAACGCAGTAATAACCGATGTAAACCCCGTTATTGGGGCATCCCAGTATTGCTCAAGAGACTCCCGAGAAATCATTACGAGTCGCATAATAAAATGAATATTGTGTACGGCTATTAGCAAACAAATTTCAAGCATTGAAATACAAATTTTCTATCTGTATGGTTTATCACAGTTGGAAAAATGCAAGTGTGCTTCACGTCTCTAATATCATTTATTCTGATAACCAAACGACTTTGAGCGATGTAAAACTGGAGGTTTCTATTTGATATATACGAGGTCAAGATGTAAATGCAGCTACGTTGCATACAAGTATGAAAAGTTTTTTTTTCATTTAGAAAATGTGCTTCTCATCTACACCCATGCGTCAGAAAGAATTAAACCTCGTTTAATCAATGATTCATTCGTTTATATGATTATGTGTTTCTATCATTTCAATGATATTGATATTGATTATATTACCAAACTTTTGTCACTAGAAAAAATTTAATAAGATTATATTCACATATTTTGTCGACTTCTATTTAAATTTACACTTATTTTTAAGTAGAAAAATAATACTACCTAAATTATAAACCGACAAATACATCATAATTAAATTGTGTTCTGAAAACTATTGTTTAATATAAGTAAAACATTAATATTCATTTGGTAGTCTGATCAACTTTCATGAAAAATTATTGAGCATCAAATTTCTGTTTTTAAAACGATGTCATTTGGAAAAGTTACTGTATCAAATTGCAGCTGTTGATGGCAAGCTAAACGATTTTAAATTAATATCTAAATAAAGTTCTGCATTACGTAAATAACCACTAAACTAATAGCGATAAATATAATTAATGTTTGTTTGATCGTAGTAAATGCTTCACAGCAAGAAAACCAATAGATGAAAGCGATAAAGAAGGTAATAAACTCTATTACTAAATAATTGAGTTGCATCAACTTTCGAGTTGCCTTTATAACGTAACTAGAGTTATTTTAATATTAAGTAAATTATAACGATTAATCGTAATCAACTTTTATTATAAAGGCATTTGGTGTCGAATTTGCTACGTAAGTCAATGGTGCTATTAATGGAAATACACTGTACAAGACAGCTATATACAAATTAACAAAGTTATATAGGTTTTAAACACACACAGGTACTAATATTTTTTGTAATTTTTAGAAGTAAGCATTAATGTAAATGCACGGCGACAACGCATGCAGACTTTATTGCAGTCTGTATGAGAAAATATTCAACGATTTTGATCAAGTACGATGGCAATGAATTCGAATAATTGGGATTAACATATTTGAAAATTTAACGTCTATTGTTATAATCGTTATATATAACATCTTCAGGCTATATAATCTGTCTATTTGAATTGCCCATTTTCATTACGGATACATCAAGTTTTCTATATGAATAGGTAAATTTTATAAGTAAAAGTAAATATTAACATAATTGCAGATTTATCTTCGAAGTGTTATTATATATAGTAAAAATTGTTGTATCTCAGTGTAGCACAAGGAATATTTAATACGCCCACTATGGATTTTGTACACGTCTTATCACTTCTTTCAACAAAAAATTTCAGATTATACTTTTAACATTTTTTACTTCTCAGTTCCTCTGCTAAGTAGGACACGACGGTCGTACCGATCACCTTTGGAATTAAGACAAAATATATAAAATCTTTATTATAGAAAATTTCATGGCCTACATTTTGTGTTTGAGTCATTTTTTAATACAATTTGTACTTTTGAGATGTTACTATATCAAATTGGAGCTGTTGACGGCAAGCTAAAAGATTTAAAATTTTATAACGTGTACTTTTGAAATTAAACTGAAAAAACTAAAAAAACTACTTGATGTTTGGCATTTTGTTAATGGATGGGGCTTAAATTTTATCCGACCGTCTCAGTTATTATTGTCATATTAGTAATCAGGAGGCAAAAATACATCGAAAGATTAATTATAGACATGAAAATGTAGATCAATTTTTAGACTTTTTTCCCATTATATTAAAAAAAAAACATTTTCAGACCCTGTGCATTGGAACGTTTGATTAAGATATCATGTACCACAACATAGTCCATCCGCAGCCTATTTGACTGTACCCGGTTTCCCTTTACAGTGTGCGGTGTCCTTTACTCGTGCACCAGAGGAAGGATGGAACTTAAGAAACGATCTTTATCTACAAGCACTGTCCATTTAATATATCGAGGAACTATCTTTCTCATACATTTGGTTTCTAAGTCTGTCCACCCACTCGAGCCCATTAGGTGTACATGTCATTTCCATTTAACGGGTACGAAAACTTGTATGTGCAGTGCATATCCAATGTAATTCAATAACAACAAAGCATTTTTTAATCGAAAAATATACATTTTCTACATTGAATGTCTCTTACAGGTTAGTGAAGATGCATTTCATTAAGGTCGAAAAGTATATGTTAGAGTAAAAAAGATTTAATTCAGGATAACTTTGCCACAAGTGAAAGGCAATATAATTGATTCCACCTTTCAAATATCTTTGGAAATTGAGGCGTTACTAAATTTAAATTAAAGACGTTTAAAAGTTTGATGTAAATGTGGAAACAATCTGGGACAAGTTGGGTACAAATCAAAGTCAACCATATTTTTAAAAATACTGGACCACGATTAGCATGTGACTTAATAAACTTGACAGATATAAATGTGTAGTAAATATTTAACATATATTTACGTGTATATAACCCGGAATTTGAACAATTACTTAATGTTCCGCCTTGCGTGTATTAATCAATCAAATTTGATATTATTAACATTCGTCGTATTCTATAACTAAATTTAAAAACGTCAGAGGTGAGACTGACGGTGCGAAAAATACGTTCCTCCGTTGCTGATTAGAATAGTATTCTTATGTACACGTGTTTAACGTAAAACTTTAAAGTTTATTTAATGAATTGTATGAAGAAAAATTTATTGTACATCAAAAACTCAATTTCTTATGAGTAACATTCTACATTTCTTGATAGATCGATAATAATTTTTTTCCTCCTCAGGACACCATCTTCGTAGTTTCCTTTTCTAATTGCAAGTGCACTAAAATATTAATGTTTAAAATGTACAACGTTTTTATTCATTGAGATTATATTTTCTAATATGAAGAATATTTTAAATGATTCGTCAAGAAATAATGAGCAAATATTATACGTTGCATTAAAGCGCCGCGAAATTAGAAAAGTAACGGAATTACTAGGATTAATGAGGATTTTTCCCCTCGAGTCGCGAAGCGGTTGTAAAACCGCGGATTATTAGTCCGTTTAGGAGCTTGCAAGCGCTAGTCCGCAATGACGGTGGGCATAAAACATTCACGTTTAAAGCCACTATACTCGGTAATGGTGGTTTTGAACGTAAACTGCCGGGTTCAATTATATATTCTATAATCGACCATTATTGTGTTGTTCCGTTATTTTAGTGGTGTTTCCAATCTGGACTTAGTCCGGGTAGTAAATTAATTGGTGAACAGGTACGCGAGTCTAAAACTAATTTATGAGCGTTGTAAATGGTAATTAGTGTGCGAAATGCACGTCTTAAAATGAAAATATATGAAATCATGTTGACTACCACATTGTAAGGCTTTGACATTAATGTAACATATTTCTCAAATCCAGACTTTATGTGTCCCATTTACTGATTGCTTTATGTAATCCGCAATAATCGAGACTGCGATATATTATATAAAACCTTTATTGTTCTTTAACCCTTCCTCGACACTGCGGGTCAATGCGACCCGTTGGTTCAGTTTGAAGGCTTATATCCTTCCAGCAATTCAAATAATGGCGGTTTCATGGCCCTCTGGTGGCAGTCGAAGGATTACAAAAATTGATTTTTAAAAAAAAAAATTTTTTTTTCCCAAATTTTTTAAGCATGTTAATAATTTTTAATATTCTTTTTTATCATCGGATATCGTTTACGTATGTCCAAAATATACGTCAGAATTTCTACAGATCGATCGGTGCATTCATGACTGAATGGCGAACGATCAAATTTTGTCTCGGGTCACATTGACCCGTAGTGTCGTTCTTGATGGAAAAAAAAGGCGTGTCGAGGAAGGGTTAATGTAAACTACCTTAAATAGAATTGTTGAGTAAAAAACATATTGCAATACCGTTTAAGCAAATTTTCTTAAAATAAAATATATAAAAAAGTAAATGTTCATCAATTTCGTTAAAATTTATTTGTAGTGTTGTTCCCACATTTTTTCTGTTTTTACTTGACAAAGTATTACATTTGGTTACTTCGGAAAAAAAATTAGACTATAGTTTTTCATCAAATGCCGACGTTTTATACCCTAAAGAAAAGGCAATCAAAAAATGTTTGTCCGTGATTTTGTGTGTATGTACATCCAATTTTTTGCGCGCGGTGTCTCGCCAACGGTAAAACCGATTTTAAAATTGAACCGTTTTTTAAACTTGGCATGGCCTAACTTGGAACTGATTAGTTTTTTGAGTCCATTCATACTAAAATACGGGGAAGGCGAACAAAAGAAAACTAACAGTAAATTTGTTGCTTTTTTTATAAAAATTACAAATCACACAAAAAATGTTCCCAACAAAACAGATGCTGCATCGAATTCTCTAAATAGAAGGTTATATACACTTTCTTCGTAAAATAATAGTTAGGTCATAAACGAAAAATAAATATGAAAGAATCACATTATTATTTATTTTGAACAATATAAGTCACAGAAAAAAAAGTTTTCAAACAAAAAAATATGTTTATATTTTTTTATACTTATATTTATATTTATATTAAAAGTATATTGTTTTCTTCAGAATTTCACGCCTGTTTACGTTACTGTTTTACATTAGTTTACTGTTATTTATTTAATTAATACCATTAATCACACGAACGTGCCTTAATACAATAACCGATATGAACTAAGAAGATTCGTGTTTATAAACACAATGTAAGAAAAATCCATTGGAAAATTCCCACACTTTTACTGTAAGTAATTAACCCATACTGGGTATGGTAAATTTCCCATATTATGATAAGGGAAATTCTCCATACACGTTACAGTAAACCAGAATACATGTGGAATAATAAATTTGTTGTGTATGGAAGAAATGATACAAATTTAATTTTCAATGACTTTTTGGAAAATTTTTAAACGCGTAATTGTGTTACGTGTTAAAAAATATCCGTACAAGTGTGGGAAAAATAATTTGGAAATTGCATACTTTGTAAACATGGATAATTATTTATAGAAAGAAGTATAACCGAACTCGTTACCTGGAAATAGACTTTACAAATTAATTAGTTATTCCTAGTATCTAAATACGTATAAATTCGCACTTACAATTGCACATAGTAGATTTATTGAAATCGTTTTTCACATATACGCATGCTTCACACACATTATTGGATAAACGACACGCTGTACATAGGAGTAACTACCCCAGTTCACATCTTATACACTAAAAACATGAAGCTTCTCGAACTTACGAGTAGAAACGACATTTGTTGAGAATAATGGGTACTATATGCTATATGTGCGCATGCGCGACATGTAAATACGGTACAATTTCAGTACAATACGGAATTTTTCAGGCATTTATAAAGAATGAAAAATTTCCCACATCTGTGTGGAAAAAGTTCAATACATGTACGACAATTTCATAGATAGGATTATTTTTTACAGAGCGGGTTATCTAATGCTTCGTCTGACATCTGCTATGGGTCGAAGTTTTGAAAATTATCATTTTCAGTTTTGCCGTAAATTATTTTGTAAATTAAATAGCCGGGTTTACCAAACCCTGTTCAGTCCAGGAGTATGAGCTAAAGGCCGCTGGGTCGAAGTTACTAGTTATATATATATATATCAAACCGTTCAGGAAGTAGTACCACAAATTGTCTTTGGTTTGTCTTTTGCTTTTACATAATACTTTTTACTATAAATAGAAATTAAAAAAAGTATAAATTATTCCAGAAAATGTGTGCAGAATTAAGTTACTCTTAATAATAAAGTACAAGATATCTGGGTTATTTCTGGTTACATCTTTGGTACAGTTACGTGCTTAAAATTTACACATTTTTAATAGTACAATTCAAATAAAATCTATGCAAATTAACAGAATAAATCGTCCTCCAATTGAAAATAATAAGACAATAGAATTTATTCTTCCAATTTCAAGTATAATTTTGGATAATTTTTGTTATAAATTAGCACAAATGCTAAGTACATACTTATATTTCTGAACGTTCTTCAGAATTTGAAGGCATAATTTGTTTACAATTTGATAAATGGTATGTAACATTACTTTAAATTTAAAAAAAAATTATTTAACTCTCGAAATTTATGCACGAGAAATAGATAGAAAAAGTGTAAAAATCATTTCCTATTCCTTTTCGTGAATATGTTGCAGCAATTTATACCCTTAACCGAATCTAAAACGATTAAAATTACAAAAGGCAGTAACTGCAGTATCAAACCTGCCATTTGCACTTTCCTTAGCCCCTTTAAAAATTACGTCGTAATTTCGTGGACGGAATTCAGCAGGAGTTCATACGACTTTCAATGGCGTATCGTGCCTCACGCAAACGAATTTATTCGAAGGAAACGACTTTAAGAAATTACTTTCTAAAGAGCAGTTCCATTGTTCCGAATAGCTGTCATTTTACGAGCACATTATTCGGCAACCTACGCATTCTTCTCGCAACATTTAGACACATAATGTCTCATGAAATTTTTTCTATACAAATTTATTTATATATCTCACAATAATAATATCTCACATAATCGAAGTAAACATTACTTAAATTTTACCGCAAAATACATCTTTTCATTTGTAATTATACAATTTTTCAAAACCGTATAATGGCTACGTAAAATATAACTTGTCAATTTTTAGTAAAAATCAATTAAATTATACACGGAAGTACTTTAGACAACTTCAAGGTTCTCGAACACGGCGGACGTCGGAAACGTGCTTAAACCTTTAACGACCTTCTGTTTTTTCGACGTATTTTTTCTGCAGTTACATTTTCGATATAAAATGACAAAACATACTTGAAATTACAGCGTTGCACAGCAGTTTTAATGGTTCTCAAAATTGTTAATTTATTTAATCTGCATGATTCTCCATTATGTCTGAAGTATAGTAAAGAAAACCGATTTATTTGAAATTACAGAATTTTTATGCTCGACAATATTATTCAGTATGATTATACACTTGTAAAATGTACGCCACATAAGCAGAAATTGTTGCTATTTCAACTATTGTAATAACGTTGTTATTGGTGCGGCATACCTTGTTAATTCTGACTAATTTTCTTTAGTTACAGAAACTTGTCTGCTAGATTAGAAATATTGCAAGTTACATTACAAAAATTCTCTATGAAGAGAAACTGTTAGGTTGTTCTTAGATTTTAGAAAAAACGAGTACCGTTAAAGTGGAAACGATTTGATGCACCGAGAGATGAACTAGAGAATTTATTAACTAACTTCGCTATACACTGCATCATTATGATAAATGATCTTGAACAAAAAACGCAACTTTTAATCTATATCTATATTTCTTCCATTTCGGTTTATACCGCAGCTATCCGTCCGTGAATCTAAACATTAAATAAATGATCATAATCGCATATTTTAATAGAAATCCCAAGTTACTATGTGCGAAATTAATAAAATTATTAGAGTCGACTGATAAACTAAAGATTTAAAAAATTTTCCAGAAATAACAAATAGAAGTAACAAATAATAAATTGGTTTTAAACCGGGCTTCTGACCTCCCAGGATCGTAGGTCGTAAGTCAGAAGCCTGGTTTAAAACCAATTTATTATTTGTTAATTTAAAAAAAAAATCATAATAATTTAATTTTAAATAGAAGTAACATTTCAACATGCTTTCGCTATTTTCGATTTCACGTAAGGGTCCTTTTTTAAAAACATTTTTCAATGAAAATGTTAAACTGCAATTTTTTAATATTAATTATACAAAATATGAAGAAACCAAAAGTGTTAAATGTTGAATAATAACGAGGAGTTTGTAAAAAAAATCCCATATACACTACACAGAGCGTAAAAAATGGTTAATGAAACCACGAAGCATTGGTAGAAACGATTTTAACATATGTGAATAGTAGAATTAACAACATGAAGAGATACCTATTTATTTTTATAATATAAATTTTTATTGTATAAAAATATTAATAACTTTTATAATTATGAAAAGATATCGTTTATATTTCAGGTTATGTATGATGTAATTACCGGGAAATAGTAAATAGAACAATGTTATTGTTCCATTTACGATGGATATGGTTAATTTAACTACTTCATGTATTAAAGCGTAAAGGTTTTTACTATTATGAAGTGTTTGCATTAACTATTTTCTTTATGTAAGGTACGAGAGAAACACTGGGACCTCCCGTTACTGGTCAAATGCTCCACCAATTTTCAACTGAGTGTCTTTCTGCCATAATCTAGGGTGGTATTTTCAAACTTCCATTCTTCAGAGCAGATTGATCGATTATTTAAATATTAACTTTAATGTCCCTTTCTCGTCTTATGGATATTAGAAAGGTTACACCTTTATCCATATTGAAATATCCTTTATCCAAATTTTAGAGGCAGCATTTTCAAACCTTTTTCAAAGCAAATTGATTTCTCTAAATCTTATATTTAATGTCCCTTACTACTGCTGTGTATATTATAAAGGTTACACATATGAATATTGAAATTATTATGCCATGGTCACTGAATAAATGACAATTGCCTTTCTCAGAGCAGCTTCCAAGTAAAATGGAAAGGACTGTTTATAATTTCAGTAACAAAACATTGGGATCAGTGAATGGTCAATTTATTATATCTTTGGTTATAATTCTTCCGTACTGGATTTACCACAATTATAGTCATGTAGAAATATCTCCAGTAAAAGATGAATCTGTTTTTTTATTATCTGTTTCTGTTCAGTTTCATGATTTCCCATATTAGAGGTATAGGGAAACCGGGCCATGTAATATAAAATTGGACATATTTCTAGTAAAGATGTTTCTTGTAATAGCAATTCGTGGTAAAGTTATTTTCTACGATATTTTTTAATTTTCTTAGAAATTAACATTTTTAAAATTAGTATTCGTAGGAATTCGACCAAAATTATACCTATGCACTTCTAAGTCGGTTAAATGCGAGGAAAACTCTTCGAGTTGAAATTGAAATTTCCCGACGGAATGAACCACGATTTAAAGCACCTCAACGACGCGCATTTCCGGGGTAGAAAATATACACCACGCGTGTCATCTCAGCGGCCGTTACCTCGCACCGTTATACAAGACTTGGCGCGACTTTATGAGTACACAAATCACTTGCGGAAAGCCATATTATATCGACAGAGAGGACTTTTAAAGCCGACCTTCGCCATTTTGGGTAAACCTCGAGTTAAAACATTTTAGCAACGAACCAGACTTTCAAGCGACGTTCTGGTTTTATGAAGGATAGTTTCAATATAACCTGATCTTTATTTAACCCATTATCTTCCAAAGCGTCAACATTCTTACTGATTTTGAGTCTCATTGTTATGAATATAAAAACGGAATGATCAAAGCAAGGGTAACTGATGGAAAAAATTAAGACATTTTATTTAATGAATCCTCCGGAAATTGTCATACCTCTCTTGATCAAAATGGTTGCAGTCAAATATATTTTTTTAATTGGAATTTTTATGAAAAAAGATATAGTCCACACACATGCGGGGTGGTGTATTAATGTATAACTTACGGTTTGCAGATTTTCAGGGACGCTAAATATAAATCTGACATTAACCCTTTGAAGCACACATTTTTCTTTATATGGAAAACGGTGGGAATTTATTATTCAGGGGTTTTTGGGGTCGCTGATTACGAAAATGACCTTAGATTTTCAAAATTCAAAATGACATATCGAATATGGCGGACCAAATTAGGAAAAAGTTGCTGGATCGAGATGAAACTGTGTACTCGGAAGTTCTCGGGGTCGTTGATTCCAAATATAACCGCAGATTTTCAAAATTTAATATGGCGGATCCAAAATGACGGACCAAATTAGGAAAAAGTTGCTTGATCGAGATGAAATGTGTACACGGGAGTTGTCGGGATCGTCGATTATGAATACGGCCTCATTTTGAAATTTAGAAATCTGACCCCGGATTCGTCATCAGCGACCATATAAATACCTTAGTAAAAATTGCCATGAAATTCGAAACTGAAATAAGCTTGAAAACCCTTTTAAAAAACTGAATTTGTTTAGTGTTTGTTTATTTATAACATTTTTAAAACAACTGAAATTGGGATATTAGTAGTATAATATTGTAGAGAAATACCTTAGCTACGAGAAAAAACAATTTTTAAATACCAAAAATTGAATTTTTATAATGAAATTATCTCGCAGATAAGGTGGTTCCTGTGAGGGACCATCATGCTTCAAAGAGAAAATTAAAGACTTCTAAAATGGCGGACAAACTGTATTTATTTGAAATTGGTTAGTCGCATGTTATTGAGATCGCAACATACAAATAACATATAGATTATCAAAATTCAATATGGCGAATCCAACATGGCGGATGAACTTTTTAAAAACACATCAGATTCAAATTAGGGGGTTTTAAGATCGATGAATGTACAGTTGAAAGAATTCTATCTATATATTAAGTTTTTTTTTGATAAATTTCGCAAATTAAAATCATTACAATTTTTTTCTATACAAAATTAAGTCCATAAACTGGATTTGCATAATTACGTCGACACTGAAACAACTGAAGCGATATTTTTTAATACGACGGGCGTGGGGCTCGATAATATAATTCGGGCCCGGAGGTTTCGCCCTAGGACACGAAATCGAGCTTCGCGCCCGGAGTGTTAAAAATGTTATTTATTGATATTTCGGCTAACATGTGGTAAAGGTCGAAGTTTTGAAAATACTCATTTTCTCTTTTTACAAATTTAAGGAACTCCATATTACAACTAAAAGCTGCTAGTAAACGAACGAGTATTAAAGAATAATAAACTTGTCATAGAGTCGCAGTTACTAGAATTATTCGGTTTGGCGCATTAACCTCAAAACATGTACTTATACTATTGAGGCAAACTTTCGAAAATTATAAGATGAGATTTTGCATTTATAGAATTTATCATTTTTGCTTATAAATAAAGCATTTGTCGTTAGATTATATCATATTTTCAAATAGAATATGACGAGGGCTTAAATGAGTCCAAAAGTTAAAAACGGGTATTCTTTATTTGCAACCTCTTTTTTTAAAGAACTTACGTCTTGGATATGGAAAAATGAAAATTATTATTCAATGACATTATCTTTCAACGGTAAACACTATACTCGAAAAAGTAACCTTCAATTAGCGATATTATTTTTCGTTTGCTTTGGCGGATTTTGCATTATCAAAGGTACGTTTTATTTGATACTCTTATAGGTAAAAAACAATGCAGTGTATTCAACGAGATTCATGATTTTATAAGCATAAATATAACATAAAAAAAGGTTAAATACGAAGCGAGACCAAAAAGCACTTCTCAGATTTCTCATACGTTTGATCAGGTTCTAAACGATACCCATGACGAACAGTACGTCTTATTGTAAAAGTCAATCTGAACGGTTTCAATTAATCAAGGGACCAATAGAAAGTAATTCTTCCGAGACTTGTGATTTCTTTTCCTGGTAATGAAAACATTCCATAGTAAAATGTAAGGGACCTTTAATCAAGTACTTCGACGTACCATTTCAAGATTGCTAGTATAGTATAAAATAAATTAATCATGCGAACAAATATTTTCTTTTTATTTTAATTTTTATTCTTCTGATTTACTTTTTCTTTTTCGTGGTCTCTGCCGCCCTCTCTCCTTCGCTCGATGTTCATTCTCTAGTTCTCTTTCTCCTTATTTCATATATCTTGGGTTCTCCTTCTAGGCCTCTGTCTCGTGTTGCAACCGCACGTCGTCGACTCCTGGTGTCAAAATACCTGGCGATAATTCACCCCGCAAGACTTCATGTCTTCCTGGCACGCAGCCGGCCCTCCTACTATACAGGAATAGAAAGGATGCGCCGCATCTTATCAGATGCACGGCGGGACTTCCACGTTCCATATTCGCAAATTTCGTTATCGATGCTTAAGTTGCCAGATTAAATTAAACGACTTTAAAGATTTACGTACCGAAAAATAACCCGACCGGAACCTTGCGAAATTCAGTTAAGGGGGTGTTTCGGCGATAGTGTCGTGACGCACTGTAAATCGCGAAACGTGTTCTCCTGCGGCGCTAAAAAACGCGAACGTAGCATGCAGCGCAAGTGTATATTTTTATTCTGGATAAAAAGACGCTCAAAATAATTTTCTTAAACTCAGACGGCCAACCCAACACTCCCTTAAGTAGTTACAGTCAACCTATGTCTGGCATCAACGACTAATATGTAGGGTTTCGAAATACAAAATTATAGTACTTGAAATTTGAAGATTATTTGTTAATTATCCGTAACATTAATCATGTTTTCATTTACGTCATATTGAGTTACTCCTAAATTTACATTGCACCACATTTGAAATAGTAGAATTTGACTAAAAATAAAAAACAACGGCTGTGGCCTACAAATTAATAAATAGTAGCCCGTATTGGACTCTACATACAAAGTTTTTCAGTCGACGTTTGGAGTAACTCGTACATCTTTTCAAGGCTAATGCGGAGTGTTGGTCCATATTCTTACCGCTGTTACACTTTTAGGACGATTCGATGGTGGGAAAATCATGAACGTTGCATTTTTATAATGATGCGTTTATATGCGGAATATAAACTTTGTACCTATACATCTTATATTTTGATTAGTGGAGCTTCTTGTAATTTAATATTAATCATTTCCGATATACGTATATTCTAATATTTATTATCTATATGCAGTATTTTTATGTTATTCCAGACAATATTATGTTCTTTGATTGCTGTGTTTGGTTGTGAATGTCTATTAATATTATGTAGATGATCGTTTATTCTAGTTTTTAATGTATGTTTACTTTCTTCCACACATGACACATCGCAATCTATGTAATTAATGCAATACACTGTGGATCCATCTTTTCTATTTTTTCTTTACCTTTTTAAATTATTGCAAATAGATGGATTTTTAGAGATGGTGTATTGATATTGGTATTCAAAAAGGAATTTTCGATCGATTCGTAAGATGCTTTGTGTGCGGAAATTGTAAATATTTCAATTCATTTCCTATATTTTGTCTATTTAAATCTTATATATGTATATGTCAATTCTTCTTGTAATATACCCGCGCAGAAATCTCTCCAGGCAGCCTGAAAACTGATAGGGGCCTGATCAGGCAGCAATCAGACGCACCTGATAAAGTGTGCCTTATCACTTCCGTATCAGGCCCTGACCAGGCAGTAGTCAGGAGTGTCTGATAAGGTGGACCTTAATACTGCCGGACCAGGCCTTTATTAGGAGACTACATCCTGCAACTTATCAGGTAAACGTAGTTGTAGCCTGATCTTGTTCTGATTAGGGAATTACAAGGCAAACTTCATCAGGTAATCGTGGATGTAGCCGCATATAAGAATTTGTTCTTATCTTTTGATTTGACATCATCAACAGTGGTTTCAGAAAAAATATGAACGCGACTTTCGTTTCTGCGGGGTAAATTATGTGGAAAACGTATATCTATTATTCTTCCTTTGATATAGAATAAATAACAATAATATACACACATTACATACGTAATATACTCCATAATATCGATTGTCGCCATCCGATTTTGTCTAAAACGACGTTTGACAAAATTGTTTATAAAATATTAACATAAATAATTATTTTTTTATAAACAAGAAAACACACGTATTTTATGTTTATCAAATTTCCGATTTCCAGTCGTTCGTTTTGGACTAGCTGCGATGTGAGTGGCAAGGGCCAAGCGGGTATTCGACCATATTATTTATTTATCATTTTTAACAAAAAGTTTATAACTTTTAATAACAGATTGTACATATTTTGGGTCTAATTTTTACCGTAGTTTGAATTGGAGCCGTCAAATTTCATATAAAACCACCTTTGCCAAAATTGTTTCAGGACAAAAAGTTATAAACTATAATTTTTTATAAACAACAAAACACAGGTATATTATTTTTAGCTGGTATCCTATTAACGATAGTTAGTTTGACGTTACCTGAGATGTGTTCGGTATAATCCTTAATGGGTTAATAGAAGAAACCATTTTTTATAAACTAATGCATTTGCGAGGGTAGCGTATTTCTGTACCTGTTTTCCAATATTTTTAATATTACAAGTAATACATCGTTTATCATTATATTATTGTTCAAATTTCCATCAGTCACTGCACTGGTCACTTCTAACATTTCGCATTTGTCATTTAATTATAATTCATTAATTAATAAACATTTCATTAAAATAATTAATTAAATAATAATTATTTACTCCATTTTCAATGTTGTTTGGATATAATAGGTAATATTATACGATATGAAATATACATAATATAAATATTTTTTTTCGGTTCGAGTAAACATCTCAATAGAAGGTTCAGGTTTACATAAATTAAAACAAAAAATCGATTTTCTTAACGGCTATCATTGAATCTGACATATATATTGTTGATTTCTAAAAGCTGTATGTGCAAAATATTAAGATTTCTCATGAATATCCTGGAATATAAAATTGTCATTCTACACTTTAAATCTGTTGGAAGTAAACTCCAGTTAACCAGATTTAGATTATAAATCAGTCATAATACTACTATTATTTAGTTATGAGTCGAGTTAGTAGTTCAGTTAATAAATGTTATTTAAATGAGTTTCTTGTTATTTAAAAGATATTCAACCTTCTCTACTGACTGTCTTTGCATATATTTGTGCTCATAGTTTTATGCTGAATATTATTGGGTAAATTTCACCAATCTCACCATCAGTATTCATTTATTTATTTCTACAGTTCAATTATTATTATTTTATTTAATGGGCGTAATCGCCCTTTTACACAGTTTTTCATCTAACTTGCGAAAGCTGCAGATCGACTTACGAAGATGGCGCCATACTTCACATTTGTGTATATGAAATGTAGGAACTGCAGAAACCTACACGAAGTACAGCAGCGGCCATTAGTAGATTTCCAGCGGATAAACAGTATTTTCGAAACGTAAACAAACAGTGTGGCTCGCCTTACCAACAACGAGCTGCTGCTTGGAAACAAAATACAAAAATTCTTCACAGAACGAGGATCGAACTCATGACCTACGAGACTGCGTAGTCTACTGCGTCACCGCCTGAGCCACGAAACCGATTATACTCTTACTTGAATATATAATTAGTATGCACTTAATAAATGCACTTTACATTCCATGATTTCGCACAGATTACAAAATAATATTTTTTTATTATATGTGTAACCCTACTAAAAATTATACACTATATTTATTAACATATTATAACAGAAATCCGCGATTGTCTCTGAAGTAAAGTAATAGCCCAGACGGCAGAATAAAAAAAGCTTACAATGAACTATAAATATTATCTAAAAGAGGTCAAATGATCCACTTTCTCAGATTTTTCTGAACCTGAGCTCATAAAGATGTCATAATGACATCCTTTCAGAAAAATCTCAGAAAGTGGGTCATCCGACCTCTTTTAGATAACATTTAGAGTTCACTGTCAGTTTTTTTTTTATTCTGCTGTCTAGAAATTGGTTTGTTTCCGCATATTTATTTAATACAATATATTAGAGGCTCAAGAGTGCGTATAGAAATAAATATCAGTTACTTGATAATTTTTAAGGTCGCATTTTTAATTTAATAATTATTACATTTAATATCCTCGCTCGTAATAGCTTAATAATAAAACGTAATTACTGCTATTCATAGTATACTTTATTTAAATGTCACGAATGAAATACTGAAATAATCAAATTAAGTATTTTTGATAAAGATAACAATACAACAAAAAAAGAAGTAGTTGTAAATACTGCATGTGCAACGAGCAATTGCACTGAAACAAAAACATGCAAAAGTGGTTCTTGATGCACCCTCTATCAAAGCACATTGTTCTATACATGTGCGAACAAGTTTTTTCTGCGACTGTAATGAAGAGGCGTTCAAATTTTCAGAACCAAATTTTGTGCCCTTGTCACATAGATTCACAGTTCATTGAAAATTCGTTTAAAATAAAAACTTGCTTCAATCTCCTGCTTGAAATAGTATAAGATTTATTGCAATAATTATGACACAGTGTAGAATCTATTCCTCGGCAATTTAGTAAAAAACGAAAATAAAATCGCAAATTGGCTTATTACTATTCAATATATCTTACATGTAATTCGAACTCAACTCAGCGTTTCAATGTACACAGATATCAATTTCTCTTGGAGTATCAAAATTAAATCTGTATGACGTAAGACAGATTTGATAAAATCAATGATATTAAAAATAGTATAATATAAATATATTAATATTAGTAAAGGCATAACGATTAGTTCTTCGCTTTTTAAATCTTTTTTGACAAAATTAAAAAAAAAAGTAGGCAAAAACGGTAGAAAGAAACAGTTCATTGAAAATGCCTTTCTCTTAATAGTCTTTAGAAAAGTAAACGGTTTAATATTTTTCAAAAATTATAGCGCATGCCAGTCTTGACTAACGTTTAATATATTCGAAGAATAAATCGCAGTATAAATAAACGGTTTTAAAATATTTTCCTTTTTTCTTTAATGTTAACAGTTTTGTTGTAAAGTATTAAAGTACGCAGTTAAATGTATAGACCAAGTATATTACATATGAAGACCAATTTACACAGTTATTGACCAATTTTAATCGCAATACTGATTAGTTTTCGATACAAGTGCCTGTAAGTTTTTCGTAAGAATGTGAAGGTTGTGAGACATTATTTTCTAATGCAAGTGTGCGGAAAGCGTGTTTAAAAAATATCAAAAGCACGCAAAGTGGTATTTTACGCACACTGCAAAATCATGCACTGTTATTGCATAGCAAAATAAGATTGTACATTCGACTTTTTGAGCTTTATTTAATCTTGGTCATAATGCATATACTCTTATGTTTTTAACTCCCTGGACAACCTTTACAATAGTCTCTATCTTCAATTTTTATCAAAACTTCAATTTTTATTCAAACTTAAATATCGTTACTTTTAGCTGTTTTCGTTATTGCTACTGTTTGTCAACGACGTAGATTGTGACCTATACATAAACCGTTTTCACTGCACTTCTCACGTATCCTACGTTAAAATGTAGTGAGTGTTTCACACTGTCGGTCAACACCTAAGACGTCCGTATCATAAACACCTTATAATAATGCCAGTTATTACCGGTTATTCATTTTTTATTTTATTTTATACTAGTTCGTCCTACACTGGCCTGATGTCATCCAGGCATCTAGTATAGTAAACATTTTTATTCTAAAAATTCATGTAAGTTTAACCACAAATGTATTACTAATAGATTTACTAACATTTTTTGTAAAATCATATATTGTTTTGTAGACAATAAATTCTGAAGAGGGTCATCATATTGACCGAAACGTCAAAATTTCAATTTTCTTTTGTGTACTGACCGTCTCACCAATACTTACTCTCAAATAATTAATAATTGCGGTCGAGAACTCATGCATGAGCATAATTATCAAAATTTATTTACTTTTATAGTATATAACACTCTACATCACAAAACGAATGGTTTTCGCTTAACGAACTGAAGAAAGAAGTTTATTAATACCATCGCCAAGTCTCGTTGCTGGTATTAAAGTTTTGTTACTGGTGATTCGAAAGATCTGTGCTGATTGTGCCTAAACGAGTGTAGTGATGTAAAGTTAAGTTTCTTTAACAGAATCCATTTTGGTTTACGATTCTTCAAGATTGTCGACGAACTTCGTGTACGATTTTCATACAACGAATCATGTTCGAAATCACAGATCACTTCATTTTCTTAGGTATTTATAAAAAATAACATTTAAATAAAAGTGCTTGTGACTACGTGTATTGCGGTGACTGATCGAGTATTACGATTTTCCAACCTCTCATGGAACGAGTAACAATCCGATGTAGACGGAGATACATTTTCTTTGAAATTTTATCGTTTCAAATCCTAATTTCGGGGTAGATCTACAGAATGAGAAAAATTGAAATTTCTTTTGATAAAAATGAATATAATTCTTGAAATTTTCAATATTCAGATAGTATAAACATTACAATAAAATCTACTAAGTAATCTTTACCATTTCTAATGGTAATTTTTCCCATTCTGCAAGTCCATCCCGAAATTGTCATTTGATTTATAGTGCGTAATCGTTATGACAAAAGTCTACACACGTGTATATTATCCTAATTTAGTTTCTAGAACGATTAAACAACTTTTTTATTGATATAACCGAATAGATGTTAGAGATCATACTGATATTGTAAGAAAAAGAATTCATACATCTCCGTATACAAATCTGGCTGAATTTAGTTTTGATTACACACGAGCTGACGGTTGTAGTAAATGTTCAAGTCCTCATATCAGTCATAACAGACATGTATTTACTATGCTGGTAGAATATTTATATATACACGGAAAAAAATAGTACGTCGCTCCAGCCAGATTGCCCAGCTAAAACAGCTTCCCACTGCCCAGCAGGTCGATGTAAGTCGCGAGTGAAGACGTAAAATGACAATTAAAATTGGAAATCCTTAAAATTTTTTTTTCTATAAATAGGTATACTTTTCTTATGTTTTTAAGAATATTTCTACATAATTTCTAGACGATGTGGTTATTTATATTATTTTTATATGATTTTTTAAAGTCGTTAATAGTGAAAAAATCACTACTTTTTTCATTTTAAGGCTTCCGTATTGATTACCGCGTTAGATACGACAAAAATGCACTCAACCTTTTTTGTAGAGCACAAAATTTCCTACAAAAAAGTCAGTGAGAGCCATAGTCTAATGTTAATATGTACGGCATGAAAAACATCGCAATTTATTGAATAAATCATTGAAATTTTAGAACAGAGATAGTTATCTTATTCGTGACGTATCTATTAACATTAGACTATGGCTCTCCTTGACTTTTTTGTAGGAAATTTTGTGCTCTACAAAAAAGGTTCAGTGCATTTTTGTCGTATCTAACACGGTAATCAATACGGAAGCCTTAAAATGAAAAAAGTAGTGATTTTTTCACTATTAACGACTTTTAAAAAATCATATAAAAATAATATAAATAACCACATCGTCTAGAAATTATGTAGAAATATTCTTAAAGACATAAGAAAAGTATACCTATTTATAGAAAAAAAAATTTTAAGGATTTCGAATTTTAATTGTCATTTTACGTCTTCACACGCGACTTACATCGCGACCTGCTGGGCAGTGGGAAGCTGTTTTAGCTGGGCAATCTGGCTGGAGCGACGTACTATTTTTTTCCGTGTAATATTGTAATATTTGTGAATGAAGGTGCCATTGGTGAGTTAATAAATATTTTTGAAATTTTGTTTGGCCGACTTTTTGAGAACATTTAGACTGTATGAACGTTGTACGAAAGAGGAATTAAATCAATATATTCTTAAATAGTCTTGGTGTTTTCCGGTCACATAAAGAATAGAAATTAAAAATTGTTAAGTTTAATAAAACTTTTAAAAATTAGAAGAAGAAAAAAAATAAATAAGGGTCAATAATTTGGAGGGTTTATGCCCAACACATAGCCTTGAAGAGGCCTCATATCAGAGTCGAAACGTTGCCAAATATTTATTTATTATTTACGTTACAAAAACCCTCCAAATTATTGACCCTCGTTTTTTTGTCTTCTTCTAATTTTAAAATTGTTTATTAAACTCAACCATTTTTAATTTCTATTCTTTATGTGACCGGAAATCACCAAGACCATTTAAGAATATATTAATTTATAAATTGGTCCAAAATTAAAACCTTATTAAAGGAATTAAATTACCCACAATTTCCGCGATAGTATTGATAACTTGTGCATATATTCAGGATGCAGAATGAAAAGGAAATTGAACGGACACTATATATAAAATTAACCAAGGCTATATAACATATTATATCAAGTAGTTAATTAATGTAATACGAATGTTGAAGACTTTTTAACGGATATTTGATGAATTGATGTTCTGTCAGTCCGGAATTATGTCTCATTGAAAAGACTCAGGAGTAATTAAATATCTATTTGTGGGATGCTGGAAATAGTTCATATTGATCAGCGGGATAATATTTGCTTCTTCGTAATATCGTCGAATTCTGCTCGAGTTTATTGATTTTGACCACAATGCATTGTTTCTCTAATTTTCTTTAAATACTCATTTTATAAGCACTGTAAAAACAAATACTTAAAATGATTACATCTTAAAGTCAGCAAATATATTGTGCTATGGTCTTATTTACATTACATCTTGCTTTGAGTCTATTTTCTTACTTAACTCCATATTTTAGTCACATTTCTTGTATTATTTTAAGCATTACTTTTTACACTGTATACGGATAATGTCGTTGATAAGAAAAGTTTAACAAGTTACATTTGTTGCGCATCTGACTAAAATTTGTCTTTTCTCTGTAATGATTTAGTGCTTTATTGCCTGAATATGTGGTTACTTCGGGAACTTGAAAATCATACTTAATGGCATCATCGGTGGAAATATGAGTCTGCCACTTTAAACATCTCAGATGGTGCCGGCAGTTTTCAATCTCTGTGCTTGTATCCGGATTATCTTTACATTAATACTGATGAAATCAGGCTTGTCGTTGTGGATCGTTATCTCGAGCACTTCCCTACCCTTTCCTGAATTGGTCAAGCTTCGTGATATATTTACACTCAATTCGGTTTACAGTTTATGGAATTGCAAACTCACATAAAGCTTGGTAATAATGGAACGCATAGAATTTGCTAAACATGAGCTTCTGATGTTCCTTATCCTTCTATGCAAATGCTGACTATGTCCTCATCTTCCAGCCTCAATATGTGAAATGGTTACTCACTTTAGAATAGAGTAATATCGTCATTAAATTCCAGTTTGCTGTCGTAAAAGAGGGCAGTTTTCTAAGACAATACATTGTATCATTGAAAATTGATTATATGAGATATTGTACCCACGCGATTTATTCGTATAAGAGGCAAACTAAAGCGTTTTCCGATTTTTTTACTCCTTAAAGATTGCCTTTCTCTAATACCTTCGAAAATGTCGAAGACAAACAATAACAAGCTCGATTCTCCGCTTTCCCAAGACCTGGCAGACATTTTTGTCAACTCCGCATTTCTTAAAAAAACCAAGTTGAAATCTACCTTCGGAGGAAGTCTACCGCGAGTGCCCGCGGCTGCTTCAACCAGATATCGGATATGTATGACATGATGCTGTCCCGCTGTACGGTTCGGATTTGGTGTATCGATACATCGAATTGGGCGTGATCTCCCGGTTCCCCGGAGACGATACTGCCTCAAACACATATGCACGGCACACGCGCTATGTACATGCACCAGTGATGCGTGCACATACAAACGTCTGTATCGCCCTTATTTCACCCTGCAACCATATGTGATCGTTGATGGTAGAGTCGTTGGCGCCAAGCACTTGCGGTTTCTTTCTATTCGAAGATGACGTCAATTCGTCGATGAAGAAAATTTTTGAATATCTGAATAATATTTGCGGCCATGTATTTACGAAAAATTCCGAAGCGCCGCAAATAAATAGTTAAAATATCCCGGCATTAAACTTTGGATACGAAATATTTTCGAAGTGACTCACATTGAATTAGATATTATCCCATGTGATTCGAAATCATTCTAATCTTTTCAGATCTAAAATTTCTCTAATTAAACTTTGTTCGAAAAATATTTGGAATTGGAATCAGAAATTAAACGTAAGTAAATCAATACGCAAATGACTATTACTTTCTGCAATTTATTCTGTTTTTAGGTTACGAAATCTCCCGAATTCAATCAATAATGTGAATATTTTACCATTTGCGCCTCGATTTACACATACCATCAAAGTTTGCTTGTAGTTTTTGGAGTTGCTAATTATGAATCTGTCTTCAGAATTTTGAAATTCAAAATTGGGGATCTAGTACGGTAGATTACATGTTTAAATTTACATTTAATGACACGGAACACCGTATTTTGTTGATTTTTTAATCGGGTTAACCTGGCCTGGAACCTGTTTTAATTGGGGCCAAACGGGGTCAATTCTACCCGGGTTGTTTAATGTATTTTTAACAATTTGACCGTGTAGACGAACAAGAACACTTCAATATAAGTAGAAACGCAAAATATCAACTAATGATGCGCCTAGTCCCTTGATTTTTCTATTTATCGAATAAAGCACCCCCCCCCCCCCCCCCCCCAGTAATCGAAAAAGAATTGTCGGTAAAGATATAACGTCCAAATATACTCTATATTTTTATACTACAATATTTTTTAAATCTAAGACTATAAAAAAATTGTCTCTGAAAGATCTTTCCGAGATCTCGCCGGTTTAATCTCGTAAAGATCTCGCAAAGATCTCGCTACTGGGACGGAGCGAGATTGTTGCGAGATGAACAAAAAGGTTAAAATAGTATGTTAAAATTATCGATTAAAAATAAAATATTTAAATAAAAAAAAAAAATTATCACTATCGGGATTCGATCCCGGGCCTTTCGTTCTTGAGGCTGGAACTCGAACCACTCGGCTAGACATTCATTTTAGGAAGAGGATAACAAATGACATGTATTTGAGTGAATCGATCATTGAAATTCGGCATTGATATGTGTCATTTGTTACTAGTCATGTAAATGACTGGCTAGCAGAGTGGTTAGAGTTGCTGCTTCAAGACCGAAAGGTCCCGGGATCGAATTCTGACAGTGATAAATTTTTTTTTTTTTATTTAAATATTTTATTTTTAATCGATAATTTTAACATACCATTTTAAGCTTTTGTTCATCTCGCAACAATCTCGCTCCGTCCCAGTAGCGAGATCTTTGCGAGATCTTTTCGAGATTAAACCCGCGAGATCTCGGAAAGATCTTTCAGAGACAAATTTTTTTTACTCGAACAGGGTCCATCATAAATACTATAAACCGGAGAAATATATGTCATAAATGTTATCTGAAATTTTATGAAGTGGTGAAAATAAACAGTTAAAAATGATTAAGTATCATGAACAAGACTGTAAACAATACACTCCAGATATCCAAGTTGTGTTTAAATTTGATTACTTTCAAGGACAGAGTGTAAAAGAAAGATATCCGATGATAATCCACAAAAATTCATTAAATCAGGTCGAACAATATATTATTATTAAATACCGTTCATACTTTTTCAAAGTGAAAAATAGAAACTCAAGGGATATCTAGACTGAATAGTTATTCGATAATAGTTTTTTTTAATTAGAGAGAGTAATAATAAAGATTGCAAATATTTAGGGCAACATTAACTACCTTTTCAAAATATTGAAATCGCAATCAAAAAATGTTTTTTTAGATATACTTCTCTTCAATGACGTTGAATGAAATGTGATGTGCTTTTCAGATCTTTTATATTATTTTTACCCGAGTAAAGCAAAAAAAAACGTATAGAATTCAAAATACTCATAAGGAATATTCTATAATTCATAAATTTATAATCAATTATACCAACTAATAATACAGGCTAATATGAGAATTAATTAGATCCATTACAAAGTACCACACGAAATCTATAAGAAGTTTTTTTAACATTCTGTTGGGTGTATTACTCGTAACGATAAATAGATCATTAATTTTGCGAAAATATACTGGTAACGATCATGATATCTTTAAAAATCATCTCAAAATTATAGTGATTATATTTATATTGAATATTTTTTAGGCTATTTAGGATACTAAATTATGTGTTGTGGATTTTTAAAAAATAATCTGCTCATGAGTCAGTGGTATACTTTTTGAAGTTTTTATAATTTTCGCTTTATATTTGTTTTTAAATTTTGTATGTATTATTTTATATTTCTCACCAGAATTGTTAATTTTTATAAAACAATAATTTTGAAGTTAGAGTGATTACTGTAATGACTACTGCTTTACGAGTGATACATCAGAAATGGGCATATACCTAGAACTTTTAACATTTCTCTTCAGAAAAAAATTAATTTTTTCATGCACGCTATCCAAACTTACTTTTTATGTTTTTATTCCTATAAAATGTAAGAAAAATTCTGCGCCACTTATTTTTGTACAGACAACAAAACTTCTACAGACAACAAAAACTAGTCAAAAAAGTTTTAGAAAAGATTAGCATCAAACTTTCCAATGTGTAGTTAGAGCATGCTTTACAATATATTACATATTATTTGATATACTATATTAAAGCTCAGGCACGTGTATTTCTATTTTTATCTAAGATAAAAAGAGTCCCGGTATATTTCCGTGCTCGGTTCCACGCCTTCCTCTCCCTTCTCGTTATATTTACTAAACGAAGGGAGTCGTCGCATCACCCACTCCCCACAGTCGCGTTATGTTTGTGACGTTACAGCAGACCCTTCCTGAGGCCCCAGCCCGCAAGGTGGGGGAAAAAGAGAGCGGCTACAGGTAATTATAACGAGATGGAACCGAGATATGCTGGGACCTTAATTTAGCGAAACGCATTTATACCGGGATTCTACTGTATAATTTTTAATTAAAGTCAAAATTAATTATTAATAAAAAGACTTACTAATAAATTTATAATTCAACAAAACCTTTATATCAGATCGCAAGACTCGTGCGCACAATTGACATCACAGTAGTGTATAATAAACAGAAGATGGAAGTTCATTGAACTATGAATCATTAAAAATGAAAATGTTTACTGGTTGTATTTCCAGTTTATATTTATATTGATATTTGGGTCATTCCATGTCAACAATATCAAAGTTGTGGTGGGAGTCGCGGAATTCAACGAAAATGAAATATTTGATAAGTGTAGGTGTAGAAAATATCGTGGTAAAATATTTTTCGACAATTTTCAAAATAGCGCCCGTGACGTCATGATCATTGAATTTCTTTAAATTGCGATATTTATTTTTCTAATTATCGCATTCAAACGAGACTACGCGCTTTTTGTTCATAAAATTAAGTACTTTTATTGAAAAATAAAATAATTTCAAAAAAATTTCATTTTCCCAAAAAACTGACCGAAAACATTTTCCAACTTAAATTTTGGTATTCAGCTCGTGTTTTTTTTTTAAATTTGATATTTTATCTTGAAGAAAATGATTTCTCCTATCATTTCCAAAAATAAAAATTACGGAGGCTCTTCTCGTTTTTAAATTATGATTTTTGAAAGAGCGCAATTCACTGTGCTCAATTATCCGATACGCCCTATTTGGCGTGCAAGCATGACAGACTGCTTTCGCATGGTTGAGAAGTTTTCGAAAATGAAATTTTAAAAAGAGAAACACTGTATAAGTAATAAGTAAATTAAGGCAAGACAATATTTTTGTTTATCTCTATGAAACGCCGTAAAAGATATTACATTACATTTCTGTAAATAGCCATTATACGCGATGTTCACGATGATTGACATATATACAAACGGAATCACATTATACTTGCGAGAAAAAAAACTCGGCGCCGATACGTTACAGAATAAAAAATATGCAACATTGAATTGAGTGCTGCGGCGCGTATCGGATAGTTGAGCACAGTGTATTGCGCTCTTTCAAAAATCATAACTTAAAAACGAGAAGAGCCTCCGCCATTTTTATTTTTGGAAATGATAGGTGAAATCATTTTCTTCAAGATAAAATATCAGATTTAAAAAAAAAACACGAGCTGAATACCAACATTTAAGTTGAAAAATGTTTTCGGTCAGTTTTTTGAGAAAAGAAAATTTGTTTGAAATTATTTTATTTTTCAACAAAATTACTTAATTTTATGAACAAAATCCGCGTAGTCTCATTTGAATGCGATAATTAGAAAATAATGATCATGACGTCACGGGCGCCATTTTGAAAATTTTCGAAAAATATTTTACCATGATATTTTCCACACCTACACCTATCAAATATTTCACTTTCGTTGAATTCCGCGACCCCCACCACAACTTTGATATTGTTGACACGGGATGACCCATTTATATTTATATTTACTGTTAATTCCACATATACCTTTAATATACAATATTTTGTGTAATGATTGAGATTAAATTGCGTGAAGGCGATTTAACAGGAATATATCACCATTACAAACCTAAGAATTAAAATCACTATTAACAATTTAAAAGTCAACATCACTGTTTAAAACCTTAAATATAAATATCAGCACGGAAGAAATTGCTTACATAATGTTTGGGATGTAAATTACCAGGAGCAATGATTACCGAAACATTTTCAGTGCCAGATCGAAAGGTCATTTTTTTTAAACGAGTGGCGCGTTAAATTTCAAAATTCAAAGTGTTATAAAAACTTTTCCTGAAGGGGCACGCTCAAATACTAAACGCCATTTTTTAGAGTTTTACGTGGAAAACTAAAATATACCAGTCTTTCGTATGTTAGCTGAAGCAGAACTTTAAAAAATTATAGCACAAATGGCCAAAAAGATTGGATTTCGAAAAAATCACTTTTCATAGTTTAGTTCATTCTAACTCTTTCTTATATATCGGCACGTATCAATATTTAGGAAGTAGGGAAGCTAGAGATATAAAAGAATTTTCATTATTATTTAGGTCATTACTCAATGACTTAAAAAAGTTATAGCAGTTTAATTGAAAACAAATTTAATATCTGCACTACTGTATCAGCAATATTTGACGGATTTGGAACTTTTTGTATGTTTACATGATATAAAACCGACTATAAAGAATGGTGTTCCGCCAATTAAACATACTTTTTTATATTTTATGCTATTACTATCGGAAATATATCGTAGGAAAGGATTTGAACCACTCACCCTCACGAAAGTTGAAAGTTTTAGAGATATGCTAAAATATGTCGATATATTATAAAAACTGAAACTAATTTATGAGCCATGTTTCAAGTTATTTGCGAATTATCTGTATTCAAGAAATTAATTATTGCTGTCAAATGCAAGCTCAGATATCATTTTACGGGACCTGGCAGAAAACGATACTGGTTTGTGGCTGGTATTTGTGGGTTACATTGTTTACAGCATGTAGACTAGCAAAAATTATCACCCGGGAAAAAATGATTTACATCTGGATCATATATGCACCATATATGAGCATACATCATCATATATGATTCATATATCATCATATATGATTCGTATATAATCCAGATATGTTTATGTATGCTCGTATACGGATTTTGACCTGACATAAATATAAATAATCAGATTTAGCTATATATGAATATATATGGGATATATATGCTCATACATGCTCATATATGATTATATATTACTATATCAGGTCAAAATCAATATATGAGCATACATAAACATATCTGGATTATATATGAATCTTATATGATGATATATGAATCATATATGATGATGTATGATCATATATGGTGCATATATGATCCAGATATAAATCATTTTTTCCCGGGCATAAACTGATAATATGTTCTACCAGGGGATCCGAGATAAATTAACAAATCGGGTTGTTTTATTGATTTGTCTTGGAATTACTAACGTAACTAATTAGTCATATTTACGTAAGACTTGAACGTAGAGATACGAGAAAGTTTGATAAGCGTCTCTTGTATTTAATTTCAATCATATACCATCGAAAACCATTACCATAAATTACTTTAATTTATTTATATTATTCCTAAATATTTTTTTTATGTTTTTAAATAAAGCGAACTGAAGTTGTTTCATTAATTTATTTCTTATAGAAGAATTTTCTGTATTTACTCCACAGAACATCGAAAAAATGTAGGTCAATAAGAAAGAAAGCCAAGAATATCGTCGGTAGATTGTAAAGGCCGAGTTTGATGTGTGTCATTCTCGTGTAATACAGTACACAAATTAGATATTCGGAAAATGAATGGACCTTTTCAATTAATGAAATACAATGAGGGTACAGAAATACTGTTTTAGGAGTATCCTTTTAACTTATAAAATTCCGAAAATTAAGAAATGCCTTGTTTAGAAACGTACAGAAGGTAAGGGAACTATTGAGGCTGCTACAGTCAATAAACGTATAGATACAGGTACAAATATTGTGTCATTGGTGCTGTGAGAGCAATACCAGATTCCTGCGGAACTTACTTAGTTCCGATTGTTCTTATATGTGTACCTTTGTTTTTCCTTCGTACATATTATGCGAATTCAAATTGGGCAAGCTTATTTTTCTTACAAAAACATATACAACTGAAATTGTTTTTGAAATTAGGAAACATAATAGAACAAATCCGTATTGAAAGGGATTCAACATTTTCACTGAAATCTATTTTAATATGACAGGCGTGGGCCGGATATTTTGCACCAGAAGATTTCACTGCAGGGCGCAAAATCAAGTTCTGCGTCGGTAGTATTAAAAATTAGTTTATTATCGCTACATAAAGCAGGGGACAAAATATTACATTTTGTATCTATTTCACATGTAATCTTTAGTCGCCTTTATTTAGATACATATTTTGATTGACAGCGTTCTACGTTATGTCATATAGAAAATTATCGTATTCAGTCGAATTGGAAATAAGACATAATCGGTTATTTCTTGTTGGACTGAACTAATCGAGATACTTTAGTAGTTAAATAAACGAAATTAATAGTCGATGTCAAGGCGTCACTTCACGCTTACTATGAGAAACACGAAGCACTTGCGGTCTCTTTCAGCCAAGAGATTTCGCCCGTCTCTTGAACGAAGTGAATTTTCTAAAAGGCGGATGCTTGATGGATATTAGGTGTGATCTCCACTGAGCGTTTTACTTTTACGAGAAAAGAAGGAACGCTAGAGCTGGTATTTTATAGAAAATTGATTTACTTTTTTCTCTCATCGTATTTGTCCGTACACAATCTTTATTGTATTTTTTGTTTTTCTAACCGTTCTACGAAAACTGAGCCCCATAATCATAGGCTAGATTTGCAGATTCCGATCAGGTAATTCCTCGACAATTCAATGGAAAGAATATTTAGTTAAGCGACAAATTTTTATGAAAAATAAAACAAAAAATATCAATTGAAAACTGTTATTTATATATGGCATTATAATTTAGTTGCGCGCATGTTTTCTTTCAAATAATATTGAACTTTTCAATAAAAGGGAAGCAAACAAATATTTCAAAAAGGCTTGTCATATGTATTCAATGATTTATTTTGTTAAACTTGCTTTATTTAGTTTTACTGTACGTATATTTGCTTACGATGTTTTTTTATACGATATGTAAAAGCTAGAACTAATAATGAAAAATTATAATATCAAAAAAAAGATGTGTAACAGGAATGGACGTTTCGGAAAATATATTTTATTCCAGTGTCAAGATTTAAAATTTTAAAATTAATAATGTTTTTGAAATGAGAATTATTATTATAAAGGATATGTAAAATGGTATAATAATTTACTCAACCTAAATTTAATATCCAAATTAAATATGTTTTTAAATAATACCGTATATTACCAACCAATAATGTTAGTGATTCCAAACAGTCAAAATGAACAATATAACTTAAATATGCGTGTTAAATTTAGTGACAGTAAAGTTATAATATTATTTCAGGTAATATCCGCAGAAGAAAATCAGTTCAATGTTTGAATAATTCCTATTCATCCTCACTATTTCTCATGGTTAAAGTTAAGGAAACTAGACAATTGTGACAAAACTGGACAGATTCTCCATCGTTAAACATGGAAGAAAAATCGAATTTAATGAAAATAAAAAATACAGCTGTGCATATGCGAGATGCGGGTTATAAAACTTGGTTTGGTGTTAAACATTTATGAGAATTTTATGAATTAAATTATTAATAATTAGTAATAACAAAAAAAGGAAATTAAACTTCGATTTTGCACGATTCTTTCATGAATTTACAACGATGAAAAATGCTACAATTTCATCCGTCCGGTTCGACCAATAGAACTCGAGTTATTAAGAAAAACGGTTTGTTTTGAGAAAAAAAAGTATCTTCGAATTTTCAAACGAAAAAACCTGAAAAAATTCATAAGGTACTTCCTTGACCCGCCAAAACAGATAAAAAATCCCCATCAACATTTAAGGGGGCGAGGGATCTCATTTCACGCTTTTGAACAGCGGAATTAAAACATAAGACAGGAACATTTTTTTTAATCGTCCGTTCGTCCATACCGTTTTTTTTACCGCACGATAACTCACGTACGGACAAGGGTATCTACATGAATTTTTGTTAAAAGACGATTCTTGGCATAACTGGCATCTGATTATATTTTGGCGCCGATCCATCCGTCAATTACTAAAAAACATTAGCCCCAATTATGTTTCTTCGTAGTTTTTGAATTTATTTTGCAAAAATACAAATTTTATTAAAAAATGTTTCAAACAAAAAAGATAGAGCATTAAATTCTCTACAAAAAAGGTTTTATGCATTTTCTTCCTAAAGTAAACAATAATGCCAGAAAAACTGGTTTAAAATGCTTCTGACTATTATCTGAAAAAGTATTGAATTTGGTCACCTCGGCAAAAAATTACCCTATAGTTTTTCATCAAATTTCGACGTTTCGACCCCCTACCCCCCAGGGGTAGTCTTCGCCAGCCCCTCGGGCGCGGTGATCACCTACGGGCTCATAAGTTCTTTTACGCCCTTGATACGAAAATAACTATTTCGATATATCTATAAGATGTCTTATATAGATAACTAAAAGATATCCGTCAGAGATCTGTTCGACACTTTCAAGATATCTTTAACGAATTATATGTATATATATATTGTATATATAAGATCATAATGATACAGACAGAAATTAGTAATATGTATCGAATAGTCTATTACAATACAAGTGCTTGAAGTAAGTGTTTTGCAACTTTTATTTATTAATACTTCGGCTGGCCTGTTGTCGGGGTCGAAGTTTTGAAAATGCTCATTTTCAATTTTCATACATATAACAAACACTATATTGTTGTAACATATCTATCGAAGCCACTTGGACCTAAATATGATTGGACCCCCAAATACCAATATAATTTTATTATATAATTGAAAGCTGTTAGTAAACAAACGTGTATTAAGGAATAGCCGACTCTCCACTGGGTCGAAGTTTCTGAGCGAGCGAGGCACCACGCCAACACTAGTTACTTCGACCCAGACCATAGGTCTGGCGAAGTATTGAATTTGGTCAGTTCCCGCCAAAAAATTACCCCATAGTTTTTCATCAAATATCGACGTTTCAGGCCCTAAGGAACCCAAAGCAACAATAAAAAAATTGGTGTCCGTTAGGTTGTACGTCCGTCCGTCCGTCCGTCCGTTCGTCCGTGGGCAAAATTTTTTATACGCGATATCTTGCGACTGGCAGGACGGATTTAAAAAGTACAAAGGGATTTGGGTTTCTCTTGGCCAAACTTAGATCTGATTAGTTTTTGGAGACAATGCATACTAGATTATGGGGAGGTTTAACAATAAAACGCTCAAAAAACACGTTTTTTTCCATTTTTGAACAAAAAATACAAATCGTACAAAAAAATGTTTCAAACAAAAAATATAGAACATCGAATTCTCTACAAAAAAGGTTGTCTTCATTTCTTCGTAAAATCAACGATAATGCCATAAAAAGCAAATTAACATGAAATTAACATAAATTGTACATACAATGCATATGTATGTATATTATATACATTACATGAAAAACAGAGACACCGAGGAAGCAGGGGAGTGAGGCGGGTATCAGGGGGGGGGGGGCATAAAAAAATATTCACTGTAATGTTGGTGTCGGGTAGCCATGGGGAGGTGGTAGCGGGGACCTCCGAATAGCCTTACTGACGAGTCCCGCGGGCAGACTTGCAGCCGCAGATTCGGTAAGTCGTTTTTGACAATAACGCCAATGTTATTGCCGGTAGCAACAACTTCAACTGATCGTGGTTCAGCATATTGTTATTAACGAACATACTGTTGACGTTATTGTAAATAACGGTTTATAGAATCGGGCAACTAGGACGGAACGCAACCAGCTTGTCAATTTCGGAAGTTTTTCAGTTATAAATAACCAATCGAGCCAAAACCTTTCGCGTCCAGGGCGTGAAGAAAAACGTATTAATGTACTGAATCGCATGAACGGAAACCGAAGTATCCCACATATAACAAAATTTATTTCCTGCAACCCGACCTGTCAAAAACTCGACTAAACCGCGTTTTTTTAAGCATCAGTGTGTACAAGACGTGCTCATTTATCAGTGCTTCGGCTGACCTGCGGTCGGGGTCGAAGTTTTGAAAATGCTCATTTTCAATTTTAATATAGGGTGAATATGCCAATGAATGGACGACTACCAATAAATGGACGGTTTTCTACATATTTCTACTTCTTATGAATGTAACATGCAACAAAATACATATTTTTATGTTCTTTGTACATTCAAAATAATATTTACAGTACTATTGATCTTCCAGTGTTTATTATTTTGTAAAATCAAAGCAAAGTTTTAAAGCCATCCAAAACTGGTACTGAAAACGTCCCATTTGATTTAACCCGTCTATTCATTGGGGTTTAGCGGATTTTTTTACAAACGTATGAAGACGAGGTTAATAATTAAATAAAATCAAAGGTTGAACTACGCGGTCATAAAGAGCAGAGTCTACCGATTCTAATGGTGGTATCATAATTAAATTTTCATAAAAGAATTCAAAAGTTACAATCGATCAAAGTGTGAAAAATGCTTAACCATTCATTGGCATATTCACCCTATTTAAGGAACAAGATATTGTTACAATATATGTATAGAAACTACTCGAACCTAACGATGCTAGAACTACCCTCTGCAGCCTTCTTTCCTGTCAGTGTTAAAATGGGAATATTCCCGGAAGCATCAGCCTTTCGTCAGGGAACTGCAATACGAATTTAGCCAAAATTGTAGGCACCCGAGTCGAAGGCATCTAGTTTAATTTTGAAATTGTATAATGTCATTGTAGTGTCGTATTTTGTCAGTGTCAAAATAACTTTTTTCAAAACTATACTTCGTATAGAAAAAGACCCTTTTTTACCCGAAAAAAGATATATGTTTAAATTTGTATTTTACCAGATTTGAGAAATTTTTTGAGAAGAGCGCGTCTGAATGTGTGATTATGGTTAAAAATATTACTTATAACGAATCAAACATTTGAGAGTTTTGACTGTATATTTGCTTAGAATTTTAAATGATTCGTAAACGGAATTAATGCTGAACATTTAAAAATCCAAAACAAAATATTACTGAATTGTGCCACTGTTAAAAATACTATAAGTTTATTTAACGAATTCTGAATATATTTACAACAATATTTATAATGATCGTAGTTCATAAAAAAATATTTCAAAATTCTTGGCCTCAACAATCAACGTTAATGGAAGGTGTACAAGGTGAAGTAAGTGTGCACCAAAAGAGAGTAAAACAAAGAAGCAGGGATGGATAATTTTCCGCGTTGTAATACACTTCGTGACAATGAAACGTGTGCAAGAATAAATATTTACAGGGGAAAGGTTTCAGTTGACGAGCTAGATAGGATAGTGCGAATGAAAGGGACATGGAGAAAGCACACTCGTGTTTGCGCATATATAACAGAGTAGGAAGACGTCGTGTGTATATATAGGATGGTTAATCATTTATGTGACTGTTTGCAACTTAAACATACCTTGTCTGATTAAGATAAATTATAAACACAGAAAAGTTAAAAAGTATAATTTCATAATATATCGTATTTTTCTGTAAATATATGTTAGAAACTTGAATTGCTACATATACGCATTAAAATTTAGCAACTTTGGTTTAACCACCTTAAAATTACTTAGTTGAGTCTATGATTTTCAGTAATTTTTTACTTATATTATTATATAAGTATATGTAATATACCTGTTATGTAAGTATATATAAGTATATAATTAGATAAATTATATAACAAATGTTACTGCTATAGAAAGACAGGTGCACAACATTCTATTTCGACACATTTTTCTATTCACTATAGATAAATTTGTATACGAGAGAAATAAAAATATTGTCTGCGGAGGAAATTTAGTAGAGTCAAAAGATCTACGAAATAAATTGAATTATAGTGGAGGAATAAAACCTGAAAGTAATAAGAAGAACTACATTTCTAGGTAATTCTTTCTGACGTACGCAATTTTATTATTAATATTAGAGGTTAAGAGGAGTAAAATGTGCCCAATTTTTACATTAAATCAAACTGACTTGCATACAGTGCATTCCAATTTAGTATAACTGTTATAGAAGTGTCTTCGACTAATGAAATGCAGATCAGTCATCGTAGTCTTTGTTGAATTAGAAAACAAATAATGCCATCCAAAAAAAGTTTGTTAACTTTGTCTAATGATTTTATGATCTATATACTACATGTTGTAACGGACCGTTACAGAGAGAGAGAGAGAGAGAGTAAGAGTGGGGGCGACGCGTTCTGCGTAACGCGGCCCCGCAATAAGTTAGTTAGTGTTGTGCGCGCGAACAATTCGCTTGTGTTAGCTTAAATTGTAAGAGTAGACATTGAAGGTTATAAGTTGTAAGTAAATATACTTCATTAAATAAATTCATTTTTGGTAATATGTATGTGTTGTTTATTACTGCGGCCCTAGTCCCGTTACAATGGCGCCAACGTGAAAAACTCACATAAATTCATCATATTAAAACGCAAATTGTGACACATACATAGATACACATTACACAAACTAATCAAACATAAAACTCTCACATACAACAAACAATAATACATTACACAAAAGAATAGAATAAATTATATATATATAACATACAACACAGACAACATAAATACACAAAAAGAAATCAAACATACCACACAACACAATCACACAACTTACTATTACACACCAAACTTAAAAACATTAGAGACAAAAACAATTATTGCAAAAAAAAAAAAAAAAAAATATAAATTATTATTTTCAAGTACAAATTTAGAGATAATAAATAAATCTATAAACATGCTACGAACGCCGGCATTCACGCCAGCAAGAGCAGGCGCGACGATAAACATAAACATAGAGGAGACGCAAACAGATCAAAACAATTCAGACAATAACATCAACAAATCATTATTAGACATGACAATAGAAGAACTAAATAAAGAACTACATACAAACACAAACAGACAAGGCACACCAATAAATAATCAAAATCAACAATCACAACACATTATGCCAAATATAAGAGTACGAAACCTATTAGACGAATACTCAGAAAACGGTAGGAACACACATTTACAAAGAAACAACGCATACGCTTTACGACAAACACAAAACTACGATCAAATAGAAGAGGAAAATAATACACCACACAGACAAGAACAGAACCAAAACACAGGAAGAGAAAACACAGATACACAACATCAACATTTACACACACAAAATCAAAACTTCATTCCATGGCAAATCTATACAAAAAAAACACCTATGGAAGTGGTACAAAACTGGCAATTAAAATTTGAAGGAAAGGAAAATGAAAACATATATGACTTCTTAGAAAGACTAACAGAACTACAAAACGGATATAATTTATCAAATGACGAATTATACAAAACAATACCAATATTATTATCAGGAAATGCATACGACTGGTATAAATTAAATAAAAACGAATGGAATAATTGGGAACAATTTACAGAGACATTATTAGACACATTTCAAAATAAATCATATAGAACTAATATAAAAAAACAATTAGAAGAGAAATTTCAAAAACCAACAGAAAAAATAATAGATTTTATATTACACTATAGGACATTATTAAACCAGTTACACCCACCATACACACTAGAAAAACAATTAGATAAAACATACGAACACTTAAGACAAGAATACCAATACCACATCAGACGCTATGAAATACACACATTCAAAGAATTACAAACAATAGGGACAGAATTCGAAAGACTAACTCAAAAAAACAGAGAAAAACAAATCACACAAAATTACACACCAAAAACACACACACCATTAAACATCTACGCAAAAGAATTCACACCTACACCACACACTTACACACAAAAAACACGATATTACAAACCAAAAACATATACACCACAAACAAATAATTACTCAACTTACAAAAATTACAGACAACAGACAGAAAAAGAAAAAACACAAAATACAGTAGAACAATGCTTCAAGTGCGGACAACGAGGACACTACAAACGAGAATGCCCAAAACAACAATCATACAAACAGTACACAAACAACAATGAACAGGGAAACCGACACTGAGGCTAAAAGAATGGGTCAATTTAGCTTCAGAGATAGAAAACGACCCTCGTTGGTACACACAAATTAAAATAGGTAACACTCAAATTACTGCATTAGTTGACCCAGGTGCAACAAACACATACATAGGACAAACAGGCATACAAAAATTAGGAAACAAAATACAAAAAAAAATTATTAAAATTACAAACAACGATATTAAAGTACAACTAGCAAACGACACTAATATAGAAATTATAGGAATAGTAGAACTGCCAATTACATTAAAAAATAAAACACTCAACACAAACATAAGAATAGCACCGGACATAAAAATAGAATGCATCTTAGGAATAGACTACATAAAAAAAGCAAAAATAATACCAGACTATGAACAGGAAACATGGTTCTTTAAAGAAACACCGACAAACATTCAACCGATGAAAAACCAAGAACAAACACACACTTACAAAAAAAAACCTTTACTACCAACACCAGACACACTACCAAATAGAACACTATATAGTATACAGGAAAAAACACGTACAAAAACACACACAGGACTGATAGAACTTACACCAACACAACAACACGAAATCCAAACAATAGTACACAAATTAACAGAAAATAAAAAGATTGGGCTAACCAGACTGACAGAGCACACAATTGACGTACAAAATCACAAACCAATAAAACAACGAGCGTACACAGTATCACCAATTATTAACAAAAAAATACATGAACAAGTAGAGGAAATGCTAAAAGATGAAATCATTGAACCATCAAAAAGCGATTGGTCAAGCCCAATAATAATGATAAAAAAACAAAATGGTACATACAGATTTTGTCTAGATTTCCGAAAATTAAATTCAGTAACAAAAAAAGACGCGTACCCACTACCAAAAATGGACTCCATACTAAAAACATTACCAACAGCAAAAATAATATCGAAACTAGACCTAAGCCAAGCATACTACCAGATACCACTAGAAAACAATAGCAAACACCTAACCGCTTTCATAGTACCAGGAAAAGGACTTTACCAATTTAAACGAATGCCATACGGATTAACAAACGCACCAGCCACATTCCAAAGATTACTAGACAAAATAATAGGACACGACGAAAATCCTCACATATTCGCATACCTAGACGACATTATAATTGTATCAGAAACATTTGAAGAACACAAACAACTACTAACAAAAACACTAAATACAATAAAAGATGCAGGTTTAATTCTAAACACGGGAAAATGTGAATTTGGCGTAAGCCAAGTAGAATATTTAGGTTACATAGTAAATAAACATGGATTACAGATTAATCCAGAAAAAACAGAGGCAATACATAACTACCCAATCCCCAAAACACTCAAACAAATACGCAGACTGTTAGGAATGGCATCATGGTACAGACAATTTATACCTAATTTTGCACAAATAACAGAACCAATAACACGACTATTAAAAAATAACACAAAACTACAATGGGGACAAGAACAACAAAACGCATTTAATTACATAAAACACAGACTCACATCTTCACCAACACTAATACGACCAGATTTTACAAAAACATTCCACATAAGTACAGACGCAAGTGACACAGGATTAGGAGCAGTACTATCTCAAATAGTAGAAAAAAAAGAACACGCCATAGCTTACATAAGTAGGGCACTCACACAGCAAGAAAAAAAATACTCAGCATCCGAAAAGGAATGCTTAGGAGTAGTCTGGGCAATAAAGAAATTCAGGCAATATATAGAAGGATACCACTTTAAAATATACACAGACCATGAATCATTAAAATGGCTACACAATTTAAAAAATCCAACAGGCAGACTAGCCAGATGGGGACTGGAGTTACTCGAATACGATTACGAAATAAAGTACAGGAAAGGAACACTAAACTACATACCGGACGCACTCTCACGCAAATATGAAACACATAACACAAAACACACAGAACACCTATCACCACTGTCAGAAAGACAAACAGACAATTGGTACAACAAACAAAAAACAACAGTACAAAACAATGAAGACTTATACCCAGAATGGAAATTCGAAAACGAACAACTCTACAGGTACATACCAGACCCGCTACACAGCAACATTAGACCAGACCCAAACCCATGGAAATTAGTAATACCGGACTCACAACACAAAAAAATACTACAAGAAAACCACGACGACACACAAGCCGGACACATGGGAATAGAAAAAACATACAAAAAATTAGCAAAATCATATTACTGGCCAGGACTATACAAAGACGTAGTAAAATATATAAAACACTGCGACATATGCCAAAAAATCAAAATAATACAACAACGACCAGCCGGACACATGACAAACAGACAAATAGGAGAACCATGGACAACAATAACAACAGATATAATGGGACCAGAACCATTATCAAAAAAACGTAATCAATACTTACTGGTATTTCAGGATATAACAACGAAATGGGTAGAACTAATACCAATAAAAAAAGCTAACGCACAAACGATAAAAGAAACGCTACTAACACACATAATAATGAGATGGGGCACACCCAAAACAATACTATCAGACAACGGAAAACCATACATTAACAAAATCATAAAAAACATAACTCAACAACTAGGAATAAAACACGATACAACACCACTATATCACCCACAAGCAAACCCAACAGAAAGAACAAACCGAACAATAAAAACAATGATACAAGCATATCTAGAACAAAACCACAGAGAATGGGACATAAATATACATGACTACCAATTCGCACTAAATACATCTTATCACACATCAACACAATACACACCAGCATTCCTAAACTTAGGAAGAGAATTACAACCAATACACTCAACAAGAAACCAAATAGAAAAAACCACACAAATAATACCTAACGCACCTCAAGACTGGATAGACAGATTAAAAATAATAAACTCATACAGAGATGAAATACATAAAAACATACAACAAGCACAAAACAAACAACTACACAACTACAATTTACGACACAGAGAAATACAATTCAATATAGGAGACAAAGTATTAAAGAAAGACTATACACTATCATCAGCAGCAAATTACACATCAGCTAAATTAAACAAACCTTACTCAGGACCATACATAATAAAAGAAAAACTATCACCAACAACATACATACTAAAAACAGAAACGGGGAAAAACATAGGGAAATGGGCAATAAAAGACCTCAAACCATACCTAACATAAATAATTTCATTACAGGAAAAATGGAAAAACAAAGGAAAGGTTTGCTACCGACCCCGGCAATACCTCCGAACAGACACCTCTACCCAAAGTTGGGAAGGCCAGGCCTCCTACCAACGCCAAGAGGCCCACCAAACGCCACACTATACACAAACACACAAAAACAAAAACACCAACAAAATACAACAAAAACACAAATACAAAAAAAATCAACACAACAACAATTTACACAAAAAATAACGACAACACACCAAAAACTAACACCGGAACAATTAAACAAATTACACGAAGGACACCCAGAAAACTGCATACACTGCAACAAACATAAAACACAAACACCAACCAAAAAAGAACAAAAACACAGCGACATACAAAGACTAAGACAATTATACAATACAGAACCATACTTCAAACTCATAGACTTTGACACGGAAGAAAACGAACAAAAGACAAACAAAAACTACGAAGAAATAAAAGAAATTTTCACAATTACGAACACAAATACACAAAACGAAATACACAACACAACGGCAGAAGACGACATAAACATCTTTAAAATAAAACTAGACATGACAGAACAAAAAGAAATCGAAGCAGATTTGATAGACTGGACAGAACTATAACACACACACACACACACACACACACACACCCACGCACGCACGCACGCACACACACACACACACACACACACACACGCACACGCACACACACACGCACACGCACACGCACACGCACACACACACACACACACACCCACGCACGCACGCACGCACGCACGCACGCACGCACGCACACAGAGAGAGAGAGGCCGAAGAGAGGGGGGGGTGTAACGGACCGTTACAGAGAGAGAGAGAGAGAGAGTAAGAGTGGGGGCGACGCGTTCTGCGTAACGCGGCCCCGCAATAAGTTAGTTAGTGTTGTGCGCGCGAACAATTCGCTTGTGTTAGCTTAAATTGTAAGAGTAGACATTGAAGGTTATAAGTTGTAAGTAAATATACTTCATTAAATAAATTCATTTTTGGTAATATGTATGTGTTGTTTATTACTGCGGCCCTAGTCCCGTTACAATGTATATGCTAACAGTATATTTGCATACTATTGGTGCAAGATTAAAAATTAGCGATTGATAAATACAAATCTCATATATTTTTCAGTATTGATCTGTATTTGAAATGATATTTGTGAAACAAGCTATAGAACTTCATCGGATACATGCCAGTTTTCATCTTTTTCAATTTTCTGTTATTTTCACGATTGCTTTACATGAAAATATCATTTTATTTTCAATAACTGCAAAGTAAAAAAATCACACTCAAAAATATTCGAAGATAGCGCACGTTTCAGATTCATTGCGAATAAACGTTTCAGCTTTAAACGCAGTTCGTTGACATTGGTAGCGTCGATTTTGTCTCGACAAAAAAAAGGTATGTACAGACGTAGGTTGCAATCGGGTCAATTTATACGTTAATCCCTATCATGGCTTGGAAATCCATCGTCGATCGAAAAACCGAAGTCACCTTTCGTGCTGCAATTCGAATGTCGAAATAGTGTTATTCTCCGATGTTTGACCAGAGCAATTAAAAATTGCAAACAAATACACTACTCTAATCTCAACTTTGAAATTCATAAATGAGGATACCCGATAAAAAATACATAGGAACGGGTACAATTTATTTATGTTTTTAAAGTCGTCTAGAAAAAAAAACTCACGTTTTATATAGACAAAATTTCCCAACATCTGATACATTTTTCCGTGCAGTTAAGCAACTGTGCACTAAAAGATTGCTACGAGTTTGAATTTAAAAACCATTTTTTAAATCTATAAGGTTTACTATAAAAGTTCAGAAGCCTGTAGGCTACTAAAACTGTTTAAACAAAAAATTTGACTTTAATTAAATTTACTAAATTAAACTAGGATGTGATTCAATATAGTCCGTCCCATATTAATAGCGGCACCTGTTTTGTTTTTATTATTGTCTTTGTTATTTTAACAAAGTAAGTGATACTATTTAACTTTATTATATAATTAAATTAACTAATATTAGCACAAGTTCAGTACGTCTAACATGATTGATTAATCCGTATATTTTTATAGTTGAAATGAAAAAAGCAGTGTCCCATATTAATAGGGGCATTTGTGTTTTGTTGGAATTTTATCATCAAGGAACTGAAATTTTTAATTGCTGACGTTCAATTCTACCAGTGACTAATTGAAGTAATGATTTTTATTAATCAAAGTGATTACAAAAAAATCAAAAGCGACTAATTCTTCAACAAATTTTATTACAATTTGGGGCTGATTTTAAATTGGGTTGTAAAACTTTGTCCACGGCCTCTACATTGTCAAGTGTAATTTCCAGAATTTTAAGTTTTCATTTAGTAAACTTATTAGCAGCATTAATTACACCATCTGTCCACGTAATATCATTTCCAGCTCAAACAAAACGAACACAATTTTTGAACCGTGCCGCCAGTTGTCTGCACTACTTTTTCCATATCCTGAAGTAAAAAAGTTCCGCGAGGCATTTTCCAACTGCAATGTTTCATAATGATGTCCAAATATTTAGAAATATGTCTTAGTTCTGTACTATACACATAAAATTGACGAGATCAGATTATGGGGCGTAAATAAGCCCAAATAGCAGCAGGATCATGCCTTAAATTTTCCGACACACTAAAAAAGAAACGCAATGACAATCATCGTGTAAAGTTTTTTGTAATGTCCGATCAATTTACAAACAAAGAATAAGTTGTGTATGTATAAATAGGCACATATGGACCCCTTTTTAGTGTATTATAATGATATTAAGATATTTTTTCGAATTGCGTTTAAATATTTAAAGAAATGAATGTGCCATTTAAGCACCGATTGCAACAGTAAGAAATAGAGTATACATAAATGAGCTTAGTGTTATCGATCAATCGGAAGGGCATTTTTACTGTGCGAGTAAAAAATGCCAATTTTTAACCTAGCGACTATTCTGATTTCAAAAGCTTATAAGTAAAAGTATTGATAAGGCGCAGTCCTGAAAAAATTTTGATTAGATTTTATGGTTTACAGAAAACTTTTTTCTGAAAAAAAGTAAAATTTTCGATTATTACAAAAGTGAGTCACGCTTCTTTTCATACATTCTACTTTTTGCCTTATGGAAGCACATTCTTAAAATATTTTTCAGTCGATAATATACATCAAAAGGTACCCAAAAAATTTTTTGAAGTGATTTGCTTCCGACTTTTTTTTACAACGCTAAGAAACTTATTTTTATGGTGAATAACAGCGTGAATTATTAATAAAATCATGAATTTTCGAGTTATAGCTTCTTAACTATAATTATAATCGACAACTTGAAATACACTAACGAAGTATATTTGTCCTCATTTCTTACACGGATAACAGTTTTAAAATATTTTTATTAATAATTTTTGATTATTTTTTTAAATTTAATTATAATAACATTTATTAAACATTTCTTCTTACCGTAGCCCGATTATTACGGAGTAACTAGAATTATACAATTTTTCGGGATTCGCTCATATCTATTTTTTTATGTGTCGTCTTTTTGTCCTGTCGGTTTTTTTATTTGTCCGTTTTTCGACCCGTATGCGCATTTGTTACCCATCAAATGAGTAGCCAAGTTATCAAAAAACGCTTGAAGAATAACTCCATGCATTCGATGTCAACGCTCTGATCGGTCAAGTCAACGCGATACAATATAAGGGCCCCATACAGCATACACCTCTTAAAGAGGTCGTCCAGAGCTCAGTTCAAAGATATTTCGAAAAAGGCCTCCTGAAGAAGTCTTAATAATCTATAAAAAGATGTCTTACTTAGAATCTCGAAGAGGTCTTGTGTTTGAGGTCTTAAATCTATCTCGTTGGACCATCTCTCTTTTAGAAAAGGGATTCCCATGGTTGAGGTCTGCGTGTCTTCCAGAGACACTAGGTGGCGATTGAATACAAAACGAGATCACGCGATATTTACTTCATATGCAGATCGATAGATTATTATAAGCGGCCCTGACGAAATAAGTGCCTTTGCGACATTTAGCCATGTGTTATCACAGTTTTGTATTATTATTGCATGATCCCATTCTATTGAATGTAATCACCAAGCAATATATAAATATGCAAACGAGGAACAAAGTTCCGAAAATCAAATCGGAAGGGCTAAAATTTCGATATTGCTCGAGTCCAAGGTATTTTAATTTGCTTTCTTTTTGCCAAATTTTTAAAGACAAAGTGAAGAAAATCACGCTTGAGCCATGGATATCGAAATTTTGTCCTTTCGAGGTGTATTGATTTCCGGAACTTTGTTCCCCGGCCCAAACGGTAAAAAGGAACTCAGGTAAAAAGCATATAAATTAATAATTAAGGTACAAAAATAGAATCTATAATTTACAGAAATTCTCTTTTCATTTATATTATTTATTTTATATGTTAAAGCTGACAAATAAGACCTCTTTTCTGAGACCTCATATTTGAGAGGTCTTATTCATTACTAATAATTTGTAAATATATTTTGCTTCAAAGAAGAAATCAATTTATTTTAGAAAAAAATACAATTTTCTCTAAGTGCCATTATTATTGTGGGACATCACATTTTCACTAAAGGTGTCAATATATACAACGAAATAATGTAATGCTTACCAAACATTTGCGAATATTCATTAATTAAATTCTATAATACATTTAAAAAGTTTCCTGCAATTAGTTAACATAATAAAATAAATAAAAAAATTGGAGTACCCATATTAATGTGGGGCGGACTGTACATATCACCGAATATAAATAATAAGATGATATGTGTATATTGTCAGTCACAAGTGCTGTTAAAAAATAGTATAGTGGTAGATAATGGTAACACGACTATATGATTATATACTCGCTATATCAGTTTTATGTCTACTAATATTTATGTACAATTACTTTTCCTAATCAATAACGACTTTTTCACTAACCAGTTTTCTCCGCTAATATACCTTTCTTATAACCAAAATTCCCGACGCCTTTTATAATTGGATATAATTTCCATCTGCTGGTAATTTGTAATTTAACAACCAACCGACCGAATTCACTCATTTTTACCGTAGAAATGACCGATATTATTTATAAATTAATAAATTTGAGATTTATTAAAATATTAAAATACGAGATTTCATAAAACATGATATGTACCATTCAATGATTCTATGAAGCGAAGCACATAACATGCACACAAAATGGAAAATTCCCACGTTGTTAATATGCAAATATCTGGTTACAATAATAAACACAATTACAAAAACAACGATTTCTATAAATAAACGAAACATATAGGAAGGAATTAATTTCATTTATATTGTTCGCTTTTATGGAGATCATCGACTCCATTGATTTCTGTTTTTACAATAAAATTAATGTATTCATAACAGCTAGAGGACATTTATTACATTATTTGCAATTTTGATTGTCTGAATCTATGCATATGCATAATATCTTCAATTGATTGAATCTCTATGATTATATGATTTGCAAGAAAGTGTTCTGTTCGAAGATCGATTTTGTCTGGAGTGTTATTTCATTTTTTCTAATTGTACAAAGCTGTTGGATATTTTATGATATAATAATACAAATAGGTACATAAAGTTAGCTTGTTTTCTTTGGCTGGTCAAAATTTGAATTAAAAGAGAATTGAAGCTCTCTACGAAAGCATTTTAATCATTTGCATTTAGTTTACTAATGCCATTTACTAATACTACTGCAAGTAATATCTATTTGAATATTTTCTAAAACTATGTCTATATGGTATCGAATACTGCTTGTAACAGGTGGTTTGTACCTATTTTGCTGCAAGTAGTATTTTATATCACTGCACTCATAAAAGGTCCTTTTTTTATTTCACTTGTGGTAATCGGATTTCCACTTGGAGGACTCACTAGGCCTGTTTTAAGGGCGGATATACATTTAATTCGAAATTGTTGGCCCAACCTTTATTTTTAATAAATAGTGTATCATCTGCAGAATATGCAGTAAAAATTATAAATCCGAATTCAAACTTTAAGTGCTTTAAATCAAGCATGTGAAGAACGAAAACCAACTTTAAACCGCTTTTTCTCCACTTTTAATTTTTTCGTTTTTTTTCTTGGTTACAAACAAGATTTTAAAAAAATGTACAATTTGTCAGAATGATTCAAATTGCATTCTCTTCAGTACTAAATTCTCTTCGATGTGAACCTACATATTTGTAGAAAAAGGTCTATTTTACTAATTTTAACGGGAGCGTAAAATAAAATTTGTTTTTTGCATCATAAAACAATATTTGAATCTTACGCGTAGAATTTTCACCCTCATGAACCTCGAGCCGGCTTCATCGTTCCTCGGGTTCTGTTGTCGAGGCGTAAAACTCAATTTTACGACTTTGATACAAAAGTAACTAATCTATAAATTAACACTTTTAGTTCCAAACAGCCTATAATTATTATTTTATCATTTCTTCCGTTTTTTTTGTTTACATAGAAAATGAACTTAGAATAATAACAAAAAATTTTATTTTTTTTAATTTCAGACAGGAATTACGAGCTCCATCTGGTCTGAAACTGGGAAACTTGAAGATGGAAGCACTTCTGCAAATACTCCATAAGTTCACAATTTTGTAATTTACATCAAACAAATTGTATAACATCTCTGATGCGACCTTTGCATATACTCACAACCTGTTTACATGAATATCCTCCCTTAAGAATATGCGTTTTCTCAATGTAGCTTATTATGTTTCCAAATGCACAATTCCGACCTACCGCAGATTTCGTTTTCTATTTAAAATGTGTGTATATACAACCAGTAAAAGGTATATAAAAGATATATTTAGAAAACTGTCGTTCATAATAATTATACGCTGTCATATCATTTGTGCGCGTTAAAAAAAGTCTCATAAACGTATCAGAACAAGTATTGCAGATATATCATTAAAATAAAAAATTAAATAAATTTAAAAACTTAAGTTATTTTAATTTCAAACAATTTTATCTATTTATAAATTCTATATAATTTCTTGATTTTAATTTTAATTTATTATTTAACGGGCGGAATAGTCCTTTTACACAGTTTTTTCATATAGATATTCACAATTGTAATATTTGCGAGAGCTGCAAATCGACTTAAGAAGATGGCGCCATACTTCACATACTTCACATGGCGTCATGAGTCGATTGCCGCCAGATAAACAATATTTTTGAAACGTAAACAAACAACGTGGCTCGTCTTACCTATACAGCGAGCTACTGCTTGAAAACGAAAACGAAAAATAATTTACCGGACGGCGATCGAACTCACGACCGAGTCCAGTACGTTACAGTCTGAGCCACGAATCCGATAACTAACAATAAGATATAATCACCAATAAATGAAAAAAAAACTGGTTGTCTCGCTGGGATTCGAACCTGAGACCATAATATTTTGTTATGCGCGCAACTAATCACTCATCCTTGCTTGACATTGAATGCTCAGTAAAATAATGACAAATACATTGCAATACGTATTTTGTGTTTTAAATATTGCAGTAGTATTCAATGGCAAGCGTCGATAAGTTATTAGGGCGAGATTTAGATGATACTGACTCGGGTTCGAATCCCAGCAGATACAAATATATTTTTGTTTAATTTATTTGTAATTATATAGAATTTATAAATAAATAAAAAAAATAGAATTATTTTGAATTGTACATATGCGGCATTCAACGGAGGGGATTTTTCAAGACTATTAACACATTTATCTTTATATAAACACTTCTTTTCGCTGCTATAAATATTGGAAAATATGTAATTTGATCAAAAGTAAGATGACAATGGTTAACGATGAAAATAAATGTATAGGGAGTTTAAATACAATGTACCATAAAATAAAAAAATAATACTTTCGTGAAAATCACCCATATATTCTTTAATAGGGTTAAATTATTATCTGCAGATTGAAACGAGCCTCAACTCGGAAGCAAAGTAGAAATTTGGATAAGGTCTGAGTCAGGACCTTATGAGTTTGCCTAAATATACAGTAAGTAAGGGTCTGATCTAATCCGAGCCTCATCTGGTTTTCTGATATATGTCTCTATTGGAGGGAACAGTCAGCAAAGGCAATGTGGTAAAAATTTCTAATTTTATCGGTCGCTATAACATGTATACTTACTTGTGTTTGGGTACAATTTATGGAGTTGCTAATCTGAATACATACCTGCAACATAAAAATATATTTGATTATTATCGGTTATAGATCATAAGTCGCAGTTATTACATAAATAATCATTTTTAAAAACATTAAATTCACCATTCGATAGGAAACATATAGTAATTTAGATTGTCATCTATACGTGACAACCAATTAAACTAATCCTATAACTAAATTGCGTATAATTGCTATAATAGCAATGCCTTTAATAATACTTAAAATAAAAACGTATATAATACTTAAAATAAAAACGTATTGTTGGTAATTTTTTAGAAAAACAAACGTTTCCGAAATGATAAATAAGCGTTACATTATGTTTTATTAAAATTCGCATTTTTTAAATTTCTACACCGATAAAAATTTTATTTACTGTATAGGAGTCTTCTTTAAATATGTCGAACTAAAGTATTTTTTAACCTTAAATAATATTTACTAATAGTTAAAATATATTTGTTACTAAGTAAAATGATTTCTACACTATTAAGAAATGTATTTTAACTATTAACAAAGGTTATGAAAGGTTAAGAAATAGATTAGTTCGCCATATTAGAAGCCTTCTGTAGAGTAAATACATTCTTTTATCTGTGCATACACACACATGTTACATTTAGGTATAAATACTGCTCTTATAAATTACTGAATAATGCAACTTATTAATGAATTTCTTCAAAGCAGTATGGAATTCCATAATACAAATAGGCATAATTTTACGTGACAACGAACTCAAACTTGACTTTCAGCGGTATATGTCAATCTTGACCTGTTAAAGGTCCATATATTGAAGTTATTCCGGGAGTTTAGAGGATTATAATAGGTTTGCCAACATTACAAACCATTTTAAGTATAATTTCCTTAAGTTTTGTCGACTAATTGATCTACCCATTTGTAATATTACAATAAAATAAAATAAGTTAAGAGCATTCGACCCGCAGTCGAAAGAACCCTTGTTAAAGTCCTGATGATGCGAATCTATAAACCGTTCATCAGTAATTTTGTTCAAAAATAAAAAAATGATATAAGTAATGTTCATTTTAACCAAATGTTGTATGTACGTCTTCTACTAGCAAATCAGGATGTTTTTGTGATGCATGCTTTTAATTTTTTTTTTTTTATTTTCGTACGGTGGTTGTAAAGTGTGGTTTTACGCCCGGTGGCGATTTACGTGCCCGAAGGACAGCGAAGCTGATGTAAAACATCACCTCTCACCCCCCTCTCCTTTTTACTTCCTCACATTATTCCCTCATATGTTTTATATCTTTCCTCCCTTTTCCACAGTCTACATTTTCTCCCTGCTTCTTCCATCCAATATCTATTTCCCCTTTCTTCATTTTCGCATCTCCATCTCGCAATCATCTGCGCCTTCTTTCCATTTTTCTTCTTACTGGTCCTCAAGTATTCTGGGATTCCCGTTACTCTTAAATAGTTTTGACACAACTGTGATCGCTTCTCGTGGCATTTTAAAACATTACTTCCAACAAAAATTGCAAATAACTTCTAGTTGCGCAGGAAGTTTTCTGAAAATATGTTAAAAATAAATAGATGGCAATTTGCATCTATCATTTGTTATTGATAAAAGTAGAATGAAAGTAAAAATAACATAGTATGGAGTTTTAAAATATTACGTACGGTTAAGAGTTTGTGATCAAAATGTACAAAAAAAAAAAACAATGGCCACATATGTCGGGTCAGTTTTAGTGTTTCCATCTGATCTTCAGGGGCGTTATTTGCATTGGCATCGGTCTCGATTTCAGTTTCTGGCTAGGCTTGAAAAAGAGAGTCTGTGTGTTAGTTTTGGACATGTTGCAAAACATGTCGAAATTACCAAGCACTCAAAATTCGTTTTGCGGATGATAGTGTCATTGGTAGCGCATCCAATAAAAATATCGTTAAAAAATATGCCGAAGTTCTCGGAATTCATGGTCTAAGGATCGGTATTGTCGAGGCACTCAACAGGTGGTCTTAATATATTTTCTGTGTCCATGCCGTAATCAAGGCAATACTGAAACTATAGCCAGTCTGTAAAACTGCCTTTATGTACGTTTTTTAGGTAAATATTGTACGTATTTGTTCTGTGTCTATGAATAATAAAGACCATTCTACTTCTTTTTAATATTATTGAATTAAATAGTCAAGAAAATATTACTTTAATAACATACATCGTAAAAAAGTATAAAATTATTGTATAATTAGTGGCACATTAGAGTTGTCTATTGTGAAATACTATAAGGGTTCGAACTGAACACTGCTGTAACATTTCGGGAAACCCGCTTTGATGTTAAAAAATCGATAAAGGTCAAGGTTATGTTGTGTCGAAGAGAATTTTAAAAATAGTCTTGAGAAGTCACTATTTTTAAAAACGTACTTTTCATATCCATAATAAGTGACTTCTTAAAATAATATTTTTTTTTAATCTGTGTTAAAATATTATTCAATTTTGTCCAAAGTGTAATTTCGTGTAATTCAGATCAAACATCAACAGATATTGAAGGAAATGTATCATCAAAATGGAAGATATGTCACGATTAATTTATTTTTAAATTTATTTTATTTTTGAACATTTTCCATCTCTATTATCCGTGCCTGTAAATGATGCCATATGCTAAATGAGTATTTGTGTATTTGACGAATAACATTAGTCAATCATGTTTCTTTTACGTGGTCAAAAAAGACATTTTTGAAATGTTATTCTTGTTATTGATGCCAAGAAAAATGTGAAAATTGTTGATGTTGAAACTATATCAGTGTTTATTAATCTCTTTGCAGCTCTCAATGTTGTTTTTTGAAGCCTGACTGTGTAGAATAGTCTCGCCGCAATAAACAAAATGTGCATCTTTTCGTAATGTCAGTCCGAATTTAAAGAATATGTCTCATTAATACAGGTTTATACATGTACACTCCCCGGCAATCACTTTTGCCATGCCAAAGACGAAATTTATTAAACTTCAAAGTTTAATATCTTTGCGAAAAATTATCGTAGCTTAAAAAATCGAACGGCATTTCAAAGGTTATTGCAATAGCTTTCATTTGAGGACAGAAAAAGGGGGGGGGGTAATGAAACTAACGGGGTTTTAAAGGTATGGTTTTTACCTTTAAAATGATCGCTCGTCCATTTTTTTGATACCTTTCTGACCGGAGTTATGACTATTTTTATAAAAAAACATGATTTTTTTTAATTTTCTTATTATCTCAAAAACTAAGAGAGATAGAAAAAAATGTTACCTACAAAAACTACTCGTTTTTAGGTAGAAAATACCAAAATAAAGTCAACATTTTAAAAATCAAAACAATTTTTTTCTTCATTTTTTGTAGTTAGAAATTTTTTTTTATTTCTCATTATATGTAATATAGTTGTTTATTCAAAGTTATGTATACGAACAAAACATAGCGTTACTTTTACAAATGTACACATCAATATTTTAATGATAAGGAAATATTTTTCTGCATTATTGGGCACTACGAAATGTTTTGTAAAATTATTATATATTTGATTTATGTATTACATAACAAATTCTTTCAAGAAACAACAAAAATCTTTATTTCTTAATTGTGGAATTTTTATTTTATAACGTACACAGAACACATACATATGACATAATATGTCATGTTACAATAAATTGCTCAAAATTATAATACATACAAAGATGACACAATGTAATAACATCAACAAATTTTAACTTGTAATACAGGTTATACAGTTTTTTTTTCATCGAAGTGTCCACCTTTGCTTCTTATCACGGCTTTGCATAAGCGTGGCATTCTTGAGACAAGCTTATTCAAAATATCTTCTTTCAAATTGTTCCATTCTTGTTGTAAAGACATTCCATAAATCAGATTTTGATTTGGGACGAATTTTTCTTACTGCACGATCAAGCTCGTATGTATAACTTTGAATAAAGAACTATGTTAACTATAACTGTATTATAAAATGAGAAATTAAAAAAAATTTCTACCTAACAAAAATTTTTTTATTTTTAAAATTTTGACTTTATTTTGGTATTTTCTACCTAAAAACGAGTATTTTTGGTAGGTAACATTTTTTTCTATCTTTCTTAGTTTTTGAGATAATAAGAAAATAAAAAAAAACATGTTTTTTTTATAAAAATAGTCATAACTCCGGTCAGAAAGGTCGCAAAAAAATAGACGAGCGATAATTTTAAAGGTAAAAACCATACCTTTAAAATCCCGTTAGTTTCATTACCCTACTATTATTCGTTTCAAGTTGGCAAACAATTGACTAAAGATAAAAAATATCGTATTTTTTCTTGTTGGTTTTTTATCGATAAAAATCTGAATTTTGCGTCTTTTTGATTTTTTCTCTGCTCAAATGAAAGCTAATGCAATATAACCTTTGAAATGCCGCTCGATTTTTTAAGCTACGATAATTTTTCGCAAAGATATTAAACTTTGATGTTTAATAAATTTCGTCTTTGGCATGGCGAAAGTGATTGCCGGGGAGTATAATCGAACTTCAATTCTAACCAAATACAAAGTTCGTGCTAATGACATTCGGCAGACTTTTAAGTGTTTTTGTCTTTTTGAAAAAATAAGGTTCAATTAAATAATTAATAAAATGATAGTGATTAAACTGACCACCAACATTCTCGCTTGTATCAATCCGTGTGACATGTGTTAGTTAAAACTTTCAGTACTACGAACCTAGTTTCGTAAGCGGCATCAATTAAGAAGTTGATTTATCCCATGAAGTCTGAATATATACCTTAAACACTTAGTGTAATTCCAAATCATTCATGGATCTCTCTCGTCAACAAACTTCTATGCGAAAGTACACTGAAAAAGGTGACCGATATTTTGCCATGTCTCATCTTAATTTGGGACTGATTTTTGTTATACGAAAATATGTCATTATTTTTGGTGAAGATTCTTGTATACAATAATCGAATTTCTGCATTGCCGATAGCAAAAAATTTGGTTAAAATCTAATAATTTTTGACATGTGATTGTTCATTTACAGATAATAAAAACCTGCCAAAATGACCTCACATCACACTATTTTTAGGACCGTTTCTCTCTGGGTATGTAGCCTTATGCACATATAATTGCTCATTCTTTATATTGAATTAATTGGTCTGCGAGGGATTTAAGAACAAAATCATGAATATTCCATACTTGAGAAACTGAAAATTGAGGTAATAACGGACATTATCACAATTATAAAACTTTTGGAAACCACCAAATACAAATAAAAAAACTGGTACTGTCACGCTCGAACGACCCAATTACTCACAATTTGTGTCGATTATCGTCCACTTTCCAATCTAGCCGTTCTCTTTGAAATCGACGCGCTACCGCGTCCATGGGCGCTTTTTTATGTGCAGAAAACGTTTTCGCATGAATAATACCTTTGCATATTTCTTAAGAGGCACTTGACAAGGTGGACACTTATAATCCTTTTGAATATCGAACACTCGTAATCTGAATATCGGGGAGTTATGGAGCATTCCCGTACCGCGCCGGCTTACAATCCGACTGAGTGCGGTGAAACCGATATCGCCCTACTTGCTTTCTTCATTCTGCCTGACCCGCGCATCCCCTCGCCATCTCCTTACCCAAACCCCTTCTACGAACCGGGATCCGCGACTGCTATTTTCCCTCCCAAATTCACTGAAACATTCATGGAAACTGCTCCTTTAGTCTGACGTGTATGCGCCTGCTTGGGACGAAGTGCATTAAGATCGATGGCCTATTATAACATGCATTTAAAAATAGTAACTGAAGACGTTTGTATTCGATGAGGGAAAGAGATGGTCATAATAATTGGTCAACTTGCACCAGTCGTATAATTTTTCATTTCTAGCTTCGATACTTCATAGTTCCATTTGATATGACGCTGTACCAATGTAAGGCTCAATTTATAGACATTCCCCCCCCCCCACTATAATGACTTTTTAGTTTGTTCGCCAAACAGTATTTTATTTTAATACCAGTAAAGATAACAGAAGACAATATTAGAGGTTATGGCAAGGCATTAAATAAGGCGACACCCACCTATAGCCGTCCCTCCCTGAATGCAATAGCAGACTTAACCTCTCATGTATCTCATTTGCATTGAGGGAAAATTATGGAAAACTCTGACCTATAAAGCCGACCATTTATTTTATCAGACAAAAATCTAAAAATAAGGCACTGGTTCCTTGCTCAGAGGTCTACCAGTTATCCGTGCAGATGCAAGCAAGGTGACCCCGTGGGCATCTCCGAGTTGTAGCCGCCATGTAAGATATCTTAGTGAGAGCACTTGCCCTTAGAAGTTGGGTCAAGATTTATGACAATTTTTGTTAAAATCGGTATTCTTTCGGAACTGAATTTCTCCTGCCCTCTAAAGGTTAATCAAAGTTTTTCTATTGAAAATGGTTAGTTCACAGAGAGTAAACCTTGTGCGTATTTCAACCTACAACTTTAAAATCTAGCTTGTAGGAATTGATTTTCAAAATGGCGACATCCAATACAGCCACTTAGAAATGAAATTTTTGAACCGATTTGTAATATATCCAAAAATAACTATTTTTACATGTCATTTTTAAATTAATAGGTAAAGTGTGTTTAAATGTTTGCTTACGTGCTATGAAAATTCAATTGGGTTTAATAAAAAGAATAAATTCGAAATTCTTGGCCCTCATTTTAGACACATCATTTTGAATTTCGAAAACTATCAAATCTTTATTGGTACTTGTCTCATTTTAATTACGTTAAAAATGTTTTCTATTACCACCCTTTCAATCTTAGGAGTTGTATAATGATTAAAGTAAATAGATGCATTGTTCAAATTGCCTTCTGAACGTTTCGTGGAAGGTTCCATTTTGAATATTTAAATACTGACATCAGATTTATAGTCAGCGGCCGTAAAAATCTCCCAAAAGAGATTTTCGTTACTTTTGCGGAAATTTTTAATTTTTCGTCCGCCATATTTGCTCCGTCATTTTGAATTTTTAAAAAATGACATGAGATTTGTATTCAGCAATCTCTAAAACCACGAAACGTTCAGAAGGCAATTTGAACAATGCATCTATTTACTTTAATCATTATACAACTCCTAAGATTGAAAGGGTGGTTTCTACCCTTAAAACGGAATTTCCGCAGATGAGAAAAAATACGTATCGACTATTTTTCACCCCTCTTGAAGTATGCAGAGTTTGATTAAAATCGGCGTGTGACACTTGGGTAGGTTTACTTGTCAGATATTTTGAATTAGTTCACTAAACTTCCACGTCAAACCATTGGTCTGTTGGACAGTCGTTAGTGTCAACAAGTTTTCATGCAAATCCAACAATATTTAGAAAATGTGACCGACATAATTCGAGTTCGTTCAATGAACTACTAGTCTCGCTAGATTTCGGGTTTAGACAATTAAATTAAATTCAATGTTCAGATACGACTCAGAAGGAGAGTTTGTAAAATTGCAATTAGTGATCAAACACTTGGGATTTTCAATAGATTTGTACTACGTATATTGTGAAACTTATTTATAACCGTATTTGACACAGCATTCAAGTCGACTTAAGTTCAAGCGATTTATTCCTAGGACGGGCAAGCTGGACTATTAGGCCCGGCGAGCACCTATTTTTTAATTCCTTCGAATCGTTACGTACGAAAGGATCAGGTCTAGAAATTCTTTTAAATGGGCGAAAACTACATCCGAATACTTTTACAGTTTGCATATTCCAATTGCAAATGATGTCACGTGGGCGTTTAAACTTTTTACCGACGCGAACGGGCGAGTCGGGCCCAGTGCGGACCCGCCATTTTCATAATCATAAATATTGCAAACGTACAAAAAGCGTGCAACCAGCCGATTACGATATTGCTTATCTCAGCAGTTAATGCAGATTGAATGGTTTTATACATTGACGTTGCATATTTTTCAGAAATGTTCACATTTTGTTTACATACGATCAATGTGATCACAGTGTCAGTGTATATTGTTTAAATTGTTTATATTGTTTTGTTGTTATTTCTTCGATTGCTCATTTTTTTCGTAGACTTGTTCGTCTTGTTCGTGAAAACACAAGTAAGTGCAAATATTTATTTTTTTTTAACTTCGTGCGCGAAGTAACTCATTTGCGCACTGCACTTCGCGTACTGAAGTGCGAAGTACTTCGCGCACTCAAATCAGTGCGCGAAAAATTTCTCTCACGGAGTAAAAAAAAATAGTATACGATACATGTGCGCCTCGTTACACTTCGCGCACTTGTATCTCAATGTACTATTTTACTATCCTTTTGATAAATAAGGCATTTGTGTCTTATTTTAGGTGTAGAATGGCCACAAAAAGCTCGGCTCGGTTACAGAATCGACTCTCAGACGTGAAATTGTAAATGCATTACAAGTAAATTCATCTGATGGTATAGATGATATTCATTGAATAATACAGAGAAAACCAAGTATACAAATATCTCGTTTTAGAATTCGCAAAAGAATCTAAATTCTGCCGGGCCTAAAGGGCCTGTCTTGCCCGCTTACGTAACTGTTTTAGCATGCCGGCGACAAGGATTAAGTGAACGACTCATTGGAGATTGATCAAAATTAATTTTAGATTCGAAACCAACAATACGGAAATCGGCCTGATCCTGTCTCTCTTCCTCTCGCGAATGTTACGAAACATTTGAAATGTATTTAAAATTTAAAATATTTGAATAAAGCAGATGTGACATTTCGTATTTATGGTGACCGGACTATATGTCCCGGAAGTAATTTTCTCATTAGAATTACCCCGGAAAAAGTTTCCCTGTGTATTCATATTTAGTTAGGCATTATTCGGGGTAGGCAGCGTTCCGTCTGGTTAAGTTAGGTTAGTTTTAGGGCACGAGTATGATTTTAGGCATTATTCGAGATTAGGTTACGCTAGTTTTTATACGATGCATATGCTCTTAGGGTTTATTAGGGGTAGACACGGTTCTGACTGGTTAGGTTAGATTAGTTTCGTAACGTCGCCATTACTCCGCTTTCCCCATTTTACTATACCAATTGTGATTTAAAATGAATCTCGCAAAAAAAAACAGAGACAAATAGTCTGGCACCAAATCGACGGAACCAAAACATCCGGGGCCAAAAGTCCTGGCGCCAAAACGTCCTTGTCAAAACGTTCTGAACCCTGCAACAGAATCGTTCCACCTTACTGTTATTCTTTTTATTTGGAGTATTCTCATGCTCATGCCTATCTTTTGAGTGCAAACGTCTGTTCCCTATGTCACTCACGGAACGAGATGCTAATCGTTTCCGATGTAGGGTAAGAGACATATGCACTCCCGAGAGACCCTTGTGAGTTGTTAATATAGATATACGGAGATATATTAATTAATATACCATACATATACATGAATATCTTGATATATCATCTCTATTTTTTATAAAAATATATTTTCGTCAAAGTAGGCGTAAAGTACGTCTTTACGCTTCTTGTTGGTGGCGTAAAGATGACTTTCACGCATACTATGCGTAAAGTTACCTCCGTCGGCGATTGGAACGATTCTTGGTCCGGCGGGGTCGGTCCTCGAGTCTTCGATCGCCGACAGTTGTAACTTTACTTGCCCTATGCCTCACTTAACGTCCAATAGACGTGAAAGTCAATTGTACTCCTGCACATCGATGCGCAAAAAGGTCTATGCGCATATGTCTTTCCGACTACATATATGCCGAAAAATAACGTTCGCACGTTGGGCGTAAGAGTTTTCGCTCTCAGGCGATTGGTGATACCTCTGGGCCGACTTTGCTGTTCCTCGGGAACATCCATCGCCTCCAGACGTAAAGTGCGACTTTAAAAAATAAAAGCGAAAATAACTATTTCAGTTATGGTTATATTAAGCATAATTGGCTATTAAAAATACTGAATACGAATAAACCATTCATTAATCACTACCCCCCCCCCCCCCCCCCGTCTTTTATTTTGTCCATTTCTATTTTTATATTATTTCCATATTTCAAGTTTATCTGTTTGTTTCTCTTTCAATATATTATATTTTCCCTCCCCCAATTATCTTCCTCCATCAAGTTCACATAGTTTCCGATACGCGGCTTTACAAGCGGATGTTTTGGATCCTAGATCTTCATTCGTTGATCCCAGAAGTTTCCCTTGCTTACGTAATACTTTTCACGAGGGGAAGATCTCCATGTCTCTGTAACTTCCGCAAGATTAATGTATCATGAATAGCGTAAATACGTCGATCAATTCTTTTTTATTTGTATTTTCGTTTTATCCATTTCCATTTCCTCATTTTTAAAAAGATGTTCACTCGCGTGGAGTGGGCCGGGGAACAAAGTTCCGAAATTCAACACACCGAAAGGCCAAAATTTCGAGATAGCATGGCTCCAGCGTGATTTTCTTCACATTGTCTTTGAAAATTTGGCAAAAAGAAAGCAAATTAAAATATTTTGGACTCGCGCAATATTGAAATTTTAGCCTTTCGGGGTTTTGAATTTCGGAACTTTGTTCCCCGGCCGTGGAGTGAACTCACACATTTGCGTATTACTGTATTATTTTATTTCGATTAATTTTCTATTTAGTTTTAACTTATTAATATATAATAATACTTTTTTGTAATTGCAATATTTTCAATTGTAATGTAAATTTTTAAATATATGCAATTGTTAATCAAATTTATTTTGGTGTAATATTTTATTATTATTAGAGTTTTTCTTTTATTTTTCATTTTAGTGCTCAACTCACTTTTATTTTAGTTTAAGTAACAGAGGATTATAACATGTTTCAACAAAAATGCATGAAGTGACTTGCTTTGAGAGATAATACTTTATGTAAATAAAGATTAAAGGTCTCCAGAAATGAAATCTAACAATACAAAATCTCGCAAGAGTTTTGTTTAACTCAAGTAAATTCTGTGATAAAAGAAAGTAATGAATATTTTTCCACGTGCAATTAATTTTTCTTCACATTATTACATTTGTTTTTATTTAAAAAATGTCAGAGTATAATCGACTCAGTATCCACTTAAAAGATACTAAAAATTAATATTTCAATAATGTAGACGTGTCTATAGAATGTAAATAAATATAACCATCCTGATTGGAAAAAATTGTTCTACGACGCCAATTACTTTTACTAAAATAAAAAATTACTTCTTCCAACCCCGCAGTATTTTTTAATGAGATAATTAATAAGCAGAAATAATTTACTCGATACGTTACAGAACTGCTGTAATTTCATGACAAATCATAAAATAATTTAATTGTACGTTCATTATATTGCCCGACGCATTTCCGAAGATGATTAAGTATAAATTATGGTTGGAATAGCAACTACTTTACGTCTTCACGATGTTATTTATTGAAATAGCAGATGCATTCTCCTAAAATAACAGAGCGTGATATGTTATAATAATAACGGCTTTATGGAAACGCGACTGGACATTCGGGATTGTTTGGCAAATACTTTATGCAGTATAATACAATTAACTACAAATGTGAATGCATTCGTGCAAATTAAAAAAGATAAATAAATATTGTGTCGCAGGGGTATTTCAAAACCGTCGGATATTCCTTAAAGCGTATAGAATTGAACTTTTAATTGAAATCAATGCACAATGCATGTGGGTTTAGGCTTGCCGATATGAAATTCATTTTTCATTTGATTTAAACAGAGAATCCATCACTCAAAGTTCCACGTATTGCTCATTTTCATTGTTTTGTGTTATCTTTCGCTTTCGTTCACCGTGGACTATAATTTTTATTTTTCATTTCACTCGAGCAACGTTTGTATTTTTGGATGCGTTTATCTTGGCATTGATGCTTTTTTATAACCATTCGTATTAACGAAGTTCTATGTTATATTAATTAGTTGTATAGACTAAAAGTAATTTATTTTATAAATAAATTTTAAAACTATATTATACCAATTACAAGTGAGTAGAATATTGTATATCTATGGAAAAATGACGTATTTTAATGATCTTGCATTAGTTATTTTATGTTCAAAATTATAGCGTACACATATATACTGCATAATTAATGGACTGCAACATAATCTGAAAAACTGCATTTTGTAAAAATACAAATTTTATTCAAAAATGTTCCAAGCAAGAAAAGATAGAGCATTAAATTCTCAACAAAAAAGGTTGTATGCATTTTCTTCATAAAGTAAACGGTAATGCCATAAAAACTGGTTTAAAATGCTTAATACTATTGTCTGAAAAAGTATTGAATTTGGTCACCTCGGCAAAATAATTACCCTATAGTTTTTCATGAAATTTCGACGTTTCGACCCCCTACTCCCCAGGGGTAGTCTTCGCCAGCCCTTCGGGCGCGGTGATCACCTACGAGCGCATAAGTTGTTTAACGCCCTTGGTACGAAAATAACTATTTCGATATATCTAAAAGATGTCTTACACGGAGAAAAATAATCAGCAAAATCAGCCGAAAAATCCGCAGATTCTACCAATTTTATCCTATAGGGACAGATGTTGGAATTCCGTAGGGATAGCCGATAATTTCAGCTAAATTTACTGAAAAAGTCCGCAAATTTAAAGGAATAAATCTGCTAATGTAGCGGAAATTTAGAGCTAAGCGCGAATTGAGTAGGGTTAAGGCTACATTAGCGGAATCAAAACAGCTAAAATTGCATATATTTTCGGCAATTCCAGCCGAAAATTTTAGCTGATATGAATCAGCTATTCCAGCGGAGTCATTTTTCTCCGTGTATAGATATCTAAAAGATATCCGTCAGAGATCTTTTCCACACTTTGAAGATATCTTTGACGAATTATATGTATAATTATATGTATATACAGGGTCATCGAAAAGTATCGGACCCCCCTAATATCTTCAGTTAGAATGCACTTAGGAGAAAATGTCCAATAGCAAAGTTGTATGGATTCAAGCGGGGAGTAAGATGATGACCTTGACTTTGACCTTGACCATGTCCTTCAAGGTCATTTCAAGGTCAATCTTATTTTTTTAAATAGAACCCCCTACATTTTATTGCATATTCTTATAGCTTATCTCCAGAGCTTTCCAAAACACTATAATAAAATATTTTTTTAATAAGTACTTTTTGAGTTATAAAGGTTTGAAGTTAACAATTTTTTGACACAAAATGTAGAATATCTTGTAAAATATTATTTAGTTTTCAGTAATCATAACCTTAATATTTTTGTGCGCGGAATAATGAGACCAATTAACTGGTCGGACTCGCACACCACTTAACAAATTGTTAACTTCAAACCTTTATAACTCAAAAAGTACTTAATAAAAAAATATTTTATTATAGTGTTTTGGAAAGCTCTCGAGATAAGCTATAAGAATATGCAATAAAATGTAGGGGGTTCTATTTAAAAAAATAAGATTGACCTTGAAATGACCTTGAAGGACATAGTCAAGGTCAAAGTCAAGGTCATCATCTTACTCCCCGCTTGAAACCATACAACTTTGCTATTGGACATTTTCTCCTAAGTGCATTCTAACTGAAGATATTAGGGGGGTCCGATACTTTTCGATGACCCTGTATATATTTGCGTAAATTTCATAAGCGTTTAGTGTACATAATATAATTTAAAAAAAGCGGCGGTTACACAACAGTTACTCTTTCAAGTAGGACATCATTATATAATCAAATTTAAGTCAAAAGTAATATGGTATGTGTTTATAAATGATATCTATAGTATATACATGTATAGTCAAATCAAATTAATGTTTTCCATTGACAATCCTCGTGGTGAGGTCCCACGAAGCTCCAAGCGAGCTTCCCAGATGTTAGAATGGACATTAATTAATCTTGAGGAGGTCGATCAGCAGTTCAATGAAAGCTTCCAGAAGGTTTCTGAAGAAGTTATGTAGGAACTTCCAGAGGGCTTCCAGAGAGTTTCCAGGGAGCTTCCAGACAGCTTCCAGAGAACTGTTGTGGTGTTCAGAAAAGCGGACATAGAAGCTTCAAGGGAGCTTCATGTTACTTTTATGGATACCACAAACGAAGCTCCCACTGTGAGTAATAAGCTTCTGGTGAGCTTCGTAGGAGCTTATTGCGTTATACGGGGGGCTAATGCCAACCGCAAGCCATTTATGGAACTATACGATGCGCCCTCTCCTACTTTATACGTGAGGAATTTAAGGACATCAGGAACAGTAGCAGAGAAAACTGACCTATTGCTGATTTGGCAGAAATTTCACCACTTCTTCAGTACTGCTTCAGAAATGAATTGGCTGGTGATGCGATAGACCAATGGTCTTTTGTGCCATTCCTCGTAATGAAAAGGCTTGGGTGATAATATTCCTCCCACCAGAGAAAACTGATTCCACGGAGGATAAGGTGTCCTGTTGGTGGAAGAAAGAAGTTTTCCATTAAGTTTGAAAATGATAGGTGGAGATTCGAACATTTTCATGGGCCGAGAGAACCACGCTTGGGAAGGCCATGTCGGAACTAAAATTATTCCTCTAGCATGATCTTTCTGTATTTTCTTTATAACTTTTGGGATTATTGCAAAAGGTGGGAAAGCGTAGAAAAAATATTTTTCCCAGTTTAGAGTGAAGGCATCTGTGGTAACAGAACAAGGATCTTTTTTCCAAGATATGTATTTTTCACACTTCGTGTTGTGCCTGCTTGAGAGTAGGTCTATTTCAGGTTTACCGAATGATGTACATAATTCATGGAAGGCTTCTAGAGACAGACTCTTTCTGATTCTAGTCTTAATTCCATTAAGAGGAAGTCATCAAGATGAATTACCGTGGAGAAACCTTGTTCCCTGAGTAGCGTAACTACGGGTCTCATAATTTTTGTAAAGATGTTAGGAGCTGTGTTCAGTCCAAACAACAAATAATTAAACTAAAAAATTAACCTGTTGAATTTGAATCTTAAATATTTTCTACTAGCTTTCGCAACTGGAATAATATAATATGCTTCTTTGAGGTCTAGTGTAGCCATAAAACAGTTAGGTTGCATTAGATCCCGAGCAACTCTAAGATCCCCAATTTTGAAGTGTTCGGTTCCTAAATATTCATTACGTTTTTCGAGATTTAAGATGAATCTACTAGAACTATCTGATTTTTGGGGCTAAGAAAATTCTTAAGAGAAACTGGCCCTCACATTCCTCACATTTTCGAATAACTTCCTTTTTAAGTAGTTGATTAATATCAGAATTAATTTGTGATTTCTCACCATTTGACCAACGTGGTTCCACCGGAATATTGTTTTGAATTGGTTGACAAGAAGGTTTTATCAAAAATAAGATCATTCCATACAGTTACGAAATATCTCAGTCATCCTGCAGGAACACTCACCGGATTTATTGGCGTCGCCTTGCTGTCGATGATAGCAGGTTTTCTGTAACTGGGGGTTGGTTGATTTGTGAAATCCCCCCATTATTGAGAAATGATTCTTCTGCTGGTTATGGGGGCCTTTCAAGCTTTTTTGAGCCTTCGCTGTAGACTGTGTAGTTTTCACGTTTGGTTTAAAGTCTTTCGAGGAACGTTCGAGAGATTTAGCCGTTTTGAGGGTAGTGTCAAAATCTTTTCCATATAACCATTCGTCGGCCAAGGTAGAATTAAGCGTTTCTTTCATGAAAAGATTTAGGTTAGACGAAATAATAAGATGCCTGGTTATAGTTTCTTCCTGCTGTAAATCGATAAGAATTCGACCTATCTCACTGAGGTTGGTTAGCTGCTTAATTTGGTCCAAGTTTTTACCAGAGAACAGATTGGAGAGCATGGTTCCGATGGCAGAAAGACAAACGGTAATTTTCTGTTGTTGGTCTAGAATTTTCCTGTCTCAGTTGATTATCGGATCTGCGAGTGTCGCTTTTATTTCGGGGTTCAGCTACGGCGGCTCTATAAAAAGTCAGTGTTCTAGTATAAGGTGTTTCTCAACTAATACCTTATACTCTTCTTCTGGCAGTCTTTTTTTCAGAATTTCTTCTGTCTTTGTGAATTGCCGTCGCTCGTTGATTGTAAGTATCTAGCCTCTTTCCTATTGCTTGTGAGACTTCTGGTATGAGAACTCTGTATTGAGATGTTTCGTTATTCTCTAACAATATATTGGATTCGGTGCCTTGTAGTTCACTGGTCGATGCAATTTGATTTGTCAGGAAACTTGAGAATGTACTCCTCCATTTTTTTTACTATTAATAACAACCTCTCTTGATTCTCCTCTTTCAAACCCAGATCTTCATCGAGAAAGAGATGGTGACCGATTAAATCCTTCTATTTAATATTACAGTATTATATTTTATTTTTGAAGAATCTGAACTGATGCTATTGAAAAAAATGCTTTTTTTCTGGCCATTCAACCGTGACCTTTAATGTCATTTTAATTGTAATAAATATAAATGAAAATTTCAAATTTTAAAAATAATCGTTTGCAATTAATTAACTGAACATAATTTAAGGAACACGTATATAAATAAATCATTGTAAATATACTGTCACTGATAAACCCACCTTATTTTAAATAATTAGATTATACATTATGCAGTTAAATAGATATCGTTAACATATTTTCAAATAATTCAGAATATAATCGATCAGTCGCCAGAAAGTGAACATCTTAACACTGTCCAAACCATTATCAAGACAAACTCAAGCAAATCATATTTACACGTGTTCCAGTAAACTTAAATCACAAAGTGCAACGTCCAATTGGAGTTTTCCAAGTTAATCTTCAAATTCCAATATTTTTTAATAATTATTGAATTATCATCAAATAAAAATTAAGGATAATTTAAAAACTCGATACTTGATAATTACTTCCATGAATTATAAAAATAAAACGATACTTGCCAATATAATTTTTCTACTCACAATTTTCCTGAGAATTTGGCGAAATTGAATATCACGAAAGAGTTTTGTGCTATTCAATTTGCATTAACATTAATGTGCTAACTTCCTTTTCACGAGGTGACCAAATGTACTCAGATGCAATGGCTCCAATAAACTTCAATGATGCCATAAATAGGATATTTGAAAAGTCTGTTTTCGTCCTTGTTTTGACGACGAAGTTCCGGATACGAGCATTATATTCATTTTTTTATCAAATTGCCCATTTAACAAAAATATTTCCAATTATTTTCCCGAAATGTACAACACGTGCCATCCCCATATGCACATCCTCCACTCGTAATAATCGTAATCCAAACTTTCATCCTACCAAAATAGATCGAATGTTTATGATTTTTACGAACTATTATTATTCATATCTGCATATTTCTCTAAATTGATTACCTTCACTTTTATATTTACAATTTGACATCCTTTTTTTTACAATTATTTTATCGCTTTGTGCTATACCATTTTACTTTTGATCCTCTCATTTTAAACAACACTTGCTTGCATATATATTTTTCACTATACATCTATCTCTCTTGATTCTTCAACTCTTATTTTCTCACTTTCTCTTTTTGGCCCCCTGTATCTCTTCCTCTCCTTTCCCATACTTTCTAACATCATCATCTACTCATATACTCTCCCAACCTCATTAAGAAGATCGACATTGCGTCCCACTATTTCCATTATACATTTGCAATTTTTCTTTAAAAGGTCCATCTCATTCAATTCATCCTATATTTTCCATTTCATCCTGTACCTACCTCGCTTCATTTCTGCACCTCCACCTTGCCATCCAAACGACCTTGATTCCCTCTTACCTTTTCTCCTCTCGCTTGCTCATTCACTTGAATATCACTATCTTTCACTCTTACTCCAATTTGTTTTGATCTAATTTTTCAATTTATTATAATTGATCGTCATCTTACTCATGCTCTTCTTCAGATACAATATCTTCGTTGAATACTTTCGCTTGCCCACTCTTTAATTTAATTTCCTCTCTCGTTCTTTCTCTTTTCTGTCAAGCATATTTGACCCCAGTTGCTCTTCTTCCTCTTTTTGTATCTTCTCTTCTTCCCCTACATCCTTTCTCCACTCTCGTTTGGTTTCTTTTTAATTCTTCCTTTACAATATACCCTAGTGTAGTCCCTCCGCACCTAGTACCCAATTCAAATAATTTACCTCTATTGCCTCAATTTCTTTCCGTTACTTGCAATCTCATATCTCGACACCATAATATAACACTCCCTTGACTATACTATCAAAGAGTTTTAGTCACTATCTCACATCTCCCTTACTTTTATCTCTATATAGTTCCACATTGCCAATTTGTATTATGTATTATCTGCCTCAATTCTGACATGACACAGACATTAAATTTTCTGTACTTATAGAAGCATGATACTTTGTCAAAATTTAAAACTACGGAGTTAAAAATAAAATCAATTTATTAAATGTTAAAATTATCTTGCATTGGTTAATGTATTTTAATGTCACATTTCTGTTTTTTAATTTACAGTTCCCTAGTAGAAATCAACATTTCCCATGCCAGCGCCACGCATGGGCCCTACTTGCACCTTACCAGGCAACATGGCGCTGGCATGGCGCTGGCATGACGCTCGCATGGCGCTCGCTCGCACGGAAATCAATGTCTACCACGATTATAGCAGCCATTTTAATAAGTTTTTCAATAAAATTATTTCTAAACAATACGTTATCGTTTGTACATTTTCCTTTCGTTAATTAAGATCTAATTGTTTTTTATTTTATCGGTTGTTTGCATTCCCATCGTTGAAAATAGGTCATTCTAGGGGCAGGTAGATGTGTTTTCTCAACGAAACTGCATGTATCAAAAATAGAAATTATATAAGAGTAATTTTAGACATTGCTAATTTAATTGTTGGCCGCAATCGGAACATGAACGAGTACTTTTGCCAACAGGTCGTAGTTCAAATTTAGTTAAATGGATGTGGGCTTGGTAAAAAAATGAGGACTTACCAGTTTTATCTCTTTGTTATATAAAGCTCCATTAAATTCGTATTCATTTATTGAGGAACCAGAATCTGTCATTTCAATTTTGCCGGATAATTTTATATTTATACTGAGGGGTTATATTAGTTCATCAATATTGAATGGTTATGCATACTAACACAAGAACTTATTATCTTTGATAGTATTATATTTACGATCATTAAGGTTATAAGCAAACGTAAATTTTCGGCATTTTATTGTAAATCTAAGAATATTGTGTATTGAAAGGTAACTAAAAATATCTATTTTATGGCAATTTGACACTGCTTTTAATATCTAGCAAACTTTAAATTTGATTGTTCTTCTATGAATCAAATAAACCGAGAAGATACAAGAGCTTCAATGAAAATTAAATTTTGTGTATTGACAATTTCATCAATAAATGTTAACTTAAACGGTTAAGGATAGGAATAATTCGGAAAAACGGGAATGCGTTCAATATTAATGATGTAACGTCAACAACTGCCATCAAATGATTTCGAATGATTTATATAAAAGTGAAATTTTAAATATTACAATAATTTGTATTATATATAAACTGACGTACTACACAACATTCTAAGCATAATTCCATACATATTCGACAAATACTTATATATTTATTTTCTAAAACTTTATGCATTAAAAGATTAATGTCAAAAAACGCGTGTTCCAAAATGTAAAACTTGAATAGATTTATAAACAGAATGAAAGAGAAAAAATTTGATTTGGTATTAATATGTGTATTACAAAAATATATTAAATTCTATCAACATGACTCTCTACCAAATATTCTTTTCATCAGGTAACAACTATTTGTAACTGCCAGTTATTATACTCTAGCATTTCAAAATATTTTATAAAATAATTAATGCTTGGTAATAATTGCTATGTTATTTTAATATTTTATTTATTATTGTGTCGAGTGTTAGTTATCTGCCAACATATCTGTTGATACTTTAATGTTGTTATCAATTTATGTCGAAAATGATGTCGTGGTTTGACGTATATTTGGTTGTACTGCAATACACAAATAGATGAGTTAAAATATAATTTTAGATGAAAAATGTATTTACCCAAGCCATAAATTCTCGATATTTATAGCTTGAAAGTTAGTTTCGACAAAAACATGGAAAGTTCTCAGCCTTCGATTTTCACTTTCTTTCTCCGTTCCAGGCGTTGTAACTGAAGTTTTGTTACAAACTTTTCGGAGTACATGCTGAAGTATTTCGAAAATGCAGAATCGATACTTTTTCTTGTATATAACAAGAAACTTGATGTAAAAATATAATTAATTTGGAGCTTTGTAACTTAATATGTTTCGAATTTGTTCGTATTCTATAACGAAATAATTTACACTTTTCAAAAATATAGTTTATACCTTTCTTTTTAAAGAATGTCCATATCAATTTCATGCATCGGTAATTGGATAATTTATATATTATATAAATATTCCCAAACTTAATTTCCTAAGGAAATAGTAACGACCCTAATAAAATTCGTCATCATACATCAGAAACTCAAAGTGTGGAATATGATGATGATGATGAAGATGACAAGACCATGATGATAATTTGTTATTTTCGATAGTGATGATAACAAAATAGATACATACAAATTTATTTTTTATGTTTTTTAATTAAAAAAAAAATTAGGACCAAAACTCCAGAGATTCTATGTGCGGGAATGCCATCCAGGATCTTTCAATTACCAATCATATGCTCTTTTTACTAAATTACACTGAAAAAATGTTTAATTGAAATATTCCCATACTGTCTATTTCAGCGGGATAAACTCTGAAAATAAATAAATTTTCTACATGATCCTGAATTAATTAGAATACCCCCGAGTAAAGGAAATTCGTATTGTAAAGATCATTCAAAGATCTTGCAGGCTTGATCTTGTTAACATCATTCCACTGGGACTGATCGAGACGTTTGCGTATTGTATATTTTAGACGATTGCAAGACGTTGTAGAGACAATGGCAGGATATTCTATCGATGATTCACAAACGTTTCGGGGATGTTGACAGGATGATCAACGATCAACGAAAAACACCAAACAGATTAATTAAAACATACGGTAGATCTCGCATGTATAATTTCTAAACCGTTTGGGATCCTGAGAGATGATTGAAAGATTTTATAAGAACGACTAATGAACGATGGAAAGATAAAAAATAGTCCAAAAAAAGCCCAAAATTATGGGATTTTCACGGCATTAAAATTTTTATATGGAGGTTCCAGGTTTACGGCTCTCCCATTTCTGCAAATAAATTTTAAATTTAAAAAAACGAATAGGTAAGGCGTAAAGTTTCCCTCTATTTTGTCGTTGTGGGTCGCTCGGCCGACCTTAATCATAAAGAGCACCTCCAAAAGGATACGTTAACGCCCCTTAGATATGCAGTGACTTCAAAAAACTTCTTTTATTCATCCTGTAGAGGATGAATGATTTACTATCTGTATATTCTTTCTTCTTCATTAATCTTGATACTTAAGAATTTCTAGTCATTTTCAGGTAATACATTATTACAAAAATATTTCTTAATTTATTGACTATCGAATTAACAATTTTGGATAATTTCTGTTGCTAAAAAGTACTTGAAATGAATATAAAAATTACAAATTGAATGGCAGATTAGACATGTAACAGGTGATAGATCTCCTCACCTTCTATTGAATATAGAATTTTCTATTCGTCTTCTTTTCTAGTCGTAGCAGCAGACTTTTTTCAAAACCTCTGGTTCGGAAGCCAATAAAATAACTAGTCTTTTTCGTAAAAGAAATTGTGCGATGAGATATTTATAATTCGTAATGAACCGCGCAAAGTTGTCTTGCTTTTTGAAATGCTCGGGGGTTCATCTTTCAAATGTCCTCATTTGATCTTTCCTTTGTGCACTGGTCATTCTCACAAGGTCTGGCAATCATATTTCGTCATCCTAATCCGGTCTAGAAATAATCTATGCGATATCTGCCATATTTCCTGATTTCTTTAAATTTGTTGGGTGTCTTTCGTTTTTCGTCGATCATCCTGTCAATATCCTTAAAACGTTTGTGAATCATCGATACAATATACCGGAATGTATGCATTACCCTATCCCGCAAACGCCTTGAAAGTCCCAGTGAAAGAATGTGAACGAGTTTAATCCGGCAAGATCTTCGAAAGATTTTATAAGACGAATTTTTTTACTGGGGCCCCTATCCAAATTTCCTCGCGGTAAACCTTCGGAAGTTACACGTGTTCGAAATCGAAAAATCGACAACGTGTTTTCGATGTATTTTTGCCTCCTTAAAACGAATTATATAGCAGAAATTGGCGCTCGGCAATGTCCGGGCCGCTATCTTGAAAAAACAGCCAAAAAACGTGTTTATTCTAGATTTTTTTGCATTTAACTTAAAAAATACGAACCGCGCGAAAAAATGTTTCAAACAAAAAATGTAGAGCATGAAATTCTCTACAGAAAAGGTACTATGCATTTTCTTCGTAGTATCAACAGAAAACTGGCAAATGAGCGATGAATAGCATTTCCTTTTGAACTGTAGGAAATAGGATTCGATTGTCACCTATGATGTTTGGTTGGAGGTTAGATTAGTATAAAAAGGGGGGTCTTGGGGCGCAGGCACCTCCTAGGTGGACGCATAATATTTAGAATTGGAACATGGAGGTGCCCGTACTCCACTTTGTATTCCAACGGTAATGCGTCCACCTTGGCGGTGCCTGCGTTCTGGGGGGCTCCGCCCCCAGACCCCCCTTCTATATACTAACTTAACCTCCAACCACGCTGGTATGGGTGATAGTTAAACCTAAGTAATAATTGGTGCATGTTACCGACGTATTTCCTTCGAACTGCAGAAAATAGGTTCCGATTACCACCCATGATTTTTGGTTGGAGGTTAGGTTAGTATAAATAGGGGGGTCTGGGGTCCACATCCTAGGTGGACGCTTTATCGCCAGAATACAAAATGTCACTTAGATTCAACTATCACCCACACTAGCTAAAGGAGCACAAGCGTGTGACTACTTACTTTCATCACTATTTTGCTTCCTTTTGCGATGTCGATAAAAATGCATAGTACCTTTTTTGTAGAGAATTTCATGCTCTACATTTTTTGTTGGAAACTTTTTTTTCGTACGAGGCGTATTTTTCAAGTTAAATGCAAAAAACTATAAAAAAAAACACGTTTTTTGGCTGCTTTTTCAAGATAGCGGCCAGGATATAGCCGAGCGCCAATTTTTATTCCCATATTTGTTTTCAGGAGGCAAAAATACATCGAAAACACGTTGGCGATTTTTCGATTTCGAACACGTGTAACTTCCGAAGGTTTACCTTCCTCGAGAGTATGGAACTCTTTTCATGGAAATATCGGCATTTTCCTATTATATCCCGCTGTCACCAGACATTTTGTAAGGAAAATATACGCAATACTAAACCAGACGCGTAATTCAAATTAAATAATAATTTATTATCTGAGAAAACAAGTATAAACAAGGTTCGTAATGTTTTATCGCAGTTATTATACAGATTTATATTTACGTTGTATATTTATATTTATTGTTGTTATCCCAAATTGGCATGGATATTAAAATGTTATATAAAAACTCATTTTCGCTACATACTTAGAGAGAGTTCAACGCAGGAAAGTAAACAAAATGCTTTGTGAAATAAGTACGTATATATAACCTAGGAGGTCATTTTATATAAACGCGTTAAAAATAAATGTCTTCTTTCTTTCGTCATCGGTGATTATCGCTAAAAAACTGAACCCAGTTGTACCATTGAATGGTTCCAAAAAAATTACCGACAGACTATCTGAAATCAAGGATTTATTCACTTTTAATAACATGTGCAAAAAAATCCAATAATCATTTCAGATATTTAAGGGCAAAATCATATGTTTAATAAGGTTTGCTATAAAGTTATATAACAACTGTTTAATAATTCCACGATGTACGGAGTTTTGAAGTCAAAACGCTTGAAGCGTTCGCGCCTCAGATACAAAACGCGTCAAATCTGGTAGCTATTTTCTTTTAGATGATTATTCAAATAAAAAAGCAATAGTATGTACATAGAAATGTATTAATTTTCCGAGTGCTCAGGTAGATAATACGCGAGTCTTTCATTGCTTTCACAGAAATACAATCCTCCAATATTTAACATCTTTATCCAATTAACTACGTTCAAACTTCCAATTCAAAAGTAACTTTGGTCTATATGAAAAAGAAGAAAAGAAAGAAAAAAATCGAAACAGTGAACGAGCATAATGAAATTAATAAAAAGACTTGAAATCCTCTGCAGTAGTGATCAACGTATTACAAGAAAATATATGAGTTTAAAAAAAAACACGGAAATAAATACAAATACTTAAAAAATATTAAACTTAGTCAAGTGGTACAAATCAAATACTACTAAGTAGTCAAACAAATATTTTGTATTTATACCAATACCGGACACATTTTGCGATTTTATCGGAAAGATATGATCTGCTATTGAAATATCCAAGGGCAAGATATTAAAAAAATATTACACTACGTATTGCCTGAGTGCTCGTTCATTTTATGATAACATAAAAAATATCAATAAAGTTTTAATTAAATCTAAACTCAAGCGAATACACTATAGAATATAACTGTATGTATTATTTTAAGTTGTTAAAAGATATTTAGTATTTGAATCTTATATATATTCTGCTGTAAAAGAACATAGAATAAGAAATAATTATCAATTATTATTAATATATACTATTTGTTTGAAAATCTTAAAATACACACCAAATTCCATTAGCATATATAGGGATTAAACCGTTAATTTATTTTCCTATCAAGACTTTGACGCTGAACATCTGAATGTTTAGCGATTTGCACACATGCGCAGAGCGCACCTCCAGCATATTGGACTTAAAATTTATCTTTTCAAGACATTGTATTAACTGATTGCTGTACGTCACATACAAAAAACTTTATTAACGTTTATAGAACAACTTTGTCAATGAAACCTCTGTAGATACTTTTTGTAGTTGAATATAAATAATAGAATGGTCATTAGTATTTATAAGTATTAATAATTAAACAGTTTATGTATTTCAGAAATGCTGTTACCTTTGCGACTTCAATATAGCACAGAAGTATGCGTGTCAAATGTTAATAGAATATTATACACCAAGGAGAAGAAATGGATATTTGGTGAATCGTTGAAAAAATAAAGGTGTTTATGCTTTAAAACTCAATTAAATTTCTTTTAACAAAATAGTATGATTTTAATTTTATATCTCAAAAATGGGCATATTTAATATTTTTTCTAAACGATATTTCTTGCTCTCGTTCCCATATACTACATGGGATTCCTTAATTGATCTTAGCTTAACAGATGTTAATGATAAACAGTTTTAGGCTTCTGACAAATCAACTTTATAGGCATATATTATCGAAGAATAATAGTAGAAAAATGATTACATTCATTGGATAGGTAAAATTTGATGGGTCGTTATTTATTAAGTCCGACTAAAATTTCAGTGTACTGTCGATGTTTGTAAGGTCCTACAACTGATTATTAGTACATTATGTTACTAGTACGAAAGTGTTTTATCCGAGGATATGAGATTTGTCGAGACGAGCCAAAGGCCAGCGCATACACTTTTCACATGTGGCATAAGATATTTTAAGTGACGAGGGAGAAAAGAGAACACAACACTGCGCTTTATCCTGCCGAGTTACATAAAATAATGTATGGACCTCCAGAGACTAATTGTTTTAACTTCTTTTAAGCATGGTCAAACAAATTCAAAATGTACGGTAGATAATTATAAAACATCAAGATTATATGATTTTGAGACAAAATATGCAATGTATTTTCAAACGCAATATGATAAATTACTTAATTGCTCTTTAATGCAATGAGTTACCTTTATTAATTGAACTAATAAATAATTTACGTAGCATATTAAGGTAACGATTAAACAAGAAGATCAAGTTTGAAAACACTTAAGGTAGGACGAGTGGAATAGACACCATGGACTCCTCTTGTTAGTCCACACGATTAGATTGGACCCGAATCCTGGTTGTAGACAGAGTAGCGTCGATGATGCGAGAATGCAAGTTATACGAAGTTGGGCGTACGCCCGCGGAGTTTATTTGTAGTTGCGATACCTTACTCCCCAAATAGCCGTACAGTGTCCGTAGCAAAGGCATTTGTTGGTTTAGCATACACCTCATGTGAAAGGATTTACTTCATAAATATGTCCAATTCGTATAATATAAAAAATAATTTGCTTACTTTTTCATTCATCTGCGAATTAAAAAGTATAGAATACTTGTGCGTTTGCACAACGACAACGAGAAAAGTAGTAAAATATTTATAAATTAGATTTATTATTTGACATTGATATTTTAATCAATATCATCTATTAATATTTATTTCAAATATCTACATTTATCGAGCTAAACAAATAATATCTACTACACAAGGTGTCCTAGAACTCCCACATAATATTGCAGAGGGTGAATCTTGACATCATTCTGAGCAAAAAAGTTTAATACCAAAATTGGATCTGAAGCTCAGAATTTGAGTGGCGAGCCATTGAAGTTTAAACAAAATTATATTTTTTTTGTAATAACTCGGCTCGTTTTAAAGTTACTTTAACGAATGATGACTGATTTAGAAGGTTTTTTATAGCGCTACAACTTACCTTGTAAAGCCTATGACCTGCAACGAATATTTCCTCAGTTATCGACCTAAAAAAGGCTAAAAATGGCCTTTTTGCAATTTTTCGCGTCTAACTCATTTCCGTAAAATTCTAGCAAAATATCATATACAACAGCGTTGTAGAGCTTGAAAAGGCGAAGAATTTGCCCCCTCATACGTTTCGTTTTGACAAAAATTGAGTTTTGACAAAACAGCAGTTAAACATTTCTATCAAACACAAAATGTTTAACTTTCAAGTTTTGTTAACATGAACGTTTTATTCATAAATTTCATAGTAAAAAACATGGCCATTACGGTTCGAAAAATAAAAACGAACTCACTAAATTGTGAGATCTTCCTCACCCAACGTTTCGACCTTATGTAGGTCCTCATCAGGGGCATCTATTTTAAAATAAATAAATAAATATACATAAAAATAATCAAAAAAAGACGCACAAAATTTTGACGGATAACACTAATGAATTAATACAAATATAAAATTGAAATTCAAAACGCACCAACAGCGAGTCAAGTAGATCGAAGACTAACAATATAAACATCGCGTAATCGATACGTTTCAGTGCACAAACGCAACTTACATACATGCATAAATACACACATAAAATAAATAAATAGTTGTTGTGATTATATGAAATTCATTGTTAGGAGTATAAATTAAAATTTTAAAATTATTTGAGCAAAATATTATAAAAACTACTTACTTTATTAGTGTTATCCGTCAAAATTTTGTGCATCTTTTTTTGATTATTTTTATGTATATTTATTTATTTATTTTAAAATAGATGCCCCTGATGAGGACCTACATAAGGTCGAAACGTTGGGTGAGGAAGATATCACAATTTAGTGAGTTCGTTTTTATTTTTCGAACCGTAATGGCCATGTTTTTTACTATGAAATTTACAAAATGTTTAAATCTATTAAAAAAAAAACTGTAATTAAGTCATATATATATTTATTAAATTTCATTTACGTATATATTAATAGTAGGGGAAGTGCTCCGGTTATGGGCACGGCCCGGTTGTGGGCACCTCCTCATAATTGGGACAAGAAGCATACGGCACTGAACTGAGTATTGTAAAAATTGTATGTTGACATTACGCAGCTTTCATGTTAATACCGTAAGAATTTATATACCGGGTGGATGCGAGAGAATTGGCCATAGGGAAGACCGTGTTAAGGCCAGCGCGCTTGTGATTGGTCCATTCTATTTAGCTGAATGCTTAAAGTTTTTCGTGATTGCTTTTAACAAAATTCTAGTAAATTTCAATTCAGATCTTATACTCAAGCACTTTGCCTGTAGTTTAATCAATTTTATTTTTAAAAAATATTAATAAATCTAATTTTAATATAATTTGGAAGTTTCACTAAAAAGAGCACATATATAGCAAAGAGCTCGCGTATAAGATCTGAATTGAAATTTACTAGAATTTTGTTGCAACCAATCACGAAAGACTTTAAGCACTCAGCTAATTAGAATGGACCAATCACAAGCACGCTAGCCTTAACACGGTCTTCCCTATTAGGCCAATTCTCTCGCATCCATCCGGTATATTTCCGTCGTAGCAGCGAGCATAATAAAACTGAGCTGAAATAAATAAACATAAAAGTGATTGTATACTGTTTTCAAAGTGATATAAATCAGTGTGAATTCTTTGGAAGCGGTAAGTATTTAATATTTTGTATAGTGTGATCATTACATTTTATGACTTGATTTCGATTTTAACAAAAATTTTTGTATCACATAATTTATTGGTATTTTAAATAATCACTACCATTCCCGGTAATGGGCACCTTCATGTAATCGGTTGTGGGCACTCTTGTTTTCTCTCATTTAATGCGTGTTTGGTTCAGAAACATAGCAATATCGTTTTTTATATTTACCTAACGTTCTTATAATACTTTGATGAATTGTTAATGAATTAAATGCAATAAATGTAGTCGACCGGTGAATTTGAAGTGCTCTGAACATGCAAGAATTGTGATTCTGATTTTGAAAATTAGCGGCTTTAAAGTAAATAAATTTTTATTTTCTTATTATTTTTGGTGGTTTTCCTTCCTATTTTTCTATTTTTACCAGATTTTTCAAGGGTGCCAACAACCGGGTACAAATATTTTTTGTAAAAAATCGTCACTTCACTAAATGTATGATAACATTTTTCTTTACAAGGAATCAATTTAATTCTTTATAAGAGTTAGCTAAGATATCTAGCTTTCCACTGATACACATATGTCTGCATAATATATGTTGTCAAAAATTATTCGATAAAAACAAAAGGGTGCCCACAACCGGAGCTCTTCGCCAATATTAATTTACCAAATGATGATATTTAATAAACAACCGTAAATTAAATATTAATTTACCCAATTAGCACATGTACGCCAGGGCTTCGTTCAGTAAGTTCATGGCATGTCCCAATTGAATTAATGTAAGAAAATGTGTTAAACCTGTCAATGTACGATAGATCATATTAAGATTAAAAGTGTGTCAACGTATCAGTTCATGTTCGAACCCTCTTCAGAAAAAAATATGTAAATATATGAAAACCCGGCAAGTAAAGATTTATCTCCCCACTGTGTAGTTTAAAACCATTGAAAAACTTCGTAGAAGGTATCATTAAGTCTTAATTAGATTTCATTTTGTTATTAGGAGAATTTTGTGTAAGAGAAAACTGGATCTTTAGTTTTATTTGGTAATAAACTAAAACATTTTGTGTTATTGTTTATTTCTATATGTATATCACACATTATAAAGTAGTGTAATGAGTACAACAAATCAAAATTCTAAGGCGTTCCTTCCTTTATTGGACTAGCAGCGTAGGGAGAGCACTCTCGAGAAGGCAGTTTAAACATTTGCCGGTTATTATTCTTGAAATCGGTGGTTTACCGAAGCTTTTTAATGCTACTTTTAGTCATAAGATCATTTAATAACAGAAAAGTATTCACAGTCGTATATGTTTTTTGCAATGTATTAAATAACAATCTTAATAATCGATTTCAATAGAAGCGTTTAAGAACATATACTACATATTTTAATGGGTTTAAAAAACATTATTATTTTTTGCAAAACTTCTGCTAAGATCAAACAATCTAAATAATAATTCAATATTTTAATATTTCCTTGTTACATGCGCCCTGATGAATAAATTTACGATGCTCAACAGAAATGTTCCCGTTTCATAGACCTTCTTAACAATATAAACCAATGTACCAAAAACACAAACCCAAACCAAACCTTGACTCTGTACCTTTACATTGATCGTTAACAATAATACTAAACATACTTCTAATAAACTAATAATAATTAGTAGGGTCTGTAAGGATAATACTTAACAATCAATTTCTTGAATACTGGAAGTTTACTGAATTGGTTACCAGTCATAAAGTACACATGTACCCACGATTTTTAGGATATTAGTATATATAGAAGTTTTTAAATTATTTCTCGTAGTGTCCATGCAATCACATATAAAAGCTAACAATTCCCAGTTAAATCGTACCAAAACTATAGAAGCCACAGAGCATAAAAGTGATATTGTTATTTTCCTGGAGATCGTGATAAAATACATGTGAATTCAGCCCGGGATATGCACCAAATGCTAGTCATAGATATACAATGGAGGTTCGTCCTGTCGTAATCTGTCTTCATCAGACACTCAATGCCGATGCGAATCGACCGCTCTGCCATTCTCGCGCTACAGCTCTCTGTACCAATCGACTTCCTGACCTATCGTAAATGACACTGGAATTGGCTTCCGTACCCCTTGCAAGCAAACTCTGTCCTCCCTGTATGGCCAATTGGCCAGATTCTCGTTTACCAGTTGGAACGAATGATTTTTTTACCTTTTCTCGTTTCAGTAAATTGAGATAAATGTTTAATATACACTACATTGTTTTTTGACATGTTTGAGGTATGCGTGGCATTTTCGAAATCAAATTTGCAGGTGCGATGGCGTAAAAAACGTACCCAAGCAGTCACTCGTACTACAGACGTTGACGTTCGAACGGAAGGAAAAAATGAAGATAGACGACGGGAAATTTACACCCACAGTGTGTTGGTGATTTAAAGCCAGCGAAATTCAATGGAAGCGTAATTGAGGTATTGTCAAACAAACATTTCACTCCCGAAATGCATTAAAGCTTTTATTTACAAAAGATCATAATTAGAGGCTTATTTATTGGATGTTATGCGTACGAAAATGCTGCACAAATAGTAGTTGAGGTGAAAAGTTATATTTATCTCTTACAAACACTGTACAAACATCGAAAATAATATTAACAATTTTTTTGTATGGTTCCACAAGTATCAGAACCCAAAGGAACACTTCATGTGAAAGTAAAACAGAGGAGCTTCGGAAACTGTCTGTTAAATTTGAGGTGCCGTTACGCCCAAAAAAATCACAAATGAATCGCAAATTTTAATGAAATCACTATTAGTTTTTTACGCATCTACTGGTATTTACACTATAGATAGGCGCTCACGATGAAAAATTGAAAAAAGCGAGAAATGTCATGTTGTATTATTTAACTTTTTCTTATCGACTACAGAATATTAGTATAATAGTCCTTCATCGGGCATAAACAGATATTCCATACAAATTCGCAATTGTTTGTGTGCGTGAAATGTATTTACCAAATTATCGGGTATACAACTATAGAAATATACAAAATTACCAGCATAGTACTTTGGAAGAGCGGAAAAATATATATTTTTCTCGAATGCGTTTGGTATAAGTAAAAGATGCTTTTATACATATAATATAATCAATAAAAGATGGTTTTTGAGAGCGTAATTAATCAATCGATTGGGCTGAAATTATATATATTTGTTGCTTTTTATATTACCTACATACTCTGTATATTAAACTAACAAATGGTTAACATCTTCTCAACAAAATTATATTTTTACTACAAAATTTGTTTAGAGGATAAAGGGTATCTTCTTATTATTCACTTGTTTAGCTCTTAACTTCTTTTCAATTTAACTGCAAATTATAAGTTACCACGTGTTTATTCCTAGTTCGCATCAGATAAAAATAATGATTGTCGGAATTTACGCAGTAAAATTAACAATGTCTTTTAGGAAATGTACACCCGCCATTTTTTTAATTAAAGAAAACAAAGTTCGTAAACATCGAGTTATATTGACGAAACGAACCGTTTTTATTACATATTCGAGTAAATAAAGAATAACAATAATAATAAAAAAATTTTAGTACAAATAGATTATTAATACAATTTGAAAATACTGAAATAAATTATATTATATAGTATTTGCAAAAACATAAAAATAATTAAAATTACTTTTATCGATACGCTTGAAAGGTTAACGTCCTCAAATAAGATATTGGCCGGAAACCACGCAATAAACTCACAAAATTATGGCAATATTTGTAAAATACAAATTTCAATATTTAAACTGTAGATACGTCGAAAGCAACCCGCAACAATATTTTATTAGAACAGAAACTGCATTACTCTAATTGAATCTGTTTAGTGGCATCACCCGACGAGTTCAGTTATGCCAACAGTAACTACTCTTCTTAATTAGAAGAATCAGACTTCCCATTAAAGTACTTCAAAAAGGCAAAAAAAATCACCATGACAACTGTCCGACTGCTTGCATCAGTCTATTTACATATTCGTAAAATGGCAATAGGTATTCGCCTGTGCTACTAAAACATATAAATGTGCCTAAAATTATGATGCAGATATTAAACGCGGTTCTCCCTCTTATATGACCAGCATGTAAGGATTGAAAACTAGAAGAATTACGAAAAGTTCGAAAATATTTCGACGAGTATTTCAGATATTTCATAATTGACTGATCGTCAATGAATTATTGATTAACCACCTTGGCATTTATCAAAAACCGATGGAAATAAACGTTATTTAATGCGTAGTAACAGTAAGTGTCAGAAACGAATGGTACGCACAGCTTGTACGACATGATATATTGGAAACTGATGCATACTTCGAAAAACTTGTCGCAAATACTGAAAATTCTGTAAGAGTTTCAAAAGCGTTTCATGTGCCATGAATTTATAAATTGTTTAAAAACGCAGGTGACAACTATATAATAAAAGTTTGGTACGTAATCCAAATGCGCATAAAGGTGTATCATCACATTAAATTATTTAATGTCAGATTGTAAATAACCACGTGAAAAAAAGTAACAATTTGGCCAAAGCATTGTAAATTTATAAATTTTCTTGAATTAGAGTAAGTGACGACTCGTAGACAGGCTGAAAAATGTGTACACCATAATAGTATTGGTACCATTACCTGAGATAACTATGTTCTTCGTTTATTACTTCCGTTTGAATGTTTTTAATAGAGTAGTAATCAATGTCATTATATATGTGTAAAAATGTCATTACTGCGATTATCGCAATTTTAACGGGCTTTGCTGATATTTATATAGATGTATACAATTATTAATAAATAAATCTTTCATGAATATAAATGTGACCCAAATTATTTCCAGTTTTTGTATAAATATTTTGGCACTCTGTCATTTTGGCGTTATACAAACTCTTTAATGCTCATCGTAAACTCTAATGTTTGTTTGCTCACGCGCACGTAGCGTTTCGAATGCAGTAATTATTTTCGCTTTTCGACCGGACGTGGCAACAGCTGAGACACCGGAAATAAGCCCTCCGGGAATGATTCTAATATTTTCACATTTTCCCGCAATTGACGAATAACGCATCGCAGATGGAACTGAACCACTGAAAACACTATGCGACCTCCATCGTCGTTTCAAAAACTTTACCGTAAAATAAAGTCAACGATGAGAAGGCTTACAAATTATGTAGTGCACTGATAGTTTTTAAAATGATTCGAAACATTTTCGTTTAGCCAATGCGACAGTAATGTAGCAACGGAAAGTACGGAACGTACTTGCGAATGTTTTGAAACGGACTTTTTGCTTTTTTACAGGTTACCAATTTCCTGAAAAACAAAATTTTTCGCGTTCGGACAACACGACGACGTGCTCCGCCGCAAACTGCATTGAGCGCGTAGCAACAGGGCCGACGATTTATCGAGTTCGAAGATTTATATGTATCCGACACTAGCGACTCGAACCAAAGGATAAGGACGCGAAGGGACGAGGGGCCGAACTCGATATACGGTTCTGGCGGCCACCAGGGTCTAGCTTATGTTACTTCCGAGTTTAGCGAACTGTTGTTCCCTTATTGTCTCCCGCTCATGGAATTTTTTGTTAGGTACTGACCAAGCTCGCAAGCATTGTCATTACCAAATATGCTACAATAAAAATATTGTCATTGTAATGCCTGCAAAACAATAAGTTTTGCAACCATTAAGAAAAGAGATCTATACTCGCAATATTTTTTTGATGTTTTTGTGAAAAATGGAGACCATCTTTAATCGACTGGAGCAGACTTGCAACGCCTTTGATCTGCTCCAACCGCATCTTCGTTTTCCAATCTACTTCTCTTCTCTTATATAGTCTCGGCTGAACTTTCGTAATCTCATTTCTATCAGTTGCGTACTGTGCATTATTTACCCATTTCAATCATCCTTCAACGTCGGTTCCCTTTGAATCTCTTGCACTCCTCTATATCCAAGTTTGTCTAGCTTTGTCTAACTCCTTCTCCTCTTTTCTCGGATGCTATCTCTTTCTATTACGTTTTCGTTTTTGCTTTTTCCCGCATCTGTAACGAATATCCGTGGAATTTGTCGCGTCTATTCTCAAGCGTACGAAGAGCCTCGCCGAAACGCTCTCGCTAAGGTTAATTACCATCGAGATTGACTCGAGACAAGTGTAATTAAGATGGGCCGCCTGCTTTGAGATCGCGAAGAAGCACCAGCTGGCGTGAGAAGACGGGACGGAAGTAAGGCGAAACGGCAAAAACGTCGGAAGAGCCCACTGAAACTTGGGGATGGGCGAAAAGGAGATAAGGGAAGCGATTGGTTAGTCTTATACTAGAATTCGTCGACTTATTTGCATGTAATGGTTCATGGCCGACTTTATACCGACTCTTACTTCCAGTCGTTAAGGGTCTGGTTATCTACTAGTTTTCTTTTAATTTGGGTGCATTTTGCATCGAAATGAGTGCAGTTTATTGCGGTATCAATAGTGAAGGAAAAACTGTAATGATAGAGAATCTAGTATATTTATGGACCGAAAGATATTTCGATAATCAATTGCAAGATCGGAGAATGTTCCCCAAACACCAACAATTCTTTCCGAGCATAATAAAAAGAAAAAATCGTCAATGCAAAGTATTTATTCTTAGTAATTTCAGGTCCCTGCAGACACTCGCCTCACTCGTTACTTTTTTTTTGGTAACTTCGATCAAACTTGACTCTTAGATGGACTCTGATGCAAACCAGAGTCGTTATTGCTACGGCAAGATCCTTCGAGCTTTTGGTGCACGCGACGCGAACGGAGATTCCGCAGCGTTTACGGGGCTATGTCGTTCAATGCGATTAAGCTCTTTGCGCTTTTCGCCTCGGCCCCGGCAAGGAAACTCGAAGCGGACAATTTAATTCTCCGTGGCGGTTGCTGCTAACACCGCCCAGACTATCGAGTCAAGCTCGAACTCAAAGAAAATCCCAGCCGACCGCGGAAAGCTTACGGCTTTTCGGTTTCATGCTCCCCGCGCTTTATCTCTGGTGTTTCTCCATTCTACTGCGACCCGTTCCTTCTTGACCCGTAGAAATTTCCAACGTTTTCGTTAGCAAAATGCGCAATTGCTCTGAAATAAGAAATTTACAAAAAATAGCAATTGATAAGTTTCAATCATTGCAGCGATTTCTTTGGAATATTATATGAAAATTGTGTCGACCGAGAAAGGTCACTTATTAATTTTTACCATAGCAAAGGAAAAACGGTCACAAAGAAGATAACTTTAATTTTTGTCTTTTTTTTTAACTTGAATTTTTGAGATTAGAAGAAAACGTACATTTTATAGAATAAGACAAAAATAAATGTTTCGACAATAATTAGAACCCTACAACATAACTGCTCAAAAAAGACTTGTCAAAAGCTGTTGGTCACATTTTCACGGTAATTTTTTTCATTGAATCTCAAGTGATTTCGAACTTCAGGATTTTGACGTATTTGTGGCGAAGTACTTGGAAAGTTGTCTTTTACTGCTTCGAAATTATGCAGAGGAGGAACAAATTTTATCGATCTCTTTTACTAGTTACATTGTTTACTAGTACACTAACCCTCTGTAGTGAATCGCTATTAGTCAATTTTCCGTGCAAAATATAAGACATGAATAAATTATTAATATTCAAATAATGCGTGAGTCTTGTATACAACGGCTAACCGCGGTCAGAAACAAGAGCGGAGTGCACCCGACATTTGCCGCTCTGCTAAATAGTTCATAGTTTTTAACCACATAATGGGGTTGAATATTTTTTGCTATTCATCAATAAAACTTCTTCATTTGATAAGCTACATTTTCACACATTCATTTTCTCATTTTCAAAAACTTACGCTCTATTTCCAAGCGTTTGAACATTATTAACTATCAATACTGGTGGACAAAGTTTAAAAACATATACAAATTTTTTTAAACTAAATTAAGAAATTTTAATGGCATAATCGTTTTCGAAAATCTATATCGAGTATGCATTTCACTTTTCAAAGCATTTTATAATGTTGTTTAGAAACTATCATGATATATCGTCGCTTAAGAAGCAACCCCGCTTAACGAATTTTTTTGCTAAATTTTGCAAAAAAAAAGTTTACGCTGAATTGAATGATCATCTGAGATTTTTTATTTGACCAACAGATAGCGTAAAATTTTGTTTAAAGGATTTTTCTCTGGCTTTTTAACGGTACTATTGAATTTGACCTTGAAGGTTATTCCATATAAATATTCCAGGGTGAAGTTTATTTTTTGATATGGAAACCCTTCAACTTTTGTATTTAAGATTTTCCCCCAAAATGCACCCCCGCTGAGTTAATTCGTAGTTCCGGGAGTTTTAGGTTTGACCTTCAAATGACCTTGTCGGAAAAATCAACCATATCATATTTGGACGTAAAATGTTGTGCTCTTTCTGGTTCCATCAAAAAAATAAGGGTTTTGATTTGAAAAAATGAACTTGACCTTGAAATAACCTTCAAGGTTATGTTCAAGGTCAAATTTAATGGTGCTGTTAAATAGCCAGGGAAAAATTTCGTCTTTATTAACTTAGATCAATGTAAAAATTCACCCAAGCCAAGGGCGAATAACAGCTTATGCTGTTTTGCAGACTGACCCGTGAAGTACATAAACAGACTCATCCAAAATATACAATGAAAAAAAAATATATCTTATTTTTTAATAATGATTTTATGCACGGATTTTCCCTCCGTGAAGTAAAAATTTCATGCGTGAAGTGATTGTCATGAGTGAGGTAAACTTCACGCATTCCATCCACTTCACGCATTGAATTTCACTACTTCACGCACAGAAAATCTGCGCATAAAATATCGTATGCGATTCGTGCAGTGCGTGCAGTCACGCACTCGTTGCATACAGTCTGAGACATTCTTTATTTTACCTCCCTCGTTGAGTAATATACTATTGATGCCTGTTTTCGTGCGTAAAGTTCACTTTTACGCACTCCAGACGACAAAATTCGTAAAGTGAACGGTCGTGCGCGAAGTGCTACATTACGCACTCAACCAGGCATCAAAACTTTACGCACCCAATTACAAAAACTAGGATACCTAACATGGATGTAAAGTATAACTGTTACGCATCGGTCGGGAAATTTACACATCAATCGGGGCCTTAAGCGCCTCCTATGTATAGTTCGCGCCCGGTGCGTAAAAGTACACTTTACATCCTTGTTAGGTAATATACTATTAATTATATTGTAAATAAAAATGTAGAATAACACATTTATAATTACAATAAACAAAACCTAATAAATATCAATATCAATAAATATCAATCTCAACCTATTCATACTTGATAGCTGTCTTTGTTAGTACCCTAACCTACAAATAGTCACAAACTTTAATTACTCGACACGCACTAACATATCCCGGAGATATCATCCTTACATATATATATATATTTAATTAATTTCAATAAATGCCTTCGCACGTAAAATTTTTTAAAGTTCGACATAGGTATGTATGTTTAAATGTGTAACTAGTGTATCAGTTTTATTACCCTTCCTTGATGTAATAATAAATCGGTATACATCGGGTAACACGTTTTGGGCGGGGAAATAAGTTTATCACGGTTGACAGGTCTTGCTTTCGTTTGCCACGCAATTGTACCATTCTGTTCAAACATCGTTTTCCCGTCGAGTATACTGAATATGTACATCACGACATTATAGTTACATGAAGAATTGTAATTGGATATAACCCCGTGTTAGTAACTATTGCAAGGTCTGTTTCCAAACGGGATACAGCGATTAACTACTCGAAAAATTTTACAAAAGTAAAGAATAATTGTTAAGGTTCAAATAATCATACACGCATTGAACGACTGTTGGGAATAACGATAGGAGTAAATCCTGTATAAGGGACAAGATGGAAAATACACTTAAATAACTATCGTAATGTATTGTGTATCTACTTTGAGAAGAAGAGGTTAAATAAAATAACTCAAATATTGTAATACAATAAATATTTTATATGGACTTACGTCGTGTACGCGCAAATCAGGATGTGTTTTGTTTTAATGTTTCTATCTAATTTTTTCTGATGACAGAAACTCATTTGCTGGATTAGAAATAATGCAAATTTTGCTAGAAAAATTCAATTTTTTGTATATGATAGTAGTGATAGAAAGGTTGGATTATTTTAAGATTTTTAAAAAATGAAAACTATTAGAGGAAATATCAATGCGCCGGAAGTTGAATCTGGGACCTTTCAATTGGCGGTCGGCTCTTCTACCTTTTTTTCGAAAATCTTAAAAAATTAATCCAACCTTTCTATCTTTTTTGACCATCATATAAAAAAATGGTGAATTTTTCTTGCATAATTTGCATGAATTTCTGTTAGAGAAGACAAGTTTCCGTCATCGGAAAAAATTAGGTAGAATACTTAAAAGTATGCATCACAAAAACCTCGTGATAGGCACGTCTAATATGTAGATCAATTATAATACCATCTTACAGTAATCCCCTTCATTGAAATGTTAACTAAAATTGCAATACATTTTATTAATCGACTATCCGCTGCTATTTATTACCTAAGTCCAGCAAATGCTGCTTTTAGAAGAGACAATGCATTTAAAATGCATTAATCCTTTCAACTTATTTGGAATAAAAAGTGTTTTCATCACGCATCGGTAATCCATTTGGTTATCACCAATTCTTTTATTTATTTTATTCAGACATTCAGTAGTGTTTCACAGCTGCTCTGCGTAATAAATGTAGAGAGGGAGCGATGGTTTACCAGGTATTCGTGGCAACTGACTATCTCTGAAAAATATTCGGGCTACGCCATAACGCAATAAATTCTAATTACTTGTTGCTATATGGTGATATTTTTTAAGCGCGCATGAACTTTCTTTTGTTGAATTTGTTGAGGCTGGAATCCCTCGATTATGATATGTAGATTTTGATTGTGTTATTTGGTAATCGCGTCGGATATTGAGTTGTGTATGTGTTTCTTTACAAAATAGCATATTTCATGTGGATATTTTAATAAAAATACTTACGTTGAAAAACACTTATGGTCATGAATTCTGTTAATTAAACATATGTTTAAAATGTTCAATGGGAGCATGATTAATTAATAAACGTATATTACACGATGTATTACATCTGTTCTAGCGCAATAGATCAACATGCTATGTCGTTTTATTTATTTGTTTACTTTTCACATTTTGTATCATACGATCATAAGACCGTAATACATATACGTTTATTATCTGATCTACAGTAGAAATTTTGCTAGCTAGCCTTGGCCAACCACAGGCAGAGCACTGAACCAGTACTGATAGCCAGTACTGACATTCATAGCCGTGTCATTACTGACTGCAGTAATACCTCACTACTGGCCCAGCACTGATAGTAAGTGGTCGTGCCTGCAAGTTATCTTGGATGCGTGTTTAAACTTGGAGCCGAGTCAGTATAACTCACTGCAGTACCAGATCAGTACTGCAGAGTTTATATTTTTATGTTGAATTTCGCTCTCCATGTACTCGTATATATGTACTCCTGGTGATGTATCTTAAGTTCTAATATGAACCATGAAAACTATTCAAGAAATAAAAACAAGTCTAGGCACAATCGCAACTTTCATCGCGCTATAAATATATTTTTTTGTTACTATTTTGCCCTCTATTGGGCTGTCCAGTAGGGTGTGCCGATTTTTGAAAAAATCATCGTATCGGAATCGTTGAAATGGGAAAAGCTTTATAATGGTACCAAGAATAACTGACATAAAGCTGCATCCGATCCGATAATATCTTTTGCCTCCAAATACGGTTTCAAATTAACATCGTTGCGGGTCGAAAAACCGACAAATCAAAAAGCCGACAGGTCAAAAAACCGACAATCGAAAAGCCGACTGTCAAAAAAACCGACACTTCAAAAAATGTCGATGTGTCTATTTTTTTATGTGTCGGCTTTTCGACAGTCGGTTTTTTTATTTGTCAGTTTTTCGACCCCCACCCGATTCTTTATCATTGCAATAAAAACACGAATGAAGATTTACATTTTTAATATTCCAGGGGGTTGCAAAAAACACACTAAAGTAAGAATTCACAATCAAACCCATATATTAAAAATGTTCGCAATCAGTTTCTGAAAATCTTGCTAGTAATAGTAATTTTCTTGTCAGTAATAGTAATTTTAATTACTATATCCCAGGTAGAAATTAGTACCGGAATTGTACCGGCATGTTTACTGACACAGTACTGACAGCCGGAGTTGCAATACTGACAGCGAGTACTGGGCCGGTATTGAGCCAACACCGGCATGTAACGCTGTCCAGTACTGCCTGCCGGAGTAGAGCAGTACCGGCCCAGTACTAACCGGCAGTACTAGAAATCAGTACTGACTTAATACGCATTGCCAGTTTTAATAATGGACCAGTACTGACTAGAAATGCTTTCGAGACCATTAATATCTATATGCGCAACAAAATGTAAAACTTACAGATACTCAGAATGCAGTCCAAATTAATCTTACAAAAATGATATGATATACAATAACTGTTATTAGGAAAATATTTATGTATATCCTTGTACTACATTTACACCATTGATTTAACGTACTCGCATATAGATATGTAAAATTCGCAAACAAATCTGACAAAAAAACTCGTCCCGACGTGGAATTGAACCTGGGTCTATCGCTTAACCCTTTTCGTCCTAAATGTCCGTAATTTGGACAGAACTTTCATCGCTATAATTATAATTACAAACGTCGTTAGAAAACATTGAAATAAGTCAAAGTCGATAGATGTGGACCTCCTCATTCAACTGCCGTAGTCAGAATCAGCCGGCAATTTCAAAGAAAAAAGTTATGATTATTTTGTTGAAAAAAATTCTGATTTTTTTTGACGTTTCTTCTCAGGAATCGCGTTTTTTGACATGGAAAAGGGCAATGGTGACCATTTCAAAAGATACTAATCGCGTCTTTTGGCTCAACCCTTTCTTCTCCCGTGGGATTTTTTTCAAAAAACAAAATGACGACTTCAATATGGAGTCTGCAAGTTATCATTTTGCATTTTGTGGCGCAAATATCGAGTATTGGACCGTGTAACGTTTGAAATCATGGAGAGGTGGGATGAAAAAGTAATTATTATCATTTGTGAATACCTAATCTCATCATGATTCATTCATAACCTCAAATTAGTTGTATACAATGGACTTTTTTTCTAATTTTCACTCAATTTTCGACGATTTCGTATTACTTACGTGTGAAATTGAAAATAACCAGATACGATTGTGACTTCTCAATAAACGGGTTATAACCTAAAAATTGAGTACAGGAAGACAATTCTGTGCGGATTCCTACCTGGTACTATGACGTTTATATCATATGGGAGTAAACTTCGCTGTAAGTGATACCACAGATTTATATAGAGAAAGTCTAAAAACCTTTGGTGACTCCCTACGGTAGTATGTCGTCGGTACTGATTTACTCCGGTTATCAATACTGATTAACTCATGATCACGACTACTGACTGTACATGCTCAGTACTGATGTGGTACGGAAATCGATACTGTCTCAACTCCGTATGTCAGTACTGACTGTTCATTCAATCCTTCTCGAAGTGCGTCTCGATAAATCAAACCCCAAATGTTCATCATCATTCGGATAAAGAAAATATAAAAATTTGCTTATTTAAATGAAATAGCCGTAATAAAACTTAAACAGATCATTAATGAATAAACTACGAATTACGATCCTAATCAAGTATAATGACACTTTCTATTGTTTACTAGACTATTGTTCTACCTAGAATATATATATTAAATATATTTTTCAAATGAAGAATTGTATAATGGAGGTGTCTATTAGGCATCCTGCATTAAGCGAAGACGTTTGAGTTAAGTATCTCCTACGTATGTACGTATGAACACTTACGTAAATTAGTCCAGCATGTAGGGCGTTGGTTTCAATTCGCGAGGTCTATTGGCCACACCAAGTTATTGAGTCTAAATTGATTAGTAGGATCCTGATTAGAAGGTACGAAGCGGCACATTGTTCTCGCGAAACACACGCTGCCAGACCATCAGATACGTGATATAACTGCAATATTAGCTAATAGTATTTACAAGCTTACCTGATACAAATACAACGCAGTCGAAATCAGATAAAATGTAAACAGCGAATTGAATTATCATTGAATTATTTGTAATAGAATTTAAAATATTTAGTCAATACCTTAAATTCTAAAAAGATCATATTCGAAAAGCAATTCTAACATCGGAAGTGTGTCGTAATTTGAATGAAAATCCTGTTCCACGTAGAATATAAATTGAAAAAAACTGTGTACATGGGTGTATCTATTACATTAATGTAAATTAATATACCAAAATGTTCCCCTCGTATCGGCTTTCAATTCCAGTGACCTAGTTAAGTTTGAAAGAATAAAAATATTCAATATTGCTCACGAATCTGTTATCGCTTTGCAATTATAAACAATAACCAATAAAACTGTACCAAATCAAATGCAACCTATCAAATGCATTTTGATTTGAATCCAGACAAAACTTCTGAATAAATGACGAAGCGGGGTGCATTATCGACTTGACGCCAAACGCGGGAAAAGAAAAAAAAGCTCGGCCTCTAGGAGCGGAAGGGAACTTGAGCAATTGAAAGCTCGCCGTGAAACGACTCGGCGGCTCTTGATGTTATGCATTATGTATGGGCCTATGCACTGGCAGCTGCAGTTCGGCACGCGATCGCCTTGACGCCCCGCTCCGAACACGAACGTGAACTTGCGATCGTTCCTCCCGACAACTGAGATCAATCTTGTCGAAATACTTACGTCCAGGACTTTGGGGAAGTACAATTTTTTCACGTCGCCTGTGTGTTTCTTGATTTCTGGCTTGTGTAACGTTACTCCTATTTCAGTGCAGAGTAATAGCTGCGAACTTTGCACCTTTCTAATAGTATAATGTGGCGTGTTGAAAGTATGTTCGTCGAGTGCCAGTAATTATCATTCAACAACATTAATTTTGAGTTTCTCATGAGAATTTATTTGAGGGTTCATGCAAAGACATGTTAAATACCGCTAGATTCAGAAATTGCTATCCGTTAATCTGTTAGCAGCAGGCTTGCACGCTAAAATTGTTGGAGTCGAATTTCTACTCGTAGGAGGAAAACTGGGATAGGATGGAGTGCACAGTTTCACCTCTTTGGAGCATAAGATATACTCTCAAACTGCAAATAAACATAATTTACTCCGTAACAGGGATAGCATATTAGAGTGGTGTCATTCTAGGGTAAAGAAATGTGAATGAAAATATCGTACATTTGCTAAGATTAAGGCTAATACAGCAGTGTACAGCAACTTAATAATGTTAACGTTAGCAATTCAATGTAAAAAACGAGTGTTGGCGTGGTGCCTCGCTCGCTTCGCTCGCTCAGAAACTTCGACCCAGTGGAGAGTCGGCTATTCCTTAAGACTCGTTTGTTTACTAACAGCTTTGAATTATATTATAAAATTATATTGATATTTGGGGGTCCAATCATATTTAGGTCCAAGTGGCTTCGATAGATATGTTACAACAATATAGTGTTTCTTATATGTATGTAAATTGAAAATGAGCATTTTCAAAACTTCGACCCCGACAACAGGCCAGCCGAAGTATTAATAAATAAAAGTTGCAAAACACTTACTTCAAGCACTTGTATTGTAATAGACTATTCGATGTATATTACATGTTTACTGCATTTTACTAATTACTGTCTGTATTATTATGATATTATATATACAATATATATACATATAATTCGTCAAAGATATCTTGAAAGTGTCAAAAAGATCTCTGACGGATATCTTTTAGATACTATAAGACATCTTTTAGATATATCGAAATAGTTATTTTCGTATCAACCAATACAACCTTTTTTGTAGAGAATTTCATGCTCTATCTTTTTTGTTTGAAACATTTTTTAATAAAATTTGTATTTTTCAAAATAAATGCAAAAAACTACAAAGAAACTTAATTGGGGCTAATTTTTTTTAGTAATGGATGGGTGGATCTGCCCCAAAATCTAATCAGATCTAAGTTATGCCAAGACGCGTATGTAAAAAAAAAATTTATGTCAATACGCTTATCCGTTCGCGAGTATGTACGTACGTACGTACAAGATCACGGACACAAATTTTTTTATTGTTGATTTGGGTTCCTTAGGGTCTGAAACGTCGACATTTGATGAAAAACTATATGGTAATTTTTTTGCCCGAAGTGAACAAATTCAATACTTCGTCCAGACTTAGTCTGGGTCGAAGTAAAAACTTAACTAACCTAATGAAAATTGGCCAATATTACAAGCAGAAACTCCATACTCCCCTATCGGCCGGCGTACCTATCTTGTACAAATGGTAATTTCGTATTGGTTCACCGGGTGCCCACTATTTTTAGTCTATTACGCATCAATGGGAACGTTTCACCTTGTATCATTACATCATGCACTGAGCCACGGCTGTCATTTCCTATTCTCTGAAAAATAATAAATAGTCGTATCCGATGGAATAAAGTCTGTGAAAGTTACCCAAAAAAGAAGAAGAAGAGCAACAATATGGTGGTGCCCATGGTGGGCAAATAACACATGGAGCGATCGAAGCAGGTGAGTAGATCAACACGCAGAGAAATTTTAAGTGCCTACGGCGCTAAAATTCTGCAGTCGCTGCTTGGTTCTCTCAAACATCGGTAGTAAGCTCCAGAAACTCATATACCCTACTTTATCGACAAGCCGTGATTCTCTAAAACGGCCCAAGCAGTGATAACTTGACAATTTAAAGAAACCGTGGCTTTTAATTTCTCTCCTTGAAGAGGAAGATATAGATAGGAGCATGAGGAAGCATACTACAAATATATAAGGAGCAGAAATCGGTTCAGAGGTACTTGTGAGGAACATGAGGAGGAATATATAAAAAAGGAGAAAATAAAAATAGAAACAATTAAGGTAAACCGGACAGTAGTCGGCCATTTAAGACAATCTTTTTGATGAAAATGCTGTAAAAAAATTTAATATGACATGTAATTAATTCTAATCGTACTTATTTGGGTCTTTGAGGTCGCTTATCACGAATCCGAGGTCCATTTGTACACTGGGGAGGTTCAACCCCTAAAAACCACCTCCAGTGACGATAAGTATAAAGATATTCACTATTTCGGCTCGGAAATCGTATCTCCGGGGTTTTCGAGGTCGCTGATGACGAATCCGAGGTCCATTTGTGCGCTGGGGTGGTTTCAACCCCTAAAATCAACCCCCAGTGACGGCAAAAATTAAGATATTTATTATTTTGCCATGTAATATGTGCGAATTTAAAAAAAAATTGTATATTCCATGATAAATTACATGTTTGTCGGCAAAAAATTACGTGGATTACTATGAACAGGTACAACATTCGCTAATGTAACGTCTAGTTATATTACATATTTAAAAAGTAATTACGGAGACAATTACACACTAGAAAATTAAACAATTTTCTTGATCTCCCTTTATTACTGATTTCCTTCGATCATTCTGGATCTTTGTCGATCATTTTCGATCTCTATCGATCTCCACCTTTCACGATGTATCTCGATCTTTGCTGATCTTTTTCGAGCTTTATCGAATTTGTTCGCTCTTTCCGATCTTTCTCATTGTTTCTTGATCTTTCCCGATGTTTCTGATCAATCTCTTTTGATCTGTATTGATCTCCATTGATTTCGTGAGATAAAGAGATTTTATAAATTGAGGGAAAAGAGTGAAAGAGATTGGAAAAGATCGAGAAAGATCGAGAAAGATCGAAATATATCGAGAAATATCGAGAAAGATCGTGAAATATCGAGAAAGATCGAGAAATATCGAGAAAGATCGAGAAAGACCGACAAAGACCGAAAAAGACCGAAGAGATGGAAAAAGATGGAAAAAGATGGAAAAAGATCGAAAGACATCGAGAAAGATCGAGAAGTAACTTAATGGAAGATGATCCCTATACCTATTAATGTTGCAATTGTACACGAATGCATGTAAAAACGTGAAGTGGCCGACAATTGTAGATTCCGTGATTTTCACGTCTAGTAGTCGGCCACCGTTTGCAGTATACAAAAATTAATTTTTTTATCTTGTTGAAACTTATATTTGTTTATGAAGGTATCAAGATTATTTTACATAAAAAAAATGTTTATATCATTTGCTTCTCTTATAATGTAGTAATAATGTATTCTAATGGAAGTATGTAAGAGCTTGCCGTATTTTTGCACTGATTTGGAAACACTTTTCTGTTATTGCAATTTTTCTGCGCCAATAAGGAAAAAAAATATTCTGCATTGTAAGTATAACTGTGTTATGTATATTTGCCAGATGCTATGAAGAAACAAAAATTTTACCCGTAAATTTTAACATTAAACACTACAATTTTCGAAGTGCCCGATTACTGTCCGGGTTACCCTATATAAAGACAGAAGCCGAGGCATCTCTTTATGAATAAAGGAACGAGGAAAAGGGAAGGGGTTTTTATAGAAATTTAAATGAGGGAATTTGAAAAACACTTCAAAGATGTGCTTGACGGAACAGAGAATTAGAAGGAAGGTCCGAAAAGTGACAAGAGATGGAGTAAGACTGAAGCGATAAATCACAAGAGGTAGATATCGATGGCTGGTACGAAAAACCGAAGATCTCAAAACTAAGGTGAAAAGCCGGAAAACTCGGTTTTGGGACGCAGAACGGGACGTTGCAGCATATGCGATGAAATCCCGGACGATTTAAAATATTACGACGAAAAACTGGCCATTTCTTGATGTGTGACGAAGAACGGCATTTCTCTATTGTGCGACGAAGAACCGGATATTTCAAAAGTTGCTACGATATAATAAATCGCTACCGGAAATCTTGAAACGTCCAGTTCTTCGTGGCAAGATTGTCGAAAGTCCGGTTCTTCGATGCGAATTTTGAAATGTCCGATTCTTCACCGCAAACGTTGAAAGACTCGACAAATATAGCGAGGCGTACCAGTCTCTAACACCACCCTTCCTCCCGTTGATGCAATATACTATTTTGCCGTTTCGAATGCTTTTAAAGCAATAATATTAATTAAAAAAGTTAGAATAATGAAAAGAAATTTATTACAATGTCTTGCCCCAAATTTTAAACTGAAAATCGACTTAGTAGCAGATTTTGTAAAGCACAGCTAACAAAATCCACCAAACTTTCGCAAAAATCAAAACCAATTCCATTGCGGACGCAACATTACGCTCCTTTGATCGAAGCCACTGGTTTGAATCTCGCGTGTGTCGGCTGCAATCATGCGACGTAAGTTGGCATTTAATCGCACGGGCGGGATTCAAAGGCGAATGTTTTCATGCGACTCCTTAGGGAGACGGGTATAGTAGTGAGTATTATTTTGATACGTTGGTTTGGCACCGAGATGGATATTTCTTTTGGGCCGATTTTTCCTTGGAGTCAGCTTCTACCTGCTTTTGGATCTACCCTTGTATTGGCTGCTAGGAGCATACAAAGTGACTCCCGCTTCTATGCGACACTGATCGGCTGAGTGCCGCGACCTTCAGGCGATATGCAATTTCCCAGGTGACTCTGATTTCACGTCGTCGCTTTTCTTGGAGCACGCGACCCGAACCCACGGTCCCTCCTCTCTTCCCGCTGCCGCGGAATGCAATAACGTCGACTCGGGATCTGAGAGGCCAGGTTAAGTGTTTACTGAATTTTATTGCTGCGAGACGTCAACATTTTTATATAGAAACGTAAGCTGAGTAATTGTTTTCTGCTGTTTGATATGTTTCATCATTATATTGTTACAGTAATGTTCTATTCTGTTATTAATTAATTTAAAACAAAAATTTAAATCTACTAATAACTACTAATATAAAACTACTAATAATAGCTTAGATTATAAGCCTCATCATTTCCGTGGACTCGTGATCATCCTGAGGACGTATAATAATGTTTTCAGTATTTGCAAATCGTTAACTATGTGATAGTGAGTAACATTCTTTGAGAAGCACCATGAACTAATTATCGGAGTATGCCAATGCGTATGACATACTGGAAGTAAAACTTTCCTTGACCAATCGCAGCGTATGAGAACCCAAAAAGTCTGGAAAATACGAAAAATGTTACAAGTAGGTAAAGACAATTCCAGTCAGACAAGCACGGCAATTTTATACTTTCTCAAAATTCGAAACTGGCTATTCTTCTGGTGCACTGGACAACCGAAAATTGTTTTATCTCGTTATTCATAACATGAAAAGTACATAATCAGATATACAATTTTTTAACAAAAATGACTCTTCAACTGCACTTAAGGTGGCTCGAGCGCCCTGACATTTAGCGGGTTCCGAAGGGCCCCCCATTATATGAACACTTCTTTTTAAATGTTTTCGTCATTGTTGTATTTATCTACTAGTTTTTCATTAAGTTACGCAAATATTGAATAAAAAAAATTTTGTCAGTTAAAAAAACAACGCGTCTCTAACTACTGATTATGATGTGCAATGCATATTTCGATAAATATTTGTAAAAACTTCCTTCAACTAGCATTAAAATTCTACATTTTATTGGGCCAATACAAGAACCGTAGTTATGGAAGAAAATATTATAAGAACAGAATTATTGCTAAAACCATACACCTTAAATTATACAAACACGATTAAATGCAGTTAAGTCGTTCCGCTTACACGCAATATGATGATGTTATATATGATGACGTTATTGTGCTTCTCAACGAACGTTTCTCAGTATTACCTAGTTCACAATTAGCATATAAATAGTTGACACGCTCATTGAATTGCGTTACTCCTCCGGAAGATGTTCGCGATAGACCGTAACATTAAGGATAAACTAAGCTTTTATTTATAGGTCTAAGCGGTTTTTTATTTTATTCAATCTGTTATTACTTGGGTTTTCTTAAAAGTAATATAAAATAAATTTGTCATCGTATCTGTAGAATTAATTTGGGAGGCGCAAATAATGAAATTAAAAATTCTCATGTCAATATTGGATGTCTTGAATCAACCAAACGCCTATCGCAATTACCAATCCGTTTATCGTCAATACCATGTCTTCAACGTGCAAGGTGTATTCCATTTTTATTAAAATATAACGCATGAAGAATATAATCATTACTCTTTTAAAGATGAACAATTTTTGCTTGTTATTTATTTAGAAAATTGTTGAATCAGACCAGAAACTCAAAATTCTACATTCTGTCTTCTTTCAATGGCGCTAATTAGATACATACTTATTATAAGTCTGATGATCATTGCAGATAAGTTGTACTGATTGTAAAGCCCTTTAATATTTGATCTTGACAGTTTAGATGATATTTAGAGATACTGCTAAACAAGTTATGTTGGTCATACACACAACGGTCAGTTTTATTGGGCTAACGTTCGACAAAGCCGGCCTGAGGAGGGACGAAGACTCACCTCAGACGGTGAGTCTGACGTGGAAATTTTACGTACGTGAGGCGAACAATATTTCTTGATTCAGAATGTTTAAAAATGGTCAATTTTACAAATGCTGAGTAAGCAAAATCCACACTTAGTCCCGAAGAGGAGGCATAAAATGGCTATTTTATACAATTAACACACAAAAATCACGTATGAAGACCTAATCACGTTATGGGCCTGATCAGGTTCTTTGTTACTAAACAGGTAACTCAAATTTTATTCGATCTAGTGAGTACAGAATTTATTATTTCTTTCGCGGGGAACTCTAAGGATCAAAAAACCAATTATTATATATGAAAAACATTTATTGATTGACACCGGTCCGTCTCGTATCGCCACGGTGTTCGCACTAACTGTTCAAATTTTGAATTTTTGCAAGTGCTTGCTCGCCAGTTCACAACATGTCACACACTCACATATCTCTCAATACATCAAATACTTCGTCTATGTTTACATTACGATCCTACAGCTATTATGATAACGAATGTGCAACAGTCTTAACATATTTCTAATTGGGATGTTTTAAGCAAATATTTGCTAATTTTAAATCTTACTGAAGCATCTCTTTTAACAATATTCGTAAAACCATAAAGAAAATACATTCTTATTAAATTTTTATATTTATAAAATACAAATCATAATTCGAAAAAATGTAAAAATGAAAAAAAAAGTCAAGAGGCATATATAAATATACCGGACATTAATAACAATATTGTTTCGATGCAAGCAACTAAGCAGAAACAGCTTAGTGGGTGTTAGCTACTTTCTTGGTACTACCTAAAGCTTGAGATCGGAAAAGGAGCTTGACGCGCGTAATCAACGGGGTATGTTTGAATTAACGAAATGAAAGCGCCTTTGACAACGTGAGTGTAATCAAAATCTTGTATGCTAGCGGTTTCGTGTAGCCGCGGTCCAAAAGACAGGGTCGGTTCGGTTCATTAACGACCTTCTACGAACTGTAATTAACAGTACAGATGGCCCGCTCATAACGTTGCTCCTCGAATAACCAACGCGGATTATAGATGAAGTCTTTAAGATAAGTTTTCCAAATCTGACGAATGTTTCGATGACCAATGTGAAGTTTCCGCCTGAAATTCGGCTTCTCAATTTCAACGGTGCTTTCTAACTATAATCACTAACATTTCCAAGAGGGTTAAGAAGTTGGGATATAATATTTAGAAGTAATAATGACTTACATTTCAACTATGTTATTATGTAAATTAAATCTATACGTTTGCACCGTGGGTATTTTACGATATTTGAAGAAGAGGGTAACATTTCTTTTATTGGTATTTCTTGAAACAAGGCGTTTACTATATACCGACACTTCATCATCGGTTGGAATTCAACTTTTTCATTAAATCAGATGCATCGAAATGTATTAGAAATACTTAAAAAATGCTTCGAGAAAATTGAAATATAGTGAAAACCGCTGCGGATTTTCGAAAAAGTGAATATTCTTAAGAATTTATTATAATTTATATAACTATACCTATCAGCTCATATACGTGCCTATGGCGATTAAAAAGTTATTAGACCATTAACATGCGAGTCTTAATTATTTAATTTATCATGTTCAGTCTCATGTAGACCGAAACGTTAAACATAAAAGAGCAATTAATGTATTTATTTCGTTCTTTTTACAAAGTTTCCAAATTAAATTAATTTTGTAAAGAAATTAGTATAATTCTTATGAGATGTGGTGCTGTAGAGTGTTATTACGTATCATCATTATTATTAACATTCTTACAAGTGCACAAGTCCTTACAAGCGTACAAATGCTGAACAGAAGAAAAGGGAAGTATGCTTAAAAAGCGGCAGAGAAAGGAAAAATCTATAAAATAGCATTTTATAAACACGTTAACCCTTTGAAGCATACATTTTTATTTATATGGAAAACGGTTGGAATTTATTACTTGGAGGTTTTCAAAATTGATGGCGGACCAAATTAGGAAAAATTTGCTTGATCGAGATGAAGCCAGGTACTCGGGTCGCTGATTACGAATATGGCGTCGGATTTCCAATATTCAAAATGTCGGATCCAAGATTAGATCTCTGATGACTTTTCGAGGCTGCACAATCGTTACATACAATTTTATGGACAAGAATTAAAAACAAAAGGCTCATAAAAAAATGAAAAAAGAAATATCAAAAAATAAAAAAAAAAAAACAAAAAAATATAAAAAAATATTAAGAAAAAAAAAATTATAAAAAAAAGTATAATATTTAAATATCTCCAAATTGAATTTTTATAAATGAAATTATCTGACAGAAAAGGTGGTCCCTGAGAGGGACCACGTGCTTCAAAGGGTTAATATAAAAAAGGGACGCTCTATCGCGTATATTAATATGATAGATCCTAAATTCTCACAAGAAAGTAACAAGTAGCTGTAGCTGTATTAATCAAGATGCAGCAAAAGTTCATCTTCTAGTCTAAGTCTTCTCTAATTGATCTATACATAACCATAATGCTATTACAACCAAAAATTCACTTAGCAAATGTAAAATATCCTTTCATTACTAAAATGTTCTATTATCATCTGATTAAATATTGAAAAAAAATCCGCTCTTTTACTTTAACATAATTATAAAACAATTTGTCTCCTTCTCTTTTTTTGTAACTTTCATAATATGTCGTCGTACATACAAAATAGCGAACTATTGTAAAAATGTTGGATTTTAAACATTTATATCGTACAAAGAATTATCTTAGGTTTGCGTTGATAATAATTGTTTGCTGTATGTTTTTTAGTACCTTTAGGACAAGCGACATCAGTGAGGTCGCGTGTTTCGTAATCGTAAATTCTCTTAGTCATATTTCTCTTTTGACTGTTGATAAAATCCTGCACCTATATAGATTTTTACAACAAATGAAGTAAAAAAGATTTATAACGTTTAATACCTCTATATCCGTATTGGCAGTAACGAATGCCATTGTTTTGAACATATTTATTACAATTTGAACGGTCCAATAAACTATAATTTATTTGACAATTTTAGATCGGACCGACACTAATTTCAGAGCAAATTAACAAGCAAGAATATATTTTATCTGCTGTTGTTATATACAATTGTCGCATATAAAATAGTTTTTAAAAAGTATTTTTTAATAGTCCCATTACCAATTTCGAAAACATTATTGAAATATATCTGCATTTATTACAGTTATTGGTGATTGGTGAAAATGTATTTTCTTCATTTCTATGGATGATAATTGCACACCGAGAAAATATTCAATTGAATTGACTAATAGTAGTTTTCGATACAAGGGCGTAAAAGTTTTTTCTAAAAATGTGAAGGTTGTGGGCAGAGCTGAAAGCGAGGTACGGATTCACGTTGGTACAAAAAACATTTTGGCACATGTGTCGAACAATATTTTTTTATGCAAGTGTGCGTTAAGTTCACCTAAAATATGTAAAAATGCGTAAGCCGCACTTTACGCACACTGTATCAAAAATACGTTTAGTTGTTCCGACAAAAATTTCGTTGATAATACGAACTTTTTTCTCAATGCATTGAAACTAATCGCCCGGCATTATACATTTTTCCATCGCTTGATAAACGTTGCTTCGAAAAAGCTATTTAAATAATTACGTTTGGTCTCATCATACTTTCGGTTAATAATACAATATTATCTCAGTTTTCAAAGTAACATTATTATTTATCCCGAAATTTAACTTAAGTGTTTTATTGTTATACGAAATGGATTGAAGCGTAATAAAATTTCCATCCCATCACATATTAGAAAATAAAATCTTTTAGAAAGCAAGCAATATATACTGAGATCTTTATTTACCAAAATTGTAAAAGGATTATCAATTTAGGGATAAGCGGGGCTTTATAGTCTGGCTTTTGTACTGTTTGCTAGTGATGTTTGTAAAATTAACAACCGCACATATCAAAGTTTACAAACCGCAATAGCAAAAGATACAATGGACGAACAATAAATGTGTTGTTCTGTCGAAAACCCACGTTGTTATGGAATCTGAGAATGCAGTAATATCGAATGCATATTTGCTTTTAATTCATTAAATTGTATAACATTTTTATACTTGGTGAGACAAAATTTGTAAGATAAGAAAAAAGCTAATATTTGCGCTAGATAAGCGCAATATTTTTAAATAGAATCGTCTTTAAAATATTAATGTTATATACAAGTATTTTCATTAAAAATTGATTCAATTCCTATTCCTTTATCACACCTTGCTGTGCCTTGCTCGATATTTGCATTTCCTGAACATGTAGTGTTCCTTTTACCGTATCATGACGTCCTTTTGGGTTCGCCGAGTTCATCCCAAGGTTTCGTAAACAAAATCAAATCAACTAGTCGTGGTGTCACGTCCATCTCTGCCGCATGCGACTATAAACTACTTTATTTCGAAATAAAATAGAAACGTGATAACTATTTTGAAATGAAAAGATAATAATTATACAATAGATAATTAAATATTATAATAAAATGGAGGAAATAAAATAATAATAAACACATTTATCGAAATTTATAATTGAATTATTCTGAAGCCGAATCGTTACAATTGCACTCTTTCAGAGCGTAAGTCTTATAAATATTAGAGCAGAAACTTAAACGATATATTATGATTGTTTTAAATGGAAAATTAGGGGCTGTGGAGCTCAGTCTTGATCTGATTGATAAGTATTGTTTTCAATACACTTTGCATTAAAAAGTATCTAAACGTGAAAAATTTTCACAACTTCAACCTGACCTTAGGCCAACAAAAGCATCGATGAAAAACATTTCTTTTTTTAGTCTTGAAGTGGTTTGCACTAAAAATGCAGTTGAAATGTGATTCAGTAGAGAGTGGGATAAAGCGGCGCATAAGGCGGTCTCGAAATGTCTCTGAAATTAATCTTACAAACTAAAAAAATTCCTACTACCTTAGTTGTGTATTATATATATATATATATATATATATATATATATATATATATATATATATATATATATATATGTATGGAGTATACTTTGTGAATTCGGACGCCCTTCGCACATTCCAATTTTTGAGATGAAAATGCTTTATAAAGGCTTAATATTTCCGTTATAATACCTATTTTGGAAAGCCGTATGGCGATTTTTGAACAACCAAAATGGTGGACCTAAAATAAGAAAAGTAACAAACAAATTTCATTTCTTGGAAAAAAATAGAAACGCACATGTAAAAAAATTATCGTGCTTAAATTGTATACGTATACTATTACCAGCAACATCGCTGAAATTTAGGATTTCATAATGGTGGCTTCAATATGGCGGACAAATTTATCTAAAATTCATCGAATTCGCTTGAAACTCGTTACTCCGGGGTTTTTGGAGTCGCTCATAACGAATTTGAAGTCAGTTTTCACAAATTTGAGAATGGCGGATTCAATATATGGCGGGTGAATTTCAAAAAAATCGTCGGATTTGCTTGAAACTTGTTACTCGAGTGTTTTTGGAATCGTTAATTGGTAATTTTGCGGTAAAAATAAGGTTATGTATTGCATTTTCTACAAAATTTTGTAATAATTTTTCCCCTTTTCGACATAATTATGATAAAATCCGCACTTCTTTCATTTCTAACTTTTGTTTAGCATGCACGTCGCATATCTGTATAAGGTACACGTCCTTTGATCCACTCATATCGTGGTAGTACTCCATTATTCTATAGATTCTATAAAAACGCATTAAAGTAAATGAAATGAGCAGATTTCGTATTTTATTTAATTATTAATTAAAGAAATTTCAAACGATTTTATAAGATGGACATTTAGCCGATCAAAATTTTATGCTACCCAGAAAAATACCTAATATCATTTAAAAATGTAATTATCTTAAAGTAACGTATCTTTGTATTAAAGAATAATAGCGATAAAAAATATGTCTTGTTAAAATTATCGGAAAGAGTAGAAAGGCAGTTTTAATTTAAAATAGAGATTTATGGAGTATATCATACGTATTGTGATTTCGATCTAACAGTCATACTCGAACATTAAGACAAATTTTCATTGTATAACATGCCTTTGAATTAAAATTTCCTCATTCTAATTAAATGTCCATTAAAACGAAGACATTTTCTAACAGAATTTAGTAATTTTGACCTTATTCCTGACATTGCAGACACAAACATTTAAAGCATTTTTAGTTTATGTGTACCTCATTTTCGACTCGCCTTCATGATTTGAAAGTATGTTTGATATACAGGAAAACTTGTTATTCAAGGGTCATATATTTTAATTAGGGATTCTGACTTTGGCTTTCGAAACGCCTCGTCTTGCGATGTTAGGTTATGTCTAAACGGTTGACCAAGAAGGTTACACATTTCGGTGTAGCAATTCAAATAAACTAAAATAGTTATTATTTTATATAAACAATGTTATTCCGACAAATGTTTGTAGTTCTCTTAGCAACTAATTTTTTCTGATAAAACAGAATTTTTTTTTTACTTATTATACTTTTTTCACAGACGCGTTCTTTCTCGAATTCATTTGTCCTTTATTGTATTGCAGCATTCCTCATGATTGCACCTCCCTACTGTAAATTTGCACTGTCTCTTTTCCGTGCGCCGTTCTCCTGGACCCATCCCTTTGTGCCTCAAAGCGCACCTCGTCCTATGTAATCATGTTGTGTTTTTACAGTAATTACCAACAGCCTTTTTTAGTTCCACTCATAAAGACGACATTATTTTCTCATTTCGCGAGATTCCGAGATTAGTAGGGAAGGCGTGCCTGGCGACGCTTAGGTAACCGTCGCAAGGGTAATGCTGTACCCAGCATCGACGGCCGAGTTGTAAAGGGTCGCTGCGAGGACGAGGTAACATGTTTTACCGAGCTGTAAAAAGCTCAAGAGATTATAACGAGAGCGATGATGTAGATAGCCAGTGATAAAAATCTCTTTTACTCCCGTTCTTTAGACCTCATATTTCCTTTCTCAGTAAAGTTAAACTCGGGTACCGACACTGACGGTGCGATCGACAGCTATTTGCCCAGAGATTAACTCTATTGGCATTTTTTGCGCTACGGTTATATGTGTGGATAAATGTCAAGACGATTGCAGACCTGATGCTCGGCACTACTATCTGTATGAATAGCCTCACCATTGTTCAAAGAATGCTGTAACCATTTCTTAATAATTTCCGCTTCAAATATTGGTTTGGTCGCTACTTTTTCGGATGCAATTCAATACATGGCGAAATATTCAAGAATTTTTATTCAAGATCTGTGAATATATTCGATGTAATATCTCGTACATCGCTGCTTAAAACGACAAACCTGATGACGTTTACATTTCGTGCGTGATAAGATTAGTCATTCATCCAAATCTATTTGAAAGTAATTCAGATCGTATTTTCGTTTAAGAACGATAATCTATAATCCAGAGTCTTTGCCTATGGTTCTAGCCAATTAGTATAGAACATAACAGTATTTTTTATCATAATGAAACGATGTAACGTGGGTCGTTATTTAACAGATTAAATTAAATATTACGACTTGACAGTATTTTTCGTGTACATCTTAGATGTTCGATGCCCAATTGAAGTCATTCTTAACAGATACCGTGGCAGTCTTACGGTACTAACATGCCTTCTCAACGGGCTATTTCCACAACAAACTCTAATCTTTGACGCGTATAACGACTCAGTATATTGTAGGTGTGCTTTGCTAACTAGTTTATACACATAGCGTGCATGTAAACCGGGAATTTAACCCACATAGTGTTCTCGGAGCCGAGGATTGCGCAGCAAGATCGCTCGGGACCGTTGCTGGAGGCGCCCTATCGCATAAACAAGAGGATCCCCTTTTCTGATCAGGTGCACATGCAACCATAATACGTTATCGAAGATACAAGGTTATGTTCCACTCGCTGGCACAGCTGGGTTCTTGCATAGGGGCGCGAAAGATAATTTCAATTTTGTGATAAATGTAATAAAAATACACCACTCCGTCATTAGTTAAGTAATAATACCAATAAGAAAAGCTATTATTTGAATGATATCACTCAAGGTAAGTTATGTGCATAGGCAGTCGCAAGGGATGATTAATAAAATAATTTCTGATAGATATTTTCGGTACGAAACTAATGTTTTTTAACATTCCCGTGCATATTTCATTTATTAGTAAGCATATTTTAATTTTTATGCATTATTTACATATGTTAATTTATAAATACCTTCCCTGTCATCCAGTGTTTTCTTCTTCCTTCAATTGTCGCTATCTGTGCTTTATTGTAATTTTATATTGTAATGAAGTTCAGTCCGGACCAATAAATAATTTTATTCTTGCTTAATCAAACATGACATACATGATTAAACAAGAAGGGTTTTGCTTGTTGACAACACATTTTTGTACTTATAAGTAAATATATTTATCCTAATAATTATTTAATACTATGTGAATAAAGTTGACAATTTTTCTTGCTCTTCTTTCATTTAGATTTTTTAATATTTCTAGGAATTTATATCCCTTATTTTCTAAATTGTTTATCTCAGACATCAATTTCTCTCTGTACTTTTGATTCATTTCACACTCGATCATCGCGTGGTATATATTGTTTTGTTCTTCACATAATTCACAATACTTTCGCTAAAGGAGTTGGTAATTTTTATTATCGGTTATTATTCGAGATGTAAACTCGTTCAAAAATATAAATTCGGCAATAGTTCGTTTTTGTTTAATTGATATTTTTAAGTTTAAGTAATGCTTTTGATAATTTATCTGACAAAGTTGAGGAAAGATTGATAGTGATGTTCTATTGTAGCAATTTTCGTCACCTTTCGACAGTCCAGACAATGTTTAAATAATCTGATAATTTCTGTATACTGTCTTTGAGCTATAAAACCTAATTACTTCGACCCAGACCTTAGGTCTACGCGAAGTATTGAATTTGGTCACTTCGGGCATAAAAATTACCCTATAGTTTTTCATCAAATGTCGACGTTTCAGACCATAAGGAGCCCAATTCAACAATAACAAAATTTGTATCCGTGATCTTATACGTACGTAGGTCCGTACGTCCCGTTTTTTGTCCCGCGATAACTCGCGAACGGATAAGCGTATTAACATAAATTTTTTTTAAAATATGCGTCTTGGCATAACTTAGATCTGATTATATTTTGGCACAGATCCATGCGTCCATTACTGAAAAAAATTAATCCCAATTAAGTTTCTTCGTAGTTTTTTGCATTTATTTTGTATTATCTTTATATTTCAGTGGCGCAAATTTCTTGTTGTTTCCGTATCCTCCTTTTTGAAAAATAAATATTTTAATTTTTTTACTATTGATTTCAAGTTTATTTAGTTCTAAATATTCTTGTAAGTATTTCATTAAATTTTTTAAATTTTTATAAGAGTTAGAAAGGAAAAGTTTATCGTCCGCAAAAGCCAATAAAGCTGTTTCGGTCAAATGATTGGAGGGAGTTCCTTTTACCCCTTTACTATATAAAAACACTTCAAGATCTGAAATATATAACGCAAAGAGAATAGGGCTTAAAACTTCTTGCAAAAGGCCTCGCGTAATATTGCAACTGTCGGTCATTTCTTCTCCATTTGTCACTGTCATATTTGCTGTTTCCTCTTAAAACTACTATTATTTTGCGACTAAGCCTATCTTACTTAATTTATGCCATAAGATTTGATGAGGTGCGGAATCAAAAGCACGCTTCAAATCTACGAAAAGGGACTACAGTTTACCCCCCCTCCCTTTTTTTCAATTGCATTTGCATTATCGCATTTAGTACAAAAATATTGTCTAATGTGCCCCTCTTATCTCTAAAGCCTGCTCGCCATTCCTGTAATTTACTACTATTATTTATTCTCCTATACAAATGAGTGTAAAGATTTTTGCAATAATATTGATAAGAGAAATTGGTTTATAATTTTCAGGTGAACATTTGTCTCCTTTTTTATATATCATTTTTGTGATTATTTTTGCTCAAGTTTTTGGGACTTTTTCGCAAACAATACTACCATGTACAATATCCAATTATTTGGTAAATGTTTATAAAATTCATTTGAAATACCATCCGATCCTGGCGCTTTATTTAATTTACACCTATTTAATGCTATTTCAACTTCCTCCAGAGTTATTTGTTCGTTCAGGGCCGGATGTGTAATAATGTTAGTCAAATCCATTTCAACAACATTTACATTTTTTGAATATATTTCACGAAAAAATTTCGACCAAGTTCCCGAAACGGACCAATATGTGAATCTTGAGACACATCCCATGGAATATGAAAATAATTTAATCGCGTAACGCTCAACGAAGTTGGCCCCTGTTATTTTTCCCCAGTCAATTTTTCCAGAAGTCATTTTTTCCACAACCAATTTATTCCGGGGAAAATTTTTCGGGCTAGTAAGAAGTTTAAACTCCCAAATGTTGACATGTAATAATTTCATGCCGCCATTTAGATATTGTTTTATATAAATTAATTTTATGTGGTTCATGTAATAGTGGAAAACCACCAAAATTTTAGAAAATTTTATTTTTTTTTAATAGTGCTTAGAAAGTGCAGATCTCCTTAAAACCAACGGTACACCTTTTTTTAGTATGCGTCAATTTCCAGTTACAACATTAAGGGGAGGAAAAACATTTAATAATCAATGAAGAACATTACACTAAAAAAAAATTCTGGTTAAAAGTACCAGAAGCGGCTGGTTAAAATATTTCTGGTGATTTTAACCGTTTTTTCTAGTTAATAACTAGAAAATATTTACCAGAATTTTTTTCTGGTTAGATACATTCTGTTTAAAATTTTCCAGTTAAAATTCCCGCGGGTAGAATCTTGATCGAAGGTTCTCGAAGAAAGCTTCGCGTCACACAGTACATTTGAACATCGCGCCGTGCGCAAAACTGTTTTCATCATATATTTTGTAATATTTGTTCAAATTATCCGAAATGGATACAAGAATTTTTAATGGATTAAAATCGTGGGGATTAGCCAATTGGCAGAACGTTTTGAAGGTAAGAACAAAAATATTTAATTTGCACGAAAAAAGTTTAAAAACAACGAAAAACATTGATTGTTGGTTATGTCATTCGACAGACTTCAATTACTGACATACCGTACAGCGTGGAAGTATAGAGATATATTATTATTACGTACATCGTACAATGTAAAGGCGAAATATTTTTAAAATATACATCTCTTTCTAGTGTTGAGCTCCGAAACCAGGAATTTATTTTTTCGGAGTTTTGTGATTATTAAAATTCCTGCTGAATCTGTGGACGGATGCACCAGTACTTTTTTAAAAGAGGAATATTTGCTTTCCTAAATGAACAAGAAAGCCATCGAGACAACTGGCCTAAACGTTAATTCACGTGTTAGCGTTGGATGACGTCGGAAAAGTGCACACTTTTGTCGCCACGAGCGCGACGTACCATTACTAAAAAATTCCCCAGGTCGTGCACATAGCCTATACCCCTACCCTTTCATCTGAAGGATCTGAAGGGGTACATTTACGTTTAGGGAAATGCGTCTTCCAATAGGACGATTCAGAACACTTGACATTTTGAGATTTTCTTATTTCTGTCGCATTTCGCTAAACATAAATGTATGAAATACTCTGCGGAAACCGATAACCAGAATTGCTGGTAAAATATTCTGGCTATCATTTCCAGAAATTCTGGTAAGGCTTACCAGAAAAAACTATTGGATTTACCAGAAAACTATTAACCAGAATTTCTGTAATGATAACCAGAATATTTTACCAGAAATTCAGTAAGGCATACCAGAAAAAACCATTGTAATTACCAGAAAGCCACTAACCAGAATTTCTAGTTATTTCAACTAGAAAAATAGTAAGGGCCTATTTAATCATACTTTCTGGTTAAAGTAACCAGAATTCTAGTTGTTTTAACCAGAATTTTTGTTGAGTCTATACTTTTACATTTACAAAAATAAAAAAGGGCGACTGAAACGCAATTTTTCCAGGCCTTATTAATGGAAAAATTTAACGTTGAAGTAACTCGAGAACAGAATCGGTTTCGATTGTATTATTAACAGATTTCGAACCTCTGCACTATTCTCTATTTTTCATTTGTGTTCATTTAAAATATGTCAATCTTCCTGAGATGCTATCCCTTCAAGCCGATAGACTTGCAAAAACTGCCCATTTCCTTCCGCGCGGATAGGGTATAAGGCAGAATGTCGAAAACAAACATATCTGTAACTACCAACTTATTATCAACCATTCTCCCAACTCGAAGAAGCCCAGGCGAGAAAAGTTTCCGAAGATGGAGCACGTACACTGCTCTAGCCTAGTTTCCGCGTTAAAGTTGCCGCTGAGAGTTAGCCCAGGTCTTTGCAGAGTGTAGCGACGGGCTTCTCTCTAGCCAAAGCATGAGTAACCCTCAAACACACGTTTGCTTTGTTTGGCCTTACAAAGCGCACGCTACACGTTTCATAGCCCCGATGTGCACGTACGTTCGTTACCTATACGTGAGCGCGTAAGACGCGAGGCACGCTGAGCGCATCTGTATTCCTACTTTTGAGGTTATGCCCACCCGCACACAACTATCTGTACCCCGGCGGATATACCTTGAAATTCCATGCTTATTTAATGTCCATGCCTGACGAGACGTTCCCTTCACGGTAATTGAAATCAATTTTTGGCTACGCGTGACTAGAATTTACTGCTCTCTGCGGATGAAATTTCACTGGTATACATAACAGGGGATCGTCACGTGAAATACTAGGCTGGGAACTTTGTTGTTCTTTTTCTTTGTAAAATGGCAATACATAGATCACCGTGTCTACGAATAATATAACACACACTTGTCCCAAGCACTCAAAATGTTTGGGTTAAATTAAACTGTTTTAAAAACTGCATATCCACACTTAACCCCCCTGTGCGCCAGGACGAGTATACTCGTCCAAACTACATTGTTCCCTTATGGGAAAAGAAAAACTGGTGCACAGGAGGGTTAAACAAGGATTTGACGAATGCTTAACCGAACGTCTATCGCGAGACCTAAAGGTGATTGAAAATCTAGGTCGTTTCAACCGAACCGGTCGAAATTCACGCTGTCTGTTGACTGGACAACATCCCTGATGATCTTGGTATAGAAGTTCCGCACCGCATACTACGATCATGGAAACACCAGCTTTTCTTTGTATTTTAATTGTATGTAATAGTATGTATGATTACGCGGATTAGTATGTCCGATCGATTTTGTGTTTATTCCAGAAGCGAAGAAATAATTAAAGCCTTACAATTCGTGCGGAACCATAAACGGTACCATTTTATTAAATCAACAACACCGTATTTATACACATATGAGTGATTATCTCAAAAAGAACAAATTCAGAAAAAGAGTTAAAAAAAATCATTGTAATTACATTATCCCCTTAACTGCAGATGTCTAAGATCTTAGTAATTTTGGATTTTTCTCAGACTGCGGTAAAAACGGAAATCTTAGTAATGAGAAAAATTAGTCTAACGAAGTTAATAAGTTAAGCAATTTAAAAACATTCAATTTAGCCAGTCTCAAGTATGCTGGAAAACATGCCATCGGTCGTTTTCAAAATCACGGTGCCAAGAAAAAGATACAAGTTCTCAAAAATTGATGTTTTACGATTCTGTCAAAATCTTAGTCATGTAGTATCAGATCGTATTTGGTCAAGTTCTGCATAAAAACTATTGACAACGATCCAAATTCGATACCCGGAGATTTTTGGAGTCACTGATTAGGAATGTCGTATTCAATTTTGAAAATTCAAAATGGCGTCTTCGACATGGTGAAAAATGTTGTCACAACTCGAACCATTTTGCTTGAGACTTGTTACTCTGGAGGTTTCGAAGTTGTTAATTATAAACTTGACGATATATTTTGAAAAATCAAAATGTCGGATCCAATATGGCGGAATAATTTGTGAAAAATCGAAATATTTTGAAACTTACTTACTTAGAAGTGTTCAATGTCGATGATTATAAATCTGAATATATATTTTGAATATTTGAAATAGCGCATAAAATATGGAGGAGAAATTTTTCAAAAACCGAACCATTTGGAATTTTCGGAGTTGCTGATTACAAATTCCAAGCGCTTGGGGTGTCAGGCGAAGTTATAAATATTAAGATATGTAAATGAAGAATCGAAGAAGTTTTAGGTCCCTACAGAACCTCGGTATAAATATTCTATAAACAACCACAAAAGTTTTTTTATTGCTGTAATGGCCTGCTACCAATTGCTCTGTTCTTAGGCAACAAAACGAACTGTTTCGCGCTTTACGGCAAAGCTATAAATTACAAATTGACGTGATTTTGAACATCCATAAACTGATATAAGAGTTGTAATCAGCGATTACAAGATACCCAGAATTATACATTCCGAGAAAAATGATTGGAATTATGATAAAGTTGTCCGCCGGATTAAATCAGCTATTTAAATTTTAAACCGTATGAAATGGTTTGAATTTGGAAAATATGTCCGCTCTTTCGAATTTTCAAAATCCGACTTCAGATTCTTGATCAGTGACCCAAGTACCTCTTCTATTCCTGGTTACAGTTAATTATAACATTTTTCCCCACATTCTGGGCACTTTCTATAAAATTCCCGCCAAGAGTAGGACCTAAATAAGTCAGTAAAGACATGGTTAAAATCTTTCTAAACATAATTGTTTAAAAAAAAGAATTTTCTATGCTGAGAACTTGAGAAATTGTTTAATGTTTTGTCCTACAGATTATTTCAAAATTCAAATTGCAGATCTATTATGGAGGACGCAATTATTAAAAAGATGCCTAAATTCTCTTGAAACCCTTTATTCGGGACACTAATTACGAATCTTGGGTTAAATACACAAAATTTGAAATGACTGATCCCTTAAAGACAGATAAAATAATTGAAAAATAAACTGATTCGCTAAAAATGTATCACTGATGTCTCAAGAAATGAATCTTTGAAATTCAAAGTACTATTTCTAGTCGAGAGATATTAAAATTTTCGAATCGAAAAAGAGCGGATTAAAAATGGCGTCTAAAAAAATATTTGTTTGCATGTATATATCGTAATTTTAACTTGACGTATCTTGGTTAAGAAAAGTCGTAATTGAACTCTGGGACTCTCATATGAACAAAAAAAGTAGTACTATATAATTCAAGTAAATGCAAAATCTCTTAAGATCTTCTCAACGTCTTGTGCACATATAACCTTAAAAGTAGCAAAATACGGCATATTTTTGGTGCATAACCTCTAATATCTAGAAATCCGAACGTCATTGAATAATTCAGATCTCGGATGCAAATTCTACGCAAAATATTTCGAAATGAGTTACAAAATCATGCTGGTCTGTGTTATTAATGACATTCATCATTTACGTACCAGAATTGAGAATTTACCACGGTTACGGAATTGTTTTATATATTTTCTTTCCTTCGATGACGACTGCAAAACTAAAAATCAATAAACATTTACTAACACAAATAATTTTTCACAATGATAATAGTTCATTCCAATGTGAAGAATGTTTAAGGATCAATTTAATTAAAATGAGACTTAGTGCAAGGTAAATGTAAAAGCCCGCCATAATATAAACAAAGCCCGTTGCCGTCGATGACAGCATGAATAACGCAGGTTGGTACACTGATTGCACGAACATCTATTTTCCGATAAAGCTCAAATCTTGCAAATGTCATTAAAATTTTGTTGTAGCACAATTCATACCTAATGTAACAAAAAAGACAACAAATAAGACAAACCATTAATTCCATGTGGAAAAAAATATTCCATATGGTCGAATAAAAGGATTGGGGGAAAGTGGGAATAACGTGCATTAAACCTTCTGTTCAATCCTCCGATTTTTGAAAAATAAATAGAAAACATGCGGTGGTTCTGTAATCTATTATTCTATCATTTTCTCCACTATTTTCTGCTTCTGTTCATCTAAATGCGGTTTGTCTTGAATTCAACATTGTTTAAATCTAATTTTATTTTCCTAATCCCATGTGTGTATCGCCTGCATGCAAAGGGTATCAACTTTTTAAAAACTGAAAAGCTACATTCATACGAATTATTTCAAATTCCGTGATAATGGTATTAATGGGACAGATTCCGTCTCAGAATTCGTTTTCTCGACGGTTTGGTGTGTTGAAATGTATACAAACTTTAGTTGTAAAGTTTTTCCCATTTAGTATACAATATCCACTTTACTGTCATACACTTTTGAAACTCAGAATAGTGAGTAGGTAAAAATACTGCATGTAAATAATTCACTACTAAAATATACGACAGAATATTTAACGTATCTGAGAGTATTCCCATACCTCTTCAGATATCATTTATAAAAGGATATATTAAATTTATGAAGTTACTCTTTGTGCGAAGAATAACAATTAATTTTTATTGTGCAAAAATTGGTTTCTTGGTGTGTGCTATATGCAACTCATAAAATACCACGGTACTTTTACACCGTGTGACATTATAATCTTTAAAAAACGGTAGTTATTTTTCAATTTCGCATGGCGACAAATGTCTCTCATGTAAAAAGAATAAAACGAAACTGCATTTAGGCCTCTACCACACATATAATAGTATTTTTCGATACTAGTGCGTAAAATACGATTTTATGCTGCGTTTTTAACATGCGATTAGATAGGCCGGTGCGTAAAATCAAATTTTACGCATAGTATATCGAAAACCTTTCTTGAAGTACTGTAAATTGCGTTATAATTTTGCCACTCGAAATGAAATTCTTTATGCAAGTAATATGAACCCGGATTTAAAACCTCCAAGATGTCAGGCTCCAATATAGCAGGTAACTCCTGTATTGGAGGATAAGGATAACCTTTTCAAATTCGTCAGAATCTTAATTGCTTTCATAAATCTGTACTTTTTTTCAAACACTTATTAAAAATAGAACACGTCTATTAAATATGATAGTGTCATAGTTAAATGCTAGAAAATGCTTTTCTCAAATTAGCTTCTGAAAAAAATTGTCTAAATCAAAATGAAATATAAGATTCCTATTCGTCATGGCGAGAATGCTTTTACATTTAAAAATCAATGTTTTCTAATTACGTTATGGCATAATTTGAAAATTCATCGAGATTCTTGAAGAATTTATTATTAGCTTCCTATCAATTATGAATTGGTTCTGGATTACAATTTCATAATTTCGTGGAAAGTCGATAAAACGACGTAAACTTTGGAGTTTCTTCTAGTAATTAGACAAGAGCCAATTAATTCTCCTTCCTGGTATTCGATATTAATAACTTGCTCTATCCTATTACAGGCATCTTTTCAAACCATTCTCGATAACGTATCGATAAATTGTTTACATTCTGAGACAAAATTGTCCTGTTATAGATGGAATCAGGCTTAACGGATAATGTTGTAGTACCTACAAGTGGGGCAGATTACATATCAATTAAAAGTATATGTCTCATTCGGAAATATCATCGTAATTTGCTTAAAGTATTGTTAATCTAGAAAATGGGAGCTTTTCGTTGAACCATTTTCTAAACAATATTATAATCGTCAATAGTTACAGGCGCATAATTTTGTTATGATCCCTCTTTTCTTTCGTGAACAATTTTTGTTTGTTTGTTTTCTCGTACAATAAAAGACAATTTACGTAGAAATTAACCTGAAAAATGGAAAAAGATTTTACAGTTTATATAAAGATGGGTAGAAAGAGAAAATAAAATATGAAAAGAATACGCGGTGCAGAGATAAGGTAAGATTCAAGGGAATGGGAAGATTGCTTAATTGACCTCCTCGAGACGTCCCGTTAACTCCATTAAAATGCTCTTATAAAGCCCAAACAACTTTGTAACACACACAGGAGTCACCACGAACATCGTTTGCCAAGGTCCAAAGAACACGGAATTCTATTTGTGAACACATCAAAATATGCTGTCTTTGTGTATAATAAATGTGATCTTAAGTGCACCGTGCACTTCCATGTAAATTTCATATCAGGCCTTACTTATCTCTTTGTTCAATAAATTTTCGAAATTCCCATCGATTAGTTGTTGCCATCAAACAAACCTACATTAACATTAAAAACTCATACTTGTCTGAATAAATACACATAATACAATAATGAAAGTAAACGAGATTTAAACTAGTCACACTAAGAGAAGTTATTTATTAATAGTTAATGTAATCTAATTTCAATGTTCTTACATTAATTGTAAAGTTATAACAGTAACTGTAAAGTCAAAAACTACAGGTGACTTTCAGATGAAAATACCAGCACTTTCCTGCATGTCAACAATATTACTGTATATAAAAATACACGTATATGTTAACATTCAATGAGCTTTCGTTAACTGTTAATGAATCTTGCATTAAATTCTGTTGTTTGAACTGCGCATGACAACAATGCGTCGAAACATTCCAAAAAATCAAACGACTGCGCGTGTGTATGTTTGTTTATCTCTGTTTTGGCGAAATTTTGAGCGCGTGAATATACTTCATGTCACGTAATCATCCCAACGTTAATATCTAAAATTCTTATATTAACTATTAATATAACAAATTTAACAGAATCTCCGGTAACTTCAGGATAAAGTACTTTACCTTAAGATCAAAGTCTAAACTACGTAGACCTTTATTGGCATTTTTAACCCCCCCCCCCCCCCCCGTAGACATAATTTTATGATTTTTACACATATATTTTATATAGAACGTATTTCTTGGCCGCCCTCCCCCCTCCCCCATAGAATGGTAATGTAGTTTATGGATGGCCCCTTAACTGTAAACAAACATTTCTCTGAGTGCACATTTTTGCACGACCTGCCGTTAATCGGTAAATGAATATCAACAAAATTGATATATTTTTACGTCAATATGAAAATCTTCAAATTTCTCTGAATTGTTTGATGAAAAAACAACGTTACGCACTCCACCATAACTTTTGATTCCCTAAACGAGGTAAAGTAAAGAGGGTATCTACCAGAGCATATAACTTTTTTCATTTAATCACACTTTTTAATTTCTTCTTTTTACATTCAAATGAACCATTAAACCGAGGAAACGTGCAAGAGAAGAAGGCTCCTTTTTTACCGAGAAATTGACCTATTAGTGAAGTTCTAATAAAGACTCCGAGGAAATTGTTAAAAACAATTGTTCGTTATTAGCCTTAATGAAACATACGTAAAAAGGATTTAATGAATTTGCAATTAAGGAATAAAGATAGACAATCAAGTTATATTTTGAATAAAGCTTACCGTACGGAAATTGATTTTATAATTTCACGTCTCCGGCAGCTACACTATACACAAATATGTCATTATAAAATGTGAGACTACATTGTTTCAGAAATTTTATTACTAACAATAAATCACAATTATGGTTAAAAATTGTAATTAAAGAAACGTTTATAACATAACTGTACAGTTTACCATTAAAAATGAATTTATTTTGTATAAAAATATACATATATGCAATACGGCGCGACTGGATAGCAATAAACTAACTAATGGACGTAGGACATTAGTCAAACATAAAATACCCGTATTTTCCTATTTGTCAATTTTCATTGTTTATAATAATTGGTTATAACTGTTTATCCAAAAACTGACAGTGCTATTCGATTCTATGCGAAAAATTACCAGAAAATCGTATGCTATTGACAATTATTGACAGTTTTGGAATACAAATAATGCAACAGTTCGAACGTGTAATAAGTATTTTATGTTTTTCTATAAAAAAAAAAACACCGCAGTATACCGGGTGTCAAAGATTACGCCCGTAATACAAACTAGTATATTGCGTACCTAGGGCGGAAACGAAGTAATTGCAGTGCGGGCGATGAAGGGGTAGGGGTAAATACTGCTATTCGCCGAAATTTTAATCAATTTCCTTAACGCCAAATGTTCTGACTAGTGTCGGACTGAATTTTTCGGACTGGATTTTTCTAAAATTTGGACATGTTGCATACGAACCATTAATCCTTTGCGGCGCAGTGGTAACCCAGATTACCACCTTTTTAATTCACATATTTTCTGTCTATTTTCAACGCTTTCGAAGCAATATTCAAACAATCTTTTTACAGTGGTACAGGGGGCTTTTTAGTACGTAACGAAAAGGATAATAAATGCAATTACGCAAAATTATTAACAAGTATAAATAAATAAATTTAAAAATCGTCGATTTTTGAGAAAGAAATCATTTTTGAACGAACTAAAATTAGAACCAAATTTGGTACTCGAGGGATTATGGGATCGCTGATTACAAATTTGAAGTCGGTTTTGAAAAATACAAAATGGCGGTAACAATATGGCGGATGAATTTTTAAAAATTCATCTGATTTACTTGAAACTCGTTACTCGGGGCTTTTTGGGGTCGCTGATTACGAATTTGAAGTCAGTTTTGAATAATTCAAAATGGCGGATACAATATGTCGGATGAATTTTTAGAAATTCATCTGATTTACTTGAAACTCGTTACTCGGGGGATTCTGGGGTCGCCGATTATGAATCTGGCCTAGGATTTTGAATATTCAAAATGGAGGATCCAAGATGTCCGATCGAAATATGAAAATGTACCCGATATTGATGAAGCTGTGTACTCGGGGGTGTTTGGGGTCGCTTATTACGAATCTGATCTGTGACTTTTATATTTAAAATTCCGAGTACATAGAGTATCAAGTTTTATCTCTATCAAGCAAATTTTTACATTTATGTAGGCCATCTTGGATCCACCATTTTGAATTTACAAACTCTGACTTCATATTCGCAATCAGCGATCCCAAAAACCCCCGAGTACCAAATTTCATCAAAATCAAGTAAATTTTTTACATTTATGTCGGCCATCTTCGAGCTGCCATTTTGAATTTACAAAATCTGACTTCAGAATCGTAATCAGCGACACCAAAAACCCCTGTGTAACAATTTTCAGCTGTTTTCCTTATAAAGAAAAATGTGCGCCGCAAAGGGTTAAGGGCTATTCTACACTGACACGTAACAGTAACGTAAGTTGACTCCGTGTTCTAATCAAATGTCAAAAAATAAGAGGTTACATATGTCAAATGTACCCGTTTCGTAACGTTACGCAACCATTACGTGCCATTGTAGAATAGCCCTAAGAGGCACATCTTTTTTTAATCGGCGGTAAAACGTTTACAGAGACGAAACAGCAAACCAAAATATAGAGTCTAATAGAAAAATTGCGATATCTATGATACTAATGAAGCAAATTAAATGATTTTCAGTGTAGAAATAAAAACTAAGCTCCTTAAATTGGAGAGAGGGTAGACAATAGGAGAAAAATTACCATTCAAAATACACTCAAATTCAGGTACAAATGTCGCTTACGTAGTAGATCGCGAGAATACTCTGTTTCAGGAAACTTAAAATTATCTGACTAAAGACGTCCATATCTACTTACATCATATATACTTAGCTTATTTTTTTCCTATTGAATTCCTGATGGATTGATTGAAAACAGAAATGCTCTTTGGTATGACTTTGGTAATAAAAGATACAACACAGGGAATGTGATGGTTTTCTTAGAGGCCCAACAGCACAAACATAAATTGTGATCTTGCATACAATAAATATTAATATACCTCAATGGTGATAATGAAAACATAATAAAATTGGGCTAGTAATTTGTCGAACATAAAATTTGGGAATACCATGATTTGAACACTGATAGAATAGTGTAGTTGCGAGAATCAGAAGTACAGTCAAGATAACTGAACTATGAGCCTGAGGGATATTATACCTTTCAAGGATCAGAAGAAAACTGACTATACTTCTTATCCTAACAACTATGCTGTTCTATCAGTGTATGCTCTTCGAGCTCCCGTCTTGAACGTGCGTTAGATACGGAAAAAAATAAAATATTACAATAATGCAATAAGTTGACGTCCAAAAGCTCAAAACCCATTCAACGGATTTCATTTATAAACTACGAGGTGCGAATTTTAAATTGACGAGACATGATCTGTCGAAGTTGCTGATGAACGCTGTGTGTAAAACGATTGAAATTTAATTTTGCCTGCATTATGATTGTTACGAAAACGACGGTCAATCTGATTGTTATTCAAATTTCAGATCTATAAAATCCTTAACCTTCAGGCGGGCGGAATTGCAGAATTTCCAAAAGTGATACTTTGAAAATGTTTTCCATACAAAAAGTTCCTAATGGACTAGCAACGTGGGCTGACCTTGAGGTAATGCCGATCGGTATCACCCCGGCCGCCTGCAGGTTAATGGGTAGCTCATCATATGATGAATAAATATTTAATGTTAAACTGTGTTCTATTTATAGTTGCTTTGTATTGACGCCTAAAGGTTGGGTTATTAAAAAATAATCATATACAATGTCCTGCTGGCTGTGTTAGAATCATAATGCGCGGAGAAGCCTATTAGAGATTTTATTGTCCTGAAATTTTAATTGGAATCATATTGACCGTAGTTTCGGCAAGAAACATATTGCAGTTAAATATCAATTGGAATTTTCTTTCATATACATTTCGATAAGAATGATTTTGCATGTAGGGATTATGTGATCTAAAGGCGTCGATATAGTCACGAGTAAGAAAACAGCTGTTGAAAACAATCCCTCGTTCATCGAGAATGATAAACTCGACTTCATGATAATAAAATTCAAATGTCGCAACAATGAGCAAACTTATTTCCAACTTCGGCAGATCGCGTCATTTAAAATTCACACATCGTAGTTGCTAAATTTGAAATGTTTCGCTTCATCACATATTCATGCGGGGGAGCACCATGAATTTTTATATATCAAACGTTAATCCAACAAGGCTCAGAGTACGCGAGAGAAAATTAACTTTCAACCGGCGACGACGGTGTGGAAGCGCATGGCGTGGCTTGCTTTCACGAGCTGACCTCTGAACTTGCGTTCCCTGGTACGGCTAATTCACGATCGCTTAGAACGTGGCAAACCACAGCGCGGCCAACATTAAGCCTCCTCTTCCGTCTCTGTTCAATCCCAACCCTCCACCTCGTCCCTCCTAATTTCACGTCCTTTGGAATAACAAACAGGTTTCACTCGTCGAGCAACGAGGCACACTCTACGAACAGTCGGTGACTGGTTCAGCAGAGCTTGCGTTAACTGCAGAACAGGTGTTTTGAACGGAAGAAAGGTATGTGTTGCGTGCATTGAGCCATTAACCTAAACCGGCCATAAATTGAACAAAGAATATTCCTATCGTTTCAGGAATATACCCAGAAGCGTTGATTCAGCAACATCGATTTTGGCAAACTAAATGGGGTAGTTAATTTTAAGACAACAGTTTCCAGCAATAACATTTCTTACATCCCTATAGAGTTTTCTTCAGTCTGTTAACGTCGTCTACTTTTCTATTGTAAACTGTTCAGTCTTAAATGGCAGCCCATAGTCTACAGCTGACTAATTAGCGGTAGGGTATAGGCTGATAATCAGTCCATATACACTGAATCAGAGTGACTTTCGCTTATTCAAATTTAGAGAGCACGAAATTTAACGCTCGTTTATTTGTAATAAATATAATCAGCCATCTTGAAAATCTGCCGCAACATCTAATATTGTTATCAGAAATGTCAATAAACCGACATTAGACTTAACTACATTATTTTATATGTACACGGAACGAAGGATCTAGGTTATGTAGCGTGATTGTATTACATTGCATTGTACCATGTATTTTCCCAATAATCGATCATAATTTCTAACCTTTTAAGAGTGATGGGCTTTATGAAATTTATGCGTGTCACATATGACACTACAGTCAGATAGCATGCTTAAAAAGCAAGGTGTTTACATTTATAAAGCATGGCTATACATTATCGCATAATACCTCAGGCTCACGCTATTTGAGGAGATGAGTGTCCTGGAACTGAAAATAACGCGGAATGGCGGAATAGGGGATCAGATTTGGCGCGAAACTGCGTGCAGTAAGTATATGACAATCGAACTCTTTGAAGTTGCACGTATGTACCCCGTATACCAGTCGTGTAAAATCTCAACTTTTTGAAATAATAAGAATTAAAGTTTAATAAATATCAAAACATGAATTTGTGATGAAAGTAGGTTATAATTCGAGTATAACTAATCGGTGCGCTCAATCTGTTGGCATTTTCTGGCAGGTGCGACCGGAATGGCGGAACTAGCCGAATTTGGACTGCGCGATAGGAACGAGCGACCGAGACCGATCAGTTCCAGAAGTCGCTTATCCTAAAATAGGATGAGCGCGAGGAACTGTAGGATGAGACTGTATTATGCTGTATTTACATGAACTGGCTGCTTTAATAGTACGGCGCCCTTGGCATATTACGATGTTAGGTTACCTTTATTAGCTCGTAAACAGTCTATGCTTTATAGGAGTGAACTTATACTGCAATAGAGTTCACTTCTAACCAATTTAGCAAAATAACATTCAATGCTTTCAAAGCGACAGTTTTCATGCTATGAAACCTAGATCCTTCGTTATACAGGGTGGCCGATTTATCTGAAGACATCGAAATATCTCGAGAACTATGCACAGAATCAAAAAAGTTGTCGGATGAAAGTTGTTCGACACGAAGGGGGGCATCCAGTGATAATTAAATTTACCCCCTCCCCCATCCCCTGGAGGTGGAGTGGGGGCAAAAACAATAAAACTTAAATAGGAACCCCCAGTTTTTATTGCAGATTTGGATTCTCCGGAAAAAAGTACACCAATTTGACCTAGGAGCTATTGCATTTTGGTTCACAGGTGGCGCTGTAATCGATAAAAATCCAAATTTATCTGAAGACATTGAAATACCTCGAGAACTATGCACAGAATCAAAAAAGTTGTCGGATGAAAGTTGTTCGACACGAAGGGGGGCATCCAGGGGGCAAATAGGGACAATTTGATCCCTTTATGAAAATTTAATATTAAAAATTCTAATATTAGAATTTTTAATATTAGAATTTAGTAATATCAATTGCGAAAATTGTTATTCTGAATATGAAATTTTAATAATGTCCATTCGAAAAATTAAGATTATGAACAATTGACATTCTTCATATTAAAAATCAAAACTGAATACATAAAAATTGTGCATACAATATGGAAGCAATTTTATAAATAAGTTTTCTACCTTCAATAAAATTACATTTTAGGTTTTAAATTTATTATTTAATAAACAAAAAGAGGACATCACGCAATCCATTAAAAAACGCGTCATGTCCCTTCACTCAGCTAATTCATTCTCTCTCTGTATGTTTTTTCCGAAATGAGAATAAATAAGCTGAGCATTTACGGTCAAACCAGCTTCTATTAAACAAAACGAAACTCTTACTTCATTTGGGGATTTCGTCGCCATCTACCGGACCCCGAGAGAACTCACGTGGTTTCATACATGTACATCGCTTGCATTTCGGCCATCATCGGCGCCGGTTCTGTTACATAACGCTAGAGGGCGACATAACTCGAAAATAAAGTAGCATATCATTTTATACATAAGTTGAGTCACACGTAACCAGTTCACCTACATTTTTCTCTACTTTCCTGAAGGGAAGTAAATGGATATCGCGACTTTCTAATCCCCATATTAAAATTTAGTATTCACGGTCTCTCAGTGTAAGACTGTTTTTGAAGTCCATTGTATTGGTAGTAATTCGGTCGGAGGACACTTTGCTTTTAGAATAACAACTTTCCGTTTACGTGACTATTTTTTGTCTACCCTTCATTGCTTAAATGGAATTGCAAGTTAAAAATGAATCCTGCTACAGTTCCCGAAAAAATCGAAATGATTCTTATTTATGGTGAATGTAAGAGGAATATTGACGATGCTATTGCGTTGTATGCTGAGCGTTTTCCAGATAATGCTCGCTCGCGTTCTTTTTTTTACAAAGTTGTGAATGCCTTTCACTCTGATGGCAGCGTACAAATGAAAAAAAGGAAGGGAAGATTAACAGTTACAGGAGAAGCTAACGAAGTAGCTGTACTAGCAGCTATTCACCAAAATCCACATGTAAGCACACGACAATTACATCGCGATTCCGGCATTTCCAGAGACAGTATTCAAAGAATATTGCATCGTCATAAGTTTCACCCATATCACATTTCACTGCACCAGGAACTAGATGGCGATGATTTTCATAACCGCGTGGTGTTTTATGAATCGGCATTTCAAAAAATGCAAACGAACCACAATTTCTTTGCTAATGTATTATTTTCAGATGAATCTACATTCACGAACCATGGTGGCGTCAATAGGCATAATATTCATTATTAGAGCGTAGAAAATCCCCATTGGTTACGACAAGTTAATCATCAACGTCCTTGGTCGGTGAACGTTTGGTGTGGAATCATAGGAAATAAACTCATTGGTCCTTATTTCATTGAAGGTAATTTGAATGGAACAAAATATCGAGATTTCCTAGAACAAGAAGTACCATTACTACTTGAGGATGTTGCTATGGACGTCCGACGGACAATGTGGTTTCAGCATGATGGTTGCCCAGCACATTTTTCAAGAGTAGCAAGGGAAATACTAGACCGTGATTACAATGGTAGGTGGATTGGTAGAGGTGGCCCCATTAATTGGCCTGCGAGGTCACCTGATCTAACATCTCTAGATTTCTTCCTATGGGGTTACCTAAAAGGTAAGGTTTATGAACAAGTACCAACGACTCGTGAAAACATGGTGGGACGCATAAGAACTGCTTGCGCAGAAATTTCTGCAGGTATGATTCTATCATGTATAAAGTCATTTGAAGAAAGAATAAATAAATGCATTGAAGTGGAAGGTCAACATTTCGAACACTTACTCAAGTAAGTGAACAGTGAGAGGCAAGGGGACTCACGTAAAACAAGCACCCCAAAGGGAACAGAAAAATACTACGTCCACGTCGTTGTTCCTGGGTAACGCTAAATGTATTTTTTCCCGGCTTTGTTAGAATGACCGTATTCCATATCCGCTACGCGGGCGAAAATTGTTAATATTGGAGAATCCAAATCTGCAATAAAAACTGGGGGTTCCTATTTAAGTTTTATTGTTTTTGCCCCCACTCCACCCCCAGGGGATGGGGGAGGGGGTAAATTTCATTATTACTGGATGCCCCCCTTCGTGTCGAACAACTTTCATCCGACAACTTTTTTGATTCTGTGCATAGTTCTCGAGGTATTTCAATGTCTTCGGATAAATTTGGATTTTTATCGATTACAGCGCCACCTTTGAACCAAAATGCAATAGCTCCTAGGTCAAATTGGTGTACTTTTTTCCGGAGAATCCAAATCTGCAATAAAAACTGGGGGTTCCTATTTAAGTTTTATTGTTTTTGCATCCACTCCACCTCCAGGGGATGGGGGAGGGGGTAAATTTAATTATCACTGGATGCCCCCCTTCGTGTCGAACAACTTTCATCCGACAACTTTTTTGATTCTGTGCATAGTTCTCGAGATATTTCGATGTCTTCAGATAAATCGGCCACCCTGTATATGCAGAAAATCTTGAACCCACAAAATTTCCAATTTTCGAAAAAAGTTGGTGTTCCGAAGTCATTTCAAATCGACAAAAATATGTGGATATATATTTTTTAAGTACAACAATTGAAAACAAATTTCCAATAGATTAAAAGGTGATCAAAAACCTGTATCATAGGGAAAATCGCATTTTAACAAAAATTGTAGGTACCTTAAAAATCGTTTTTTTTTTTCAAAACGGTTGAAATTTTTCGAAACTGTTGATTTTTTAGGTACAAGTTTTGCTAAACGTCATTTTTCGACAAATTGACTAGCAGCATTTGAAAGAGCGACATTAAAACTTCTGGAATATGGATATGTTATATTAATTTTTTGTTTATAAATAAAATTGTGCTACAATACATGTAGAACTTGTGCACGGGTGTCGTTAAAGTGCTCATAGGTAAAAAGTAATATTGGCTGTTCTAACGAATCAGTGGTACAGTATCGACAAGTGGAGTCTATTTTACCACTACAGTCACCATCTCGTAATATTAACGGTGAAAGATGTGTGTTTTTACAAACATATTCAATAAATAGACTAGTAAAGTTCTTTCGACAGTCCAGAGAATGTGTAAATAATCTGATAATTCCTGTATACTGTCTTTGAGCTATACAGCCTAATTACAACGACCCTGTCCTTAGGTTTGGATGAAGTATTGAATTTGGTCACTTTGGGCATAAAAATTACCCTATAGTTTTTCATCAAATGTCGACGTGTCAGATCCTAAGGTGGCCAATTCAGCAATAAAAAAATTTGTGTCCGTGATCTTGTACGTACGTACGTCCGCACGACCCGCTTTTTTGTCTCGCGATAACTCGCGTACGAATAAACGTAATAACATAATTTTTTGTTTAAATACGTGTCTTGTCATAACTTAGATCTGATTAGATTTTGGCGCAGATGCATCAGTCTATTACTAAAAAACATTAGCTCCAATTACGTTTCTTCGTAGTTTTTTGCATTTATTCTATAAAAATACAAATTTTATTCAAAAATGTTTGAATCAAAAAAGATAGAGCAGTAAATTCTCTACAAAAAAGGTTGTATGCATTTTCTTCCTAAAGTTAAGGATAATGCCATAAAAACTGGTTTAAAATGTTTATGACTATTGTCTGAAAAAGTATTGAATTTGGTCATTTCGGCAAAAAAAATTACCCTATAGTTTTTCATCAAATTTCGACGTTTCGACCCCCTACCCCCGAGGGGTAGTCTTCGCCAGCCCCTCGGACGCGGTGATCACCTACGGGCGCATAAGTTCTTTTACGCCCTTGATACGAAAATAAGTATTTCGGTATATCTAAAAGATGTCTTATAGATATCTAAAAGATCCGTCAGAGATATTTTCGACACTTTCAAGATATCTTACTGTACGTGATATCGAACAGGTGTATTATCTGAAGGGTTACAAATATTTTTGATCGTGTTTAGAACTAGTTATTTTCGTGACAAGAGCGTAAAATCAACTTTTACTCCCGCAAATTCGGGAGTAAAATCGAATTTTACGCGCACTATGAGGAAATAGTAGTTTTCGATACAAGGGCGTATGCGTAAAGAACTTTACACACACACACACACACGTGTGCCGAAATATTGTTTACGTACGGCTTTTTCGTGCGTAAAGTATAATCGAGTTCGTAAAGTTTACTTTACGCACAAGTATACTTTACGCACCGAAAAGACGTACATAAATTATTTTTTATGCCATAAAAAATGTGACTTTTGTTGTTCATAACCTGATGAAGTTTACAGTTGATAAACTTCGTCGGGGTCGAAGTTTTGAAAATTCTCTTTTTCAATTTTACATCGACTAAGGCCACATGTCATAGTTGTAAATCATTTTCAATTTTCATACATATAAGACAAACACTATCTTGTAACGTATCTATCGAAGCCACTTGGACCTAAATATGATTGGACCCCCAAATATCAATATAATTTTATAATATAATTGAAAGCTGTTAGTAGAGTCATTCCATGTCAACAATATCAAAGTTGTGGTCGATGTCGCGGAATTCAACAAACATGAAATATTTGATAGGTATAGGCGTGGAAAATAACATGGTAAAATATTTTTCCAAAGTTTTCAAAATAGCGGCCGTGAAGTCATATTCACTGAATTTCTTTAAATTACGATATCTATTTTTCTAATTATCGCATTTAAATGCGACTACGCGCATTTTGTTCACAAAAATGAGTACTTTTATTTAAAGATAAGACAATTTTTTTTTCTTCTTAATTTGACCAAAAAACGGTCCAAAAAAATTTTCAACTTAAATTTTTGAACAAAACGCATATTTTTTTTTTTCAAATTGGACATCTCATTTTGTAGAAAAACCTTTCAGCTTTCATTAAAAAAAAAAAAATTGATGGAGACTCTTTTCGTTTTCGAGATATGATTTTTTAAAGAGTGGTTAAGGTGCGCTGAGCCGCGCTTCGGGTGCAGTTCGGAGCACGCATCATGCACATCCATATACGTTTAAGGAGATAAAGATAGAATACCCTAAGACCGTCGAAATTATCGAAAATTTCCCGATCTTTGATATGCAGGAAAACGTGAGGGAAATATACAATTAATTTCAAAGGTCGCGGGGTTATACAGAGGTTTATTTTTTTTATTGCAATTTTGACGATTTGCGATATTAGAGACTTTGCACCAACTTCACATTGTTAATCGTTCCGTTTTCATGTAGCCTTTTTATAAATTTATTTCAAATGGATAGAAAATAATTAACAGGGAAACAATCACAGTAGCACTCGATATTAATAATATTGCAAGAGCGAATATTGCAGGCCGATTGACAAATATATCAATAACATCAACAACAATTTCAACAACGGAAATGTTATTAAAATAATTAAAATTCGTTGTAGTACAGGTTCAAATTAAAAACAATTTTAAAAACTATCATTTTACAGTTTTAGGGATAGAAACCTGTGTGATCGGCTTTGGCGTAAAATCTGAAATTTTTTATATTCATAATTAATTTTTATCAAATTTCCAGTTTTCAAATAATGTGCATCTGCGGTTTACGACCTTTTCCCTTCTGTTAAAAAAATCTCGCATTTGATAATCATGACAACAAATGGAATTTTTGCTTATCACAAGAAAAAATTAAGATATAAGGTTATCGATGATCCCCCGTAGTTATATTGTATTGACTCGGTTATAAGTGGCCGACACTTTACAGTTACGGTACTGATGATACTAAGAAAATTTGTGTACAATAAATCTTACTAATCTATACTTTTATGTTCGTAATATAGGTTTATACCTTCCGAATAATTAAAATTATACATAATATTTGATGACAATTTCAATAGTGCGTAGCATGTAAATATTATGATTTTTTGTTATTTTGAAAACTGTCAAGAAATTCATTAAATTATGTCAATAATTTTGTTCAGTTTGAGCGATTATCACTTTTTTAATGATCTCACTCTAAATTGCGCATCATCTTAGTTAATATTTGATAAGTCAATAATAGTTATAGTGATTATATAGAAGAATAAATAAATTGATTAAAAACAATTTGTCATAAATTTAATTGAATATCAATAATAGTAACACAATAGTTCGTACAAGATGCAGAAGTCTTTGGTTAAATGACCTGAAGTTATTACCACCAAACTAAAAATGTGGGATGTTGAAAAGTTATACACGTAAGTAATGTACAGTACAATTATTAACAATCGACAAATATGTTTTGCAGAAAACATGCACCATATTCTCGAAAATATGTCCTTTTAATTGCAATGAAATGTCAAAATCATTTCTCATTTTATATTTTCCCACTATTCACAAATATTTAACAACCTATTAGTGGAATACGATTCTAAAATAGATGACAACAGCAAAGCAGGAACATGCATTTATTTCTCTTCTGAAATATTTCCCTCTCAAACGTTGAAAAACGAATGCTGGTCGTAGGTACTTTAAACGCAAGTTCTTTTTTTTCAAGTAAAAATAGGAAAAAGGAAATACTGAAAGTGCGGGCCGCATTTAAAGAGGGCTTCAATTTCAAACCGGGGTATTACTAGAATGCCCGGCTTTCAATATTTTTCATATATGTGGAAACGAAAAGTTGAAACAACTCTGGGAGTCTTTATTTCGAGCTCTCATCAAAACCTAAAAACCACCGGCCAATGAAAGGACCAATCCGCAGCATACAAAAAAAAAGTTGAGGTTCGGGTATTTTCCAAAACGTACATTTCGTTTACAATAGTCATACAATGTTTTTTTTTTCATTTTATTGCAAGGAATCCGATTTTACAACAATACGAAGGAAATCTTTCGCATGGTGTAAAAAGAGTAGCGTAGGTAGAAATATTTTTGTAAGGAAATATTTATTTTACATCATAAAATAAATATGCGCATAAAATAATGGTGCACTCGATATGTTGTATATACGACAGTTATTCGTATTTACTAACAGAGATTCCTTGACATTGTTCGGAGGTTTTCATAGTAGTTTTATTTTACTATTCTTTTACATAATTGTTCGTATTCGCTCGCAGACGAAAAGGGGAACGGAACGGATACGGTTCAGAAATAATTCACACTTACGATGACCAACCTAAACTGTATTTAATTACTTTTGGGGCGTAGTGTCGGCGATATTTCCGAGATATCGAAACTGTATCTGTAACTGAACTTAACCGAAGCCGTGTGGACTGTTTTTATACTCATTTACAAACAAATGATTTTTATTTAGAAAAGACCATCGTCGCTTAGACATGGCAATTCTTCTTTTTGACGTTTGAACGTCCTAGCTTCCTACGTTACCGACCGATTCAAATAATGATTTTATTCGTCCATGTCATCGTCTATATTAAGCTTCGAAATTCGGTGTATCCAATTTTCGAATCGGAGTCGACATCGACAAATCTAGGTTTAAATCGTTTGTTTACCTTCGAATCGGAGTCGACATGATCTTCTCGATGCATGTATTCGATTTAGGTATTTTCCGTGTTATGAACCTAGAAACTTCTTGTTCGCCTGAGACCAGCACAGAGTCGTAAATCGGAGTCCCCATCAAATGGTCTCCGGCCAAATCGAGGGATCCGATCCCTCCGGCCTGAAACCAATAGGCTACGTCTCCATATGAAGGCGAATCATGCGGACGTATTTGAAACCTATTCGTATCGTCATTGTTGGTAATTAGTCTTAAAGAATGATTTATTAAGTAAGGAATTTATGTCAGTCCTAACGACTTTGTTAATACAACAATTCAATAATATCGTCGCCATTTCTAGGACCTTTACAATATATGGGTGCCTAACAGGTCCCCGCCTTTGGAGAGGTACCCCATTCGGGTGTGCAATGGCGTGGGGAAAATCACATTGTGGGAAAAAACCTACGCTAGGTACCGCATATTTGAAACATTCGATTCTGACCGCAACAGTTCGTCTAGCCAAAACAAATTGTATCTCGACCAAGTAAAATACGGATTATAATAAATGATGTCGGCGGCTAATAAAACTCTAGGCCGTATCGAAATGTTACGAGTGACAGTTTTTACCAATAATATTATTTTTACATTTTATCAATGTTACTTCAACCCAGACCTTAGGTCTGGACGAAGTATTGAATTTGCTCACCTCGGGCAAAAAAATTATCTTATAGTTTTTCATCAAATGTCGACGTTTCAGACCCTAAGAAGCCCAAATCAACAATAAAAACATTTGTGTCCCTGATCTTGTACGCACGTACGTCCGTACGTTCCGTGTTTTTGTCTGGCGATATCTCACGTACGAATAAGCGTATCAACATAATTTTTTTTTTAAATACGTGTCTTGGCATAACTTAGATCTGATTAGATTTTGGCGCAAATCCATCAGTCCATTACTAAAAAACATTAGCCCCAATTACGTTTCTTCGCAGTTTTTTGCATTTATTCTATAAATATACAAATTTTATTAAAAAATGTTTCACTCAAAACAGACAGAGCAGTAAATTCACTACAAAAAAGGTTTTGAGCATTTTCTTTCTAAAGTCAACGATAATGCCATAAAAACCGTTTTAAAATGCGTATGATTATTGTCTGACGAAGTATTGAATTTGGTCACTTCGGCAAAAAAATTATCCTATAGTTTTTCATTTGGAGTCCAAATCAACAAGAAAAAAATTTAGGCGGAGGAATAACTACGTCTACACTGTAACAACTGAATCATCGCGAGCCCCTGGGGCGCAATCTTTACGATCTTTACGATCTTTTCGACACTTTCAAGATATCTTTGACGAATCGTATGTACATATATTTTATATATAAGATCATAATAATACAGGCAGTAATTATTAACGCATAGTAAACCCGTAGTATGCATCGAATAGGCTGTTACAACACAAGTGCATGAAGTAAGTGTTTTACAATTATTATTTATTAATGCTTCGGCTGGCCTGTCGTCGGGGTCTAAGTTTTGAAAATGCTCATTTTCAATTTTACTTCGTCCCAGGCCATAGGTTATAGTTGTAAATCATTTTGAATTTTTATACATATAAGAAATACTATATATTGTTGTAATATATCCACTGATCTATATTATATGGATAGGGTACGCACGGTTTGGACCGCCTAAAATCTGATACGTGGATGAAAATTTGCAAGTATGGAGGAGAGAGACCGAACACACTCGAATACGCCCGAGTCTCAAAGCTCGTGAAATGGTGGCGGAAGATTTAAATGATGTTCCAGAAGTATGTGTCAAATCTCAATATAAATTACGCAGAATTATTTGAAAATGTTGCTACGGCTATAAATGTGTTATAAATGTTCCTGTAAAGCCATAAATATATTTTTCTGTTTCAATTGTCTACAATTCAGAGATAATATTGCACGACTTGTAACATTCTAAACTCATTTGTTGTTAATGAATAAAATTTATAAATCAATATGTTATAAAGCCAGTAGTCTTATAATTTTTTAATAACAATACTAATTTTTGAAACCCTGTCATATTTTCAAATGAAATGTAATAAAGATATTTCAGAGTCGTTAAAATTAAAATGTCTGCAATTATTCATAAATTTAAATATCTGAAGAGTCTGTGGTTTTCACACAACACAAAGAGGATATAAAGGGAGAAGCAAGTGAAAAATAAATATAAAACTGTGTAAATGGTTTTGAACCGACTTTTATGGTCGGAAAATATAAATTTTCTAAATTGATTTTCTTCACAAATGCTTCCTTCTATACATATGAACATACATGTCAACAGCAACATTCATTAGTGTTTGAAAACGAATATCGGGCAAAGTCGTTCGCAATCGGGTGTTTTCGGTCCTGAAAAAATTCAGCCACGATGTACTTCTATTGGTATCACTATTTACAGACTCGTACCCTATCCATACAGTATAGATCAGTGAATATATCTATCGAAGCCACTTGGACCTAAATATGATTGGAGGCCCAAATATCGCTATAATTTTATAATATAACTGAAAGCTATTAGTAAACGAACGAGTATTAAGGAATAGCTGACTCTCTACAGGGTCGAAGTTTCTGAACGAGCGAGGCACCTCGCCAACTAGCTTTGGTTTATTGCAAAACGTCTCACACGTTAGAGATAATCACTTATTAACTATTTAATATATTATATATTATTTATTTTATATAATATAATTTAAATGCAGATAATCCTTATAAAAACTAATGTATTTTCTCGTTAATGTTTCTGAATGTTTAAATCGCATATCATTCCTTCACAGATTAAGGAAATCTCCAGTCGTCGATTTTCGATCAGTATGGGGAATTCGAGTATATTTCTGAGTTTTTTCGCACAATGCCCCGGATATCAAAGAGACGAAGCGGAGAGAAAAGTTAAATCTTGGTGCGAAAACTCTAGCTTGGATAAATTGAAAATTGATGCAATCTTCACCGTATAGTCCCGTTGGATCGGAAATTCACCCACCACCTCCGCAACAAGGCGCTTGTCGCTCGTCTTCTACGTAGGAAGAACCGACCTTTTTCCGAATATTTTCTTTCTACCTTTTTTGCACTGTCGTGTTTTCCAATTTATATGTGCTCTTTCTTATGATTCTAGTGATTACGAATGGTCTCTACAGCTTCAGGATTTCTTAATGCTAAAAAAATACATCTAGTATTAACAGGGATTTATTCTCATTGTGTTTTTTTCTTTACGAGTACCAAGTCTGTGATATTAAAATATTATTGCTTACTTTCAAAGCAAATAAAATAGAATACGCCACTAGAGTAGCTCATTGCTATATAATAGTTATTGAGTAACAATGAGCCGAATTTATTAAATGCAATGAGAAACGTTGATAATTTGTGAACGAGTATTCCGACATTTCAGTCTTTATTGGTTAATATATTATGAAATATGTATACTCGAAACTAGTTTTTGTAGCTCACAGAATGTATGTGGGAATTACTAGCTTCTTGGAACATAATCTGGACTGTTCAAAGATCAATAACTTCGCAGAGACCATTAAAAAATATAGATAGGAGGGAAACTGTGCAAAAACAGGGCCATGCTGTGCTCCCGCATTAGCTGGAAAACAGGAAGATAGTTTTCCACTACTGTCCAAGACAGCTTTCGACCGTCCCAACAGATAAGAAATAAGCTACCTAAGGGTCAAACGCGAGAAGTTTGAAGCTTTCATATTTGAGATGAGCAACTTATAGTGTACCAGTTTTAGTACAGCATCGAAGACAAATCAATAATCATAAATATATTTTTGCCTTGATAACCTGTTATCAGAATATACGTACCGCAAACAGAGCCATGTACATAGTGTAATCTTGCAGTTTACAGAGTTCAATTTTTTTGTCAATCATTTGTTTAGTGCTTTGAGTTCTAAACTGATATTGCATAATGGCATCCATAATATCCCTCAGTAATTTTTTTTTCCACCTGGACATCAACATAGTATACTGACTTCCATCTAGGTTGGGGTATTGATGCTAGGGCGATAGATATCATCACCATCGACTCCAATTGTGCAAATAGAACTATCATTGTTAGGTTTTATAATGGTTCATTGGAAAATCAACATAATTTTACGTTCAAACAAGATAAAACTTATTTGTCTCTAGAATTCTACTGAATGTTAAACACGATGTTCTATGCCACGTTGATATATGTATATATTTAACACGAAACTCTTATTATTCGACTGAATCGTTATTGAAAGTTTATGTTGGTGTTTAATACAAATATTTCTCCACTCGTATTTATTCTTATTTTTAAATTCAAGTGCAAGAAAATTAGCAGTTGAATTGACATGTTACGGTATATCCTAGTTACTTATATTGAAATTGAAGATCATCTTTCTAGATTAAGAAATTTTATTTTTCACGTGTTCATGCTGATGATTTTATTGTTGTCCCAAACTATCTCTTAAAGAATCCTTGCGAAAACTAATTGATCAATTTTACTTGGTGCATTTACCAATTACTCAGCACTCAAAATAGTGTACAAATATATTTGTATTTACATCAGATTTTCGGGATCAACGTTAATGTAGTGTCTACTTCATGTTCGCAAAGTTTGACAATTGAGCCCCTGAAGGCCAAAATAGGGTAAAAATATGGCGCGAGTAAAAGTGAGTTAAGTTTTTCCGCTTGGAAAAAGGACTTATATAAGTGCTGTGAGCAATAGCGACTTATTTAATGTTCAGGGCAAAAGCGAGTTAAACTCATAAGCCATTTTTCCCTGACAAAAATTAACCCGTTTTTGATAACACAAAATGAACTCACTTTTGCCCAATAACGAAACTTAATTTGCTTTTGTACCAATTTGCAAGATGGAGGAATTAACGCAGATAATGAGTTCAAGAACTTTGAAATCGGTTGTATATTTCTAAGAGAATTTAAAAAGTCTGAAATGTGCAATATCGAGGCCAAGCAGTTTTAATTTTTCGACACAATTTTCGGTTCCAATTATACACGGCTGCTTTTAAATGGAGCAAAAACTTAGCTGTCATTCATGTTTGCTCTCAAGAATATATTAAGTCATGTTTTTTCTCACAATATTTTAACTCATTTTCGCCCACAGACCATAATTTGTTTCGTTTTTACTCGCTGCGAATTTTTTATCCATTTTTACTATCAGCGAGTCTATTGTAGATATGATGCATTTTAAGAAAAATGCTGGTTGCGTCTTATAACAATCTAATGCTTATTTAGTAAAACTTGCAGAAATTTTAGTTTTGCAGAAAACACCTCCTTCAATTTCCATAAATTGTCCTAATTTTGGTCTTATAATTTTGACGACCCGTTTGACTTAGGTTATGGCATGTATCGGCCCGGTAGTCGTCTATAACTATGCTTCAACTTGTTGAGAGTATCCTCGAGTTTAATCCATGCACGGCAGACTTACGGCAAGACTGGCTAAGCCTTAAGGATGTTCTAATCTTGTTTCGCGACTATCAAAACAAGTATTACGTTCTGGCGCCGCTATCAATCATAACGTTTGCGGAATTTTGCATAAATTCGATTTAAAAGTTAATTGAAATCCAAATGTGCCCTCAGCAAATGTTTGATAATAAGGTTCGTATCCAATTTACAAACAACGCAGTAAACCAAAACCGTTCTGGGCAGAATTTCTTCTCTGCAAAACTTTTGATTCAAACAAAGGAACTTTCTTGTCGTTTCTATTTCTCTGGATGACTCAATTGTTCCAGTTTTTGCGAGTGACAGTGGCAAAACGTGGACAAATGTCAATCTGGAAACCTGAAGTGTGGCAAGATGCGGAATGTCAGAAGTTAGTTATCAGAGTCTCGAATCACCCATTTCTCCCGTTTGGGGAGATTACGGGTTTGTGCTTCGGACTCGTCTCTTTGTTCGTGAGCTTTGAGAGTTCCAACACGTGTAATGTAATGGCGCTTCCTAACGCATTACGCAGACTTTACGACGCTCGGATTTTACGTGTCGCTAGGGAGTTGCTACATCCAATGCAACTGTATATATTATGAAGACTGACGAGAGTTAGGCTACACATGCAGAAAAGCAGGTATTGTTAAGGCTCTAAAAAAGCGAGGAACTCGATAACAAAGTTCATTTTGAAATGTTGTCTTCTTCTGGCTGCATACAATTCTTTATATTTTATATTTTAGAATATCCGAAGATGATAAACTTAAATAAAACTGTAAAACATTATGTTGTCCTCTAACATTAAAACGGTTAACCTGGAAATTAAAAATGTTTATTTTTTACTGAATTTTCATATTTTCAAAATAAATACGAAGAATTTGTATATCTTTATACAATCACAATCGCTCTTTAAGATGCGGAAGGCAGAACTACGATATGACCGCTTGAAAAATAAATATGGCGACTTTTATATAAAAAAGTCCGAAAAAACATGGATATTTAGATTTATTAACAATTTTTTAGGTTTTGGTAATAAATAAAATGGGGGTCATTTTTGTTGTACTTTAAGAATGTAATATTGCAAAAATTCAGTTTCAAGATGGCGGCTTAACTGATAATTGGTTCTTTATACTCAATTTTCTAGGCATTTATTATTCTAATCTTATTTTCTGGTGGAATTTAATACAGTTTATTAGTAACTAGTTTTTTTTTTAATAGACGACCACATTCTTCAAAATATTAACTACTTTTACCCTAGTTCTTCTTTCACATTCGGAAAAAGAAATATTCTCGGATTACCTTCCGAATCATTTATAATACCACCTCCTAAATAACTAATCACTTCAGTCCAAATATATAGCAAAATTAAAAAATGAATAAGTTTTGTTCTAAAAATTGACGTATTAGACGAAAAAATTGACTGGAACATTTTCTATTAGAAATAACATGTGGAATATGATAATATTTTTTTAAATTAACGTTTCTGCCGTTTGTATATTTTATCGACCATATTGGATCCGCCATTTTGCAATGTACAAATCGAATATTCAGTTAATATTCGGGAATTTACAAGATTACTGTAATATTTAATTCCACAAAAGAATAATTATTTTTGAGGGCGTTAAAGAAGACCTAGTTTAAGAATAGTGAATATTTTGCACCTGCATTTTGAAAAAATTACTTTTTATCGTTGAACAGTCATAAATTGTATCAAAAACTATAATAATGTAATTAGAATAATAAATTCTTGGATACGCGAGTATAAAAAACCAATGATTAGTTAGAAAACAGCCTGGCGTTGTATATTTTGAAGCCGCAATTTTGAAACTGAATTTTTGCAATATTATATTTCTCAAGTACAACAAAAATGGCCCCTTTTTTGCTGCAATATGAAAACAAAAATTTTTTTAAATTAAAAAATCTCGGTTTTCTGACTTTTTGTGCACAAGCCGACATATTTCATTCCTACGCTGCCATACCGAAATTCTGAACTCAGAATCATAAAGAGATTCCTAGAAAACATATGGCAGGCCTCTATCTCATGTCGAGTGTTGATAGTAAGGTTTGCAAGAGAAGTGAGCACTGAGCGTTATTTGGTGAAATATAGTAATATGTTATAGTAAAAAAAAATTTTGAAATCAAAATAAATTTAACTTATTATTCGGTCAGATCACTAGCTTCGTATAGTGTGTAGCTAAGTATAATGAACGTCATTAAATAAGATAGTGTTAGCCTCACGAAAGAAGATAATTGGATAATCCAATATATATATATATATATATCCTAATTCCTTTACGCTTATTTATTGAAAATACATGCTGCCGAGGTTTATTTCTCGAATTAGCCCTTCTTTTAGCCTATAGCGAACTTTGGAAGTGTCCGCTTTCTGAGAGATTGCCTTCAAACCGCATGTATTTGAACTACTCTAACCTGCAGCTAACAAATAAATATTTTCATTAACGATTCTACTATTGCCGAGAAAGTTCTTTAATTGGCATACTCAAAGTTGCATCTGGATGTTTTTTAAAACAAAAATGGAGTCTTTTTATTATAATGACTCAAATAATTTGAACTCTTTTTTTAAATATATTTCGTATAAAAAATGTACTGGGAATTATTCCAGATTTCAACCAAAATTGGATAAAATTGTCCAAGATTATAAAAGGGTTTTTGCTTTCCATCTAAAATCACCTAAATCTCGTGTTGAAGTTTTTCTACTTAAAAGCCTCTATATTGGTTTTCGAAAATATATAAATGCAATTTTGACTTCGTAAATAGAATGAACATGCTCGGAAATAGTAGAATTACTTTCAAGTCAATATTAATCAATTTTCCTATTGATAAAAAAGCTCTAAAATAAAAAAAAATTGTCTATTTTGGGGAGTTATTAAGGGGTTAAAGAAGTGATGTAATATAAAAAAATAAAATTTGAATGATCATTCAAAGAGTTCGAACGCTTGAAAAATGCATATCACACAATTTGAAATCTCTAGGCTGTTCTTAACAGAGGAAGGCGAAGTCTATGTGTTAGGACTTGCAGATGACCTTACATATATCTTCATCAGAAGTTCTTGTCTGACTGATGTCGGCCTTCTGGATGTTGACAATATTTTCCTGGGATGACATTGGCTTTGAGAATAATGCCTAAAGAATTTGGCATTGTTCACGAGATGAACCCCGTAAACTTTGGATTCTTCAAATCCAACAATTATGACCTAATTTTCCTAAACCTTGATACCGAACGTCTTCCTTTATCAACGATGGTATTTAATTCCGAGTGATAGGTCTCGGTAAAAAAGTTCATTTTGGAAGAAAATTACACGGAGAAAAATAACCGGCTAAATCAGCCGAGAAATCCGCAGATTCTACCAATTTTATCCTATAGGGATAGCTGTTGGAATTCCGTTAGGGATAGCCGATAATTTCAGCTAAATTTACTGAAAAAGTCCGCAAATTTAGTGGAACAAATCTGCTAATGTAGCGGAAATTTAGATCTAAGCGCGAATTGAGTAGGGTTAAGGCTACATTAGCGGAATCAAAACAGCTAAAATTGCAGATATTTTCAGCAATTCCAGCCGAAAATTTTAGCTAATATGAATCAGCTAATCCAGCGGAGTCATTTTTTTCCGTGTATGATATCCACCATATCGGGGATTTCTCCCACAAGCTGGAATCACTGAAACTGATAAACCAGGTTAGAGCTAAAAGCAAATTCAATTCCTTTATGCACGGAGAAAAATGACTCCGCTGGATTAGCTGATTCATATCAGCTAAAATTTTCGGCTGGAATTGCCGAAAATATATGCAATTTTAGCTGTTTTGATTCCGCTAATGTAGCCTTAACCTTACTCAATTCGCGCTTAGCTCTAAATTTCCGCTACATTAGCAGATTTGTTCCGTTATATTTGCGAACTTTTTCAGTAAATTTAGCTGAAATGATCGGCTATCCCTACGGAATTCCAACAGCTGTCCCTATAGGATAAAATTGGTAGAATCTGCGGATTTTTCGGCTGATTTTGCTGATTATTTTTCTCCGTGTGACATTGGAAAATTATAGAAATCGTTCTTTGAAATCTTACATTTTACGGCAAACAAAACAAAGTGCGGAAATCAACTACAGTGAGCATCATCATTTCGCGGTCGATAGCTTAGTTATTAAATTTTTCTTATTTTTCAGGAATGCGTCTTTTTCTAGTGTGTTCGTTGTAACAATTTCGTCACATCCACGATATAATTTTTCTACACGTCTTTGGACACGGGGTATTCTTGAACATCGCGTTATCTTTCCCGTTTCTAACGCTAGGAGTCTCCACCATCTACCACCGGCTCGTCTTATCATACTATAATTTTCTATGGTGCACTTCACTAGTTGGGACGCGTTATTACCGCGTTATCACAGCCATCATAATTTTGATATTCGCAAAGTGTCTTTTTTACATATTGTTTTGTTTATTTTAACAACATTTTTCGACGAACCACGTCAGGTAACTATATTCATAATATTCCTTGAACATTAAGCTTTCGCAGCATATACGTGTTTTGTGTTACTTATACGCCGACATGTTTGAAAAAAGCGCGTTCGAGGTATTTTTGGACGATCGAGGTGGTCACTTGACTTGTGCCGGAACAAACCCGAACACATACACGTGCCTTAACTGCGATTTTGAATAATTTTCGTGATGTTTTACACTTTTCTTAATTCATTATCTGGTATTCTTCCATGTGTATCAACAAATAAATGTTTTCCAGAAATAATTTTCATTTTTTATCGATTTACATAACTGTCCAATAATACCAAGAGATTTTTCAAAATCTCAAAAGCCTACTTTTTGCGCAAACTGCTAAAAAGTGTACAAATTTGAACAATTTTATGAAATTGCTGATACCAAAAGAAAGGTTACTTGTCATACCACAAAATCAAACTTCAGCATTTTCAGAAAAAGCAATTTCTTTTAGAGATTTTGGATAAAATAAAAGTATGTCGAAGAATCCCCCGACCTCCCCTACAATTACTCCACGTATCGCCGGCGCAGTTAAGTACACGATACAAAGAGTAAGTCGCTCGCCCTCACAAATGACAACTGTTTACACGACAGCATAGTTTACTCCAAATATTATGATATCGTATTTCATCAATTGCTAATTTTCCTTAATCTCATTGAATATGTCTAAGTTTCTTACAAAATCGCGTAGAAATTAATGAAACCTTCTATAAAGCCTATTATAACAGTCAACCGGTCTTCGAAACTCTACTACATCTTTGATATCAGCTGGTGAAAACTTAAAGCTACGGATCCGCCAACCTCGTTCTTTTCCTCAGGCATGGAAAAACAGTGTAGAGCATCTCGAGGATCTTCAGCACACTCCATTCATGCCCCGGTAGATAGGTTAACCGACCGACTGCTGGCGGGGTTATGTACACGCGGCAAGCCTGTACCGGTCGAGCTGCACTCGTCGCATATTGCCCTAAACAGCGTTTGGACGTTGTGTACACGTACAGGAAATTACACCTTGCCTCGGTGCGTCTGCACACCCTCATGGACATCCACGTGGACATTCGCTTATAGGTAGATATCATGCAGCGATATACGACAGGCGTTACCGCTCAGCTTTCCCCGGGTATAACGGAGCTCGTTTGCGTTTGAGTCCAATCTATGGAAATAACAACCACGTTGATGAATGCTAAATCATGGCGAGACGCGATTTTGAATTTTCCTCCTTTTGAAATGCTCCAATCCCCGCTAAAGACTGGCCTTGCTTTCGCAGTACAAGGTTATCAAAAGATAATGTTATTATTTTATTAAAGTAATTCTTAAATATTTCAGTGCATTGGCCAACTTCTTTACTGACAATACCACTGAGTAAATAAATTATTTTGAATAGAAGACCAACTCTAATATTGTCGACAGTTTTCATGCAAATTTAATGTAAATAACGTCGTATTTTACTCGTGCACGGAGGAGAATTTCGACGAAATTATTGTGGTAAAAATTAAAGACTGATAGTTTTAACGAATTAACTTGATAATATTATACTTAGAAAAAAATATCACTAAAACTTAAAAAAGACTACGATAGTTTATATTTCCTTGTAGCAAAATGACTGACTTCTGCGTCACCTATTAGTATGCGAGGTCACGATAATGAATTTACAAATAAAGTAACGTTTTAACACTCCGGGAGGAAAACTCGATTTTGCGCCCTGCAGGGAAATATTCGGGTGCAAATTATCTCGAGCCCCACCGACGAGTGTGAAGTTTGTCGCACGAGCAAAGCGCGGAATATTCTCAGAAACAATATTCCCAAAATTGTAGAAGAATATTCCCGGAATATGAATTAAATAAAGAGTGCGATACGAAAACATTTATTTTCAATTTTATGTTTCAAAACCTTTTGAATATTTATGCATACAAGTTTCCATACTATTTTTATTTTAGATTTATTCGTTTTTTGTAAAATTTATAAAGAACTATTTGAAAAAGCAAATTTATTTAAACTAAATTTTATTGCAATTTCAAAAATCTACCAACTCATATTCGTATAGAATTAAAAGCAATTACTGTACATTACTCTCTAAATATAAAGTCGAAACTACTGGTGTAAAGTAAACAGTCGGTGCCTATAAAACAACGAATAATAATTTTGACTGATTAAGAGGAAAACACTAATTTATTCGCCAAATTCAATTAACTTACTTTAGTCATTAATTAATTTAAGTACTTCGGTAACGCAGATTAGTAGTTGTGGACATATTAAGTTCTAAAAAATACACAAATAAAAGGTTCGTTCAAATTAACAAAATTAAATTGGTTTTAAACCGGGCTTCTGACCTATCAGGATGTTTATAAATAAATATAATTTACGGATTCGACCTACAAATTGCATTAGATATTAAAATGCTATAGTTTAAAAATCTCTAAACATTTTAAACACCTTGCGTCATAATCACGCGGATTCCAAAACGCTAGGCTTTGTCGAAACATTTATAATCTCAACTAGTAATGCCGTTAACAACGAAAAAAAGAAAAAGATAAAAAAACTATATTCATAATTATAAGGTTAATACAATTTCGATTTGACAGTTCTTTCGAATAAACTAAAGAAAGAAATAGGCCATTAGTATAAAAATACAATATGAAAACTAGTGTTGGCGTGGTGCCTCGCTCGCTTCGCTCGCTCAGAAACTTCGACCCAGTGGAGAGTCGGCTATTCCTTAAGACTTGTTTGTTTACTAACAGCTTTCAATTATATTATAAAATTATATTGATATTTGGGGGTCCAATCATATTTAGGTCCAAGTGGCTTCGATAGATGTGTTACAATAATATAGTGTTTCTTATATGTATGAAAATTGAAAATGAGCATTTTCAAAACTTCGACCCCGACAACAGGCCAGCCAAAGTACTAATAAATAAAAGTTGCAAAACACTTACTTCAAGCACTTGTATTGTAATAGACTATTCGATGAATATTACCTGTTTACAGTGTTTTACTAATTACTGTCTGTATCATTATCATCTTATATATACAATATATATATATATATATATATATATATATATATATATATATATATATATATATATACATATAACAATAGTCATAAACATTTTAAACCAGTTTTTATGGCATTATCGTTGACTTTAGGAAGAAAATGCATACAACCCATTTTGTAGAGAATTTAATGCTCTATCTTCTTTGTTTGAAACATTTTAAAATAAAATTTGTATTTTTCAAAACAAATGCAAAAAACTACGAAGAAACTTAACTGGGGCTAATGTTTTTTAGTAATCGACGGATGGATCTGCGCCAAAATCTAATCAGATCTAAGTTATGCCAAGACACGCATTTTAAACAAAAAATTTATGTCATTAAGCTTATCCGTACGCGAGACAAAAAAAACGGGACGTATGGACGTACGGACGTACGGACGTACAAGATCACGGACACAAATTTTTTTATTGTTGATTTGGGCTCCTCCGGGTCTGAAACGTCGACATTTGACGAAAAACCATAGGGTTATTTTTATGCGTTACTAGTGGCTTTTAAGTAGTTCATAGTAAATTTATGTGGCTACAGCAGACAATTTTTCTTGGGATTTTACCATTCTTACTCTGCAAGTATGTCTCAAAATTAACATAGGGAATTGTAACACTTGCAAGAAAATTTTTCTGCGTGTAATATAGTTTCAGTGCATGTTTTGACGTATTCTCATAGAATTTAAAAAAATTTCTTATTCGGTAATATTGGTAATTTATAAGTGAATTGCTACCTGAAATATAGTATATAGGCTTCTACACACCTGGGATCTTGCCAAAATAATTCATACAATTTAATGACTACCAATTTATCACTGGCACAACATTGACTTACCTAACGAAGGTTGAATTACGAGCATTCCCAACAAATTGGCAAATTAATGCTTACGAATTATTGACAAATTTACAAACAAATTTTAAGAATCTTTTATCAAAGTTAGAATATGCTTAAATTGAAAAACATATATGCCTGTTGCCTAGATCTAACCATTGCATTTTTACTAAAACTGAGAAAAGAGGGAAAACAACATTCAAATCTAATTGTGAAACAATAATAGACACACTAGTAAATTACACTCGGATATTTTAAACGGTGATTCGGCTAGATTGATTCTCCCGGATATTCGACGTAAAATTGAAAAATAAATAATCGACCAGTTTTTAATTCTATAATAACCAACTTGCAAAAAGGAAAAAAATGCTGAGAGTGCAATCCAAATGGAAATATACTTTAGAAAATGTGTCATAAAATTCGAAGTGATTTAACGTCGTTTAAATACATTAACTGCATAGTGTCAGGAGTACTAACTCCAAAATGATCGTACACATCTATAAGCCAGAGAAAGGAAATTTAAATTAGTTATTTTTGGTTCAGAATATGCAATTATTAAATGAGAATTAAATTAAGATTAAGTAAATTCTAGACTTACCTTATTAATAATTGCTACTAATATCCTGACTTTAATCAAGTACGTACAACATAGTTATTATGTTCGTTGCTTTTGAAAGTGCAAACTTTGAATTATATTATTAATAAGTTAGTAGCCATTATTACTATATACTAAGTACTCACCAGCGTAATTGAGATTCTTCTTAATTGATCATTCTGCAATATTTTACTAACTTTTCCCTGGAGGAAACACGCTGTATACACCCACTTCTTAATTAACAGAAATATGCAATACACAACTAGAAAACTGTAATATCAAACACAACATTTTCTTATTATTATTTTCCTATTTACAAAATTCATGGCAGCTCCCAAAAACCGACAAGGCAATGTCGATTGCCCTTTTATTTTTATCCATGTTTTTAAGACAGAACTTTGCTTAGAAAAATATATCAGATGCGAAGGAATAATAACTTTGTACTTTATTTCGATATACTATAATGTGCTAATCTTTCCAGTATTCGTGATAAAACTTTTAGCATAATTTTTTTTTTTTTTTTTTTATTTAAGCATTTTAAACCTGTCAAGGTTTATTTATGCTACACGAGTTACAGCAAATTACACGCTACTTTCAAACTTACTTGCTACAATTACAATTACAATTAACAATATGTAGACTGATACATAGTTTGGCATATATTTGAGATTAGATTTTAAGGTCACAATCTTTGAAAAATGTAATTATGTGCTGGCAGGCTTGTATTTCAGGTTTACTTAGGAAAATGTCTATATTCAATGGGGTGTAGTACTTTAATCGAGACAGAGCTTGCAATAACTTTCCCCTTTGATCATCATATAAGTTGCACTGCCAGGTCACATGATTTAAATTTTCGTTTGCGGATTGGCACTTGCATTTAGGATCACATACAATATTTATTCGATGTAGTGATTCGGCTAGATTGTAGTGGTCGGCTCTACATCTATTAATACTAACAATAAATTCTCTTTTTAGTTTTTTACCAGCATACCACGGTTTCTTACGTTTTTCAAAAAACGTTTGAAAATATTTCTTGCCTGTGAGAGAGCTTTTTTCAACGATTTTCCTATTTGTTTCGGAATGAATTTCTTCTTTGAAGTATTGGTACAGATCTGTGTATGGGATAGTTTTTTCACTTTTAGTTTTTTCGTTTGCAGCTTCCTTGGCAAGTAAGTCAACTGTTTCATTTCCCTGGATGCCTCTGTGCGAGGGAATCCAGAAAAACTTTATTTCGACCTTGTTATTGAAAATAATTTCTCTGTATTTTTTCTTCATCGAATATATATAAGAATTTGTCTTAACGTTTAGCGCAGTAGAGTTTAGTGATTCAAGAGCACTTAAAGAGTCTGAGAAGATATAAATTTTTTCGCAATGAGTAATACCCCGTGACATATCCAACGCGGCGTCCAAAGCTGCGCATTCCGCTGTAAACACTGATGCATGATGATCTAACGATTTTTTAATTATTGAATTAGTTTCCGGGCATATGCAAGCAGATCCGGTGCAATTACTATCTATGCGTTTACTACCATCAGTGAATACAGCAGTAGCACCACTCTTTACAATGAAGTTTAACAACAGGGAATTTGCGTTTTGCTCATTTTTTAACTTTTTCCCTAGATTTGTGTCAAATGGAATCGAAGTGGAGATTGTTGTATAGTCGTTGTGATACATGCAAAGATTATCGGACGTTTTAATCAATGTGTATAATTCCATAACTGCAGAAATACATTTATCCATGAGGCGTTTGGGTTCGCATTTATTTTTATTTCGCAAATATTGATATTTTTTAATTGTTTGGCAAGTAAGTGAACTGTTGTTTGAAACGACCTTAGCAATGAAGCATTTACCTAAGTATTCGGCGCGATCCGCTATGAGGGGAAGTTTAGATTCGCCGATGATAACGTTATTAGGGGTGCTAATTCGATAGCCAAGAGCTGCTCTAATGGCAGATCTTTGTATTTTTTCGAGTTTTTCGACAAGATTAATACGAACAGGAAAATATATGAAAGAGCCATATTCAATAATAGACCTTACAAAACTTTTGTATAGGCTAGTAAGGGTTTCAGGGTCAATGCCCCACCATGTACCACACAGAAACTTAATAATATTCAAGGCTTTAGAGCATTTTTTTATCACTATGTCAACTTGTTTCGAGAAATTAAGCTTGTAATCAAATACAATGCCAAGGAATCGTGCATATTCTACAGATTTGATAGCGAAATTATCGATTCTGATTTCAAGAGAACCGGGATGAAGATTCTTTTTATTAAAGTGAATGAACTGTGTTTTGCTTGGAGTAAGCTCTAAACCAATATCTAATAAATTCGTTTTTATTTTCTTTTTGGCATTTTCAAGAATTCTTTTGCCGCGCTTGATCGAAGTGGCATTTATATATATAGCCAAGTCATCCGCAAACTGAGAAACAATGATGCTTTTCTGCAAATTTTTACAGACATCAGCTACATATAATATGTATAACAATGGACTAAGTACTCCTCCTTGAGGAACGCCTTTAAAAGTGAGTCTGTAATTATTATCTAAGCAGTCTGTAAAAATGTATCTTTCATAGGTTATAAACTTAACGAACCTGATCAGGGATGGAGAGCACCCAATTTTAGCCAGCTTTACGAGGAGAATTTCTATGTCTATGTTGTCGAACGCTCCTTGCACATTTAGAAAAGCCGCTAACACGTGTTTCTTTTCTAAGAACGCCTCTTCAACCTTCATCGTGAGATTGGTAAGGTTATCTGCACAGGATCTGCCTTTTCTAAATCCGTTTTGATCGTAAGGTAAATAGTTGTTATGCTCTACCCACCACGTCAATCTGTTCTTAAGCATCGTCTCAAAGAACTTACATAGGCAAGAAGTAAGTGAGATGGGACGTACGTTATCGCTATCAGGTTTAGGAATAAAGTGTACAAAGGAGCACTTCCAGGTCTGCGGAAATTCACTTTTAGAATACATAGCATTATATATGTCAACCAAAATTAGTTTAAATTTTAAAGGGAGATTTTGTAAGATTTCAAAATCGATTCCGTCTGTACCTGGTGCCGCATTTATTTTTTTACTATCTAATGCAATGATTAATTCTGAAAAGTTAAATGATGTATCGAAAAATTCATTAGCAGAGCAGGGTGTAATCCACACTGGATCTGTAGGCACCCAATCAGGACTCAATTTGTTTAGAGCAGCTTGTATTTTCTGTGTATTTTGTAAGTTTTCAGATGTGTTTAATGATTTATTTTTTGTCCAACTATTTTTAAATATTTTGCATTTTTGCCATACATAATTTGGATTTGTTTGAAGATTTATGCTCTCCGCGAATATTTTAAAGCACTCTCTTTTTTTTATTTTTATAGTTTTTCTGAACGTGGCGCAGTATTTTTTATAATTAACTAAGTCATTTAGACTTTTAGTTATTTCCCATTTTTTATAAGTCACTCGTCTAAGTTTTTTTAATTGGGAACATTCCTCGTCCCACCAAGGCGTTGGATTTCTTAACTGACATTTATGTGCATGGAAATTTTTTATCCGCGGAGTGCTACTTTTTACTGCATTGGAGACAATATCGAAAAAAATGTGGTACTTTTCACTTGGTGTCGATTGATTATATTCATTTGTAAACAATTTATAGTAATTTTGGTCTAGAATTTCTATATAATCCGACCAATTAGTCCGTTTGCTCTTAATTCTAAAGGTTTTTTTAACGTACAGGTATTTGCGTGAGTCAATATTTACAAAAATGGGAAAATGGTCTGATTCCCACGTCTCATCATTAACACAAACATGGATTTTTTCAGCAATATTGGTAGTGGAAAGAATTAAATCAATGTTAGAATTAAACTCGCGATGTACATCAATGTAAGTGTTTGAGTCAATATTATGAATAAATAAATTATGCGAGTCTATTGAGTTGGCGAGTCTTTCTCCATTTATATCAGTGTCTAAACAATTCCAAGAAATGTTGTGCGAATTAAAGTCTCCTAATAACAGGCAATGACCCCGATTGTTTGTATTGTCTAGTACACAATCCCATTGCGTTTGTGTTAATGTGTGACCTGGAGATCTGTAAACAGCTATTAAGTCAAAACTTGGGCTTACATTGTTTATCGTAATTCCACACATTTCAACAGAAGTATTCGGAGAAACGAGATTTTTTATTTTTATGAATGCTAAACTCTTTCGTATAAGAAAAATTATTCCACCTCCTCTTGATCCTCTTCGATTTTCTCTGACAGTCATGAATCCAGCATAATGAACCGGTATTTTATCTGTTAGCCAGGACTCCACACAAACAACTATGTCAACCTTCTTTAGGATTGTTTCAATTTCCTGCCTTCGTTGAGAAAAACTTCTAGTATTCCAGTAAATAATTTTAAGCTTTCTTTTATGATTCATTTAAATGTCTTAATTTTACAGCCTTTCTGTCGAGCTCATATCCTCACTAGATAGCTCATCAAACATTCCGGGGATAGGACAAACTGCGTTTTTAATTTTCGTTAATCTGCTTTTTATACTTCTTTCTTTAATGTATGGATAAATTTCAGTAAGCATTGTTCCTAGATCGCTTAAGTTTGTAGTGTACGTTAATGCTATATCCTTTATGTTCGTTTTACCATAAGTTTCACTTACAAGAGCGGCTAGCTGTTCAAATTTTAAAGGGTACTTATTCAGTATCGTTGACAAGTTTTCTTCAGCTACTTTAATTTTCTTTTCTATATCCTCAGCAGTAGGATTTTGTGTCGTTTTAGCTTTCTTTATTATTTTAGGCTCTCTTTGATTCAATGCCCTTTGAGCATTCGCAAATGTTTTCTCGCTTGAAGTAACAGATGAAGAATCCGTAAGCAGTGGTCGCTTCTTCATTGTTGTATCGCGATTTATATTTGGGAACTCGCCAATTGTTATCACATTATTACTCTCGGTTTCTTGTGTTGCTTGTTCCTGACTTGGGTTTGAATCTTGACTAGCGGGCGCAATATTTTTACAGAATTTTGCAACGTGCCCTTCTTCTTTACATAAGAAACAGGTAACTTTCTCGGACGACATATAAATCCAATAAGTTGTATCTTCATGTTTAATTTGAATATGTGGTGGAAGTTTCTCAATGTCTTCTCCTTTTAGATACATCTGGCGTCGAAAACTGAGGATATGAGTAAATCCAGAATCGTGCAATCCAGCTCTTATAAACGATATTTGGGAGACTGGAACTATATTTAATTTCTCAAGTTCGTCTACAATAACTGAATGAGGAATTATGGGGCAAACATTTGATAAAATTATTCGTTTGGCTTTAGTTATAAGTGGTCTTATAGTTAAGACTTTTCCATTAACTTCAATTTTGGTTTCTGAATCATATATATATATATATATATATATATATATATATATATATATATATATATATATATATATATATATATATATATATATATATATAAAAGCTCTTCTAAATTATCTAATTAATTTTTATTCTAACAATAAAACCTTTATATTTTATTTTTACATTCATTCCCCTTTGTAGAATTATAATATATACAGGGTGGCCACCCTACATATATATCAGAAAATATTAAACACCTTAATAGCTTTAACATAATTCACCACATTTTTCACTAAAATTTCTCAAAATTCAGTAAAAGATGTAGTATTTAATATAATGTAATATAATATAATAAATTATTTATATGTAATAAATTTACTAGATGTGAAATTCAAACAATATTTCTGGGTAATTTTTAAAGTTACTGATTACAAATCTGCAGTTATTTTCCATAGTAACTTCCGTTATGTGAACCAATTTTTGTAGTTGGACACGAAGTTGATATCCAGAAATTTCTAACAAAGTCGGGCTTGAATTATTAATTGTAAAAAATTAAAGCGACTCGACTTGATAAATATAGAACATTCTCAAATAAGAAAAATTACATTTATCAAGCGCATTGAATTTTGGATATTTTCATTTCGTTCTCTTTTAATACGCGAGGTTCATAACCTCGCACAATTTTCTTAATCGCACCACATTACAGTTCATGCCTCGATGGATGAAGTTCTAAATTAGCGTCTTATATCACAGAACGGTAGGGCTACGTTTAAACCTCTGGGGAAATTTCGGAGTAAGCTAAGTGTTTGTAGTCGAGCCATTGACAGTCCAACGGAAATTAAATGAATTGTGTATTAAATATTTGTGAAAATTAAGTAATTGTAATGAAATTGAAAATATTCCGATTTGTTAATTTTCTATTTAATAAAAATTATTATCCCATACTATGTACATTACAATATAAATTTAAAACTTTTTAGCGAACGTAATAAAATGAATCAATTGATGTTCATTTATTGGCTTTGCTATAGTTCTTTTTCAGTAAGGGCCTATAATTTGTATTCATTCTATTCTTTTAATTATATACATTCGCTGAAATCGCGAAATGTCGATATTTCAATAATTACATATTTCATTTATTAATACATAAAACAATGCAGGTTCGTACAGTACATTTATAAACTTTAAATCATGATATAATATAAGTCCATGATTTAAATGAAAAAAGTTGATATTGAATATGATTACTATCTACGTGTACTTTTTAAAAAAAAATTATAGTTAATTTACTGTTTGGAAATAAATTTGATGTAGACATGTTAATAACTGCATAAATCAAAGCATAAAAATATTTAAAATATTTCGTATATTAATTAGAGTTTTATGGTAATCCTACCTGATTTGTGGAATCTGTTTCGCTTTAATTTCTCAGTACTCAGATGTTATGTTCATTTATTGCTGACATATATGGGTGATTCTCCGGAAAAGGACGCGTTGTTGAATTATAATATTTCTTTTCATGAAATATGTTAAGGGTGCATGCATTCTGAAGAATTTGAGGTTGCGCTAAATTCAGAATTATTATTATTACAAATTTTATAACCTTCTGTAATACTTTCTAGTGTATCTCCGGTAATTTGCATTTTCTTCGCGAGAAAACGGTTGAAATTTGTAACTCGGGGCAGCTGATCACGAATCTAGCATCGGATTTGCAAAATTAAAAATGGCGGCTAGAATATGAAGGAGAAATATGTACAATTTTTCTTGATAAAGATGGAAATGAGTACTCGGGGCTTAATTAAAAATTAATATATTAATTAAACTTAAAATTATAAACTGATTCAAAAAGGAAAGTACGTAAAATTTACATTTGATATTCATTCATTCCGAACATTATAAATTAATTATTAATGTTTACAAATACTACATATTATAACAATAACTTCATTATAATACAATATTACTTTCTTGTTTTCCGTTTCGGTTGCTTCTTGGCGCAGTGTTTTTTCTGTTCTGACAAAGGTTTTATCGTCGCAGTTTTCTTCGATTTTTTTGAAATCCATTATTTACAAGGTTTAGTTGTCCTAAATTATAATGTAAGCAATTTTCATTAATTTCGCAATTGTAATAGCTCATTTTGTTGAATCGAATTATAGTTTTACCGGATTTGGTCCATTTAAGTTGATGGACATTCGTCTTTCCGATGAAACATTCAAGGCTTTTCGGTAACTATTTATGAATGGAATTAATTTCATCTTCGTTGATTTTTGTCATGAAGACGTATTTGTAAATATCTGAATAGTTATTGTAAGAGATTAATTAAGGTTAGTTGGTAAACAAACCTTTAGTTGCGTATAGTGTTAAAAACACATTTTAATATAATAATGTACTATAACACATCAAGAGTAATACTTCATCTGAAATATTATAAGTACCATTCCGTCGTAATTTGCACTAAATGAATCATATATTTGTAAAGTATTAAACTGTTGTGTAAGCGAGGCATCTTGAGTTAACAAAATGTTTAAAACATCAACGTATCAATTTGTCAATTTGTCATTATAAACAATCAATCAAGGATAGTGTAAGAAATATGCGCAACTCTAATTATAAGTTAATCTCAATACTTAGTGAAATCACCAAATAGTAAAAAGTAATTATAGCGAATACATATTTGCATCTCTATTACTGGTCTACCTGAGGATCTCATCAAAATCAGAATCATCATCGGTCATCGTCATCATCATTGTTATTCTCGTAATCTACATCCACATCATTATCATCAATATCATCAGCAGCAACAGAATCATCAGTAAGAATAGTGTATGTTAAATTTTCTCTGGTCATGTAATGAATAAAATTTGGAACGATGCTAAATTAGCTTGTTAAATTTTCCACCGCAGTTCCTCTTTTGAGCCTAGAAACTCATCTGCACTGGAATTTATCATGGAACAAGTTGGATAGTTCTCACGATTTCTTACATTATTTTGGAAATATTGAAAAAATGAGAGATAATTCACGGAGCAATTACGCTAGGGGTTAGTTGAGGACCTTCTGACTTTCGGTCGAATATTCTATTAACTAAGCTACAGATCCTCTAAAAAATGCATAACAGGAAAGTAATAATTGACTATTCGGCTCGTTATACCTGTAGTTCTTATCCAGTAACGACCAGGAATCAAAAACATGCAGAAAGTGTTACCAAACTATTTAGAATGATTCGGTCATATTGGCAATAAGAATGTCCTGGACATATTTAAATTTATTACTTAACCATTGTACAGCTTTATTTTACTTGTACATTAATATTTCCGACTTTATAAAAAAAATTTTGAATGTTGTAGTAGAAACAGATTATCATCAAACAAATCGCGATTATTATATGTTTTACCCCAATTTTTAGCATAATTACTACGTAATGCAATCTTGCCCTTCTAGACAACGCGATGGTTAAGAGTTTTGGCATGTTTCCCTCAGAAACTGAACATTCCTCAATCCTCAGGTCGAAAGTTCGAATCCCTGCCAGGCAAATTTTTCTGTTTATTCCCATAATGGATAATACACACCGTGAACGGTTTTTCCATGGTCGACATGTCTATTGTCTGTAGATATTATCTTGAATGAGAATAACACAATATATGCGATGGGTCTGTTCTATGTGAGTAGGGTATTTATGTATTGCTACTTTATCTATGTCATTCGGTGAGGAATTATGATAATACCTTTCCGATTCGCCGCATAAATTAATGGCATAAAGTGGCACGTATGTATGACCTATGTATGTAAATAGAGCAAGTGTCAAAAATTACCCTGGTCAATGATTACCTCAAAAAGAATAATTTTAAAAAAACGTTGAAGGCTGAAGAATCCAGTTATGCAATAATGAACCATGTATATCAATATTCTGTTACAAAAAGATAAAATGTATATAAAATTTATAAAAGGTCGTATCGGAAGCGGACTCCTATTTAGAAAGCACACGTAAATTAAGTTTATCCAATTCATTGCGGAATCGTAAAAGTTATTTTAAATTTTCATTGTCCCTCAAAACCGTATTCATCTTCTCTGAGTTTCCCCTTAAATCTCGATTCCTGCTATGTTGTATATATGCATTTCAACCGAACTAAGAGAATTTTAATAGCTCCCGCTTTGAAAGTTTCTTCACTTCATTACGATATTGCGGAGTAACGCGCAATACTCACGAGTGGTAGTTATTTACGTTGAGCCGGTACCCCTTTAATTTTGCGAGTTGGTTTTATGCGCATAACAGCGTATGAGTACGTTGCAAACGAAGGAGAATGGTGTTCGGGGCGATTACAAAATGTAAGCGGCTTGTTTCAAAAATTCGTAAAGGAAAGTAAAAAATCAAACGCGCAGCTCATTGCAGGAGTATCCATTGCTCTATCAAAATAATAACCGACAAACAAATATTTGCCAAATAGAAAACCGATACATCCATACTTAACCGCATAAACAAAATTAGACCACAAAACCTTTGGTCGAATCGCGGAAAGTTGGCGCCCAGGAGATATTCAGCACAGGACATCTAATTAACCTACATACCTAGGGATCTCCAATGGATGTCCACCCGATCTCGCTCGAGAATCGAAAATCAGCAATAGACTCGTTATTTGTTGAGTACTAAAAATATATGGAACTATTTACTCGCATTCAGATACCAGATAATTCCACAATCTTGGCATCTTAGAGCCCTTTCCTAAAAGGTCCTATATGTCAAAAGCGATGACAAAGCGATGAAACGAAACACATTTTTCTAATTTCATTTAACATAGTTAATTATTAGACTTATTACCTATATTAAACTGTTGCAATAAAATAAGCGTTATTTTAGCACGGCGGTAGTTTTTAGCAGAGTGACTCTGAGTTGCGGACGGTTTAGTATCGATGCAAATTGGCGGGAATAGCAGGGAATCAGATAGAAGTTGGGAAATTGCTGTTAAAATATTAATTGCAGGTTCCTACGACCTTTATAATTTTAATATGTTTATATAAGATGCACTTATTTCATTCTAAATTTGTTAGATTTAAATTTCAGTCTATTTCGTTTAAATAGTTCATACTGGCTAGTGATTATGGTAGTGAAGATAGTAGTGTACATGAAATGATGACATTTGTTAAATTATTATTATATTTCTGACCATGGGGTGGAAAACAGATGAGTTCTCATCACATGCAAGATTGCCAACCAAACCGAAGGCGAGAGTGGCAAGCACATGGGAAATGCTTATCTGTTTTAGTTCTTGAGTGTTGAATACGATTTTTCTGCCCAATGCACTGAAAGTGAGCATTCTCGCTACGCTCGGTTAGAATACGTCACTTTCTGTGCATGTAGGAAGAAAATATATATACTAATACTTTTTCCAGTTGTTGTAAAATATATTTTGTGGGAAGTCTCCAACTACCGACCCTCACAAAGGTTAAATATTTCGAAGGTTTGTTAATTAATTTATATATATATTTACGTGGTTTAAAATATTTCTACTACTTATTTTATATTGTTTATTGTAAATAACCGAAATACATCATTACTATTTTAAACCACATAATTTTATAAAAGGCCGAGAAAATAATTATAATATGAATATCATGCATACATAAGATACAAAATTATAGATAATTTTATGTACAAAAGTTTGTTTCTTGGGTCATTGGTAAGAGAAAATGTGATTCACACACTGATGACCGCGGCGAACCTTATCATCGCCGGAAGTAAATTAGGCCGTCGGAGGTGACAATTTCCGATAGCAAACGGCGCTATTGATCGAGCTTCCGCTTTTGCACCTGTGCGTTAACTCCGCGACGTTTGATGGGCAGACAATAAATAATCTCAGCACAGGCTACGCGCCTAATCCTCGGGGAATCCCGGCGCCATTTCCCGGCTGAAAGGTTCGTTCACCGCAGCTTTCGATTTTCCTTTTCGAACGCGCCAACTTGGCAATCGATGTATCGTATCAGTCACCAGATTGAATTCTCGTCCAGGAATTCCGAGATTGGCCCTTCACTTGAGAGACTCGGTTCGCCACTTTAGCCGCCGTTGGTTGTTTTTCAGCATCGACTTTATTATACCCCCTTGAATATCTGACAATCAATCGTGTATCGGTACATTTACCTTCGACCGCACGGCTATCTTGTTTCGTAAATATGACATATATTAACATATACATATATATTTTATATTACACGTATATATTTTATTAATCTTTTTTTTCATCATAATAATGTACTTTTTTCGGCATAAAGACGTACTTTACGCTTCCGTTTGCGGTCGCAAAGTAAACTTTTACGCCTACTGGGGGTACAGTTTAAAATATTACTCCGTTTTTAGTAAAGACATTTGACTAGCTCCCTTCGAGTCATCTTCATGCCACTCTCTGCTCCATTTTTCTTATATCAACGAATTTTACCCCTACTACAAAGAAAAATAACGTTACATTATAACTATTTCGGAACCGTAGCCGTAAAATTCGATTTTACAAACTATTTTTAGGATGTAGATAGTATTTTTCGGAACAAAGGTGCAAAATAATGCGCCCGTATTGCAAACCTTTTTTTGTCGCACTAGGGGTAAAAAGCAATGGAGCTCTCCGTTGCGTAAAAGTACGAAATGCACCATCGCCCTTTGCTCAACAAACACGAATTGCTAGTAGCATTTTGCACGCTGACAATAGTTACTTTCGTCCGGTAGGCGTAAAGTGCGACTTTGCGCCCGGTGGCGATTGACGTGCCCGAGGAACAGCGAAGCCGGCCCAAGGATATCACCGATCGCCTGAGGCCGAAAAGTCTTACGCCCTACGTGCGAACTTGATTTTTCGTCATATGTAGGCGGAAAGATCATACCTCTTTGCGCATCGATTGGCAGGTGTATAACTGACTTTCACGTCTATTGGACGTTAAGTGAGACATAGAGCAAGGAAAATTACAACTGTCGGCGATCGACGGCGAGAGGGCCGTCCCCGTCGGACTGAGAATCGCTCCAATCACCCGCAAAAAGAGGCGTAAAAACGTACTTTACGCCTACAATGACGAAATAGATATTTTGGTATCAAGGGCGTAAAATAATTTTTATGCCCGTAGGTGATCACTGCGCTAGAGGAACGGTGAAGCCGACCCGAGCGTGTCGACGATCGTCTTGAGAGTGTAAAAATTTACGCCCGCGATACGAATATAATTTTTTGAATCAGTAGGTGTGAAAAAAGGCCATTTTTCAATGATTATAGACAATGAACACTCAGCAGAATCCCTATCTTAATACATTGGTCATTTTATGCCCTGAAAATACGCCATAGATTAAATTTTATGCCAACAGAGGCGTGAAATTGGCATTGTAGGCCCACAAATATTTTACGCCTACTGCATCAAAAAATAATGTTTGAATCTCAGGTGTAGAATTTTCACCCTCACGAACCTCGAGCCTCGAGTCGGCTTTGACGTCCCTCTGGTTCTATTGTCGAGGTGCAAAACTCCATTTTACGCCCATGATACAAAAATAACTATTACCCACGTTTGATAAGTTATTCCTTATTGACTTCTAAAATCTAACCACGATTAAATGTCATGCATGGTCTTCTGATAAGACAGAACTTCTTGAATGCTTACCATGGGCTGATCCACTAACTAGGCAAACGCACTTCATAACTTGTGGCTTATCACTTTCATCATGACACAATCAATATTCAGCACCCCAAATATATTTCTACTCGAGTTAGTTAGTTGATTTCACTTGATTAAATAAATAAATGGTTCTGTAAATTCAACTAACACACCTCGATACTTGTTAGAATGTGGTCGTACCATCTTCCCTGTATGCTACGTCAGAACAAACTCTACAAAACTTCTGAGAGATCGCAAATCCAACGCTGTTAATCGAGTAAATTCGTCAATCATAAATTAAACGAAGATTTGAACAAATTAGTTTAACAAACTATTATCTGAACCAAACTTAAGGACGAATCGATTAAGCGCGTAGGAATTTGTTATGTCGTAAACGCTTAATTGCGGACCTAAGTTATTCGGCTTTCAACTTAGTAACGGGAGCGCGATTCGCTACACGGAATCCACTTCCATTCGACATTATTACCGCACCGCCTCTTTAACAAACACACGTTAGAGGCCAAACGTGCATGAGGTAACAGACCAACCAGGCGAATGCAGATCTTGGAGTATTCTCGCGCATCGATTCTACTCCACCGAGCGCTATAATTGCTTAATATTTCACACCTAGCCCTTACTAACCTCGTAACGTTCTGTTAATATCAACGGCGATCAAGATCTTCTTCATGAAAATCAATGTGGAAAATTAGCGGAGATGGTTTTCGCTCCTTGTTGAGTTTATGGTTCAATTTTTTTGGCAGTTATAACTATTGTATTTGTACATTGCAAACAAGAACTGAGCCAGAAATATACGATATTTTTTATCTCCGGAAGTTCTGCAAATCCACTAATTTGTGCACTATACATTTATTATGTACTGTAGATCGCGCTACATTACTTTAAAGGGTCGGTTATCATATCGCAAGACCCGACTACATGTTGGTTGCTATATTGGCACCTTCTACTACTTTAATTTCACTTGAATAACATTTTGATGACTATGAGGTCGTTAGCATAATTCCTTAAGTAGTTTCACCAATTCCTTGCGCTACCGTCATTGATTTTGGAAGCCTTACAAGCATCACAAGCAGCATTTCTAACAAACAAATGCAAAGTTTTCTATCACTTTAATGTTTGTTAATAAAAACAATATATTGCCTTAGCAACATTCATGTTCTAATACATTTGTGTTCATCAAGTGCAAGACATTCATCTTCTTGTCATCCAGCTTTATTCATAATTATTTATTCACTACTTTCCAGTTCACCGAGTGTATTCCTTCGCTACATGGAGACAATGTCATCTTAGTATATTCACTTTGTTCGATTCGCAGAATTATCACTTTAAATTAGTAAACAGTTGAAACATCACACGATTCTAATTATAATAATGTGAAAATCCTTGCTAGTGAAAGAAATTACAACAAAAGACTTCAACTGGAGAACTTTTTTATAAAGAAAAATAAAAATGCAGTGAACATCAGGTTCGAGAGTTCTACCTTACCGACTGCGTATTACCCTATAGTGAAATTGTAATAATTGAGGGTGTTAAAATAATGTTTTTCAGGAAATAATTTATTTACTATTACTAAATTATGTTTTTGAGGCATTCAGTTGATCACATCATATTATTAACAATCCCCACTACAGATAAACGTTCACATTTCGCGGGACTTTCATTCGTAACGCCTAATGTCGATCGGTGTAAACTTTGTTATGTAATTTTCTAATGTAATAGCAATGACCTAAAACTTGTGCATCACACACTAAGATATGTAATTTCGCGTTGTAATTGCCACTTATATTCGGTGAGACAATGTTTTTGCAATAGTTGTAATTTTATGATTGTGAATATTGAATTTTATATTTTTTACATTTTATTATTTATGTTATTAAAGATTCTGAAGATGGCCCATATGGAGGCCGAAACGTATTTTATGTAGAGTTTTATTTAATACCAACATCCAAAAGAGATACAAGGACCGCACATCCCGAGAAACATTTCAACTGTTTACTAATTTAAATCAACGGTCAAGAAGCTAGAAAATTTTAAAAATGGTTTTATAATTATCACTTTAGTTTTGTTTTACTTGATGAGATTCCCGGCATGCATTTTTTCTTCACAGAGGAGTTCCCCATGCCACTACACACTGCAATAGGTGTACCTCGGAAACTGAAGGTGAACTATCAAAAAATCTGTAAAGACTATGCTAGAGAAGTATGTTGCGTTTCGGATATAGATTATCCGCGTCAAACTCGAATGGTAGTGACATTTGACAGGTGAGAATATATTTATGGTAGAATTATATAAAATGTGAAGAACAGACTGATTAGATTTTTTAAATCCCAGTGATTAATGGCGAAGGAAACATAAGAATTAGTGAAAGTGGTAATTTCCTTCTGGGTTTTTGGTCGAGCTTTTGAGTGCGATATTGTCACCCAGGATTCTCTCTTAATTTCATTCAACGAAAAGCACTACGCTAACTAATTAGCGGAAGGGTATATGCTGATAATCAGTGTATATACACTGATTCGTAGTGACTTTTGCTGATTCAAATTAAGAAGCCGTCCGAGTTTGATAAAACTGAATGCGTTTTATTGCTCGCTATATTCTATTCGTTCTTAACATCGAAGCAGTGATACTAAAACTTACCATCACTAGCCTAGTTTATTTCTTAATTTCTAAGTAATTAAAAGTGCATTAACCAAGGCACTGGCCGATTTTTCATGGTCGTTATCTAGAGAACTACCGTAGAGCACCGAGCCGCATTGTGCCTCCGCACAACAGTACCAATTCTCGCGGATTTACACTTTCGAAAATTGAAAAAATCAAACGATTTCTGAAATACAAAAATAAAGGTTTCAATTATTGATGCTTTCACTTTTATGACCTGCACATTAGCTGTCAAATTTTTGAAATGTTGAATTTGACAACATTTCTCCAAACTTTTAAAGGTGACTAAAAGTGTAGTAGATGTTTTTGGTCATTGTGAATTATTTTGTGAATACAAATTAATATTAAACATTTAATTAGGACAACATTGGTCGAGGATACTGAAGTCATGAACAGAAAATTTAATAATTTTAATAATTTACTCTTTCCTTTGAGGTGATGGCAGATTATATGCGCAGATCAGTGTAGAAAGTTGAACAAAATTGTCCAATCTTACAACCGTGGGTTAGGCTGCTTTGAAGTATTCTCACTTCTCTGAATTTGGTTGCAATCACCAATGCCCAATTCCCTCTTTCGTTATCTATTAAACTTTTAGTATATGCTTCAAGGGAAACTTTACTGCTTCAACTATATTTTGTTTTTCATATGGCGGCTGGAGAGAAAAATATAATAATCTAAAAAAAAGATATAAATCGGTATTCCCGCAACCCGCATATCCTGCCAAGAAATCAATACCATTCATAAGCATTAAAAACATTTTTACCATTCACCAAATTGTAACAATAACGGCACTGTTTAATGTTAAAAACGCTCATTGCTGGTCAACGTATTTCCCCACATTCGAAATTCATAAAACCATAATTTTCGAATTGTTATTGCATATACTGCTACTTGTCCCAGATAGCTTCTTAACCGGATTTATAACAGTAATTCTATTCCCTCTTCTTTCATTAAGCAGTCTTCAGTGAATCTGTATAATATTCAGTAAATATGAATGTCTATAAATTTGTCATTTATACTGAATCCGCCATTTTGAATTAAAAAAAATTGATTACGTATTCATCGGCGATCCTGAAAACCTTTACAGTGGATCTCAAGAAATTTTAAAAAAATTCGGTCTCATGTTTAGATCTACCATTTTGATTTGGAGAAACTGATGCTAAACTGACTTGCGTAAGGCGCCAGATAAATGAACACCAGGTGAATAAGAATTTGTCACTAATTGCGTAAAAAATAAAAAATATAACGTTGAATGAAATAATCTATGAGTTCTACTCTATCTGGAACATTAATCCACGACACGTTAAACTTTAATACGAACTGAATTCATAGTATTTTTAAAAAATATATGCCAGATGAATGAGAATTTGATTGGACACGTCATAATCCCAATTATAATTTTCGCGCCCTTGGCTAGTAGAAGCATGGATTCAGCAGTTCGCTTGCTGCACTCGTATTTATTTGATATTAATCACATAACAATATTTAACCATCATAATGAATGATAACTTTATCGGAATGTAGATTCTTAATCATTGTATCGAGTTTTCATCTGCCCGGCGAACGGTAACAAAATCAAGGGACAAAATTTGAGAGCATAATTTTTTACATGAATGTAGGATATAACTATTAAAAATTTCGTCAATGTAAATTTCCAATTCGATACGTAAAAAGTAACATTTATTCAGTGTTTTAGCTGTGATTTTTACAAAGGTGTATGCCAGATGAATGAGGAACTATCTTATGTCCATTTTTTTAATGAGAAATATTTTGATATCGATTTATCTTAATGGATCCGATTAATTTTTACAATTTTCATGACGAATAACATAGTTTATTTTCAAAATTAATAAAAAAATTTCGTTCGGCCGCTCAAAATTCTCTCGTTTGTAGAACTATTATGGCGATGAATAAAATCAAACGATCGCTTTTGCGAAAGAAATCGATGATAAAACGCAAATCTTAAGAAAACACTCACTAATTCCAAGACTAAAGATAGCCTCGACCTAATCAACAGAGTTCCCAGCATTTACCGTCGAATCCCACAGGATTTGAAACCTTTCATCCGACTGACAAGCAAAAATGGACCGCACCATTGTTGCCGCAACGACCGAGCGATTGGGAGAATGACTGCGTTATGGGATGGCCGGAAATCCAGGTGGCCCTATGGTCGAATCGCTTTTTCAGCTCCAATTCACGGCGCCTGGCTGCATCGTTTTCCTGCTTTCATTCTGAAAATTCTTCCTGTAGGTACGAATGAGTTGCACTAACCGTCGGTGTTTTAAGCCGAGCTTCGTTTCCTTCGTTACACCGACTTCTCGTCCTCCCTCGCTCCTGCCCACCTCCTTCCGCTTTAGCGCCTCAGCTACCCCGGCTGTATAGTGTTCTTCTCGCAAGATTGGGATCGTACTAATTAGATCGCACTACGTCGAAATTGCTGGCGAAAGTCGAAAGACTCGTGTTACAACGCCCGGTAATTAAGTGGCTAACCGTAGGAGATTCATGGCGGCGCTAAACCTCGAGGGACTCGCAGCGCCGGAATACGGGCGCGATTAGGGGCACATACCTTGTATCCGGAGCTTCGTTATTCCTGTTATCTTCGATATTAACGCTATCGAGATGCAATAATGATACCTAGTTAGGTGGCTGCATTTTTTGCGCGCCTACAGTGCCAATGGACCCTGCTGAACTTGACAAACCCGTTCTTTACCTTAACGACATTTAGGACTTACTGACGACTTAACATAGATATTTTAGCTTCCTAATGTTTTTCCATCGAATATCATGACCATAATCGTTAGATTTAAATGAAAATCAATATGGAACATATGATCCAAAATACGAAGCGACCACAATAATCGGGACTAAAATTCCACCTGGACAATTTCGGATTCAATGTAATAATTGGTTAATATTGAAGATTGCATGTTTTATTAATGTCAGATACAAAAGAGGAATAGCCTCTGACTTTCGTCGACCTAGAACTTGCTCCCATGATGTACGTGGTCTCTTTTTGTTATTGATTTGGTATTTTGGTCTTTGACCTCTATTTTTTAATGTTTCCTTCATTTTTCATCTTGGTACTTGTATTCCGTGTCTCTTTTGATGTTTACCTGTTTCATAAACATAACAATTCGTTGAAATAGTATTTTGAGGTTGACAATTGTCGAGGTAGAGGCATTTGCGCAAAATGTCCGGAATGATTATGAGCTATTTTATATTTAAAGATATTAAACATTTAAAAAGTTTTTTTCAAAAGCCTTGCATCATAAACCTACAACAGATATTATACCATTAAAAATGCCGTTGCCACATGAAAATTAAAAATAAAACCAAATTCAATAATATTATTACCTTCACTAAGTGGATGTAATCTCATAATTATTGCTTGACTATGTGAATGCAGTCTTATCGTTAGCGAGGGAATGTTAACATATATACAATAATTTAAAAAGTATATCTTTGATAAAACAAGCAATGCCTGAATTAACTCGAAAAATATAACTCCATTCAGATCGAAATGAATATAACCTTTATGGTCATGCAAGAAACACTACTTTTATATTAAAACTATAGTGTTGTCGTGGTGCTTCGCTCGCTCAGAAACTTCGCCCCTGTGGAGCGTCTGCTATTCCTTAATACTCGTTCGTTTACTAACAGCTTCAGTTATATTATAAAATTTACCGATATTTAGGGGATCCAAACATTTAGGTCCAAATGGCTTCGATATATATATGTATTACAACAATATAGTGTTTCTTATATGTATAAAAATTGAAAATAATTTACAGCTATGACCTATGGCCTGGGACGAAGTAAAATTGAAAATGAGCATTTTCAAAACTTCGACCCCGACCACAGGCCAGCCGACTGTATCGAGATCGTCACCATTTCGAAGGGCCTTTACATATTTCCCTAACAGGACACCTTCATTTAAGAGGTACTGCTATTCGCGTGTGCAATGGCCTAAGGAAAACCACTTTTGTGGGAAAAAACCTACGCCGGGTACATATCGATAAAACATCGATTCTGTTCGTAACAATGTATATATACAGGGTGTACCAAAAGTCTGGAAACACCTAAATATAGTGAAAACAATGCAATTTAGAAAAAAACGTTTTTGATAAAAGTTCACCCATCTTAACAAAGCACCCCGAAGACATGTAAATCCGACCCAGCAACCTCCACGCAGTGCATATTGGATAACGCTAATGCCGGCGGTGCTTAAATTTTGAGTGCTCACAATTCAGGCAAATCTCATCGAAAAAGACCTCATAATATGCGTTTTGAAAACGTCTCGACATTATCTAGAAGAATCAGTAGGGGAGAACGGGGTAATCACGACAGGTCGGATAATTCCGACCCCCCTAATATCTCGCTTACAATATGACATCCCGTAATGTTATTCAAATTTTGTGAAAACACTGATGAGTACAACTATTTTGATTGCGGTAGTTGTTTATTTACTTTGCATTGAACCATGTGGCAGTGATGTTATTGTTTCTTACTGCGCTAATTTAGAAATTGTAGTATTATGAATAAGTAAATATAGTTTGAAATAATTCTGCAAACGAATCAAACGTAAGTAATTTAGAAAGCCTTAACCTTAATGAAATCAATTTGGTTTTTAGTGAGATGAGAGTGTGTTTTTAAGTGCGTGTATTTTTATAAATAACGAACGTGCAGGGTAATTCCGACCCCTAATGTACGGGGTAATAGCAACCGTCCTTTTTCGAGTTTATTTTCGTTTGCTTTTTATCACAACCATATTAGGCAATATTATGTGTACATTGTATATAATGTATCACAAATGTGTTGATTTTTTTTCTTTCTACATTTCGACCGCAACATTTGAATTTGCTTTCCTTGTTTTCTCGTGCGATATTAGAAGTGACTACTTGCGTTTTCATTTTTGACCAACAATGTAGAGTAGGTATGTGATCTACGTACGTAGTGTTGTACATAAACAAGTTATTGTGATAGCAAAATATTATCTTCTTTACTTATTATTAATAAAAGTAAATTAAACCTATAAATCACTACGAAATTGTGCTGAAAATAAACACGGTCGGAATTACACCTTTCAGGGTGGGAATTACCCATACTATGACAGAATCTGAAGAATTGCAATTTTTTACTAATGGAGGTATAATCCTTTAATAGACCTATAACAAGGTATTAATAATATCGATTTTGAAATTATTGAATGTTTACCCATTCAATACTCTTTTTAACACTCCGTGCGTAAAACACAATTTTACACACTAGGGCGAAATTTTCATGTACGTAAAATTGCGCTCTACTCACGTCGTATTAAAAAATATCGTATGCAACATGGGCGAAATACCGATCTCCGTCGATTGTGATTGTCACCCTCGCTCCTCTCGAGCGACAAACTTCACACTCGTCGAAAATCGATAAATGCGCCCTTGTTGCATAAAATACTATTAAAAAAGCATAACGTACAAATTCATTAAATCACATTCTCTACCTCAAAAATCAATTTCGCTTAGGTAGGTCGGAATTACCCCGTTCTCCCCTAATAAAAAATATGGGGTTCCATTTTAAAAAATGAAGTTGACCTTGACCTGACCTTGACAAGGTCATCCAAGGTCAAATATCTAGTAGCGTTAAATGGGTCTTTAAATGGGTCTTTTTAAACCTTATAACTTTTATCAAAAACATTATTTTAGAGATATTTAGGTGTTTCCAAACTTTTGGTACACCCTGTGTATAATCTTAGAATGTACTCAACAAGTAAAAAGATGTCTTAAAGATGTCTAAAAGTTATCCTTCAACAGATAAAGGTATCTTTAAAGTGTCTAAAAGATCTCTAACATATATCTTTTAGATATCTATAAGTCATCATTTAGATATATCGAAATAGGTATTTTTGTCACACCTGCACAAATTTGAAGACTTTACGTGCCGGTAAAGTAATCGAAAACCACAGGGCGCCACAGCTGTGCTTCTGAGCATGTGTAAAGGGCAATCGAGCATTTTTGGCCGCCTGCCGGGCTTTTTTTTGCACGTCCGCGAATTTACATACAGATGTGACATAAAAGTGTACATATCGCGAGTGGATACGCACGGTACACACTCTGGCGATATTGGGGACTCTCGATGGTAAAGAATCTGTTACTCGCCATCGGCGATTATCAGTATTTACCCCCTCGACCCCTCTCATCGCCCTCGCTGCAATTACTTCGTTTCCGCCCTAGATACGTAATATAATATTTCGTATCAAGGGCGTAAAATAACTTCTGCGCTCAGAGCCCGAGGTACCGCGAAGCTTCAGTTGTTTCAGTGTCGACGTACGATAATTTTTTTGTTGAGGTGACCAAATTCAATACTTCGTCGGACAATAGTATACGCATTTTAAAACAGTTTATCGTTGACTTAAGGAACAAAATGCATATAACCTTTTTGTAGAGAATTTAATGCTGTATCTATTTTGTTTGAAACATTTTTCAATCAAATTTGTATTTTTACAAAATAAATGCAAAAAACTACGAAGAAACGTAATTGGGGCTAATGTTTTTTAGTAATGGACGGATGGATCTGCGCCAAAATTTAATCAGATCTAAGTTATGCCAAGATACGTATTTAAAAAAAATGTCGATACGCTTATCGGTACGTGAGATGTCGCGAGAAAAAAAAAACGGGACGTACGTACGGACAAGATCACAAACACAAATTTTTTATTGTTGTTTTGTGTTCCTTAGGGCCTGAATCGTCGATATTTGATGATAAACTATAGGGTAATTGTTTTTCCGGGAACTGACAAAATTCGATACTTCGTCCAGACCTACGGTCTAGGTCGAAATAATTAATGTATTATAATATTATCGATAATCCTTTCAATTGCACAATTCGACAAGTAGGTAAATAACTAATAGTATATTACGATACACGTGCGCGATACGGCACTTGTATATAAAAAACTGTATATGATATCCTTTTTTGGGGATTCTTGAATACAAATATCAGAACGTGAATATGTCGTATGATACTGGCATTTCGATTTTTATATTTTTTGTTAATTTCGTTTTTAGTAATTTTGGAATTCATCTTTCCATTTTGACACAAAGAATAGGTAATTTTTTTTAAATTTGGGGTGAAAGTTTACGTACCAAAGACGATCAGAACCAAATTTCGTTGCAAAAAGGTCCGTATTTGAGATATCGAGATGGAACGGTATGCATTAGGTTGAAATGGATATTTCTTTGTATAGTGAAGGCTGACTTTATACTTATATTAAAAATATATTTTTTCGCGCGAATCCTAATAATATAATTTTTTTCTTTACATTCTCTTTTTGGACAACATTTTATAACTCAATATACAAAATCAATTAAATATCAAAACTGATTACTTTTTAAAATGAAATAAATAATTTATATAGATGACAAGCTTTAGTTTGAACTAAGCAAATAATTATATAAAAATGTGTATGGAGAGTTAATGTTGTTTAGTTACTTTTCAAAACAAACCAGGAACAAACTGCTGGGAAAAATCATTCACTCCTGAAATGCATATTCATGTTTTTAGGTTTACTGGAAATCTGTAACTTTATGACAACGTTGTTTGAAATATCAATAAAATAGAAAAGTTTTCGCATTTGAAACTCGGGTATATGCAAATCGTATTTCCGGAATCTAACCAGCATAAAATCTCCAATGTGAATTAATGTAAGGAAGATTTATATCGTGGTAAAGTTTTCCTAAAACTGCAATATTTATGACGTCTGGAGATAAATAATTTATTTTAATATTTTGTTTCTAATTCTGTTAATTGGGTATGACTATGAGTTAACGCGTCGTCAAGAGGAAAAGAGCCAATAATCTAGAGATTTAAGCTAAACAACAGACACAATTTAGGTGTAAATAATTGAAGCTGGAAAGAAAAAGGCAAAATCCAAGAGAATAAGAGAAAGACCAAGTAAAAAATAAGGAGATATAAGTTCCTGTTGGAGCAAGTGCTAAGTGTATTCTTTATTTGTATGATAGTAAAATGAGTCTATTAAGTAAAGTAAGTAAGTAATCGTCTAGGAAGTCATTAAAGCTTTTAGCTGTTCACGCAACAAATCTTAAACAATTCACAAAGAGCGAAAAATCGTAATGACATTATTATTCTTTAATAAGTGAAGCGTAAATAATAAAGAAAGAAATTCGACGGACGGGATCAGCTCAATTAGATAAAAAGGAAATGGCCATACATCGATAGGCACTCAAACGGCAAGCTGGCGTGTTTGAGTGGCTGTATCGAAAGGCGCGCTGGAAAAGCTCCTTTTGTCTATAATTCTGTTCCATCCCGCTTTAACGTAGTTAAAGTGGAGGTTTTCGAATCCGTTTGCCAGTCAAGGGAATGAAGATGAACTATGATTTGTAGAATTTGATATTGAACTGCAAATAGAAATGTTATTGACCCGACTAATCAAATACCACCGTCGCCCGGGCTACACCGATGAATCAAACTATATCGAAAAGAAAATATCTACATCCAAGTAAATGTTTATTTAGCAATCACAAGTAAACCTTTACTTGAATTAAACAAATACTTTTTTTTTAATTTAATAAACGTTCCTTTTTTTAATTAGAACATTATTTCCTTGAATAAATAGATGTCGCGCAAACCGTTGGTATTTATCTACTGCTATTTATAGCATCGATTATGCGTATAATTCGAAATTAATATTTAATTGAATACAAATAATTTCTGTTAAGTTACATTTTTATAGTACGAATGATCCCATCTTTTAGCATTAGAAAATATGCGTGTTGTCTAACAGTTATCGCTTTGCAACTAATTGCTTTATTAAAATAATCATTTTAGTTAACTAATACAGCATTTTAAATTATTTAATTGATAACATATTTTTACAAAATTCTTCGTTTTTTATGTCTTTATATTCTTACAACTAAAAGATACATCAATAATCATTATAAGTATTCACTATGAAATTAATTATATTATGACTTAATTCGGCAGTCAACTAAAATCCAATGAAAATGAGGATACTATTCACGCATTGGCTTTTCTGATATTTACACACCATCCGAACAGACCCGAATTTTGTTTCAGAATATTAATTATAAGAACTCACAATGAACACGTAAAACTCCATTAACAAACTTCTATATGTTTTGAAGCCCCCCATTCACTTAAAAAAATCATCAATTCAATCCTTTAACCACTGTATACTACATATTGCATTATAAGTTTATCAATCAGAGGTAGATAATATGTTTTTCATTTTCCGTTCCGTTTATAATATCTCTTACAAATCGATGTGGCTATCATGAAAATAGTGTAGAGTATTGGTACAGTACGTTTTGGCGCGCCAGGACGTTCTAACCTCGCCATTTTGGCGGCGGATGTTTTGGCTCCACTTTGTTTGGCTTGGCTCAATTTTGACGCCAGAATACTTGATCCTATTTTTTTACGAGTCGTATTGGATTAAAATGTTTATAGTAAAATATATTTCAAATGTTTCGTAACATTCGAGAGGGGAGGGCGGATCAGGCCGATATTTGCATGTTATTACGTGGGAGAGGGGAGGTACGGGTCAAAAATGACATGAAGAAACGTTACGCTTATTTATATAGCCCTTTAGCTGCTTAAAAAAACAGCAGTGGTGCCACAATCTGGCGCAAAGGGACGGGACCAAAACATCCGGCTCTGGGAAAGTTTATATACACCTATGTATATTTTTGTTCCACTTATTGATCTTATAAAATCTATTACAGTTTTATTAAGTGTTACACTTAATTTATATTGATTTGTAGTTTTATCAGAGAATTATATACTTAGTGCTTTCAGGTGTTCTACTATTTAGTTCACGATCAGGTCCACTTTTTATAGTCTTAACTAATTTAAAAGGAATGAGACATTTTCAACCGATCTTCTGCGTTTACCACATAATTTATTCCTTTAGTAGTTTTTTTATTAAGTACTTTTTCATATAGTTAAATTAGATTTGAGGAGTATCTGGGAAAGGAGGTTCTTTTTACCTAAACAATACCAAAAAAGTGTTCGTTCTTAGATTATCTACTTAATTCTGTCATTAATTTTACAAATATACTTATGGTTCTGAATGATTAATATATACATAACGTAAATTAAAATATCATTAGTTACAGAAGTCGTATTTTAATAAATATACACATGGAAAATGAACAGTAAACTCTTTGAATTGTTAGAGTCGACATATAACATAACACGTATGTTTACCAAATCAAATTCAATCATGAATATTAATCAGAGCCACCGTGGTATGTTTGATACAAAACACGATCGCCATTTCATTCCATTCAATAAAAAGCAAATAATATTATTTGTTATTAAGGATACGTATGGCTGACCAATAAAATATAATTTAATAAATGCTATAATCGCTAATAATCATTAAAGACACATATATTATTTCGATAGCGACGTCAAGTGTAGACATCAACTCTGAACACGAGCAGAAATCAAATTGAAGATACACAGGCCATGCTGCATCAGCCCCTACAGCTAAATGTTGATGCACAAATGACACACTTCAACGAATTAATAATCTGTTCAGGAATTCCATGTTTCAACGCAGAAATGATAATTACAATTGTATTTGTGTTTATTGGATTTCTAATATTTGGAAAAGGTTTTGATTTTCTGCTGTTTGCATATCGAAATTAAGAAATGACCGGCATTTGTGTTGTTTGTGGTTTTTCTTGTATAATTAAGAAAATAAACCCTACATAATGATCCACAAAGTGAAATATCAACATTATAATATATGATTGTTTGAAATTTATAAATTAACATAAAACTGATACCAAAAATATTTGTATGTATCCAAAAGTTACAGAACTTATACAGTAACAAATTTAAAATTCACACGAGGAAAAGAGAAGTATTTTTTTATTAAGCACAAAACAGTCAATATTTATTCAGCGCATGTGGTCGAGAAGGATCGATCGTCGAAAATCTTTAATTCGCATTAGCTCTGTCTTCGTTAAAACCTGTGATTCGGTGCATGGCTCCAATTTGGAATTATATCATCTTCCAATCGTCATAATATGCGAAGGCAATCGTTTGATTTGTGGAACACTGAATACAGGTACTCAATGACGAATATTCCTCAACTCTATGACCAACAAATAAAGAAGGATTGGCAAACATTCAATGACGAACATTTGATGAAGAACCTAATCGAATTAGTCGAAGATTAATACTCCAATCATGCCGAGGAGCGATAAGCATACCTCATGGCTTACACTGGGCACTACTCGGTTTGCGCTTATTTCGTTCTTCTACGCCAACCTGGGTCCTCAAAGAAATCGGCGTACTTAATCAACAACACTCTTTCAAATTGAAACAGTGACACTCACTGTGAAACATTGAATATTTACTCATTTTCAGGGACAAAGGAATAACTGTTTCAAAATAACTGCTTCATCTTCACTATTCCAAATTCAGAGAGTAGAAAATATACTCTTTATTTTTTGCGACCAAAGTTTCGATGATTCATCACGCAAACTGAACACTTCTCATCTGCTCAATTCCCATTTACCCCATTACCACATACTAAATTCCATATAGAATAAATAAATCGACTTGCTATATAACTTTTACAATATTCGCTTAAAGTCCAAAGCAAGAAATTGTTTACACAGAGAGAAAAATGTTGTATCATACCATCAGATGTTATCCAGTACCATCAGTATGTTATTCAGTAACATCCATTTCTTTCCGTCTACACAGTCGTTTACATATTTTTTTTCTTACATAATGCGTGTTTACAGCTGATAAATATTCACTACATCTTTTTAATACTTGTGTATAAATCTTTAATACCTTATATCAGGATATACTACTGAATTGTTTAACATCTCTAAATGTGAAAAATCTAGTGACCAAAAAATAATAAAGGAAGTAGCCTTTTTTATATTGTATGTTGAGGTACATAATTATAAATTATAAAATTCAAATCGAATAATTCAATATCATTTCGAGATGTTATGCAAACCTTTATCAGCTACTGATTAATTTCACAGCTTATCAATAACTTTATTTGAAGCGTAATTTATGTGATGATAGATTAATAATTCCTTTTATTAGTTATGGAATACTTAACTAGCGTTGGCGTGGTGACTCGCTCGCTTCGCTCGCTCAGAAATTTTGACCCAGTGGAGAGTCGGCTATTCCTTAATACTCGTTCGCTTACTAACAGCTTTCAATTATATTATAAAATTATATTGATATTTGGGGGTCCAATCATATTTAGGTCCTAGTGGCTTCGATAGATATGTTACAACAATATAGTGTTTCTTATATGTATGAAAATTAAAAATGAGCATTTTCAAAACTTCGGCCCCGACAACAGGCCAGCCGAAGTAGTAATAAATAAAAGTTGCAAAACACTTACTTCTTGCACTTGTAATAGACTATTCAATGCATGTTACATGTTTACTGTGTTTTACTAATTACTGTCTGTATTATTATGATCTTATATATACAATATATATACATATAATTCGTCAAAGATATCTTAAAAGTGTCGAAAAGTACGTACGTATGTACAAGATCACGAACACAAATTTTTTTATTGTTGAATTGGGATCCGTAGGGTCTGAAACGTCGACATTTGATGAAAAACTGTAGGGTAATGTTTACGCCTAAGGTCTGGGTCGAAGTAGTAGATCAGAGACGTATGCATCTAACTTTATAAATCGAATTTACTGATTTTTAAGTTAAATTTGGTATTATCACCATTTTTACAATTGTAATTGGTAACCGTGATGCTTCGACGGCCTGGATATAATCGAAACTTCAATTTTTAGGTTTTATAATATAATTACACATTCGTTGAACAGATTCCGATGATGGAACGGTGACTATCCTAGTCATGTTCAGTTTTTGCAATGCCCTTGACATTGTTACATCCAAACGATCTTTCGCCGTGCAAGCTGAGAGATATTGGATTCCACGCAGCTTGCCAATGGTATTTCTCCTATTCCTCTAGATAGAAGAGACAAGCAGTTCTAAACGAAGATAGATCCCTTTCTAACTATTAGATGCCTGTGAGTTGTGGTGTTCTACCACTGTTCTAGGGCCTCTATTGTTCTCCATCTTTATTAACGACCTCTGGCGAGTTCTCAAACAATCGAAGTAAATGATTTTTGTAGACCGTACCCAAAAATGTCTCCAGGTGCCTTTGGTTTTTGTATAAAATTCGGCAAATCATCGTTGATACTATCCGCAAGTGTCTTTTGAATTAGAAACCAAAAAAGCCGCGAATAGCATAGTCATCAAATACCTAATAAAAATGCAAACCGCACAAATGCATATTCACAATAAGAAAAGTGTGTGACATTATCTTCCAAAACGTAAACCATTTTGAAGCACACACATGATACTCTGTGGAATATAGATCGTAATCATGTTATAAAAATCAAAATAAATTTCTTCTAAATTTAATAATATTCCGTTTCACGTATCAAAAACTTATTATATTTTTATATTTTTTAGTATTGTAAGATATATTTCGCCATCAGTTGTGTGATTCCTTCTAGAATATTCGTTTTTTAATTAAAGTTCTAACAACATATAGTTCTATTAGTTCCTGCATGTACAAAAGTATCTTTTACGGAATAATGTTTTAATTCTGATACTAGAGTTAATAGATGTTTTCTGTATAAATAAACGACTTTATACAAAGTTTACCTAGTAGGTGATATGTCGCCATAAAAACTATATTTAGCGAACTTAACCTAACGTTCCAATAATCAGAATATGAGAATTATTCGAAAATCTGTAACTGATGTTTTGGGAATGTTTTATTAAGGCTGAGTCTATATCCACGTACGGAACGACCCCCACCCTGCCTCCCGGCCCCCCTGCGGGGGCCGCGCCCGATACTACCCGCTAACCTAACCGCGAGAGGGGAATCACGGAGTGCGCGCGGTGGGAGGCATTTCGTGCGTGGAAATAGACATTCCGTTTTATTAATTTTCAAACACTATTTTTATAAATACCAAACGATTCCCGCAACTCATTAAATATGGTTCCTTCAAATGTCTATAATACTGACAATATTTCATGAACAATTAGTAGGACATTGTTGAAAATTATTTACTTTTGAGGTTCGGAGGATGAAAATAGATTTCACTTTCACAATTTGTTTTATCCGTAACAGATGAAATTGCACACGCGGCTAAAACTCCTCTGCAGGTTATATTATTTTTTTGTTATAGTCACCACGTAATGAAAAGTTTTGCTTTTAATTTGAATATGTACTGCGGGTGAAATTAATATCTTCGTACGAGAAAGTAAAAATAGACTCAGTAATTTCGGGACACAGCGCGGGCGTTGAAGTTTAAAATATGGCGCTTAAAACGTGACGAGTTGCAGATTGAATTCTAGGGCGTAATACTCTCATCTTATGAGCTTACACGCACTCGGGTTTATAACGCGTAATTACTGGATCAACCTGTGGATTTCGTAGTATACATCGAAGCTTGAAGCTTATACCGTTTGAAATTCTCTTACGGTTGAACAAACGGGATTGTGTACCGATTCCCTTTGAAAATTTTGCGGAACAACTAGAGACTGCCTAACGGTAATTACTTATCTTCCAATGTTAAGCAAACAAACCTTGTAAAAAGTCTAACCTTTTCTATGTTAGATTTCCTATATTTCGAATTTCACTTTCATAAATATGTATTTCCGAAAACGCATTCAATTTTTAAATAAATTCTAATTATTTATAGTGTTACATATACTTCGTATACAGATACACAATAATATTGGCTTCCTTCTTGGAACTGCGGTAACGTTCTTTTTCAACTTAACTCTGTACACATATTTTCTAAATCACATCTTATGAGTTAAATAGAAATCGTGCTGAATTTTCCCTAACACGCGGAACGAAGGATCTAGGTTATGTACCGTGATTGTATTCCATTGCATTCTGCGATGTATTTCCCCACTAATCGATCATAATTTCTAACCTTTTATTAGTGATGGGCTTTATGAAATTGAACCTCCGGCGATCAAAATGGCATACGCGCGGATTTGGCCGGAAAACTTTTGCCCAGTAGTCGATTTTTAAAAATATTTCAAATTTAAATGTTATTGCTTAATCCATATGCCGAATGAAATGCCCTATAATTTTTTCCGTTGAAAAAAATTTACAGGGTTTTTAGTTTTTTTAATAAAAACCATGTTTTTGAAAAGTAACAAATTTCGAAATTTGTTCACTTCAACTCGTGGTAACGTCCTCAATTTTTGAAATTTCGGAATAAAACAAAATGGAGATTATAGGGTAGACGTTTTCGAAAATAAATAAAGAAAAACAAAGTTAATATGTTTATAAACAAAAAAGATATCCATTTTTTCCAAGAAAATGTAAATTCTCGGTATCGAAAAATTTAAGCGCTTCGTTTGACAAGCGAATTTCGAGCTACTCGAAAACTTTAAGTGAGAAAGTTGTTCGTTATGACACGAAGAAGATTTTTGGAAAGTTTCATAAAAATCGGACTATTAGAAAAAAAATTGTTGATGTATAAAATATACCCCGTATTTCAGTTGTGTAAAATCTCAAAATTTTCGAAATAATAAGAATTAAAGTTTAATACATATCAAAACATGAATTTGAATATGTGATGAAAATAGGTTATAATTCGAGTAAATATAACTAACCAGTGCGCTCGATGCTGACTGTTGGCGATCGCTGGCACGTGTGACCGGAATGGCGGAACTGGCCGAATTTGAACGTGCGAACAAGGCCGATCAGTTCCAGAAGTCGCTTATCCTGAAATAGGATGAGCGCGAGGAACTGTAGGATGAGGCGATATCATGCTGTATTTACATTAACTGGCTGCTTTAATAGTACGGCACCCTAGACATATTACGATGTTAGGTTACCTTTATTAGCCACTGAACTGTCTATGCTTTAAGGACCGAACTTATACTGCAATAGAATTCACTTAACCAATTTAGCATAATAACATTCAATGCGTTCAAAGTGTCAGTTTTCATGCTATGAAACCTAGATCCTTCGTCCCGTGCAGCAAATGAAAACCTTTATGACATCCGTGTCTCCGATTGTTCATCTCTTGAGTATCACTTAAAGTGGCATATGATATTGATTCCATGTATTATATCTGCAATCCAAATACACCTAACTATGAAACATTGTGTTCTACTTTGTCAGTAATATATCAAATATGTATCAGTTCTCGCTACAAAGCATCAAGTTGAACTAAATTACAATTCTCAACGCAACCATAACTACACTCTGAAAGATTACTTCGAGTAAGAAGCCCGACCGAATCGTGCATAGTGCATGTCCCTGATCGTAAATCACTATATGCATGAGCCATGCGTATAATATGATAGACGATGACTCCGATTGGTACGATGAAGTGGGAGAGCACGAAGGCATAATTTGACAAGATTATGCACGCATGCACTTATTTTGACAAATAAAAGTAAGTAATTGTTTAAAATTTAATAAGTAAATTTAAAAAAAGGAAAGCAAGAAAAATAAGGGAAAGTCTACTTTACCCAAAAAAAATATAGCGGGTTTTTTTAAAATAACATCTCCTTGTCCAGCCGCCAATCTTTTTTGTAATCGTAAATAGACGGCAAAATACATCGAAATTGTCTATTACAACTGTTTTTTTAATGTTGTTATTGCAATGCTTACCCGATCGTTGTCATTTTTGTGAAATGGGATTACAAACAAAAACTGAAACAACCGAACGTGCAACGGAAGGATGTATACGCACTTTCAAAGTTAAATTAGTTTTTCTCATTTTGTTGACAAACCTATTAAGAAAATTAAATACTATAAAATCACACTTATATAGGTGCCACCCGAACGAGTATTTTCCATTTTTGGTTTTAGATATCTCGATAAGTCGTCCCATGTCCGGATAAAAATAAAAACGTCCATGATCCACGGGACGTTAAAGTGTCACCAAAAGTGAAACCAGTAATTACTTCGACCCAGACCATAGGTCTGGCGAAGTATTGAATTTGGTCAGTTCCCGCCAAAAAATTACCCTATAGTTTTTCATCAAATGTCGACGTTTCAGGCCCTAAGGAACCCAAAGCAACAATAAAAAATTGGTGTCCGTTAGGTTGTACGTCCGTCCGTCCGTCCGTCCGTGGGCAAAATTTTGTATGCGCGATATCTCGCGACTGGCAGGACGAATTTAAAAAGTACAAACGGATTTGGGTTTCTCTTGGCCAAACTTAGATCTGATTAGTTTTTGGAGACAATGCATACTAGATTATGGGAAGGTTTAACAAAAAACACGTTTTGCCCATTTTTTAACAAAAAATACAAATCGTACAAAAAAATGTTTCAAACAAAAAAGATAGAACATCGAATTCTCTACAAAAAAGGTTTTATTCATTTCTTTATAAAATCAACGATAATGCCGTAAAAAACGGAAACCGAAGTATCCCACATATAAAAAAATTTATTTCCTGCAACCCGACCTGTCAAAAACTCGACTAAACCGCGTTTTTTTTAAGCATCAGTGTGAACAAGACGTGCTCATTTATCAGTGCTTCGGATGACCTGCGGTCGGGGTCGAAGTTTTGAAAATGCTCATTTTCAATTTTAATATAGGGTGAATATGCCAATGAATGGACGACTACCAATGAATGGACGATTTTCTACATATTTCTATTTCGTATGAATGTATGATGCACAACATGCAACAAAATACATATTTTTATGTTCTTTGTACATTCAAAATAATATTTACAGTACTATTGATCTTCCAGTGTTTATTATTTTGTAAAATCAAAGCAAAGTTTTAAAGCCATCCAAAACTGGTACTGAAAACGTCACATTTGATTTAACCCGTCTATTCATTGGGGTTTAGCGGATTTTTTTACAAACGTATGAAGACGAGGTTAATAATTAAATAAAAGCAAAGGTATCATAATTAAATTTTCATAAAAGAATTCAAAATTTACAATCGATCAAAGTGTGAAAAATGCTTAACCGACCATTCATTGGCATATTGACCCTATTTAAGGAACAAGATATTGTTACAATATATGTATAGAAACTACTCGAACCTAACGATGCTAGAACTACCCTCTGCCGCCTTCTTTCCTGGCAGTCTTAAAATGGGAATATTCCCGGAAGCATCAGCCTTTAGTCAGGGAACTGCAATATTGTAGGCACCCGGGTCGAAGGCATCTAGTTTTTGAATTTTTTTTATCTTAAAATGTGTAACTGCCTTCTTCCTCTGACCACGTTTTCGGCATTTTATTTTATATTTGACAAATTTGTTTAAAAAAAAAAATAGATCATTGATTCAGAAGGTCGCTACAATATTAATTTTAAATTTAGAAAGCTAAAAAGGGAAATAATGATTAGCAGGAAACAACAGCATTTAACTCGTTAACAAAAGATTTATTTTATTCTTATATTCTGTTCTTTTTATCGATGAAACAAAAATCAAAATGAATATGTCATAACATTTTAACAAAATACATAATTTACATCAAAAGTGACGCTACCGAACTTGTCCAACGAAATCGCGAGAGAGAAAGAGGGATTTGCGAAAACTTAACTTTGATTTGAGAACGTAGTTTTCTTCGTCGTTCAGGAATTGCGCCAAAATGATACTCCGCCATTCAGTTGTTGTCAATAATTGCTTCCTCTCGAATTCATCAATGCTTTGGATGTCTATGGAAATTGGATGAAGACTAGAATTCCGTCTTGAAAAAGACGACGGCTGAATCTCGGTTGGCCAAACCCATCTTTGCCGTATTGAACTAGGTGCGATGAAACTTCTCCATTTCCAAAGAAAGTCGATGATAGGAAGATATCACGTACGATTTTACTGGTACAGAGTAATATGATTATACTTTTACGGAGCTAGTTCCGTCTTGATTGACTGACGAAACGCGAGTGTGTCCAGGTAGCACACTTATTCCATGAAAACGTGGTGTTCCGCAAAGCGCTAAATGCTAAGTTGGAAACATGAATAAACACCACCTTACGGCGTTTTGTTAATCTAAGTTATTACGTAGGTGCATCCCAAACATAATTTTAAACATTACCGACAATGTCGATAATAGCGATAGTCTTCTTTTCTTCTTAATTTTCCCACTCTTTCTCTCTCTCCTACCCGTTTCTCTCTTTCTCTCTTTACAATAATATACGGAGAACACAACGTTGGTTACATCTATCCCCCTTTTTACGCAAAATTAGTAATACTAAATTCAGTAAAATACATCGCAATAGAATAACAGTAAGACGCATAAATAACACTTTGTCACTTAATTATAACTAATCTACAACCATTCTTATCAGAACTAGTCACAAACATAAACAATTCTTTTATGAGAGAATATCGTTACTACAAATCGAGCTACAGTCATTCATCGAAAGTATAATATTTACGTAAACTTGTTCGATTATATCTCCCTTTAATTACATTATCATCATTAGGATTAACTAAAACAAAGGAATTTTTTCCGACAATATCTTTAATCCTAAAAGGTCCTTCAAATAAGTGAAAGAATTTCCGAGTTACTTTCTCCAAGGCATTGGACAAATGTGGAGTCCGTAATAAAACCAGATCCCCCACCGCCAGTTTTATCTTTGAATAAATTTGATTTCTTTTTCGTTTTTCAAATTGTTTCAAAATATTACTTCGGGCAATAACATACCGTTTGTCCAAATCTACGGGCATTTTTTTAGGGAAATTAATGATATCCATTATCTTATCTCTTGGATCTTTTCCAAAGTGAAGCTCATAGGGACTAAAACCAGTACTAGAGTGAGTGGTTAAATTTAATAATTTTTCAATTTGTGGCACATGCTTTGCCCATGCCGTGTGTTGATTTGCACAAAACAATCTAAAAAATTTGCCCAATTCCCTCATAATCCTTTCTGTAGGGTTGGATTGTGGGTGCCTGATGGACGAATAAATCACTCGTATTCCTTCTCTTTCCAATGGAACTTGCCAGATAGGAGAAACAAATTGCCTACCATGGTCACATAAAACTCGCAACGGTTTTCCCATTTCCGGAATATAATCCTTTAGCATGCGATTGATTGAAGCTTTCGCAGTTTCCCTTTTTAATTTATATAATTTAACGAATTTTGTAAAGGCGTCTAACACAACTAGAAGATATTGACATCCCCCTGTCGACCTTGGCAAGGGTCCATAAAAGTCCACAGTAACCAGATCATTTTTACTTTTAGCTTCAACTAATTGATATTCCCCTTCCATACTATAAGGTAAAGGCTTAATTCTTTGACAAATATTACAGTATAAAACAACCTGCTTGACATCCCGCGAAATACCTCGCCAATAATAATATTTACGAATGTATGCCAACGATTTAGCAACCCCAACATGTCCTAATTTTTCGTGTACTGCTTGTACCAAATCTCTTGCCATGTTGCTCGGAATAACTATACACCAATCTTCAACTCCCTTATTCTGATGAAAAAGAATTCCCTTATATTTTTGATAAGATTCCGAGTCGCAATCCCCCTGTTTTTTAAGAACATTACTAATATACGGATCTTCTTCCTGCAGTATCTTAATTCTTCTAAATTCCTTTAATAATTCGTCAGTTAAAGTTACGCTTTGAAACATTATCAAAGCTGGACTATCAAAATTTCGTATATCGTCTTTTGAAAAATTCATCATATTAATCAATAACTTCTCTGATTTCAGTTCTTCCGTAAACTCAAGATTAGGATTTCGACTAAAAAAATCTGCAATTACGTTATCAGTACCACGACAATGCGCAATACGATAATCGTATTGTTGTAAGTAAGTACTCCATCTCGATAATCTTTCATTTACAAAAGGGGCTGTCTGTAAATACACGAGACTTTGATGGTCCGTATAAATTGCAAATTTGGTTCCATATAAATAAATTCTAAACTTATCTAATGAATAGACGACCGCAAGTAGTTCTTTTTCCGTTGTTGTATATCCCTTTTCTGCCTTCGATAAACATCGACTAACTAAACCAATAATTTTAAAATTGTTATCATCATCATATTGACATAGAATACCGCTTATGCCTTGATTTGAAGCATCAGTATATAATAGAAATTCTTTATTCATGTCAAAATGATTCAGATAAACAACCCTAGTAAAATTTTCTTTTAATCGTCGATAGGCCATGGCATATTTATCATTCCATTCCCAGTCGGCGTTCTTTTTCAATAATTCACGAAATGGATCGATAAAATTTGCATGCTTTAGACTAAAGGCTCTAAAATAATTACACACTCCTAAGAATTTTTGGAGCTCTACTTGACTACGCGGTTCTTTAAAATTTTTAATTTCTAACAATTTTTCGGGGTTAGGTCTCACTCCTTCTGCTGATAATATAAATCCTAAAAATGGTATTGAAGACTGACAAATTAATGTTTTTTCTAAATTTAGTGTAAATCCTAATTCTTGTAATCGAGCAAAAACATTCTCAACTTTATTTAAATGGTCATCAAAATTTTCCGATGAGATAACCACATCGTCAACATATTTTGTAACAAAACCTTCAAATTCTGGTCCTAACGCATAACTTAAAGCTCTGATAAAGCCAGATCCCGCTGTTTTTAGACCAAATGGAATCCTCCGAAAATGATACAATGTTGACCCATATAAAAAGGCTGTATATTTTCGCGATTCTTCTTCAAGTGGGATCTGCCAATATCCTTGTATAAGGTCCGTTAATGTAAAATATCTTTTTCCTCTATGTTTTTGTAAAAGCTCGGTAATGGGTGGGGGTGATTCCCTATCATCAATCACAACTTCATTTAAAAATCTTGCGTCTAAGCATAATCGAATGGAGTTATCTTTTTTTCGAACTATTCTTAAGGGATTGCAAAATGCACTATCCGACCTTTCAATTATACCTGCATCTAACATTTTCTTTATTTGTTCATCGACCGCAGGTCGAAGTTTATATGGTACAGGATATGATCTTCTAACTACAACTTTGTCATTTTTTAATCGGATTCTATGTTTGTATATCTCAGGGCATTCGCTTTTTACCATAAATAATCGTTTATATTTTACAATCATATTTAAAATCTTCTTTCTTTGATCCTCATTAAAATTTGTCAACGTTAATTCAACTTTATCCAATTGTTCTTGAAATAAATCAGATTCTATTCCCGCGATAAACATTTCATCATTTTCATCATTTACATTTAAGTTTTTATACTTCAAATTATCAGAAAACGCACAATTATTACTTTCAAATAACCTACTAACGTCATATACATCATCATTTTTATAAATAGAAGTACCCATTATTCTTTGACTGGCTACATCGCGATCTACCTTATCAACTAATTCATTAACATTTATATCAACACACACATTTTCATTCGTGGCATCTATCATTTCATCCACATTTATATTAACATTTTTTGTATTATCACGATGTACCAAATCTTTTATCAGGCTACTGTCTGCATGACTAGTAGTCTCATTTATTTTATTTACCTGATTTACTTCCTTTGGATTATTATTATCAATCATTATATTACTAATTTTCAAATCACGTCCATCTGTTACATTTTTAATTATAAACGATATGTTATATCTTATATTTTTATCCTCGATTTCTAATTGTTTTAATTTATAATTAATAGATACATTATTTTTATTTAACCAATCATGCCCAATAATTATAGATTTGTTTAAATTCGGCACCACAAGAAAAGAAAATTGCGAACGATATTCTCCTAATTGAAATTTTAGAAAAACTTGTTTTTTAATAGTTTTATTACTTTTGCCAATCGCCACACCCACTTGCAAATGTGTTACTGGCAATTCCTCGAAATGGATTTGGGCATTTTTTAATCTATCATAAGTCTGTTCCGAGATACACGTAACTTGACTGCCCGTGTCTATCATGGCCATTATTTTGCAATTTTGCATCGTCAAATCTATATATAATCCTTCATTAAACAGAGTATTTTCTCTAGAATTTAAAACTTCTGCAGATAAGCCACGTATCTCGTTCTCAAAGTCCTGCACGAAATCAAAAAAGGGATCACACACCGTCGGACATCTCAGCATGTGATCATTTAGTTTAAATTAGCCGATTGTTGTCCATTATTAACGTTCGGTAGAGTATTATTATAAATCTGATTATTTCTAGGTACGAACATATTAGGGGGAGGATAAGCAGTCAATGGCAATCTACTTTGATTATTAATTTGATTCGACAGCTGTTGTCCATTATTTATAATTGGTGGAACAATATTATATGACTGAGCATTTCCAGGTATACTAAAATTAGAAGAAGAATAATCATTTACTGGTAATCTGTTTTGATTATTAATCTGATTTGAATTCTGCTCGTTATTTACTGTTTCGGTTCGTGGATAATTGTTTTGAAAAGAACTGATATTTTCGCGTCTGTTGTTATAATATGGCTTGTTTACGAATCGAGGATTTGAATAATTTCTTCGTTGTCTTTGTTGACTTTCAAATCGACTATTTTGAATTAAATTAATTCCCACATTATTTTTTGAAAATTCCTTTTTCTGTGAATTATGAAAATGTCTTCCGTTTTCATTTGTTAAATATCGCTCTTCCTGAATTTCACCGATTTGTCCTAAGATTCGGATAATTTCATCGGTATTTTCATAGTTCACAATAGCAAGGACTTCCCGAATTTTTAAAGGATATTGTTGCAAAATATGGAAATTCATTTCATATGGCGCTAATGGAGGATCAAAATACTGCGCTTCCCTCAATTGTTCGTGAAAATAATCAACAATAGATCCCTTACCATATTGAAATCTTTTTACTAGCCATCGATTTTTTATTTTTAGCCTATTCTTTATCGAGTAAAATTCATTTAAAAATTCATTTTCAAATTTTGTAAAATTATTAAATTTATCGCGCGAAATATCAAACCAAGTGCTAGCACGACCTTCAAGAGCTAATTCAACGACATCTAATTTATGCTCTTCGACAATATTTTTCAATTCGAAATATCTTTTAATAACCCTTAAAAATTCCCGCGGATTCCGTACATCTTCGTTAGAAAATTTCGGAATATTATTGTCCACCTGAAATGACCGAAAATGTTTCGCAATTCCTTCAACAATTATCTGACTTTCATTTGGACGTATGTTATTATCATTTTCAATATTTATTAAATTATTAGAATTACTACTGTTTCTAATTTCACGATATTCTCTCATAAATTTTTCCATTTGATTTCTTATTTCTTTTATTTCCGCTCGCTCTTTCGCAATTTGATTCCTTTCCTCTAAAATTTGTTCATTTTCCCTATTTATATTCACATTTGTTTGCGCACTACGCAACTCACTATTTTCATCTCTTTCTATAACCATTTTAATTCTTTTTGTCTTTCTTTTATTTTCTAAACCTGGCAACAATTGATCTGAATTCTTTTCTATATTATTTTTATACGACCTCAAAAACATTCAAAATTATAACATATTTCAATTTACAATATTCAAATTACATATTTACCTATCATTCAAAAATAACCTAACGCTCTCTTTTCGTCGAATTGTACATTTGTTTTTCAAATTTCTATAAACAATATGATTTTGAAAATACGCTTTGTTTGTATCTATATAAATTCTCAGTATTGCTAATCATTATTTTTCCTTTTGTTTCCATGTCATAAATAACATACGCTTCGAACCAATATTATTTTTATTTTATTATTATCAATGATCCTTTTTACATTTAATATATTAATAATTTTTCTTTTTGTTTTGTTTCTGTTTTATCGTGTTCATGAATGACTCAGAATAAGCAATTAAATAATTACCTATACATGAACACGAATACAATTTTAAAATATAATTTAATTTTTAAAATATTAATTTTCGAAACGCATATTGTATGTAACAATTTCACAAATATTTTGTTTGGATTCTACGAAAAGTAGGAACATTAATCTTAACTAAAGATTTTCCTATTTTCGCGCCACGTTGTTGAGCGCCATTTTGTAACTGCCTTCTTCCTCTGACCACGTTTTCGGCATTTTATTTTATATTTGACAAATTTGTTTAAAAAAAAATAGATCATTGATTCAGAAGGTCGCTACAATATTAATTTTAAATTTAGAAAGCTAAAAAGGGAAATAATGATTAGCAGGAAACAACAGCATTTAACTCGTTAACAAAAGATTTATTTTATTCTTATATTCTGTTCTTTTTATCGATGAAACAAAAATCAAAATGAATATGTCATAACATTTTAACAAAATACATAATTTACATCAAAAGTGACGCTACCGAACTTGTCCAACGAAATCGCGAGAGAGAAAGAGGGATTTGCGAAAACTTAACTTTGATTTGAGAACGTAGTTTTCTTCGTCGTTCAGGAATTGCGCCAAAATGATACTCCGCCATTCAGTTGTTGTCAATAATTGCTTCCTCTCGAATTCATCAATGCTTTGGATGTCTATGGAAATTGGATGAAGACTAGAATTCCGTCTTGAAAAAGACGACGGCTGAATCTCGGTTGGCCAAACCCATCTTTGCCGTATTGAACTAGGTGCGATGAAACTTCTCCATTTCCAAAGAAAGTCGATGATAGGAAGATATCACGTACGATTTTACTGGTACAGAGTAATATGATTATACTTTTACGGAGCTAGTTCCGTCTTGATTGACTGACGAAACGCGAGTGTGTCCAGGTAGCACACTTATTCCATGAAAACGTGGTGTTCCGCAAAGCGCTAAATGCTAAGTTGGAAACATGAATAAACACCACCTTACGGCGTTTTGTTAATCTAAGTTATTACGTAGGTGCATCCCAAACATAATTTTAAACATTACCGACAATGTCGATAATAGCGATAGTCTTCTTTTCTTCTTAATTTTCCCACTCTTTCTCTCTCTCCTACCCGTTTCTCTCTTTCTCTCTTTACAATAATATACGGAGAACACAACGTTGGTTACAAATGTCAATAATTAAGAATTTGATATTATGTTACTAAGATGCAAGAAAAGCTTACATTTTAATATAGCGACTCTATTAAGAAGGTAATAGTTCAAATTTAACATTATGATATGCCAAGGAAATTGCATGTAAAAGAGTACGTGCAAAGCTTTCTTTCTGCATGCTTAATAAAAACAATTCAATTTATAATATAATATGTAATATAAATTTATATAATAATAAGTAAACTTTATGCTCTAAGCTACTATAATAATATAAGTAAACTTTACGCACTCGATTATACTTTATGTTCGGAAAAGCCGTACGTAAACAATATTTTTGATACAGTGTGCGTAAAATGCGGCTTTACGCATTTTTGACATTTTTTAGGTGCACTTTTCGCATACTTGCATCAAAAAATATTGTTCGACGCATGTGCGAAAATGTTTTTGTACCAATGTGAATGCGGACCTCGCTTTCAGCTCGGCCCACAACACTCACATTCGTAGAAAAAAATTGTACGCACTTGTATCGAAAACTACTATTATTTTCCTATCTTGTAAATATTACGACCGAACTATGGTCGAAAATTATTTTCCTACATATTCACGTTTTTTTGCTTGTATTTTGTAATTATTCTCAATAAATTAATTATTTGAATATCGATTTCTTGAATTATGATTAAGAAAATTAATATTAAAAGTTCGGATCTATACTTTAAAAGTTACAAATACAATTGAAATCAATATAAATGCCGCCGTTGAATGCTTCAATTAAAATCAGAGGAAACACCAGAGATTACGCTGACATTTTATCGCGTAATGTGAAAGGTAGTCGTTCATTTGAAATACAAACTGCTATTTGTATAAAAGGATACTAAACTTGGTTTAAAAGATAATACATGTTTTTATCTCTTTAATCGCGTTAGGCAAAGCGTTAAATTAAAATCCGTGAAATTAACAAGGCGGTTTTAATTTTTTAATGCCGCGTGAGTTATTTGGTAATTATGCAGTTTAGAGTTCATGAATATTAATTGGAGGTCATTCATTAATATTCTCCGTTTTTTATCACATCACGAAACAGTGAGTATAAAAAATAACGTAAGAGGTTATTTATGAGTCAATAATTTTCGCGTTATTTAAAATATTATTTTTTTGTACACTGCTTTGTGAAGTATTAATTTCCCAGATGCATTTTATTCCAACGGAAACATATAATGGCAAACGAATTTGGCTCATCGAGAAACCATACAGGTTTATACATATAATAATTTAAGTCTATTCCGATATTTAGTAGTTTATAATCATGGAATTATTCATTTACGAGTGTTTCGATGTTTTCTACGTAAAATAGCTTAGGATGAAAAAATAAAAATTAAAAATTTTCAAAAAAATATTTCCAAACGTTGTACAAAAAATAGCTGCAGGAAAACGGAGGGTTACCTGTAACTGTAAAACTGAGGTTACGTTAATTCTGTATCTACAATAATATGGGCTCGGGTTTCGGTTCAATATCAAGTTTTTTTCACAGATTTTAGGACTTGTTGATCGTTAATTTCTTGATCATTTAAAATTAACGAGAGCAAGTAATCTGCAGATGTCCATGCCCCATTTGGATATCAATCTAAATTATTAATTATTGATCTTATCAATTCAGACAACTAAACTGATTCCATATCCTCATGTACTTCTCGCGTGGAGCTCTTATTTTACTAGTATCTTCCATGTTTCATCCACTTGATATTCTGCACTATGCATGTCCAGCGAATCAAGTTCTTCAAGGAAGGGTATCCTGCTCATCTCACTCATGACAATCTCATTAACGAATCCATATTACAATCTGCAGTTAATTTTGATTACTATTTGAAGAGCTTGACTATGGATACTTAATATATAGTTGCCACATAATTACAGAAAATTAAATTTTAGTCGATACTAAAATTTTGGTAACCCGTCAATTGATCGAAAAACAATTGATCGAAAGGTACAATAGGTTGAATACACAATTGGTCGAAAGCACAATTGGTCGAAAAACAATTGGTCGAACACACAATTGGTCGAACGCACAATTGGTCGAAAAACAATTGATCGAAAAATAACTGATCGCATGTACAACGGCCGGAGAGTAATGGGTGTCCGAAAAAATGACCTATGAAAAAAATTCCCTCTGCTATGGGTCTGTCTAACTTTCCTATCGTTTTTCGTTAAATATTTTTAATTTGGATGTTGAATTAAGTAGCGTGATCATAGTATAGGATAGGTTAGAAGTTAGGTTAGTAGTACGGGGGGTGCGGAGCCCCCCCCCCCCGGAACGCTCTAAGATTTCGAATATTATGTTCGGGAAACTTAGATGATGTTAATGGGTGCCGGAAAAAAATGACCGATGAAAAATTGACCGCCGAAAAAATAACCGGGAAAAAAATGACCGAAGAAAAAATGACTTATGGAAAATATTACTAGAGCACTGTTAGGTGGATGTGGGTTAAGTTTTTTTTTTAGCGGAGGGGTTTGGGGGCCGCCCCTCCCCCTCCCCAGGATGCATCCGACATCGGTGGGATGGTGTAAAATAACAACAACGTAATTTTCTCCATAAGTCATGTTTTCTTCGGTAATTTTTTCGTAGATTCATCTGATACGTTCCAACCATTGTTTTTCGACCAATTGTTTTGCAACCAATTGTGCTTTCGACCAATTGTGCATTCGACCAATTGTACCTTTTGATCAATTATTTTTTTGACCAATTGTTTTTCGATTAATTGACGTGGAATCTAAAATTTTAGGTCACACTGATCAACTTAAAGACGAGAATTAATGACCATGAAAGGATTATCCATCCAGTTTTACAAGAAAACTCATGCATAACAGAGCAGAACTTAAAATACAGCCGTTATTTTAACTGTGACAATAAATATCTTAAGAATACTACAAAGAAAAAACACTTAAATATTTTACACTTTACGTATGATATTCTAATGCAATGAAACCGAACACTTAATCACCAAACCACTTTCCCTCAATGAACCTCATATGACCCTCATAAAGACTTTGCAAGGGTCTCGATACAGACTGGAGATAGTCACGATAGAGACCAAATAGCTATTTTCTCGAGAAGATACCGGGAAGTTCGAAACGTTCGAGCTAATTGGATGAAAACCTGTGGAGATATCCACCCGTTATTACTTCGACCCAGACTAAGTCTGGACGAAGTATTGAATTTGGTCACTTCGGGAAAAAAAATTACCATATAGTTTTTCATCAAATGTCGACGTTTCAGACCCTAAGGAACCCAAATCAACAATAAACTAGTGTTGGCGTGGTGCCTCGCTCGCTTCTCTCGCTCAGAAACTTCGACCCAGTGGAGAGTCGGCTATTCCTTAAGACTCGTTTGTTTACTAACAGCTTTCAATTATATTATAAAATTATATTGATATTTGGGGGTCCAATCATATTTAGGTCCAAGTGGCTTCGATAGATATGTTAAACAATATAGTGTTTCTTATATGTATGAAAATTGAAAATGAGCATTTTCAAAACTTCGACCCGGACAACAGGCCAGCCGAAGTATTAATAAATAAAAGTTGTAAAACACTTACTTCATGCACTTGTATTCTAATAGACTATTCGATGCATATTACGTGTTTACTGTGTTTTACTAATTACTGTCTGTATTATTATGATATTATATATACAATATATATACATATAATTCGTCAAAGATATTTTGAAAGTGTCGAAAAGATCTCTGACGGATATCTTATAGATATCTATAAGACATCTTTTAGATATATCAAAATAGTTATTTTCGTATCAAGGGCGTAAAAGAACTTTGCGCCCGTAGGGGGTCGAAACGTCGAAATTTGATAAAAAACAATAGGGTAATTTTTTTGCCGCGATGACCAAATTCAATACTTTTTCAGACAATAGTCATAAACATTTTAAACCAGTTTTTATGGCATTATCGTTGACTTTAGGAAGAAAATACATAAAACCTTTTTTGTAGAGAATTTCATGCTCTATCTTTTTTGTTTGAAACATTTTTTAATAAAATTTGTATTTTTCAAAATAAATGCAAAAAACTACAAAGAAACTTAATTGGGGCTAATTTTTTTTAGTAATGGACCGGTGGATCTGCCCCAAGTAAAAAACCGACATATTAAAAAGCCGACACAGTAAAAGTATTATTCTCTTTACAATATGCCGATTTTTTACTAGTCGGTTTTTTTATTTGTCGGCTTTTTGACTGTCGGTTTTCTGACTTGTCGGCTTATGTATAGTGTTATTACTTCGACCCAGACCAAAGGTCTGGACGAAGTATTGAATTTGGTCACTTCCCGCCAAAAAATTACCCTACAGTTTTTCATCAAATGTCGACGTTTCAGACCCCAAAGAACTCAAAAAAACAATAAAATAATTTGTGTCCGTGATCTTGTACGTACGTCCGTGCGAGAGATTGGTCGGGAAGTTATTGTTTCGTCTCGCTAAGGGTCACAACCGCTTTATTTATTAATACTTCGGCTGGCCTATTGTCGGGGTCGTAGTTTTGAAAATGCTCATTTCCAATTTTATGTCGATTCAGGCCATAGGTCATAGTTGCCAATAATTTTCAATTTTCATACATATAAGAAACACTATATTGTTGTAACATATCTTTCGAAGCCACTTGGACCTAAATATGATTGGACCCCCAAATATCGATATAATTTTATAATATAATTGAAAGCTGTTAGTAAACGAATGAGTCTTAAGGAATAGCCGACTCTCCACTGGGTCGAAGTTTCTGAGCGAGCGAAGCGAGCGAGGCACCACGCCAACACTAGTTTTCTCTTGTAATTAACATGAACCTGTATTCAATTTTTTATTATAATTCAAGTCACTGTAATGCAAAATTTGAGATAAATTCTTTGTTGGATATTTTTTCCATTATCATAAATGTTACTTGAGACACTTCAAATGAATTGACAAAATAGAGTAATGGAAACAAACAAAATGACAGATCATGTTCAAAGTCAGCATCAATATAGATGACAGTGTTGCCAATTTAACCACCAAACGGATTTTGGCAATGCCTTTAAGCGCACTTTCTAAATAATCAATTCCCCGATACTTTTTTGACAGAATGTATTTCAATACGTTGCTTATGAATCTTACTGAAATCTTACATTTAGTGAAATTTATAAACAAGGTCATCTTCAAAGTCCGACCGAGACAAAAAGCGTGTTATTTTGTAGTTTTTGCGTTTACATTAAATAGTATTTTTCGATACTAGTGCGTAAAATTTGTGCGCCGCTTTTTGTGGGTCAAATATCATGTTACGCACGTGTGATGACCGCGGCGCACGAGAGCCCGGCCCAGCCGGGCAGCGCGAGAGAGCCCCGGTCAGCAGTAGTGCGTAAATAGTACATTACTCAACGAGGGAGGTAAAATAAAGAATGTCTCAGACTGCGTGTAATTTTTACCCGAGGCGAAGGCGAGGGTGAGAAACAGGCATCTCTGTATATTCTGTCATAATTATCTCTCCAGTAAAGAAGACATTTTTGTGGAGTGGCAAGTTAGCCACTCTTCTGGATGAGTGAATACTCATATTTAAAGTATGAAATCTTTTCTTCACAGAACTGATAATCATGTATGAAATTTAGAGATCGGATGCAATGTTCACCTCCGACATCTGTTCACGTAGAATTATACGTCATGTCGTATGGAATTACTTGCGAACGACACGAAATAAACAATGGTGAAAAGCATCTCACATCGGATCGCGATCGATCATATTGCACACCGCAGTCTTTAGCATTATTTCACGCAATCGGCGCATTCCACTCCACCGAAATTATTCGACTCGCGAGCTCCTTTCTCATTTTATCGCCCTTTTTCACCCCTTCGGTCGCGATGGCAATCAACACGAACGGTTCTGCCGCCCTCACAGAGCTAATGTCGGGTTGTATAAATCATCGAAGAACAAAACTGCCCGCCTCGATGCCGAGTTCTACACAGTTGTAGGAGTAGTTCGGGTATACGTACTTTCCAGACCAACTATACCTTACAAGCGATTGGCACGCGAAAGTAAAGTCGCGATCTTTAATGCGTGGATGTATATTGTCGCTGAGATAAACGGTCAACCTGCTTTTTCTTCTTTCCTTCTTTGTTCTTGTATTTTTCTACTTTCTTCACTTCTCTTGTTCTCATTTTATGATTTTCTACCATTTCCGTTTTCGTGCAATATACTGTAGCGTAGACCAGTGCAAAACATAAATAATCAGCTAGTAGACATAGTGCTCAAAATATCCGAGTTATAAATAGAATATTCACGCGATGCTCTTCAAGTATCATGAATCCGCATTTCTGACAATTGCAGGACCCTTTCAATATTAGTCTTCTCAATATTATCCTTCGCAATATTAGTCAATAGCTCTTCCTCAATATTGGCCTTTCCATTCGACAGGTGCCCCCTTCCCCCCGCCCTACCCCCATTTTTCATGCAGTGGTATATAACATGCGATATCACATATTCTAAATAGTGCAAGTGGACATCAGTGTAGATTTTTAGACACAGTGTCTAACCTGGCTAATATTGGGGAGTGGGAGGGGGGGGGGGTCCGAAGGATACACGAGTCATTAAGATGGTCTGGGCTAGTAATCCGTCGGAGGATACTAACGCGTTCTTCCAAATCTAAATGTTTTGCTTTCTGTTTCACCTCTTTTCCTATATCAGCAATAGCATTATTTTCCGTCGCCCCCTCTCCCATTTTATCTTTTTGTAATATTTTACTTCAAAATGTAACGAGCAAAGAAAGCTAGAAAGTATATGCGCACTAAAATTAGAAGTTCGAGTAATGAGACCCGGTGAGTTTAAAAGTCCCGAGGTACTAGCGTATTAAATTTAGCGAATTTCATTGTATAATAAGCAAAGCTGAATATTTGAAATTAAAAATAACTTTTCTTAAATTAAATTATAGTTTAAGCACAAAAATGGATTTAGTAACCAAAACGCTTGACTGTTCAAACGTCTCACCAAACTTTACGTACCGTTTGTCACAAAGAGATTACAGAATGAAAAATTATCCCGAGCTTTATAATAATAATATTATCTTTTTTATTGTATAACGCATTTTTGTGAATTTGTATTAAGCTTTAAATACAGAAATTGCTGAAAACACGCTTTTTTCACCAAAAGAAAATACCCTTCTCTCTAAATTTATAAGAGGAAAAATCCACTCGTTATGCAGTGAACATTGAGCCACTCTATTAAACGAGTGACTGGCAAGTCGTTACCTGCGAGCTTTCACTCCAGAAAATGTAAATTCTCACAAAAAATTTACAGAGTATATAAACAATCTACTTCATTTAAAACTCGGTTAAAACATGTAACAGCAGCAGTTTATAAAGCACAATATATATGTTTAACAGAATTAAATGCGTAAAATATTGTGAAATATTTCCTATGCAGTATAACAGAAATATATTTTGTTAACATACAAAAATTGTTTTATCCTGATATAGTTTTTGCACAAAGAAATCGAAATAAAAAAATGGTACACATACGCATGTAACTTTTGCATGCAAATCTGTATGAATAATTTCACCCTGAAAAATCTAGAGTATTCAGGAACCCTTCCGCTTTATCAGAAATGCTTTAAATGCAAATCCAGATAAAAAAATCGCAAGTCATTGGTTGCTTGATTATACGTGTATTTTTAAACTATTGATAACTGTTTATTAACAGATGAGGAATGATTTATCACTTTGAAAACAACATGTCGGCATGGAGAAAAACCGTTGAAAATCATTTAACTAATGTTTCGAACTTGTAATTCTACCTACAGAAATTATGTTTCATTTAATACCGACTTGAGAATCTGATTTAAGCTGGACTATTACTGTGACAGCCCCTCTGAATGCTGATAGTGGTTATGCACACCCTCTTATGCGTTATAAAATGTCAACTTGAAACCTTCATATTGCGACGCAGAAACTCTGCTACTACAAATGAAAATCTTTTTAACGTCGTGTTACTAAGTTTTGCAAAGCTCGCAATAGCAATTTGGATGAACGCAATGTTATGTTCCTTTAAGGGGAGGGGTAAGCCAGAAATTAGCCTCTCGACTTTTAGATGTACAAATATGTAAGCATTGTAATTTGGTCCTCTTTAAACTGATGTTATTTAGTAAAAAATATATAAAATGGTTTATTCTTCGTTTGGAATTTTTATTTCTTTCACGCTAAATTTATGTGTTTAACATACATAAATATTCGGTCCAATTATGGTACTTTTAATTTCTATTTGCTAGATAAAATGTTTAACATGTATCAAATCCATGGCGAATGTCATGAAGATACTTTCTCTCTGTTTCTCGTCATCCAGTGCATTATTCTTATTCCACTCGTGCACTTTTTTGGTTTACTCTTCATCGTCTTTTCCTTGAATCGGTCCTCCGTTTTCCTCTCTACTTCCTGTGTTTATCAGCTTACCTATTTTAATTTTCTTGTGTTTTTACTTTGCATTCCATTCTGTATTTGTTGCTATTAATTGCCCCCTTTTCATGTAAGCTTTATCTTATTATCTACCTCTCATTTTACCAGTCTTATTGTACCGGCGATGTGCTTCAAATATCCTAGGATATCTTAATAAAGTTATATACAATTCAGAATGAATAAATTAGCCCCCCACCCCCCTCCCCCTCATATCACGTAATATACACCAAACAGTGAATAATGTAATACCACTTTATTTAAATTAATATATTATAATGATATTTTAAATTGTTATGGAATTAGGATAAAAAACTATGAAAAGGTAAATCAGCCAGCGCCCCTCCCTCTTCAAACAAAAATTGAATAGAAATGGTGAGTTGTATTGTCATAATAACTAACTTATTGTCAATGAAAATGATAATATACCGCTTCAATATTGCAATTTTTTAATAAATCGGGTATTATGTAATATTTGATTAACAATGTTAGACAATGTTATACTAAATATACTAAATACCGCGGCTTCAACATTTCCAAATCGAATAGCATATTTATCAATTATTTTACTGATTAATTAGTAAACATATCAAATATAACTTTGCAATTATTCAATTTAATGGAAACATTTTTATCTGGACCTTGTAATTTGGCACTAGTGCGGAAATCTGTTTTCCTATTATACTGCGCAAAGTTCGATTTTGCGCACGTATTGCGTGTGCAAAGTGCCACTTTCCCACACTTTTCTGATCTCATAATTTAGCGTGCGATAAAGTAGCTGTATAGGTATACAGACATGTACAGTAGACCTGTCAAAACTTTCATTTGTTTTACTTTTCAATCGCTGTTCTTCAGGACGGAAAACGATAGGTGTACGTTATTTCTATTTAAAATAGTAATGTAACTGAAAATGTACCCGTAAACGCGAATGCGAATGATAATTTAAATTCACGAAAATTTGTTCAAATTATTAATTGCATTGTAACAATTAATATTAATAACAATTAACTGTAATAACGATAATAAATAATGTATTATATAGATATTTCTAAATTTAGTCTATTTATTACAAAATCATTTACAAATACTGTTTTGGATAGGGGGGCTTTGCCCCCCCCCCCGAACCCCCCTTCTCCGCCGCCCTTGCATCACCACTTTAAATATTGTATATAGGTGTCGAACTTTGCGCACTTAATAGGTAACTCGCTTCGCTCGGGTGACAAACTGCGCTCGTGTGGGAAATACCTACTTTGCGCACTCGTATCGTAATGTACTATTTCTGCACTCATTTCAGTGCGGAAAATAGAATGTCGACCAGTGCGGGAAAGTACTATTTTCCGCCCTCATTTGCGTGCGTAAAATATAATTTTGTGCACTCGGTTAGAAAAAGCATTTGTATTGTATATTTGGTATGATTTGTTTAGTATTTAGAATCGCTGAACACAAATAAATAAAAAACGAATAAAATAGTTATTTTTGTATCAAGGGCGCTAAATGAGTTTTACGCCCGTAGGTGTTCACCGCGCCCGAGTAAAACGGAGCCGGCCCGAGGGTGTCGGCTAATCGCCTTCAGGGTGTAAAAATTTACGCCCGTGATACGAACATAATTTTTTGATTCAGCAGGTATGAGAAATGGCCATTTTTTAATGATTTTCAACAATGATGTCTCAGCAAATTCCCTATCTTAATACATTGGTCATTTTACGCACCGAAAACTTAAAATGATCATTTTACGCCTACCGAATGAAAATAGTATATCACGTATCTAGGGCAGAAACGAAGTAATTGCAGCGAGGGCAATGAGGGGTGAAAAGCTGCCAACCGCCGAAGGCAGTTATCAGATTTTTACCGCCGATAGTCCCTAATACCGCCCGAGTGTGTGAAATCCGTTTCCGCCTGAGATATTATTTTTTGTCACATATGTATGTAAATTCGCGGACGTGCAAAAAAAAGCCCGACGGGCGGCCAAAAATGCTCGATCGCCCTTTGCACATGCGCAGCAGCACAGCAGTGGTACACGGCAGCAAACGACGACTTTCCGATTATTTTACCGGCACGTAAAGACTTAGATTTTGTGCAAGTGCGACAAAAAGAATTTATAGCTCAATTGTATTTTAGTCACCATCTTAAAATAAATCTCTTACATGCGTGATTTTCTTAATTTTTTTAAATGATTTAAATACAAATCTTACAAAAACCTTGTTGAATAAAAGAGATGAATCGGATAGTTTTGATTTGTTTTTAATAAGAAGAGAGTGGAGCGCTGTGATCGAATAATTATATACCGTTAAAGTTAACGCATTGCATCAATTCAAGATCATTTTCAATTATGTTAATTAAGTGTAAAAACATTAATCAATTATACTTTAATGAAGAAACAATACAACCAATGCAGCTTGCACCAAAATCTCATGCTAGTTTTGGGTGTCTATCTCATATTTGTTAGTTATGCAAGAATTGAACAGATTTTATCAATATCTAATTTATTAGTAGTAATGTATCAAAATATTATAAATCATGATAAATATTAGTAGCACTTATATTCTGTAAAATAAGATGTTAACTACGGAAATTAAGTGATAAAAAAGTGCAAATCGATAAGTAGAAAAATTCTTGATTCGAGAAGCCGATTTGATAAGTAAAAAAAGCAGTTATTTTTACAAAGAAAAGTAGTCAGAATACCAACTAACCAAAAGTAGTAATATCAACTAGGAAATGTAGCCGGGAATCTTACTACTTTCTGCAGTTGTATACAACTTCTGTATACAGCAACTTATCCCGTTGCGCTGAATATTTTTTTCCGTGTAAGAGAAATGAATCATCGATGAGCATCATTTATGTTACAAATGCTTCATGCGCTATGTATACATTAACATGATACACTATATTAAACCGTTTCAAAATAAGTCTTAGTCGATTGTAATTAGTGCTTCAAAACTAATTGGAATTGTGCAAAATTCAGCGTTTTAAGTTATTGTACATTACCTTTTTATTGCAAATCGATCGAGATGTGGAATGAAAATGTAATTTAAAATATATAGTAAAACTTATTAGATAAAATAATACTCTTCCTATTATCGCTGTATTCGAGCTACGTGCTACGTTTTATTTATGTACTGTTTTTTTTTTGGTGCGGTTTCCTAATTAAAAGTGAATTGCGTGAACAAGATGCAACAATATGTTATAAATAATGTGTATTGTATGAGTGCTCTTATCGTTAAACCACAATATCAAAAAGGGGTTATATCGTACAATCATACACTTTTGTCAATTTTATTATCTTTATAAAACAAATTCTGAACTTTGATTTTATGTTCTTTGCAACAAAATGTTTAAAATTTGTCCCGTTTAAATCTTCATATCTTATGAAACCGCATCAATTAGCGTTACAAATGGTATTATCGCGGCTTTTGGCGCAGAATTAGCTGTTTAACCCTATTCATTATTAATAGCTGCGTTATTATCGGTATTTAATCGCACGGAAATAACAATTTAATAGATTAATGTAAGACCTTGCAAAATATATCTACTTCAACATCCCTACAAGAAATGGGTTTGGATAACTTATTAATAGTGTCACTGCTGCGTGAATTTCTATCGTGTTTTCATTTTTTAAGGTACATATAAGGAAAGGAAATTAATTTTTCAATCTCCGATTAATGTCAAAATGTTTAGTGAAAACTCGATGAAACAATTTCATTACTCTTTAAATGTTGAATACTTATTTGAGGAACAATGATTTATTTTGAATGCTGTTGAAATAATCATCCGCTCTTTCGCCTCGAAATGTTCATTAAAATATTTATATACATTCCATATAATTTTCTTTATGAAATACAAGGATTTAATGGATCAATTATCAAAATTAATGATAATTATGGGGTGTCGAGTATGTAACGAATCGCAAATCAGCAATTTCTGCAATTGAGAATAAATAACACGAAGGATAAATATTGATCAATGCTATGTTTCACTTCGAATGAAAATTATTGTTCGTGCGAAACCCACTCAATATTATTCAGATTTTCAATTGATTCTCGAATCGTTATCTATAGTTTATGTACAAGTAATTATAATTGTTTGTGAAGAATTGTTTGTTATGTCCTAATGAGGTCTCATATCTAATAATGTAATTATTTATCAATCAATCCCTGGTAGAAATACAGTCAAGTTTTAATTGTATACAGCTGAAATCTCCACAAATTAGATACTGACTAGCCACAAATTAGTAGATCAGTGTTTTGTTATAAAACTGTCTAAATATTGCATAGAAATAAATGGATTGAAGCTGTCTTGTATACATTTACTTGTATTTATATTTGTCTAAAAACCTACCTAATATATTATTTATGTTTATGTGTTCACGCGTAACGTGCCTTATTGATGATCCATGATTCAATATGAATTTTTGTTAATTTATTATTTTAAGTGGTTTATCACTATAGAAATAGAAGCAGGAAAAGGAAATAATAGGTTTTTGTTTGAGTGGTAACCCCAAAGCTTAGTTTGAGCGTACCTGTCTAACAGTACGAAAACACAAGCACATCATTGTATTATATTTCATCGGATTTTCATATATCAAAAAATATTTCTTTTTTTTAATTTTATATTTTTTTAAATATTATATCTGTATTAAAACTATATAATAAATATATAAAAACTGTCTAAGATTAATCTAAAAAATATGTTGATTTTTGATCATTTTATTCATTAAAAATTGGTATTTGATTGCGTAAACTGAATAACACTGAAATTGAAAATGTAGTTAAATCACAAAAACGGTTTTTTACCAGTGTAACCCGCGCATGTGCGTATTTAGTGATACATTTACTATGAAAATGCTTAAAACAACAATAGCCCTAAAATGTATCCAAAACTAAATAGAAAATGGATAAAGAATATATAGAAGATGGATAAAATATTTACAGACAAATTACTAGATTATTGCTACCAAAATTTTGGCCTAAAAATTTCATAAAAACTGATGAGGTTATGTGTTTAAAATAATTGAAATAATGCCTATGTAGAAACTTGACAGAAATTGTACAAGATTTGTCTAAAAAACTATGTAAAAAATATGCATAAAATTGTTATATTTTCAATGGGTAACTGGTCAAGTTTCTTGTCTACAAACTGTCTATGCAAGTTTATTAGCCGTAGACTGGCTAGAATGTATAGGCGCAGCTTCAACCAGGGATAAAATGGAACCTTATGTAAAAATAATGTTAGTAGCTACTTGCCTAAAAATTATGTCACTTTTCCGTTCCTCTATCACCAGTTAGTGTAATACTCACCTAAAACAAAGAAACATTCTATTAAAATAAGAGAAGCTTCTACGAATCCAATGATATGCAAATGTTTATTTTTTCATTAAAAGTGCGAAGTGAGCTTTAAGGCCTCGAGGACAATTCTATCGCAAGACGGCGTGAAATCTTACGTTTATGATTCATACAGTATTATTCTTCTCCAGTTACTTCATAATAGTAAAAGATGCTTATAAGATAATAAGATAATAACACAACAGTACAAAAAATGTAAACGTCTCCTTTCATATCAATAATACTTATATATCAGTTTTGATATAAATGAGGATAAATATGCCCCTCCAGTTAATCACGTTTGTGGAATAATTGAAAGAATACTCTGATTATATTTATTCGTAAATTGAACGTTATACTAATTAATATTAGGTTTACTAATGTTTTGTTTCGAATTAACTTGTAAGGGTTTTAAAATATTATAACTACATTTGTATCTAGAAATATAACTTTTAAATATAATCAATTTTACGCCTTTGGGTTGAGAACTATCTTATACATTTGCAAAAGGATGTAAAGTACGCATTTACGTTTACTAGATACCAAAATTGTTTTGTCACTATCAGGGACCGATACACGCTTTCCAAATGGTAAGGTGACTATTTCCACGTAGGTGCACCAACTGTCGACGGTATCGATGGGCACTAATACACACAATTATAAATTGAATAGACATGTATATATATATATATACAGAAAACAGGCACCAGATTTGAAAACTGAATTCGGAGAAACTTTCGTCGATGAGCTCTTTCAAAACAACAAAAGGAGGGGAAAACGCCAAAACGAAAAAACATGGGAGGTCACCATGGAACCACCATGTGAAGAAATGAAGGACTTTTTGCTGACTGAATTGATTGTTGCATTACATTAAATGAAGTAGAGATTAGCTACAGGAATGGATAATTTCAATATGACCGTCATGAAAAGAGTATTTTCGCACATAAAGTATTAGCTACTGCACATGGACAATAAGTACCTGAACCACGGAGTATTCCTCAATGAATGGAAAAAAAACTATAAGGAAAGAAGACAGAATGAAGCACTCTGTTATAGACCAATTTCTTTAATACCAATAACAGGGAACCTCTCGGAGACACGCACAAAGAACGAGTAAGTTATGAATAGAAAGCTCACAAAAAATCACTACGGATTCATAAAACAATAAATGTACGGAAAAGTCGCAATTATGAAAATAAAATAAGTACTCCGAAACAGCAAAAAGCAGTATCTGATTGCTATTTCCTTGGACGTGAAAGGACCCTTTGATATTGTATGGTCAACAAGTCCACTCCACAGCATCAACTCCGTGAATGCCTTAGACTATAGCTCTTGGTAAAGAACCTTCAAAGTGATAGAGTGGTTGCCATCCAGATGGTAAGTGAAAATATATAAACGAAAAAGTTAGCAAGGGCTGCCGACAGGGATCATAGTCGGACACACACTGTGAAATGTAGGGTTTCATAGCAACCTAAAGCCCCATACGGGAAAGCTTGTGAAAGTATTAAATGTATTGGAGAACTGACCATACTGGTAGAAGGCAACTCACTGCTAGAATTACTAAAAAAAGCCCAGAAAAATTATTCGAATCGAGGTCCAAACATGATGCAACGACATAGTCGCTTCTTACAAAGCAAATTTCTAAAGTTGTGACATTTAATAACTTGAGGCACTTTGAAACCCAATAAAAAGAGAGGAGATATATTTTGTTATATTATTGTATATCAATATACAGCTGGTAAGATTGTTCAAGTATCTTGGCGTAACTCTTGCAGAAAGAATGGGCAACTTTGTATATAATTACAACAAATTGCTTAAATGAATACAACATTATTTAAGCATCTTGGATAAGTGTCAAGAAGAGACTGGGGTCTCGGGTATTAGACAATTCCGGTCACATGACGGCTATTCTAGAAAAAGAGAAACATATGCATACATATACATATCATATGTCATATGTGTATACCAATGTGTATCACAATGTATAGACCAAGAAGGACCAAAACCAAATCCGAAAATAGGTAAGGAATAGTATGAACTAAGAATGGCAAATGGAAGATTAAAGGAAGATGGGCCGTGCTCTTATGGAGGATAAGATATTCTCAAACGTGTGCCAAATGTATCTCTAAAATACGTAGACTTCAGAAATAAAATGAAGATCGAGTTGTAAATGTAGGGAATGGATATACTCGAACTAAACTAAGAGCAACCATCTTAACAATAGAAACATACATGCAGCAGCAACAGACGCTAAGGAGGTAGTCATGCTATGTTCCTCTTAAAACGTATTTGTCGACGGACACTTTGTATCGGCCTAATTTTGCTCGTCGCGCAATGAAACTTTTAGAAAAGATCATACTATTCAACCGAATTCTCTTTCACACGTGTTCAACTGCTATAATCTGAATACACCAACGTCAGCCAGTACAGATCACAACATTGATTACTTTACATTTATATTGTTCTATAAGAAAAACATATATAATTTGACAAAGAATGGCTGCTCTCGAGCTATCGCCTATCATATGCGTTTAATTGCAGCAAAATTGTATAGATTAATAAACTTCAGAAAGATCTTATTTCAAAACTGTGTCGCTAGAAATTTCAATTTTTTTTCCAAATATTTCTGTTATGGAAAGTGACGTCATGTCAGTCAGTATTTTACAACAATCCCAAGAACCACTTTTCTATTAAAAACAAAAATGTACAGTTTGCCAATACTTAGTGTAGGGAATGCATGTTAAGTATCCAACTTTGAGAGTGAATATTTGGATTATCTTGCCACTAAATCCTTTAGAATTTCAAGGGCTATTAACGCGTATTTAAAAAATTAACATTTTCTCAAGAAAATCATTTTACAGAACTGCCTCCTTAAAGAACAATAATTAATACAATGTCTTATTCAGGAAAACCACCAATCAACTTGTGAAAATAAATTGCGGCTAGCGGAAACGGATCCACCCTGGAAAAATTATAGTAGCGATGATACAGGCGAACTTTGGAGTCCTCATAAAACTTTAGGTCTATCCAGGGAAACAGAAGAAAAACAATTGAAAGGCAACGAGGATCCGGAAACCAAAGCCTTTTCTTTTGAAAGGTAATGACAATAGGGGAAACGTACCTATCGTAGGTGTGCAGTTGTTTGGTGCAACGATAGAATAAAAAGCAGTATATGTTTTCTTCGTTAGAGTGTCGATTACGTGTTGTCTGTTATTTGTGACTTGCATATATAATATGGACAAGTAAATCTGACCTACAGCTATGTTTATGTGTATGAGAACTTAGATAAAACTCGTAGAAGGGATGACCGATTAAACTAAAGTAATTCTGAAACGTCAAAAAAAAGTTGGACGTTATGTAAAATTTGCCACGTGTATAAAATCTATTATGATTACATTTAAATTCATTAAAATGTTATTATTTGACAACGAACATTTTCGGAATACCCCTGGAACGGAAGACTTTCGCAGCAGACATTCGATTTGCCAGCGACTCATAACGGACGCATTTAAAATTTCGCATTACTGTAGGGTCGCGTTGTTTGCTCGTTACCGGTCGTCTTGTGCCTTTAATGCTAACGACTGCGACTGGCCTGCTCTCCCAGCCGTCCGGAATTACAATTACATCTCGTAAATTATTTACGAACGCGTCGCTCGAAGGTCGCCAGTGGCAATGGCGACGGTGTTCGGCCCTCTGTTCTAGAAAATAGAGGGCGAGTCACCGAGGCAATGTCCAGGCTACACATTGCACCCGGAAGTCGGGTCAAATTGCAACAAATTAACCGCGTTAATCACACCGCCATCTGGCAAAAGTTTTCCGGGTGTGCGGTAACCTTACTGCGATTTTCAACCCAGACTTCCGATTACTCGGACAAGTTTTGTCCGTCATCGTGAACACTTTTTATGAACGGTTGGTCTGCTCGCCAACTTGGAGGAGTTCAGCCTCCAGGCGTTGAAATTTCTGGTGAAATTTGAGTGTGACAGCACAATCGATCTTTACTGCTTCCTGAATTGACAAATTCGACTCTTTTGATACGATTGACATATTATGCGAAAATAATGTAATTTTTTACAAATATTTCGAATTATCGTACAATAAAAAAGCTCAATCTAGGTAGGTAGATCTTTAAAGGTTTTATTTCTATAGTAAACTACCTCAGGCCACCATAATCAAGTAATATGACGTTGCATCGATGTCGTATTAGTATGTCGTAGAGTATACAAACAAATTTATATTGCACAAATTCTCTAGAGAATTTTTACCGTCTGGCTTTGTCGATTTAGGATCAAGCAGATAAAACAGAAATATAATTTTACAGTCTTTTGAAGATCATTTTGTTTTTCCGGGTCAACTTCGAGCAAATTCGATTTGTTTCTAATCACTCCCTTTGAATCCACTTTTTGCTAAATTTGATTAATTGATTATTTACTCAATCAGTAGCAGAATGGTTACTATACTTCTTATGAGTAGAAACAAACATTACCTTAAAAGAAAATTAGTACACACTACATTAATGTAAGAAGTAATATTTGAATTCAGTATGTATTTCGAGATCAAAAGTAAGTGGAAAAGGACCATAAACATAAGTATTAATATTCAATTTAGTTTTACATCTAACATAAGCATAAACGACCACTGTTTTTTATTGCTTGGAAAGAGAGGGTTATTTTTTATGTAGATAAATTTCAAGACCTCTAAAGTTTCTTTCGCTATATATTTTGTAAATTTTTAAATGTTATTGTTACGGATTTAAAATAATCATCACAGCTACACATTCTCTAAATCGGTGCAGAGCATCAATTACGAGAATTAAGAACGAAATTAGAACCCTTGAATGTGTAAAGAACGTAAAAATAAAAAATGAAGTGTCATGACTCTTATACTATCCTTGGGGTATTTCAGCCTTTTTGTTAATGTGATTGAAGTTTATACGTTGAATATTTGGTGAATAAAGACGAATATACATCTTCGGCTAAAGTAGATGTGTCATTAAGAAATACTACTGAACCCAAAATACTCGATATAAAAAAGACAGGTTACTTTATTCTTTGACGATTGTGCGTGCAACATATTTTCCGTTAAAAAAAAAATATTGCATTCCATTTATAAAAAGGTAGAAAATACTATAGAAAAAAACATTTTATTTTAATCAAAAGTTTTACCAACGAAAGTGCCGTGTTTAGTTATTAAAATTTAAAGAATTAAATATTACACATTTAAAAATATGAACAACAAAATATGTAAAATAGTTCGTAATAAGGAATACTTAAAAGTTGTTACAAAAACTATTCGCAATTTTATAAACGAGTCGAGTACAATTGTAATGCAGTTAGTAAGTAAAAACTATTGTGTCAAAAATATATTTCCGATGAAAATAATCAGGATGACTTATACGGCTCCAAATGAAAATTTAATACTGTACCTATATATACGTAATTGTTGGTATGTATAACAATGAATTTAACGTAATGAATACTACTCTCATATACGTTATTGTTGGTATGGATAACGATGAAATATAAATGTAGGGGAGGTCCGGATATTCTTGGACACATTTTTATGTTGAAAGTCTAACAAAAAATTGCTTTTTCTCAACATTTCAAAGCTTGATTTTGTGGTACGATAAGTAACCTTTCATTTGGTACCAGCAAATTGACCAAATTGTTTAAAATTGTACACTCTGTATCAGCTGGCGCAAAAAACTGGTTTTTGAGATTTAAAAAAATCTCGGGGTATTATTGGACAGTCTTGTAAATCGATAAAAAAAGTGAAAATTATTGCTGGAAAACGTTTATTTGTTAATGAAACCGAAAGAATATCTATAGTATGATGAATAAAATAAAGTAAGGCACGTGAAAGTGTTCCGGTTTGCTCCGACACAACTCAAGTGAACACCTCGATCACAAGCGATACAATGGGCTATGATTCGGCGATTTTCTTTCTCGGACATATTTTTCATGCAAATTATGCAGAAATCAGTATTTTCCTCCGCATCAGTGTCCAAATCACAGAAGTGTCCAATAATACCCCGAAAGCTCATTTTTACAAAATGTCGGCGTATAAGTAACACACTGCAAATTTCATCAAAAACTCTTATATGCGTCAAAAGCTTATAGTTCTAAGAATATTATAAATATATTTACCTGGCTTGGTTCTTCGAAAAATGTTGTAAAAATGACCAAAACACTAAGTGAAAAAAACACTTTACAAACATGAAAATTTTGTTTTATATGATAGCCAGGTAACAATGCGTCAAAATAAGTCAAGTGCTTAATAGAAAATGAGATTATAATATGACTAGTCGATGCTAGTTGATGGAGACTCCAAGCGTTACAAACGGGAAAAATATCGCGCTGTCCAACGCAATATTCCGTGTCCAATAATACCCCGACCTCCCCTAACTTTAAAGAAGACTTTTATTTCAAATGAAGCACCTTTTATTTTTCTTCCATGCTGTTTTCATAAAATTATTCTCACTGAAATTGAAGCATATTATCTGTTGATGAATCTCCCATTTTGAATTTTAACGTTTTCCGACCAGATTGTAACTAGCGATCTGGCAAATTATAAAAACGTAAAAAAATAAAATTTATATAAGGAAAAACTATATGAATCGATTATCGAAATTGTTTAAAATGTGAAGAACATAATATGTAAACTAAGGCATGTAGATTCTTATTAACTAATGAAATAACTAATGTTTATTGACAAATATACTAAACAAAGAAGGCTTTCGCACTTTTATGGCCTATAATTGTAAATTTTCTTAAAATTGCCAATACAAGATTGAAAAATAGATTCGGTGCAAAGAATCCGAATTCCGACTGCCGGAACTGAACAGCGGTGTTCCTATTTCCGCGATCAGCTAGGTGTCCCCAGATTTAGTGCGGCCTGTACAATCGATCATCTAAGTTGCGGTAGATACCCTCAATTTTGACTTATTAAATGTTATGCACGAGCACACGAATTAGTCATTAGTTGTGAACTAGTCGTGGAATTAGTCGCAGGCAGTATTTGTTACATTATCTAAAGAATTGCTCTACTATTTTTGAAAATCCGCAATTTTTGTGACTAAACAATACAATAAATATTATATTTGACAATATATTTCTTTTCATGGGAAGTATATGTATGAACTGATTGATTGTTACTACTAGTGGTTAAGTTATGCGAACCAAACTAGGTACACTACCTCGTTTCAGACCAAAACTGAAATTGATTTCATTCAGCGCATTACAAAAGAAAACATCTTTTCCTCCAGATTGTGTTATTTCCAGCATCAGTTTTGATATAAAACGCAGTAATAATTGGAATACTGCTGAATTCCCTTCCAACTCCTATAGGAGGTATCGTATAAGACCCGTAGAGATCCGCAGTAATGTGCAATTACATTATAAAGATATTTCATTATTCAGATCAGTCTGCAGTGTAGATATGTAAGATCATGTACATTTTGAAGTTTTCGTAAAATAAAATGTTCACAATGCATGCGAGTTTTCCTACATACAATTTCACGTTGAATGCCAGACATATATCACGCGCTCTATAAACTGCAGTAATTCATGAGAAAAGTGTTTCCCATCGGTCTGGGGAGAATATGCGTCCCAAGTAGATTTAGGCTTTAGTAATTTTGTCACTGGCCGGAACGCACCGTGCCGTATACTGGAAAATGCCGGCATAAATTCTGATAAAAATGCAACTTTTATTATCGTCGCTTATCACAATTTTCAAATAATTTTTCAACATATTTATGGATTATTTGTAGAATGAGAATGAAGTGTTTTTTATTATCTGCTATCAATTACAGTTCACTACACGATAACTTTCTGTACTTCGCGGGATCTCTCCAAGCATTTTCGCAAACGTGATAAAATTCGGAATTTTCGCGCCGTCACAAATCTTCGTGCAGTTCGCTGGCTTAGACGAAGCCGGGTCGATATAATGACGACACATTGACAATGGTCATAAATTTCCGGGCATTGTCCGGATGGGTTTATATACGTCATTGGTATTCCCTTCAAATTTGAATGCACGAGGAGAACCTCGCACGCAACACCCTACCGTGGTACCTGACGTAATTTCATCCGGAGTTGTCTGTACTTTATTCATAAATGCCTCAATTCGACAAAAAAGTATTATCAAGGTATAAAATAAAATGCATTTCGAATTTCATCATCCATTTTAGACGCCAATTATAACCCTCCATACTGGCTTAAGAACCCATTCCCAAACCTTAGACCGGAGCTTTGAAACCTCTAATTTCCACAATATTTATTCACCAGAGGTGGTCGCAATTCACTCGACCAGAGTAATTAATATTTATTCATTGCCTACAACCAGTACGGGACTCTAACCTCAATCCAGAACGCAAGACAGTTGCTTATGCTGTGAGGAGATTATTTATTCAAGCTAATCTACGAAAGGTACACGCGCAGCATCATTAAATCGTACCTAATACGATCAGCTTAGTACCGTTTTGTCGCCGCGATTACCGGATTTACGTTTGTAAATGTGACCAATTGTACTCAAAGATTTTGCTTTTATTTGCTGAGTTTAAAATCTCTACGTGTGGTGTGGTTAATATTTTAGAAAGTCATAGATTGCTCCCAAGCGCGGCAAAACGAGACTTAATTTTTTACATTTCCAGAACAGATTTTCTCGACATTATATTTATCTAAAATCAGAATGGTAAAAGCGTTAACGTGTAATTACTTAAAATGAATATGAAGTAGATAATTTGCTCTCCTTTTACGAAATCACTTACCTCTATTATCCTATCATTGTGAATGTTTGGTCTTCACACGAAAGTATGTTTAAATCCGCTAGTAGTATGATTCCAAAACGAAATACAAGAAAAGTTACTTATTTAGTAGTTAAATATTGCCATATGTGTGCAATAATTTCCTCTGTTGATTGCGTAAAACGCGTAAACGATAAATTTTTGGGGACTCTGTAAAAATGAAATAGTCAAGACCCTGAATTGAAACGTATGGCTGATCAGATGTTTTATGCAAATTTCATATGATTTTTTTATAAAACACAGACCTTACGAGATGGGAATTTGTTTAATCCACTTTTTTCTCCTACTTTTATATGGAATTGGTCGCATACAAAAATGTTAGAGTATTTTTCATATATACGCGTTGGGATTCTTTTTTTCTTGCTGGATTCCCACTGATCGAATACGGTTACAAACATTCAAGATATTGCAAGTATCTGGTATAAAACCTGTACATAAATAAGTACAGGACTAGATGCCTGCATAGAGTCGAGTACTGGAATTTCTTTGTCAGTTGTACACTTATGTAACATTCTCTTCCTGTTCCTAAACTATAAATTTGAGCACAGGTTTTTTTGATACACCGTTTAACGTCAATAAATTCTCCTTAGTTAAAATAATGTTCTCTCCTAAACTTATGGTTAAAATGATGGATAGCATCAGGCCTAATGAATCATATAAGTAATAATCAGCCAAAATGTAAAACAAAGAAATGTCTTTCCTAGTTTATTTAATATTGGAAAGTCATAGTCAATTTCATTGAATTAAGATTGACATTCAGTTGTTTAAGAGTACTTCCCGCTTGGACAGAAGTGCGCACTATATGGTTTCAAACAATGATAACAATAACATGAGACAAAATATACACCACGTTTAATTGAAAGATTTTATTAGAAAAAGAAGGATTTCTAAACGTAATGGAACAGTTTATTCTATCCCGATCGTTTCCATCGATCGTGTCCGTACTCTTGCCTTATTCGGTAGACGCTTCTCCAAAGTCTGATATATAACTTTCTGTATCTGGCAAAGTTAGCGGATTGTAAGTCTTTTCTTCTTTTACTACACTCCTTATATCATTGATCGTGCGAAGGCGACAGTATAACTTTTTGTGTACATTGCAGGTAACATATTAACTGGATTTCGAAGATGTTAAAAATACAAGACAATATTTATTTTGAAAAATGATTTAAAAATACTAAAATTATAGTTCTCTATATTCTGTAATTATATCTAATGCATCAAATTAATTTCTTCCTATTACATTGCTTGCATTTCGAAAAGAATATTACGCATCATGTTAGTTACTAGAATTTTCGTTATTAAAATGGAGATACTAACATATTACCAATTGTCAATTTGTAAGTCTACCCTGTTTTAAACAGTGAAAATCTTTCAGATTTTAAAATTAATTATTATGTTTGTCCATGTAATATTGACAAGCGCAAGTGACCTTAGTGGAAATGGCATGTAGCGATTTTATTACAATTGTAGTGTTTATCTACTCTTTTATAATGTAATATTTTCAATCTAGTAGTTCTTTCTTGGCAGGATAGCGAAATGAAAACGTAATGCTTAGTATTTTACAAATGTCTCTAGATAATCCATGAATTGCTAATAAAACAGAGGTATAAATATGAAATAACATTCGCCTGCTCCGTGACTTGCAGAACCAGAAGACGCAGTGGGACGGGCTTGCGCGAGGATTAAGGGCCTGTCGTAATAATACACATTTCCGTAATGAAACCGCTTGACGGCTACAACTTGGCTTGACGATCTAAAAGGCTACATTGTTGTTCAGCAAGAAACGCATTATTTACAACAAAGAGTCATTTTAATACATTAAAATCGTTTTTTTTTTTCAAGTAAATAATAATAGTTAAATATTTTCTCAAGTTCTGAAAATATTGAAACATTTATATTAAATAGTTAATTGCTACAGACTTAATTATTGTACTATGTAATATAATAAACTGCACAGTTAATTATTACATTACAGTATTCGTTGTGCTACTTTCCTCGGTTTTTACGGATCTTTCGTCTTATTCTTACCTTTTAACCAGTTGAGACATTTCATTTGACATTTAATAAAGGAAGAAACACAGTCGAGTAACAAGTGAAGTACATGAAAAGTCTTCTGTCGAGGTCGCGCTTCCATTATATATCCGACATCATTAGGAGTAGTCGCGTATACAAAGTATTATACACTTTGTGCTTACCAGGACGATGATACTCTAAAGGACTCCCGTTTCTGTTAAGAGAATATGCTTCTCCATTATTTTAGAATCAGCTTCTACCAACGCTTCAATTTTAATATATCTCAAGTGTTATAATACATTTTTGCGATGCAATTATCCAGATAATTACCATTTATGGTCAATAAAGAGTAATCTTCTAAATATAAGAAATAACCTTCCGATATGACTGTTTTTTTTAACTCAGCATTTATGTTTAGATTTAAAACATTCACTTCTTCAAACAGCTATCAGGCCTAATAAATACAGGCCTCAAACCGCTTTGTGGTTCGATGGTAGGGTAGGACATTTCAATAAAAAAAAATAAATAAAATATGACTGAATAACATTTTTTTAAATTTGCGCTTTGAATATTTCGAATATTCGGAAATAAGAGATTTTTATTTAGTTCCGAAAATTCTCGATCAATTCTCAATTAATTTCCTTTGCATTTTTTAGGATACCGACTGTAGTAATTAAAATTGTCCTTGCAGAGCCCCAATTTTGAAAAATCGATTCAGTCATTTTTTATTTTGGATTTTTAGTGAAATTTTCTACTTTATCCGTCAGGCACTTCAGAACCCCCTTAAGGCAACTTCTTTTTTAAGTAAACGAAATTGCTAACCTTTTCAGCATTGAGATGGAGAACAAAAAAGTCTTTTAATAGAATATTTTATAAGATTTATTACATATTTACAGTATGCCAAACCGAATACGATAAACAAATTTCCCGCGCAGTTTAGTCGACATCTTAAATAATTACGCTATACATGCATGATTTCTTTTAGTTTTCTTATTTCATTGAAGTATAAATCTGTCAAAGATATTGTTGTATAAAAAAGGTAGATCGATAAATCAGATTAGTTTTTAATAAAAGGAAGGAGTAGAGGTCTAAGCACTTCAGCGTTTAAAGCATTACGTCAATTCCAGGAAATCATTTTTTTCACGAGTTCAATAATAATGCATAATTTTTGCCTGCCTTAATTATAACATATATTTTAATGAGTAAATAATGCAACCAACGCAGCTTCAACTAAAAATGTAATTGTGGTTTTGGGTGTGTGTCTCGTATCTTGTTAAGTTTATTGTTCATTATAGGTACCAATGTTGCACAATGTTTTTTTATTTAGAAAAGTAAATTGAATTTTTTTGATACTATAATTATTTTTGATCATTTCCTAATAAATATGAATAGAGATTTTTAATACTATGATTCGGAAATCGCGTACTTATAGGTAGTAAAACAGCCCTTAAGATGCGCAACGGATCATTCATCGGTACGAATGTCAACTTCCAAATCTTCCATAACAAAATCCACCACGATTTAGGAATGTGGCGAACCTATTGGAGTATCGTAAAATTGTTTATAAAAAGAGCTATTAAATTGAAAATGGTATTATTGGTGTTAAATTATATCGCTTCCAATAGATCCTATAAATGTATTGAAGTTTGAGAACGTATTTGAAAGGATCTTTTTTCTAAAGCTAATTTTAATCATTTCAAAGGAATGTTGCAAATAATGCGGTGACAAATGTCTAATGATATCAAAGTGTGGTTTTTAGGTATAATAACATTGTTAGCTTTATAAAATAAATCTATGCTATTGTTAATATGTAATGATCGCTTTTAAGTAGTGTTATATAGTAAACCGGCAATTATTAATTTAGCTGAATAAACAGTAGGAGCGCTAATGGATGAAATGATTGATTTTAGTGGAACGCCTTTTTTATGGTATTTTCTATTTTATCTTCGGTAGCCTATAGGCTTTGGGAAGAATGGTATTGCTCACTGAGAGTTCAAACATATTTAGTTCTGTTGTAAACAATTCATCGTTGTTCTACTAATGGCTAATGAAAATTGCCTTTGACCTCTGCAATTACTAATATGTCAGAATTGTTTTTTTAAAAAAATGTTGGTGAATTGTAATTTCATAAAAAAAGTATGACCAATTCGTATGTATTTTTTTATGAATTGGCAAAATGGTTAATATTATCAATTATTATATTTTTTATTGTATGCATATTATTTAGTTGCTTAGAAACAGAAGAATTTTCAAAATTTGTTTATCATGCCAATAACCACTAACCATCTTGTTCCCTAATTTTGTTTATAGTCAAAACATCAGTCACTACACTGTCACATATCCCATGAGTAGTCTGACATACCTATACTCTGCCAGCTTAAAATATCTTACCGGACCGACTGAAGATTTTTAGTTCTGATTGATATATATCACTGTTCATAGATAATTATGTACTCATAATAAGTAATCGCCTCTGGTCGCAAAATGTTGGAAAACTGAGAGTAACACCAAGACAATTTCAAATTTCAATGTAGTTGTAGGCGGATATCATTTTTGTCTTTTTTGATGTATATGTTACGTACAATGCAATTTCTACTTTTTTCTTATTACTGATAATATTTTTATAAATAACTATAAATAAAATATGCATTAGTGTTAATTCCCCTTTTCTGAAATTAGAAAAAGCATAAGATGTCTTACAGTTACATCGCAGAATGAGATCGTACAGATAAATCGAGGCTCAATATTTCTGTGCATTAGCTTCAGTCTTTTCTTATATATTGAGAAAGCCGAAATATCAGAGTAAGTGGGCGTGCAGCTTCAGACTTCATAAAGGGTAGCTGAAAAATGTTCCTCGTTTTTCAATAATATAAGAGTAGTAGTGTAATTTGAAATGCATTTTCGATTCCCGTATATGATATCATTCTTTGAAGAACACAGCTGTCAAATCAGTTGCAAGCAATTGCTTTTGCTCGGGTCTCATACTCAAGGAACAGCTTCGAAGCGACGTGACCTCTGTGAGAGGTGGCAACTACAAAAATATGAAACTTGTTGACACGACGATCCCACGGGACTGAAATGCGATTATGTAGCCAAATGAGATTGTGGCATATGCATGAAGGAGACCATTCCTCCACCCCCGCCTTCCTCGTACTCTTCACTCGTCCCACAGCTGATCCCAACCTTATACTCCTTTCGTGACTCGCTGCTGCATTTCTCTGCGGCCTTCTGTTCAGTTTCAGGCTAGATAAGGACACCATTGAAATATGACAACTTAAATGAATAGGACTTATAAGTTTGTAGATGGTTGTACGTATTTCCACAAAAAATTCAACGGTTAAAAAGATTAAGTAAAATAACTACTTTCGTCAATTGGTCACAATGATATTCAAGAATAACTAAACACTTCTCTAAGGTAGCGAAAAATAATCCAAATGTGCAACAATGTAATATCCGAAGATGAAAAATTACGAAATACAAATTATACAATGTTGGTGCGATACTGATTGTGCACTTATCAATTTGGTAGCGCGGAACCCCTCAGTGTAAATGTCTCGAGTATCATGCCTAACTGGGGTATTTGCTCACACCCCCCAGCATCTTCGATTTATACATAGGCTCGCCATTTTGAACGCCGAAAATTTATTTATGTATGTCTTTTCGGTGCGTAAAGCAAACTCGTGCGTAAACAATATTTCGGCACACGTGTGTATGTGTAAAGTTCTATACGCGTACGCAGTTGTATTGAAAAGTAATATTTTGTTTTGGTATTCAGCGACCTCGAAAACCACCGAGGAACTTTTTCAAAGTGAGTTTGGTCGCTTTTCTGTCTGCCACATTGTATTTGCCATTTTGAATTGTACAAAACTGATATCAGATTCGTATTCAACGATCCCATAAATGCGTAAATCATAAGTTTCCCCGTATATTCTTGCACAGAATTATTTTTTTCGCACTTTTTTTGTTGTCAAGAAATTATTAGGTTTTTGTAAATAATGGTTATTTTGTTTACATTGTACAAACTAATTATAATCTATAATATTTTATGCGCAGATTTGCCATGCGTGAAGTACAGTAAGTAAACTTCACGCGCTAAATTTTACAACTTCTCGCATTCAAAATATGTGCATAAAATATCGTTGCATAATATACTATTTATTACACTTATTGCACAATATACTATTACGATATGCCAAATCTTGCACGATTATATTTAGTTGTATATACTTATTATTTAAAAGTATGTGGTATACATAACATTCGATTTAACGGGGTTCCAAAGAATTCAATCGGTGAAATTATTTCCATTAAAAAATCTGTCTAGAAAATCATAAGGGTACAATGACGAGTCATTTGCACATCTAGGCATAAATGTAATATTGGAAATTATTTATAAAAATATTTCTGTACCTCAAGATTATATCTTAAAGCTTTACTAGTTTAACGATAATTCCGTACAGTTTACACGTTGTTGTTTAAAATAATCGTAATATATAACTAAAAAATTCGTTATTAAATGTTCGAAAATTACAAAAATTTTGCATTATTTAAAAATGTATAAATACATATTCTATATTTTGTTCGATGTTACCCTTATTTTTATTAATTAGTGATGCGCATGATTGCTTACTTTGAATTTATTTGATACGGGAAAATGTCACAATTTTAATCAGAAAGTTTGTCGCTGCGGGCGACCAATGTATTTCACATGATACGGGTTGAAGCGTAGCAAATGTTTTTGAAACACTGAAAGATTTTTAAATAAAATAAAATATAAATAAATCATATACATATTCATCTCTCAATTTACATTTTCGAAATAAGAGATTCTTAAATTGATTTTTCATGTAAGAAGTCGAATACAGGACGTTATTCTTTTGCGGCGTCATTATATGTTTTCAAACAATTATGTGCACGGAAAAAATCTTAATTAAAAAGTGTGTATAGATAGTCCTTATACTGGATCAGCCTATTCTTCCATTCACCATTATGTCACGCGTTTTTTCATTACATAATGTCTTGTTACAATTTTAGATAAAAATCGCACGACTTTTAAAGTGAATGTCGAGATAAAAGGAAAATGTAATTTTTGTGATGTTATAAACTTTTATATCAACAAAGTTTAATTGTAAATTGTAACTTCAAAAACTACGCATGTTTATGGCTGGCAATATACAAAATCCATATTCAATGTACCAGACTCGAAACCATAATTGATACATTTTATAAAATATACATACATCTATATTATAGTAATAATAGATATAGATATGATCAATGCATTCGCAATGTCGATATTCAGCTCATTCAATAAATAAAGTTTCTGAGGGAAATTTCTGAGAACATTCTGATTACATCTTTATGTGTAGAATATAGCGTTTCTTCATTAAATATATTAACTTTTTCGTAGTTCGATTTAACTTCTTAAACCGACGACGTCTAGGGTTCCCTGTATACGGCTTCGTATCATTGCACGCCGTAACGTGTTCCGAATGGTTATAACGTCGGTTTTCGTTGTATTTCTCACAGAAAATAAATGTTGATACACGTGTCCGTGAAATGCCTACTTTACCCACTATACCGGCCCTCGGACGCATAATCTGCAATCGGTCCGCGAAATGCAGCTTTATTTCCGGGGACCGAAAAGTACTATTTCTCCCGACCGCGTCGGAATGTCCGTATTCCATACCTGAAACGCGGGACCAAAGTTGCCGATACCGCCCGGGCGCCAGTGCGCGTGCGCATTCGATCTCATTACTGCCTAGGGAGGGAAAGTGTCGCCAGCTGGAGTAATGGATGGGGTCGGGAGAAAAATAGCCTATGCCACACGGGAGGCAAGCGCGCGCACCTTGCAGGAGGGCTGCGCTCGAGTCGCTCGGGCAGTAAACCTCCCGCTCAGGAATCGCGCGCTTTCCTCCCTTGAAGCATAATATACTAATTAAGTCCTCTCTGGAACAATACATTACTCAACGAGGGAGGTAAAATAAAGAATGTCTCAGACTGCGAGTAATTTTTATAAAAAAAGAGTGAAAAACATCAAAACAGAAAAAAGTGAGAAACATGCAGTCTGAGACATTCTTTTCTACTTCCCGCGGGAAATATACGAGTTTTCTTTATGGTCGGGAGGACAAGCGGCATCCTTCCTCCCGCTTGCGTTGCTGTTTTCCTCCCGGTGTGAAGAAAAATATTTATTTCTATGTAAAAAATGATCCGCTTTTATGAAGCAAAAATAAAATAAGAAAAAATTATTTATTTGGCTAGTTTTGTTAATGTCTCAAATTTTCGTCCTGTTGCCTTATCAAAAAGTTTAAACAAGTTTTTAAAAATCGACGATTGATTGCATACTCTTTCGAGAAAAAGATTCGCTGCAACTTTCTCCGACCGATTTTTAAACATTTCTGAAGCTAACGCAAAAGAATGCACCTTAATTAAAAAAAAATTAAATTAGTTTATACATTTTATGAATAATTTTAATGATTGGTAAAAATTCATTCGGTGAAGTTGTAAATAAACTTTTTCACGACAAAATAAACTATGACTCGATAAAAAAACATTCATATTTAACATTTTTACGAGATAGCAGGAATTTGCGTCATTAGAAAAAGTTGATAAAAATTATTTTTTAACGTTTCAATTGTTAGAATATAATAATCCTTTCTTTTTTTTAACAATATGATTCATAATAAAAACTAAATTATTGAAAGAAAGTATTTTTCCACACTATATCCGCAGTTATGATATCCCTATGAACAACTAACTTAAAGGGAAAAAATGAGGAACCCTTTCTTTCCCACCTTACAGAATCTCTGATCAGTTTCCCTATTCTGAAGAATAGGGAAATCCTTTACATGTGGATTAAATTAAATTAAAAATTAAATAACTGTAAAAACTAATATTTGATCATATTTTTACAGAATGTTGTTTATAATTCTGCAAAAAACAATGGATAAATGATACCCGTATATAAATAATTAAAAAGCGATGTGTAATTGGCATCTAAAGTTGGAAAGTGTTATTTGAATGTTGATTTCGTTTTTATTTAAATACGTTTATTTAACGTATAAAAGAAATACTCTGAAATACCAGATATTAGGATTTATTCTGCTACAACAAGCAAGTTAATATGCTCGTTTTATTTTCGTAATAACTTTTGGCCAGGAACACTGTCAATTTCATCGCATTATGGTAAAACACTATACGTTTTCAAAACCGTGTAATAAAGAAACAGGTTGATTTTCCCTCGCCGTGTGCGAATTGAAAGGCGGAGTCGCGTCGTTTCGGTTATCGTGTTTGCAAGTCCAATTTCATAAAGGCGACCCTCCAATTTTTCGAAACAGACCCGCATACCTCTTTTCCCGCCTTCTTAATACGATATTGCACCGAACGAGATAGCGAATACATTTCCTGCCGCGAATTTGAATACTGAATAAAACATTAGAATTAAATGGTCTGCGTCGGTACCTGCATCGACTTATGACGTTTATACCACCCAACGGCTCAATTCGCGTCCACGTCGCTGGCAGCTATTCGCGAGTAAGACGAGATGGGCAATGAGCCTTGACAATACACCGAGGAGTCATTAAATGGGACAGCCACGAATCACAACGACTCCGACGTCGTCAACGGGTACCGAAAGCTGGCCTCTAGGTGCCGACTCGAATGGTCCACTCGACCATACTCGGATCTACGTCAGTTTCACTACAACATAACAAGCATTTACGATCTCCCAAGTACAATTACACTACTATGTTTATCCGGTTACATCTACTTAGGAATTTCTTGTTACTCTACTGAACGTGGATGCTGTACTATAAACCCATCAAAAACGTTGCAATTTATTAAATATATTGAATATATTTTTAATCCACTTTGTAAATATAATAAAAATACCCCAATAGAAGCTGTAACGTATTCTGTGCTACACAAATTTTTTACAAAAATGTACAGCCCAACTGCACCAGCCCAACGGGCCTATTAAGAGGTCTGGTGAGCTGTTGTAATATAATCTTGTATTGTACGCAACGATAAAATAGTACTTTTCGATACAAGTGCGTATGTGTAAAGAACTTTACACATACACACGTGTGCCGAAATATTGTTTACGTACGGCTTTTCCGTGCGTAAAGTATAATCGAGTGCGTAAAGTTTACTTTACGCACGAATTTACTTTACGCACGAGTTTACTTTACGCACCGAAAAGACGTACATAATAGTAGTTTTTGATACTCGAGTGTCAACATTTGACTTTACGCACCGCATTTTAACATGCGGTTAGATAGAACCGGTGCGTAAAGTCGAATATCCGAGTATCGAACACTGTCTTTATTTTTATAGTATATATATAGAAAATTTATGCGTCTTTTTCAGGTGAGTAAAATTACGGCTTCGCTTATACATTAAACCATCAAATAGATAAATAACGTGTTGTAGTTAACGTTTTTTACTTGTGGAATATCACTATAGTAACCGTCACGATGAAAATATAGTAAGTCGTAATTTTAATAGTTGATTTATTCAACACATATATAACAATTCCAAAATTATTAATTTTATTTAATGAAATTGCCCGATATCGGAATGTTTCAGAGAAGCCATATAATAGCGTTTAAATTTACGAAATACGTATAACGTGAATACTGATCAACTCAAATTGATAATATTACTGCTCGACTATTTTCAAATTATTTCTGGAAATCAGATATCACTGTATTTATCGATTTTAATTTCGATATAAAAGAAACGAAAAGAGAATATCATTAACCCTTTCGCTGAGGACTACGTGTGTACACGTAGTAGACTAGGCGTGCTCCCAGGGCGGACCACGTGTATACACGTAGTTATGAAAGACTGAATAAACAGAGAAAAAACAAACATATAAATATACAAGCGTTGTTTTATTGGGTATTTTAAATCGCTGGATCCAAATTTTATGTCAAATTCCGAAAATTATAAACGTAAAATCCAATATGGCCGCTCACAATCGGACAATTTTTAAGCATTGTTCATCATGTACGTAATTATAAATGAATGTATAAATAGAGAATAAAGAAACAGACCAGAGTTCGGTTTTACTTGTTGAATCGCTGAATCTGAATTTGATGAAAAAATTGTTAAAACTTTAAACAGAAATTCTAATATGGCAAAATTTCCCTTCGTTACACATTTTAAAGTTGTTTTTTTTTGTAAACAGATTTCTAATATCAATCCTTACCAGGTTTTGACTAATACCACGTATGGATAGTTCCTATTTCTTCTAGGTTACTAACGAATCTTTTCCTCCTCATTTTTAGTAATACATCTTGTTCTTTGAAAATTAGCTACAACTATAGGAAGCTGCTTTTCTCATAAATTATTCAGAACGTACACGACCGATTTTCAGAGTACTACAAAATTTATGTCGTCATTCTGGTGAATTTGCGAAAAGTCGATTCCTTTTTAACTTTGAGGAAACTCAGTGTACATCGAAAATTCAACCTGAATAAGGTCAATATCGGGTTCATTTTCCTATTCAGTAATCCTCCTGCTGTTCGCATTCATAGAACCCGTTGTCCTGGGCGTAAAGAAGGTTGCGCCAATTTTCTTTCCGTTCTCACAATGTATCAGTGAAATTGAGGAACGTATAGACAGGATGTACTTAGGCGGAGAATCGTGTACCCAAATACTACATACCAGTAGAGCTTGAATAATATATCGGGCTTGTCGAGGTCGAGCGTTCGCATTGGTGACCTATGCCAGGAGTGTATAGTGACCCAGTTCTTGAAATACTTTCACAGCTCTAAAATTGTTTTTGCTCAATGAAATCCTACAGAGAGAAGATAATTACGAACTTTTAAGTAATGTTCTCCAGACGAGAATAAGAATTATGTTTTAAAACGTTTTTTATGATGTCTGATACTTCGTTATTCGGATCGGGTAATGTTTGAGGACTACACTCTACATTTCTTAAAGTGAAAGTTGAGCCCCTTTCCGATAAAAGTGACTTTTTTACTATTTTTAAAGTGGAAATGTCATTTCACTAATAGTGGATGGAAATATGCCACTCTAATAAAGTGAAATTTCCACTTTAGAAATAGTGAAAAACTCTCCTTTAGCAGACAGTGGCTCAACTCTCACATTAAGAAATTTAAAGTACAGACTTCATGAGATATATTACATAAAAATAATGCATGGAAACTATAAAACAACACGTAATTTGTTACCTAATGGTTACAATTACTGTCATTGTCATCAAAGTAGGTCCGCGTAGATGCAATACCCCTGCGTAAAACTGTAAATTAATATCATAGAAAAAAATGATCAGTCCAAGCGCAACGAGTTGAAAACGTTGCGATAACACTTCTTACTAAGAGCTTATACTCTTCAGAACAAATTATGAATGAATAAAGAAACACACCTTAGTAGTGATGAAAAACAATAATATCTTCTTGATTACAGAGTGATGATACAATTCTTGGCGGTTTGTTTGTATGTCAAGTACATTTACCAATGTCTCAGAGCCCAATATTTATCAAATGTTATTTTTCCAGGCAATTCAGCTTTATCGGTATTAATCTTGCAACGACGCCTTTCGGGAACAAAAAACCAGAATCGGATATTCATATGTTACATTCCCGAGTCTACACTCTGTAACGCTCATGTGGTGCTTATGAAGCACTAATTTTTTAAGTCAGTCATTTATTTTCCGGTGGCGGAGATTGTTGACCAACATATATACGACTAGTTTGTTTTACTTTTTGTGACACAGATAGATCACAGGGTTTAACATTTTCAAGAATCACAAAATATCTCTTTGTTCAAGACTACTGATAGTCTGGGTACAACTGCTGAAAATTCATTAAACGACAACCACGGACAAGGCTGACTACCCACCGAGAAAGAATTATCGATTTTTTTCAAATTTCTTGACGCTCTTGTAATAAATCTAAGATAATTTAAGGAGAGCGCAAAAAAAACTTAATCTCTTTATGTAGTACAGGAATATTTAAGAGAAATGACGAAATCACTATGATGCAAACAGCATTTCCGCCATTTGCGATGTCATAATTTAAATCCAAAATTCCGGATACTTTCTATCTTAATGAACCTCATTTGTCTAACTCACTATCACATATAAATAGATTTCAAACCATTTGTGTAACAATGTGTGTGTTGATGAATGAGCGGATGAGCAGTTGCGAAACGGGAGTTATTAAGAAACTAGCTAGTCAGACAAGTTAACAGATCGCGTAATCCACGAGAAGCGGCCCTTGGAATCCGTATTTAACACTCAACTGGCAGGCCTTTTCAATTATTAGCGAAGGATTGTCTGGGACAAGATTATGACATTCACCGACCGGCTCTTTAATTAAGCGATTCGAGATCTATCGATTACGCGGTCACCTCTTCGTTATTTATAATGTTATTAGATCATTGTCGAATGACGCATGAGGGACTAACACATAAGCAGTTTATACCCGCGAGGATTGCTGGTTCAGGTTCTATTTGTTCCGCTTGTCAGCCCATGACGTATATACCATCCACTCCGACGTCGTCCGCTCTTTCTCTTTCTCTATATATGTTTTACCGATAGGTATATATATTAGTATTCGCGCGCACATGGACCTGTATCTCCTGTGTAAATAGATTTATTCGACATTTTAGTGTCTTTCGATTTGTCCAAGAGATTAACTATGCTCCCGTTTCTTATGTTCAGAATTCCGCAAGTTCCACACTAATGGTCCTCGAATCTCTAATTCTTCTTTCTGTTATAATCCATTATGGTGTGCATACTCTCAATAATTTAAAATTAATTTTCAGACATTTTCGGATATTTGTTATATGTTTATGTTTTCATTTTTTGAAATTTACTATTTTTTCAGTTAACGGTTCAAAGACTTTGAAAATTGTCGTCCCATTACAATTTATTAGCTATTATAATCTCCTTTTATTAATTATGCCATAGAAGCCACATCTTGAAGTTCCACTTTTCAAGAGCACAGCTATGGAAGTGAATAGAATAGTATTTTTCGATTCAAGAGCGTAAAATACGGTTTTACGCACCGTTATTTAACATGCGATTAGATAGGAGCGGTGCGTAAAATCGAATTCTTACGCCCGTATATCGAACGGTATTTTTGACATACTATGCGTAAAATTTGCGCGCGTTTTTAGTGTGTGTTAAAGACGATGTTACGCACGAGAGCTGACCGCCGGAGTCGAGTGGCCGGCAATGCCGGACAGAAGAGGGCGGCCGGACAGCACAAATGCGTAAAATCGTATTTTACGCACTGAAAAAGGTGCGTAAAATCAAATTTTACGCATAGTTTGTCAAAAAAACATTTTTTATCATTTTAACATATTAACATTTTCCCTTTCCGTCCATTGCACGTAGTAAAATATAAGAATTTTTGTATAAAAAGATCAATCTTTAGCGTATTAAAGCAGAGTACAATCGTTCAAGGTTATAGGAAACTATCTGAAACAAATCGGAGTCTATTGGATAAAATTTCTCACGAATCGTCCAAACATAAAAATACATATATGTCAAATTATTGGTCAAGATTATAATATTAGACAGGAATCGTTGGTGCTGAAATAAAACGTCATTATATTATTTGTCATTCAATTAAAATATATTTTATAATTCTTTGAATATTATATATAATTGCACTCGTCCATAAAACAATTAAACCACACACATACCAACACACTCGGAGTCAAATCGCACATATAAATAAATAAGAGTCATAAATAAAAAAGCTATCGAGTCGTCGGTAAGTCGTGTGAGTCAATAGGTATAAAACTGTCATTTCGTTAACGACGGAATAAATTAACGGAATAATTTAAGCATGAAAACGCGAGCACACATTCAAATTACACTCACACACACATAAATAAATAAATAACATATACATGAATATTTGGCGCAACACGACATAATAATTTTACAAAATCATATACATATTTTAAACATACCGCGTTTCGGTGGAGAGAAGGAGCATTGTCTTATTTGTTTCTTCGATTCTGATGCATCGTCCATTATATGTCCTCTTCTCCGTCGTCAGGGTTTCTCGTTCTGAGGACTGTCAAGAATCCGCCGGTCGAAGTCTATTGCAGATTTGATGGGTGAGCGCCTCCCCGGGTACCCTTTCTGATGATAGCCGTCACTGCTTCCAGCACTTTTTAAGGGCTCAAAAAGGGGAAGCGGACGGCTAAATTTCTTCCTTTTATTGTGTTGAATTGTTGGGAGTGGAGTGCGCTCACCTTGTTTCTTCGACCGGGTTGGTCAGAGATTTCTTTAGGACACCGCAGATTTATTGGAGGTCCGGACCCGTCCCGTCGACCTCGTGGCTCCAGCGTATGCAAGTCCGGGTTGCGGTGTCCACGTCCTCGTTGTCGGGAGAAGAGAGAGTGAGTCCATCCCCGGGAGTCCTATTTATAGATTTGGATCCTCTCCGGGTTCACCCAACCCCCTCAGTCCATATTCATGATTGTGGACGGAACTGTCAGTTTTTTGAATATCATTCGTCCATTTCAAACTGACAGCCCGCCCGTCACATTTAAAGCCCGCGCCATTTCTTGGTATTCGCACATGCGCCCTCAATCCTGCCTGGTTCGTCCTTACTGCGCTTAGAGCGCTCCGACCGCGCTCGGATCGCCGCGTCGTGAGTCCTCGGGTCTCTCCGCTTCCCGCGTTTGATCACCAAGGCAGGTGAGGTTGGGTTTAATTAGTCGCACGTGCGAATCCGTCGTCCTTTTTCATCGCCGATTTTATTAATTTTTTGAGTCACTTTCTTCATATTTTTGTTTTCGCTCCTTCTCTCCTTTACTCCTTCTCTCCCGCTCGCGGTCGAGTCAAACGGCTCGTTACATATCTTCGAATGACTCAAGAGGATGGCCGAGTTCTGATATGGAATAAATATTCCAAATAAAAAAAAATACACAATAAAAAATCAAAACTCGATATCTACTGCTGAAAAGAGTGCAAATTAGGACGCGAATATCCAGTCACTTAAGGATCGTCCTTGGTACGAATTCCTTCTCCTTTCTTTTACGAATGTTTAATTATGTTCATAGGCCGGATTCTAATATGCATGACTTAAAAATGCTTTGGTAAAAAACGGCCGAATTTAGCATAAGTATCGACTTGTCAGATCTAAGAAGTAACGTCACAATTACCATTTAGTTCTATTCATTAATGATATTTTTATTATCTATTTTTTAGGTGACTTGAATTAATTTTTTTTCATCTAAAAATGAAGCTGTAAAACTAAGCAAAATATGGATGGCTAATGTGTAGTCATTACAAAATTTGAGATTACTGTTACAAGTCAACACTATAAAAAGTGGATTTCTTCTTTCTTTTCTGTGTCTACGAAATTCTGAGTGTAGACTAATATCCCTAGTAGAAATCGGAATCACTAGACAGGAGCTACCAGTGAATCGTCACGTTTTATCTTCAGATACGCATACGCAATGCACCCAATTTGGACAAAACGTGACGATTTAGTACTAGCTCTGGTCTAGTGCCGGCGTGGTTAATTTCTATTTCTACCAGGAATCGTTTGAATAGTTATTTAATAAATTTATATATTATGATCTTATATCAGGGAACAGAAATCGATTGTGACAATATCACTTAGAACACAACGGCTTACTGTTTCCAACCGGCATATATAGCCGACACTTTTCGGGTGCATGATCGCATCTTAACGACACACATTTCTGCCAGATTTTTACGTTAATGTTGTCACGTTTCCACAGATATCAGCATGGAAATACGTGCAGCATTCGCGAACGCATCGCGTAATTACCCGACCGGCTGAGGGGACACGAACTTACGTAATTTATACGCGAAATGACATAAAATACGACCAAGATATGGGGACGGTTACTTTTTAAATTCTTTTATTTAAAAAGTAGCCGTTCCTATTTTTTGCGATAAATTACAACTTCCTTCGTTTCAATAAAAAGTAATATAATATTTGATCAAAACATATATATTATATATAATAAATAAATCGAAAGTTGGAGCGTGATTAGGAATCTAAATAACGGCTTAGTCCTACACGAGATTGCAAACATATGGTTTAGTTATTTGGACGTAGGGAGAAGACTTGTTTTCATGCTTATCAGTTATGAGTTCAGTCTTTAGAACGGAACGCAATGTATATGTGAGTTAATTGTTTACACATTGAACCATAACTTGGCATTTCAGTAACAATTATTTACTTTTGCACTCGTATTAGTGATATCTAAGAGTTGGTTTTAAATATTTAATACTCGTGGTGTAACACATGACTTAATTTAGAACTTTTACTTGTTCCGGCTGGTTGCAGTGGTACACTGATCTATATGACAAATGCTTTATTCTACAGTTTTATTAAACACAGTGCTATTGTGCCACGGTTTGTTTATACCCCAACCTGTTGAAAAAAATAATGCGTAGAATCATATATTTGGTTCAATAGTTTGGTGTATAAACGACCATGTACAATAGCGCTGTGTTTAATAAAACTGTGTAGGAATACAACCGGCCATTTTTGTCAACCTGTTCATGTTTAATTTAACATGTCTGTGAAATACCGTATTGTTTGGGAATCGGAATGATTTGGGTAAACGGGTTCTTTGAAATGTTTAAGGGGTTTTACCGAAATTTCAAAAATGCGTTTGTATAATTTTAAATGCCTTGTACGACCATACCTTTACTTACATTAAATTATTTGTTCAATTGTGATAATATATAAAATCATGAATGGAAACGGTCATTTCACGAAATCATTCCGTCTTGTCTAGGTGTCATTTAGAAGATTTCTAATATGTAATCTTACACATCAACTTTACATACGTAGAAAGAAATTAGTTAATAAAGACGCAATGGGATGAAGGGAGACAAACGTGATAAGAATGAAAGGAAAGAAAGGGTCGAAAACTGCGATCACATCCGTGAGAATGAGGGATGCAAGGTAATTAAAGAGTACGTGCAGCACGTTTCACGAGATTTAAAAGCTCGTAACTTTTTATAATAGATATTCCTTTCATTTAGTCTTGAATAACTAGGTTGACGTTCATCTTTTTCTCATTTTCTTACGCCTGGAGCACCAGCGTCATTTATTGGTTGTATATTTTCCCTGCTGGCTTTTACTTACGATACTTTCAAATTATGGATTTCGCTAACATGCGAACATGAAAACAAAGAAATTAATTATAAGGTAAAATGTCATATCGTTACAATGTTGTCCGAAAGCGTGACAGAGGATGTCATTCGTTCGTTTATACGTAGAAAAAAGAAAATATAAATGAGTAAATGAAATTAGTGGAAATCCGAGTGACAGCAATTGCAATAACGATTTTCATTTATGGAAAGATATTTTAATCCGTCAAAACCAAATGATGAAACATTGGCTATCAACGCAGTAAAACAACAAATACATACCCCATTGAATTTTGATGTTTTTGCGGACGACATAAGTGCATTTTGCAGTAGTCAAAGTATGGCAATTATGGAGAGCCTCCTACAAAAAACACTAAACAACTTTGAGGAATGGTCCAAAACATCAGGATTTAAATTCTTTTATAGCAAGTCAGAATGTGCAATTTTCTCTAATTCCAAAAAGAAACAAAAACAACTTGCACTGACATTGAATAAAAACAGAATATCGAAAAAGGAGCTAATAATATTACGAACGGTGTTTGATACGAAACTAAGTTGGAGAAACCATCTGAAGAAATTAAAAAAGGACTGGTCTCAAAGAATTAATATCATGAAAATAATAGCAGCAAGGAATTGGAGAGCAGACCAAAAAACTCTAACAAATACCTACAGAGCCATATATTAATATCCAAATTAGACTATGGGTCCATAGTGTACGACAGTAGCCAAATTTGTGATATCATCGATCCCACACATAACACAGGAATCAGAATAGCCCTAAGAGCTTTCCAAACAATCCCAGTTCTTAATATTCTAGCTGAAAATCAAGCGATGCACTGTCGTTCAGAAGAAAAAATTAATACTAAATTGTGTATATGAAATATCACGTGTACCGGAAAACCCAACCTACAAATATATATTCCCTGAAGTAACCAATCATCCACAATCGAAACGAAAGAACTCCAATATGCAAACGTTATCAGAAAGAATCCAAAAGACACTCACTGAGCTACATTTAAAAGGCCTAAAACCTAATGACATAGGTGCAAATCCTCAGTCTAAAAAACAATATGAACGCAGGAATAAAAAAAACTTTGTAGCCATACATGGAAAACATCTAGAAAAACAGCACTCCATGACGTTCGAAATGACATATTCGAAAAAAAAGAAACCGAACAATTAAATAGATGTGAATAAGTTGCTCTAACGAGAATCCGTATAGGCCATACCATTATAACGCATCAACATATAATGGAGTAAAAAACACAAACCCAAATGCAACAGTGAGGATGAAATCTCAATCGAACATGTAATATTAAACTGCCCAAAATTCTAACCTGACAGAAGAGAAGAAGCCATTGCAGAAAATCTGAAGACTAGCAGTCTGCAAACAGCTAATAAAACTAGTGTTGGCGTGGTGCCTCACTCGCTTCGCTCCCAAACTTCGACCCAGAGGAGAGTCGGCTATTCCTTAATACTCGTTCGTTTATCAGCTTTCAATTATATTATAAAATTATATCGATATTTGGGGGTCCAATCATATTTAGGTCCAAGTGGCTTCGAAAGATATGTTACAACAATATAGTGTTTCTTATATGTATGAAAATTGAAAATTATTGACAACTATGACCTATGGCCTGAATCGACATAAAATTGAAAATGAGCATTTTCAAAACTTCAACCCCGACGACAGGCCAGCCGAAGTACTAATAAATAAAAAACGGGACGTACGTACGTACAAGATCACGGACACAAATTTTGTTATTGTTGAATTGGGCTCCTTAGGGCCTGAAACGTCGACATTTGATGAAAAACTATAGGGTCATTTTTATGCCCGAAATGGCCAAATTCAATACCTAAGGTCTGCGTTGAAGTAAAAAACTATCCTTTTTAAGAAAATCTGGACTGATGCAGAGAATATAATGCGTTTACAGCTAAGAGAACAAAGACAAATAGTACTAAAAATGTTAACAAACAATAATCAATAGATTTATAGGAAAAATTTAATGTGGTAAGGAAAACATAAATGTAAATAAGTGATACTGTAATGTAACTTATTTAAGTGTGGTCGCTAATAACTATACAAGTTAATAGGTCAATAAATAAAAAATACAAACAATATTGTTTTTTTGTTTTTCAAATGTCAGTGATTACAATTTGTTTTGGAATTTTATTTATTTTTGTTTAAACCGCTTTATGAGCAATCATAAATAATTAAAATGTGTTTTAACTACAATTCAGTAACAGCTCTTTTCAGTTTTAAATCACAATTTGTTTATCATCGTTGAAATTGATTTTAAAAATATCTCAAAATTGAAAAAACTCCGATATATCGGTTAGCCGGTTCATTTCATAATCCCTGCACGTTATTACGTGAAAATCCCACGACTGTGCCTCGTATGTCAATATTACAAAACTTAAGAAGTTAATTTTCTGATCCCGTTTCAAATTAACCACTTTATCAGTGCAGTGTCGCTCAACATTTTTTTTCTTGAAGTGGGTGGGAGTTTTTTTAAATACCTTCAGTGACACAATTAATCGGTTTATTATTTGGAAAGAGACAAGTGTATATGTGTTAAACATGTTCCCTTTAATCCATTAATTATTGTTATAAAATTAAATAAATTTAAACTAAATCAATCCTCCTTCTTTGTCTATTTCATTTTCTTCCTTCTAGTGATCGGTTTAGTCAATCGGAATCAAAATTTACTTTTTCATGTAGGAATAGAACGCATATTAATTTATTACAATGAGAAAAGATTCATTGAACCGATGAAACGTTCAGCGGATAGCCATAATGGAATGCATTATTTCAACCGACAAAATGTATTATTATTATTATATACATAATAAGGTTCTGATTACAGTCTGAACAAGTATGCGACTCGAAACATCGAGAATTTTTAAAATTTCGGTATGATTATACGAATAATTTCCGTGACGAAAGTTCTTATAAGATTGAAAAGAACATCTGAAGTATTTAAATTCTTTCCGTTTCAATACAATACTGTTAAGTGAATAAAATTTGAGGGGAAAAAAGCATTTCAAAACACAATAACATACAAAATTTACAAATTAAATCAAACTGATTAAAACACAATATAATTTCAAAGCATTAAAAAAATTAAAAAATGCGTCAGACAATACAGGAAAAACCGAATACTCTTGGTAATTAATTTTAAATATTTAATTAAATTTTAATCGTTTCCTATGTATATTATATTACATGACCAATGGAATAAAATTTGGAGGCGAAGAACTTTGATGTAGCGTAATTGTATGTGGAGGGTGAAACTTTTTTAGCGATAACATGAAAAAAATAATCAGCTAAGATTTTGATTTTTCAGTTTTTGGTATCTACAAATGATGCGGAATAAATCTATGTTTTTGGGCCGTTTTTATCGTCTATTTCTTAGATTTTAAACATCGTTAAGCTACGCCGATTCTCTTCAACGCAAAGTTACTGTATGTAATATTCAAATTTCTATACCCAGACAGCATTTATCGTTCCATCTATATTCCAGGAATAGAACGCATATTAATTGTAATTGTAATATAACAATGTTATATTTGATATCATTTCGAATGGTATATAACAGGAACATACCAGATGTTATCATTTTGAGCGTTACATACCAGGAATATGCTAGGAATATTACAAATATATAATATCGCATTGCATGTTCCAGGTATGTTCCCAGTGTTATATTCCTGCAATTACCCACCTGTCACATTCCCAGTGAATAACATTTGCAATGATCTCGTAATGTTATTCAAATCGACACACACGGACAAAACAGTGGCATAAGCCATCGTGAGCTTGTTATTTTTATTTTAAATGAATGAATTATATACCAATTGTGTGTGAATCGGTGTTATTTATGCCTTTTTCCAGGTTAGTACATCTCAAATTAAGGTTTGAGGTTAACTGACCTGTCAAATAAAAAACCCATATTTTCTAAATCCTTCTTCCCATTCTCATTATTGCAATCTACAGTCACGGTGTAATTCTACACCATATGTGTACACTGTGAGAGCCCAATATTAATTAGATTAATTAGATTAGGACAGCAATATTGTGGTACCTCTACGGCTATGACACCAGTCACTTAAAAAACATAGAAGCAAAGGTAACGTTTGAAAGAGTTTTGTCGACGAATGGGCCTATTTACTTAATGTTGTTATATACTTGCATGGTGTATATCTTATTCTTGTCAATACACATACATTTCCTTCATATTTTGTACAAATATATAATGTAAAAGAAATAGAATTGATACTTCAAAATAGGTGCATAAAAAACTTAAAAGCTAGGAAACGTATCACTGAATTTTGTCGACGGATTGGTGAATTTGCTTATTTATTTATATAAAACTGCATGGTAGATCTATTATACGTATAAATACATATTAAAATCTTTTATGTTTAATGTAAATAAATAAAGTAATAGAATTTGAATTGAATTTACAGGATATGCGTTTCAAAAAGTCAGAAACAAGGAAAATGTTTCAAAGAGGTTGGTCGTCGGATTTGAGAATTTATTTTTTTTTTTAACATAAACCTGCATGATAGATATATCATACATACAAATACATATTAAAATCTTTCATATTTAATGTAAATAAATATAGTAAATGAAATTGAATTGAATGTACAGGACAGGTATTTAATAATCTTAGAAGCATAGAAACCGTATCAATGAATTTTGTCGACGGATTGGAGAATTTACTTATTTATTTATATAAACCAGCATGGTAGATATATCATACATATAAATACATATTAAAACCTTTTATGTTTATTGTAAATAAATAAAGTAATAGAATTGGAATTGAATTTACAGGATATGGATTTAAAAAACTTAAAAACAAAGAAAATGTTTCAAAGAGGTTTGTCGACAGATGGACTAATTTACTTAATTTTGTTATTGTATAGGAATGGTGGTGCTAAATGAAATAAGTATTTTCTGATACTTTCTGATATTCTTGTTTCAATGAAAAGATTCCTATTTGTAATGCTACTTTTTTATGCTTATAGAAACGTGATCAAATTTCTTGCAATAAAAGAGATATCGATATTTCTTGTAGATATGCAAGTGAAATGTATGTATTGAAATTAATTTAGGATATTGCATATTTAAATTTCAATTATATCTATTCATATCGGTAAAACTTCTTGTAAAGTAAAATAACGTGCACATTCAATATTTGCTATTTAATTTTATATGTATGTATGATATATCTACCATGCTGGTTTATATAAATAAATAAGCCAATTCTCCAATCCGTCGACAAAATTCATTGATACGGTTTCTATGCTTCTAAGATTTTTAAATGCCTGTCCTGTACATTCAATTCAATTTAATTTACTATATTTATTTACATTAAATATGAAAGATTTTAATATGTATTTATATGTATGATATATCTATCATGCAGGTTTATGTTAAAAAAAAAACGAAATTCTCAAATCCGACGACCAACCTCTTTGAAACATTTTCCTTGTTTCTGCCTTTTTTAAACGCATATCCCGTAAATTAAATTCAAATTCTATTACTTTATTTATTTACATTAAACATAAAAGATTTTAATATGTATTTATACGTATAATATATCTACCATGCAGTGTTATATAAATAAATAAGCAAATTCTCCAATCCGTCGACAAAATTCAGTGATACATTCCTACGCTTCTAAGTTTTTTATGCACCTATTTTGAAGTATCAATTCTATTTCTTTTACATTATATATTTGCACAAAATATGAAGGAAATGTATGTGTATTGACAAGAATAAGACATACACCATGCAAGTATATAACAACATTAAGTAAATAGGCCCATTCGTCGACAAAACTCTTTCAAACGTTACCTTTGCTTCTATGTTTTTTAAGTGACTGGTGTCATAGCCGTAGAGGTACCACAATATTGCTGTCCTCATCTAATTAATCTAATTAATATTGGGCTCTCACAGGGTACACATATGGTGTAAAATTACACCATGACTGTAGATTGCAATAATGAGAATGGGAAGAAGGATTTAGAAAATATGGGGTTTTTATTTGACAGGTCAGTTAACCTCAAACCTTAATTTGAGATGTACTAACCTGGAAAAAGGCATAAATAACACCTATTCACACACAATTGGTATATAATTCATTCATTTCAAATATAAATAACAAGCTCACGATGGCTTATGCCACTGTTTTGTCCGTGTGTCGATTTGAATAACATTACGAGATCATTGCAAATGTTATACACTGGGAATGTGACAGGTGGGTAATTGCATCATGGAGGCTTTACGGATAGTAACCATCCTTCGTCATACGAAATTATATAAGAGCGAGAGTAGCGCAGTGGTTAAGGCGTTAGCGTAGTAAGCGAAGGACCCGGGTTCGATTCCCCACCGGGGCGAGCGTTTTTCTAATTTGTTTTCGAGCGTTACTAACTTATTTGCGATCGTTGTTATTCAAGCAACAAAAGTAGCAAAAGATAACTGAACTTTATTTTCACATGAAATTACATATAATCGTATAATACATATAACAGCGAATTTACATAATTTAAAAAAAATATGACGATAATCCTCAAAATTTGTTTCGTTTTTTTTTTAATTGGCCGGAAAATTTCCTATTAGGAATATTTTAAATGTTTTTGCCAAAATATTCCTTCAGCGAATGTAATATTCTGGATTCAAATTCAATGTTGTGCGAACAAAACGCGTTCAATTTCAGGATGAATCTGCCACGATTTTAGATTTGTCTAAAAAATGCGTCCGCGGAGAAAATGGAGGGAACATTTCAATAGACATGTTCCAGTTATATTACTGGAATGATATCCGGTTATGTTCCTGGTACATTCCTGGCTATGTAGCATATATACAAACGCCTCGGGACATTTTATATTCCAGTAACGTTCCAGGTATATAACAACCTTCATAACAACATTCCAGTTGTTATGTTCCTGGAATATAGGTGGAACGATAAATGCTGTCTGGGTATAGGGTAAACCGGCCAGTAATCGGCCATTTAAGGCAGTCTTTTTGATGAAAACGCCCTAAAAAATTTATTATGATATTTAATTAATTGTAATCGTACATATTTGTTTCTTAGGGCTATATGAAACTATCTGATAAAGCGAATTTTAAAAAAATGTTTTTTTCGTAAAAAAAAATCGCAAAAACAGTTATATCCGACAGTAGTCGGCCACCATATAAATTCGTTAAAATAAGAAGACAAGGATTTAATTTTTTTTTACTAACAAAATTATTACTTATCATTGACAGGTATTTCTCTACGATCATTTTTGTTAACAATCTCGATCCTTCTCGATCTTTTCGATTTTTCTTGATCATTGTCCATGTTTTTCGATCTCTGCCAATCTTTATCGATCTTTCTCGATCTATCTCTATCTTTGTTGATCTTTCTTAATCATTTTCGATCTTTTTCAAGCTTTTTCGAATATTCTCGAACTTTTTTTATGTTTCTCGATCTTTCTCGATCTTTTTTGAGCTCTCCTGAACTCCCTTTCGATCATTCTTGATCTTTGTCTATATTTTTCGATCTCTATTGATCTCCAACGACCTTTCTCGATGTATCTCAAGAAAGAGATTTTTTCGCTCTTTTTGATCTTTTTCGATGTTTCTGATCCTCTCCCCATCTTTTTTGATCTGTCTTGATCTCCATTGATTTTGTGAGATGAACAGATTTTAGATATCGAGAGAAAAGAGTGAAAGAGATTGAAAATGATCGTGGAAGATGGAAAAAGATCGAGTAGTGTAAAAGAGTGATAGTTATATGACTTATAGATACAGTAACTGCTTCTCTTTCTGAGCCCCCTCCTCTTTCTCTTTGGCTCTCTTTTACTTTATTTCGCTCTCATTTTCTCTATCACCCGAAAAGATCGAGAAAGATGGAAAAAGTTAAGCATAATTCTGGCTTATATATGGCTAAATATGGCTTCATAGCTCAGGCGGTTAACGCACTGGACTACGGAGTCGTAGGTCGTGACTTCAATCCCCGTCCGGTGAACAATTTTTCGATTTCGTTTTCAAACAGCAGCCACTATTGGTAAGACGAGCCACGTTGTTTGTTTAATAGAAGTATGTAAGAACTTCCCGTATTTTTGCACCGATTTTGAAACACTTTTTATTATTGTAATACTTCTGCGCCGATAAGGAAAACAAAATATTTCGCATTGTAATTATAACTATGTTATGTGTACTTGCCAGATGCTATGAAGAAACAAAAATTGTACCTATAAATTTTTACAATTTGCGAAGTAGTCGAATACTGTCGGGCGGCCGACTATCCGGTTTACCCTAATACGAGATAAATTGATACTGTACATTTGAGAGCCATTTGTTTACCTATTGAACTCAAGCATTTCTATCGTCAGTGAATAATAAATGAATAATAGTACTTTTTCGTACGTGTTACGTGTATCGTAACTGTTGCCATAAATTTTTTGTTCCTTCATTCTTCACAATTGATTCGTAATCGTATAACCTCCAACTTCGCCCTGCATGCTGTCCCGTAAAAGTGACTTCTCAGTTTCCCAGCTTCCCGTTTTTCTGCCTGTTGGCTCGTGTGAAATTCTCACGGTCGGACACTTGTCGGTTCTTCGACGTTTCGAAGCTCGGCCCTCTCGTTCCCGAGCAATTTGAAGATAACTCGGGACAAGTTCGCCAAGTGGTCCCTAACACAGTTCCCAACTTGACTTTTTTCCGACATGCGCCTCAAACTGGGCGGTCCGATTAAACTCGAATTGATCGAATTTAACTGATGTCAAGATCCGGCCCCACTGAGATTGGAAGAGAAACGAAATTGTGCTAATATCAGAATTGCTATTTGAGCTGGAGCTTGAATAAATCGATTAATTACAATCTACTACGTCTAATAACTACAAATAAAGAAATAATAAATACACTACTGGTACGATACAAGAAAAGGGTAATTTTATAAATGTTCATAGAAGTAACTGATTATTAATTAGCGTAAGAAATTTGCGATGGGAAAGAGCCACCCAAAATATCGCCTCTTTTCTGGACTTGAAATATGGGACTTGAAATATGGGACTTGAAATTATGCATGACAAATGAAAGCTTATGATGATTAAATGATGGTAAACATTTCAGATTGAGCATTTATGTTAATCTGGAGATATGCTGGTTCCAAGAGGGGAATTTGCTGCAAAAATTGCATTTTTAGAAAATTTGATATTTTTCTCAACATCACAATCTTTTCTTTCCTATAAATTTTTACCCTAAATTTCTGGTTCCAAAAACAGGCAAATTTTTGCAACTTTTTAGGTTGGCTTTAAGACAATTCTTAAAATCCCTATTTATATTTACAGCTATTTGCACGGTCGTGTAATCTTAATATAGCCAATATTCATTATTAATGCGAAACAAATACCTTTTTATGTGTAATTATGTAAATACAATTTTAATTAAAAGACGTTAAGGCTGTTCTTCTAAATTCAAACAGATTGAGTTCAGTCCTGCAAAGGATCTCTCATAGAGAGCCGATAAGTTATCGAAGCACTGCGAAGAAGATTTTGTAGCCCATAAGTTGAACGAACCTCTTAGAATTGGATGTTACCCATTAAGTTCCGAATGGATATTTTTTCACTACAATTTTCCACGGTTGTATTTTGTGAACAAAATGTGTCGATCAATAGATTATTGCACTTAATATCCGTTATAATTACAATTATATAATCTCCGATTCAGAAAATACTTTGTTTTGGATGTTATTTAACGATGAGTCTTGAAATGATGACGCTACGTCGTTGAAGATTAATTGAAACGTAAATAATAATATAGTTAGTAAATGAAAATTGCGTTACACTTGACGTAAGCATAAATTAAAAATTAAATTTTTTGATTCGGTTTATCGCGTACTATATTAATGATCTCTACTGAGTAATAAAATTTATATATTTTATAAAAATTCATAGATATTACATTTCACTTATTATGATATATGAAATAAAGTTTCCAATACAGTTTTATAAAAGTTTAGAATAGTTAAACCGATAGAAATAAAAAGCTGCATATATTCACAAAATTGAATACGCGTTTGTTATACCAAATGACGAAAATAAAGAGATACACTGACCGTAAACTGGAATAATGTTGTTTAATTAATATAAAGTAGAAATACATTAAATCATTTTTGCGGACATGCATATTCAGGCTGCGTTCACTGTGCAAATACGGCAGCTTTCGACAATTCGCGAAATATATTTTAAAATAAACGTAGTGCTCAGCCGCTGATTACAAACATGTGCAACATTGGTTAGGAGAAAAAAGGATTACGCAAGTAGATGCCGGTTATTTTTGCGTTTGTTATGGTAATGAAAACTGAACTCATTCCGACTGTCGTAAATTCGTTAAAATCTACACAATTTTATAATTACCATTCAAATTTACAATTTTTACATTTTATACTCGCGTTTTATACGTACTGATATAAACCTGAATGTTCGAATTATGCAGACTTGAATGGCGTGCAACAGCATGATTTGATTAATTTAGAGAATACAGTGATTGTTGTCAATGTATATTTGAATAGCTGTAACGCTAACAATAATAAAAATCCGGTTTCAACGTTGCGTGTCGTCAGCTTTAATCATACGAATTAATTCCTGAAAAGGATTCGATATCAAGACATAGATTTAGGTTGTTGTTCTTCATGTAAAACTATTTTAATACACAAAGACAATTTATAATAATTAAATAATGAAATAAAATACTTTAAAAACCTAAATTAGTAATGAAGATTTTGTGTGCACTCTAGCTCGCCAACGGAAAGGCCGATTAAAAATGTTGACCTATGTATTGATTCGTCATGGCCTAACTTAGAATTGATTAGTTTTTGGAGCATATCCATATTAGATAAACAGGTGGTCGCATCAAAGAAAGTGAAAAAATCACACTTTTTCGTAGTTTTTTGCATTTATTTGGTAAAAACACAATTCGCATACAAAAATGTCTCAAACAAAAAAGATAGAGCGTTCAATTCTCTACAAAAAAGGATATATGCATTTTTCTTCATAAAGTCAACAGTAATTCCGTAAAAGACGGATAAATGTGATAATAATCAACCATGCATTATTTTGTTTGCACAATAACTTGCGAACAGGAAGGCAAATGTTTATTATACATTGAAGAAACACTACATTATTATAAAATATCAAACTGTTTTGAACTCGCCCACCCCCCTCTAATTTCCTGGCTATTCTACAACGGGAATGTTCTTATAAGCGCAAATTTTTTTGCATAACGAAATTGTATTTGAGGCACCCAGGTTTATATTGAATTCCCCAAAGATTTGGCCAAGCATTATTACTGTAGGCAGACGTGTCGAAGGCAGGTCAGGACTCTATTTTATAATATAGCTACTAATATTTATAATATAACTGTTAGTAAAAGAACGAGTATTAAGGAATAGCCGACTCTCAGCAGGGTCGAAGTTTCTGAGCGAGCGAAGCGAGCGCGGACCACGCCAACACTAGTTTGTTTCCGAAATTCTTCAAATAAAACACAGGTATATACAATAAATAATGAAAGAATATATTCGAGTGAGAAATAAATAAATATTAATACACATAAATAAAAAAATTATGACTAATGAATAATATTAGACGAAATATTGAATTATAGCATTGTAAAGAAAAATATAAATCTGGAGTAATTTTCAGTTAAAAAAATTCTCGTGTTAAAAAGAAAAATGCAAAAAGTATAATAAGAAATTGTAAAATAGAAAACAATATATGTTTATCTCTGCAATAGTATATTAGGACACTGGTGCGTAAAAGTTTTTTCTGCGAATGTGAGGGTGGCTTCCCGAGCCGAAGGGAATAACATTATATATATCCCAAAATCATCAAACCCCCAAAATCCCCAAAACCCATAAACCTCTAATACCCTTCAATCTTATAAAAACACCTTAATTTCAAAACCAGTTAACAAAGTTGCATAACCAACAATCCCCAAATACCCATAGACCCCAAACCCCATAATCCCTAAAACTCGCAAACCCTAGAATGATTAAAAGTGAATATATTTTTTAAAAACAACCTCGACCCGTCGAGTGAATAGAATATAATGATATCATTCATACACAGTCCGTATGTCGCAGTGATTTAATATTACACATATAATGACTAATTACTCCTATTTCTTTTAAGAATTATGTGTTCATTGTAACTTAGGCTTTATAGAGTCAAGACTTTATGTATCGATTTATTGTAAACATTCAACTTATAAAATGGTTACAAAAGTTCTCAATATAATTGGTTTGTTATTATTACTGGAAATAATATTATTATCAATTAATATTATTGTGAATATTATTATTTCAGGAAAACTCTTTTTTTTAGTTTCTAATATAGTCTTAATATAGTGATACTCGTCATGCGATATTTTGCATGCAAAATTACTATAAGTTTTAAGAGAAGATATTCTGCAAATTTCAAAATTTCCTCATTTACATTATTATATTGAAAGTGTGTCTTACTTATTACGATGAGGACATTCGCTTTGTCCTCTTTGAAGGTCAACTTTGACCTATTATGGGCCCCGGAATCAGAAAGAGCACAACATTTTACGTTCAAAAATGGATTCACTCGATGGATCGAGGTTGCTTTTCAAAAATGTATTAACTTTTGTTCGTTTTGGGGTTTTAGAGGTTCTGAAATTTATGGATTTTAGGGTTTTGGGGTTTATGGTTTTTAGGGGTTATAAATTTTCGAATTTATCGGTTTCCGGATCTATGGGATTTTCAATCCTGGGGTTAACTACTTTAGACATTAATGGGTTTTTAAGGTTAAAGGATATTCGAGGTCTGTGGGTTTTGATGTTTATGGGCTTTGGAATTTTCGGGATTTTAAGGATTTTGGGAATGATAGGCTTATAGATATTAAGGTCAATGAGATTTTTTTGTGATTTGGAGGGGTAGATTAAATTTTTTCGTACTTCAATAGCCAAATTCGCAGGTATAAAAATTTGTTAAATCTGATCAAATTCGCAGGCACGTTTTGGCCTACATAGAACCTTTTTAGAGGAGTACTAAACGAGTTTTGCACCGATTCTACGGCATTAAGAGCGTTCCCGCAGAGTCAATGTTTATCGAAATCTAACGTATGACAGGGCAAATTCAAGCTTTACAACTTTTTCCTGTGTTCCATTTCTTTAATTATTTGGCGAAATAAGTTACTTGCGAGAAACAGTATACCAGTTCGTATGACACACGTTCATTTTAATTGGTACAACTACTTAAGAAATGGCTGTTGTTACTAGTTAATAGAGTAATGCAAATTTTCTGCAGTAACTAGCCGGATATAATATATTTTTTTAAATATTCTAAAAAAATATGGGGACGCCATGAGGGGGGCGTTCTAGTTGGGCAGTCCACCTAATAAAAAATTTAAAAAATTAATTCATTTTTTACGTACCATCTGAAAACGGTAGAAGGACCAAAGCTTCATTCCTATGCGGTAAACGTATTTACAATTGCATGCTGTAAGAATGGTCTATCAACGTAAAACCTGATATTAAATGAAAAAGGCGAAATCGTAATTTTCATTCCATATAGTTTTAATGACGTTAAAACTTCAGTATTTGAATATGTCTGAAATTTCTACGGGGTGATTATCTTCCCGCGTTCACCATGTAAGACGTATTACATTAAAAAGAATAAAATGGATGTTTCGTTCTTGTACAACGACAAAACCTCATTTCCTACACATACGCGACTAGGAAAGAAACAAATAAATATGCAGAGTGAAACACATATTTTGTAGCACTTAATGCCGTGCGTCCGCACATCCGCTTGTTGAAGGATAAAAGCTTCTACCATTAATACCTGTGGAATTGTAACGCTCGTGATTATGAGATGCAAACAGAGGAAGTATATGTCATATCATGATTTAATGAAGAAAAAGTATAACTTAGAAGTATGTGAATTAAATTAACAGTCAAGAGCTTAAGGTTTAGCTTTTGTATAGAAATAAAATCCAAAAATATAATAAGTGTAGGTTCTATAAGTAAAATAGGAATTCTGAAATTTGAAATAAATGAAAAATTACTAGAATATTATTTAATACACTTACAATAAAAATCTAGATAATGACGTAATGTCCCAAAATCGGAATAGTAGTAGCCCTTAGGCCGAACTTCACTACCCCAGCATGCAAAAACACCGGAGTAAAAATTGATTAAGAACCACATTCGGATATAATAATATAATCAGACCAGATCAGGATCTTAATAAATCTCTACTCGGGTATTAATTCTTTTACAACGCTGTGGATTCGTTCGTATTAGATGAACCCAATTTAGCAGGTGGATGGAATTTTCAGCCCGCAGCAAAAATTACTCGGCAGTTTGAATTTCATTTTTTGAATCATTTAATGATCTATATTCTATTAAACCGCCTTAAAAGTTTTGGTGTGCGTAGACCGGTAATAGGTTAATTTTTATGATTAGTGTATTGGTTAAGCCGATGGTTGCAAACGGAAATATTGCAACGGGACTTTGATCAAGGTTAGCGTGTTTGCCAAATGATTAAGTCTCATACAATAAGCTCTTAAGTAAGCGAAATTGCATAAACATATTGTTCGGCTTGAATAGGTATAACGAAACGTAAAACTCTCATAAATAGTTTCAAAACAACGTTTGGTTATAGAAAGTGAATTCAGATGAACATTCTTTTTAGGTCTGTTTTGAATATGTCAATTATTCTCTTGTCACTTTAAATGCGTACAATCTTTGCTATACCGGAGATGGTTAAGTAATATGATATTTCTGAAAAACTTTAATCGTTTAATTGTAAAAAATCACAAATACTAATTACCAATCGCGCATGATTGCCTATATCCAACGACAGGAAGTAGCGAAGTAGTTCCAGATTTAAAAAACCTTTAGAGATAAAGTTGTATCTGGATACTTTGATAAAGTTTTATACGAAGTTGTATAACGGTTGGTTAATAATTTCAGAAAATACGGAGTTGTCAATTTTAACGCGTCTGTGTCGCGCGCAACGCAAATAAAAAATTATGCAACTTCGTAGCTAATTTAGTTCGTAATATAAAAAAAATTATTTATATTACGACTCCGCAGGTGTATAAAACAAGAATTATTTTATACATATCTTTCTTTCTTTGCTTTTCATGAAGTTTCAGTTCAGCACCTTTATACAGTCCGTGGACACGCAGTCAGCGTTAGGGTAATTATTGTAAACCACGTGGGTAAAAAGGAAACTACAGAAGTAAGAAACTACACCAATCGAAATTATTTCTGAATTACATGAAATTACTCATATCTTTAAAAAAATTGACGATAAACAAAACCTAACAGAAATTAATACATCATCCAAATAGTAATAGGTATTTTTTACAAACACAAAACAAAACTGAGTGGGTTTGTAAGGTTGAGTAACAAGTAATAAACATAAAAACTTTTGTTTTTCATAAACCTGTAATTGATTTATTTCTAGTAATACCTATCAATGAATCTGCACAAAGAATGAGGGCTTCCATTTTAAGCTCTCTGGCATTTTTCAGTATTTCATATTAATAGTGGCGGCTTAATAATTTGATTTTAGTTATCAGGAAACTGTGCTTTCGTTATGAAAAGATTGAAACGATGTGCACGAAGCAAAGATATATTTTTAAGACTGCCTGGTCCTGATACGACCATTCATCATTAAAAGACGCTAAGATTGGACAGCGGATGATAAATTCAATCTCCTGACGCTTAACGCCCATTGGATTGAAATTTGAACTGCGCAATTTCTTCAGTGAGTTTAGATTTGGCGTTTCCTGACAAAGTTACAGCTAATGCTCTGGAATGAGAAAGTTCGACGAGACATACTCAGTTGGAAGTTGCTAACGTGACGCGTCGTATCGGAGTTAAGCGTTGCAAGTTAATCGACCTTTCATGACGATTGCTAACGATTGCACCGGCACAATTTACCCAAGGCGTAAACGAAACGAAATTTTCTCTCATTCAATTCTCTACTCTTTTCCGGTCTAAGACCGGTAATCTGACAAAGCGTAAAGTCAGAAAATGCATTCTTACTCAATCAAACAATTCTTTGATCGATCAAAGTATAACATTTTCAATATCAGATAATGTTTTCAACCAAAAATGATCGATGTAATTTCTTAGTATGTAAGGTAAATAACCCACTAGAATAAAACAATATACTTGAATGACACTTGTTTTTAAAATGCAAATTATTTGTTTATAATTCAATCGGCTTACTATAAGCCAACTCTCTTAATCTGCATCGGTCAAAGGTACTGCGAATTGGCATATATATACATTGAACCTGTTCATAAGGGATCACTGAAATTCTAGCGATCGCTTACGAATTATGGTAATTAGTCCATCCTGAAGTATACTTATGCGCATAATTAGCGAATATTTATAATATTCATTATTCTTCTTCAATTAAAAGATAGACACGTTTTATTCATAAATTTTAACATTCGTTGTATATTCAGTAACTAATTTGTGTATAATGTGTGACACTTGAACAAAATATGTCAGTGTAGGATAAGTTGGGATAGTTTTCAAGCAATTTGCACGATATAGTAAAGAAAAAAGATTTCTTTCTTGTTCAGACGCAGCAATGACATTAAACGTGATAATAAATGAAGAGAAAGGGAGTCAAGAATGCATGAACATTAATACAATGGTCACGCGTTTCCCTAGGACTCATGGTTGATTGTTAATACATAAAGTATTACTATTAAATAGAGCTAATACTGGTGATATGGAGTCCAACAGTTTGGGATTTCGCATATTTCCTTCGATATCTTCTTTATATGGTCTAATTTGTAACTTAAGTATAAAATATTATCGAGAGTACATACCACACGAAATACGTCTACTTGTTTAACCGATGATACACGTGCAGTGGTTTATTAAGAGTGCACAACAAATAATCAATGATTCAGCAGGTGTACGAGACTGCGAATATAGTTTCAGTAGAGGCAGCATTGTTGGCGTTGAAAATTCCATTACCATACTCAGCATAATGGCCACTCATTATTAGGTCAGAATAATTACACAGATACATTAATAAAATCTGGGTTGTTACGAAAGTTTGCGCTCATTAAAATTAGGTATGCCCTAACTATATTCTCATTATTTCATACATCAAGATTAAATGAATAGACACTAATCATCTTCAAATAAGAGCCACAATTTCAAACATTGTCTTCTTTCAGATTCCGATTCAGTGACAATTTATTGAATCTACAGAAAGTTTCACGGCGTTAAATCGAAAAAATGTATGATCGCTTACCGCCTCCAATTTTTGGAGGAAAAAACGGGGGAAGAATATTTTTAAAAATTATGGAATACCAAAAATATAAAAAAATATTTATAAAAATATTTTTTAAAAATATATAAAGTGGTCATTATTTTATTCAAAATGATATCCTGAACTAGCTGGACCTGAACAATTTGAACGTATAATCGCACCAATCAAGCATTTTACTAAGACTCTAATTATAAAGCTGATGTCGCGTAGAAAATTAAATTCTAATTAGCTGTTTTTATTCCTGCTCCATTTTTTAAAACTGTTGTTCAGTACATACCGACATTTTTTCTGGGTATATACTGAACAACAGTTTTAATAAATGTCGCTGGAATAAAATTACTATTAATTTAGATGTTTTAGTTCATAATAATATTGTTCGCGAATGGCAATTTTTATTCAGAAACAGCTTTGTATAACTTAAATTATAGTAGCAAGAGAATATAGATAGTATTTAGTCAACGTTCCAGGCAAAAAGTAGGAAACATTTTTCAAAACATTGATTGAATAAATGAATATTTAAACGCAAAATATCCAATATTCACAAATACAAAAAATTATGAAAAAAGTAATTAAGGCAAACAAATTTAATAAAAAATTACGAATCAGAAACAAAAAAAATAGGAAACAGAGAGTATTACGATAGGAAATAATAACAGTCAAAATACACGCGGGCATCCTAAAAGTCCGGATTACTTTTTGAAAAAAGAAATAACAATTCCATCGGTGGCGAATTTGCCGGCCTGGAACATAGAGTACACCATTTCCGATTAAAATGTGCATCGGAAATGCGACCGCGAACGAATTCGCCGGTACTACTTTTTCAATGTCGGGCAGCAATCACCCGTCGTCCGGCAGATTTACGCCCTATCCGCACGGGCATAAACCAAAAACCATTCGAAGATCGTGCGTCAAATAAGGGATCTGGCCACGCAGTGTTGTCATATCCTATTAATAAATAACGGGACGGTTTAACCAGAAACACGTCACCCTCGTATAATATCAACATTCGTTAGAAACGAATCCCCATAAAACATTGCATTTTCCGGGTTTACCATGAAAGGAATTATTTTAAAAAATAAAACGTTATCATGCACATGGATCATAATATAACAAAAATTGAATAATGTTAATATAAAATATAAATTAACAAATTCATGGCATAAATGAAACTTCAAAAATGATCATAGTCGAACCGACATTGACAACGTTAGAAAGTAGGGATTATAAAAAGTGACAAAATATGAAATTGTTAGATGACATGCAATTAAATAAAAAATACTTTCAAATTCTGCTACCGAAAATAACAGAATATTGTTTCTATAGAATATTATCTTACCAAATATAAAATGTAAAATAACACATTTCTAAAATTTAAGTATTGAAAAATTAAATTACTATTATCCTTTTTCTTTTGTTGTTCGGAGTCGAATAATATATGATATCGAATAATTAACATTTTTAATGCAGAACCAAACATGTTCAAATCAAACAATCATATCAGAGTTACAATCAATTGTACCAACAGCGCCATTTTTGTCTTCACACTTTTTTAAAACTTTTTGAAATGGGTGATTTCACGGCACAGTGCTGCAAAGTTGAGGTCCAACATTTCGAGTAAAAAATTTTAAAATTCGAGTTTTTTTTAAATTGATTTTTCATAAGCATAGCATACCAAGAAATGTAAAGTGGGCGAGCATGAACATGGACTTTTACAAAGTTATGCGCTTATGCACTTATTTTAACAAATCAAAATATGTGATTGCTAAAATTTTATCAAAATAACCATTTTTATTCAAGATCAGAACTTTCTTTCTAATTTTACATCCCTGCTTATCACATCCTACTATGTTACGAATTCCTTCATGGAGGTACAAATAAGAGAACAACAGATAATAGTAATTTCTTCAGTCACGTAATGATCATTTTCAATTTATTTTGTAATATATAAACATAAACAAAAATGACGTTTGTATCTTATGTTATTATAATATAAAACATCATAGATGAATTAGACTTCTTTTGAATGTGTAATATATGTTGTAAAGAAAAATGGATCGGATCTTCATGTATTTGCATTTTACTTCCAAATCAACCAAATGCTGAAATATATAAATATCATTTGCAATTGAAACACGAGTTTTTTAACTGCAGATATAAAAATTGTTGAGTTCCGTTACAAACGTTACAAACGTTAAATTCCGAAAGAAACTTTCAATTATACATTAGAAAAGACGTTCAATAACGTGATAAATTAAAGTACCAACAAATACGACAATTCCTAAGAATGTGCTACCTAATCATTGTATTAATAGTACATTATTTGTCAAGGGCGCAATTATCGATCATTGACGATTGTGAAGTTTGTCGCCCGAACGAAGCGAGGGTAATATTCACATTCGTCGGAGATCGATATTTCGCCCGTGACTAATAATGAATGTTTTGATTCGATTGTCGTAGGACTCGATAATTCGTGGTCGAAGGTTTCGCCCTAGGCCGAGAAATCGAGTTTTACGGCCGGAGGAAAAAAAATCCATTAACGGATGTAATAGGAAGCAAATAATACAAAATCCTTATTTCGAATTGACCGAGGATTAACATGAAACTCATTTATTGAGGTAAAGCAGGATATAATTTTTTTACAAAATCGTTCTGGGAATAGATTAAGTGGTAGTTCTTCTGATGTAAGTTTGATTCAGTTTGATCAATATAGGTTAGTAATAGAAATTGAATGTTGATTGACCTTTTAGGATCTAAATTTTAGATAAAATCACTGGAAAATAGATTAAGTGGTAGCGTTTTTTATGTAAATCTAATTTAGTTTAATCTATTTAGATTATTAATAAAAATAATACTTTCTGTACATACAAATCTAACCAGATTAGCCACTTTAGCAGATCTAAATCTGTAAACCTACAATCTATTATTAACAGCTCAAACGGATACCTGCATACTAACCAAGTAAGTTAATGTATTAAATAAATTTTTCAGTTAAATTATTATATTAAATAATTTTAATATTAAATCAATAGGAGAATATTTCCGATTGAGAATAAAACTGAGTAAACCATAAACTGTGCATGTAAAAAATTATCCACGAAAGTAAAAAGTATCCTTTGATATGTCACAAGTATAGCCGCGGTTTAAGGGACAAATAACTGTTTTATTTCGATTATTGGAGCGTAAACTAACGCTCATTATTTTTCTGAAATTTGTTAAGTTTCAAGCGCTTGGTTCGAGAGATTAATCCGCCACTAAAAGCTCATTTTACGATTACCGCGTAAAACGAACTTTTCAACTGGCACCAGTGTCACTCTTCCGTGAATAATTGACTGATAATGACAGCTGAATTTTAAAAGGGGAATGATTACCGAGGAAATGAAAATTAATTGCAATATGGTTTACGTCGAATGACTTTTGTGCAAACGCTCTGTAATTGGTGATTTCAAATAATTTCCGTTTGCAATAGTAATTTGTAAGCTTATAAATACGAATCAATCCAGAGCAATTCAAAATATATTAGGAATTCAAGTTATGTTAGGAATATCTAGTAAAGATTAAAGATATAGATAAAATATATATGAGCTGTATTTAATTAAATCAGAATTATAAAGAAATTTTGAGACAGCATAAACATAGCCTCTAGTGCATAGATAATTTTTAGTAGTGTAGAGAAGTAAGAACATAATTATAGGAAAATCTATTGTAGATAGTAGAAAAACAAAGCAGAAATATATAAGTTGATTCGATTTCAGTTTATCATCATGTAAGTATTCACAAATAACGATTATTAATTTCGATGCATTACGATGAAAGTAACAAAATGGTATATTATATATATAATATACGTTTCGTTTTGACAGAAATTGAGCCCGTGGGGAGTCGTTAAAAATCAAAAAATAAGCGAAACACACGCTTTAGCAATGCCAAATCCATTTTTCACCTGTTTTCTGTTTTTTAACGTCTCCCCTCGGACTCAATTTTTATCAAAATGAAACGTATGAGGGGACGAATTCTTTGCCTTTTACGGAAATGAGTTAAACGCAAAAAACTGAAAAAAAAACATTTTTACGTTTTTAGGTCGATAACTGGCTAAATATACATTGCAGGTCATATGCTCTATAAGGTAAGTTGTAGCGCTATAAAAAACCTTCAAAATCAGTCATCATTCGTTAAAGTAACATAATAACGAGCCGAGTTATTGCAAAAAAACTATTATTTTTTTTTTAAACTTCAATGGCTCGCCACTCAAACTCTGAGCTTCAGATTCAATTTTGGTATGAAACTTTCTGGCTCAAAATGATGTTACTATTCACCCCCTGCAATATTATGTGGGAGTTCTGGGACACCCTGTATATATATAGGTCATCGAAAAGTATCGGACCCCCCTAATACCTTCAGTTAGAATGCACTTAGGAGAAAATGTCCAATAGCAAAGTTGTATGGTTTCAAGCGGGGAGTAAGATGATGACCTTGACTTTGACCTTGACCACGTCCTTCAAGGTCATTTCAAAGTCAATCTTATTTTTTTAAATAGAACCCCCTACATTTTATTGCATATTCTTATAGCTTATCTCGAGAGCTTTCCAAAACACTATAATAAAATATTTTTTTATTAAGTACTTTTTGAGTTATAAAGGTTTGAAGTTAACAATTTGTTAAGTGGTGTGCGAGTATTAGGGGGATCCGATTAATGTATTTTCTTTAAACCAATTAATTGGTCTCATTATTCCGCACACAAAAGTATTAAGGTTATGATTACTGAAAACTAAATAATATTTTACAAGATATTCTACATTTTGTGTCAAAAAATTGTTAACTTCAAACCTTTATAACTCAAAAAGTACTTAATAAAAAAATATTTTATTATAGTGTTTTGGAAAGCTCTCGAGATAAGCTATAAGAATATGCAATAAAATGTAGGGGGTTCTATTTAAAAAAATAAGATTGACTTTGAAATGACCTTGAAGGACATGGTCAAGGTCAAAGTCAAGGTCATCATCTTACTCCCCGCTTGAAACCATACAACTTTGCTATTGGACATTTTCTCCTAAGTGCATTCTAACTGAAGATATTAGGGGGGTCCGATACTTTTCGATGACCCTGTATATATATATATCACATATGATTTGCTAATTAAGGCTCCGTATGCTATAACAGATTATGCGCTCGAAGGCTATATACGGCGGGAGAGTGGTAAATGTTCCTAAAACCGATTTTGAAAAATCTTTAAAAGAATTTTATGATGAACAATTTTTTCCTGTGACATTTTAAAAATTTTTTTAAACTTTAAACTTTTGTAAGATGTAACTAGAAACTGTAAAAAATAGTTGTGCTAGGACTTAAACCCGGAACCTTTCCGATTGCCGCGTATAATCGAACTTTACGCCCTTGTATCAAAATCTACCATTTTCAATGTACACACAGTACCTCCCAGATAGGAAGGCGTGAGTCTCATGCGAGGTTTATATATGAGATCTCATTTGTGAGTTCGTATATGAGTTCACATGAGACTTCCAGTGAGAGTTTAGTGCATTGCATAAGCGCGAAAAATCTCCGATTCTACGCGTAAATGAGTGTTCTATGATACCTGCATAGTGTTCTCTATGATTGGCTAATAGGTTTAATGGCTAATCAATTGGCGTTGCGTTGAATGCGCGGTTAGTGGTTTGCGCATGCGCATATTTTGAGTGAAAGGTAATCTCATTTATGATTCTCCAATCGCTCTCCATGTGAACCACCCAATAGCACTCATATGCACACTCATAAATGAGATTTACTCTCGCTTATGAATGCACATGGAGAGCGATGTGAGACTCGCGTTGATATCTGGGTAGATGCCCAGATAGCAACGTGACTTCATATAGGGTGCATAATGACACTCATAAATGAGTGCTATATGTGTCCTCAAATCGCCTGACAATTGTCACTCACGTATGAGTTTTGCTTTATGAAGGAATTCGCGCATGCGCAAACCGTTAACGTTCTGTCGCATAAGCGTTCCATCCGACGGCTATTTGTTACCGACTTATACCTTTAGCCAATCATTACAAGTATCAAAATGTTCTCATTTAAGCGTGAAAGAGGAGACTTTTCGCACTTGCGCAATACATTAATCTCACACCTGTAGTCTCATGTTAACTCATATACGCCCTCACAAATGAGATCTCAAATGTGAGGACATAGTGAGACTCACGCCTTGCTATCTGGGTGTTAATAAGATGTGCTTGATAAACTTAATAAATAAAAAGTGATACCAGCAGCTGCTTCTCTGTTTTATATCACAACAATAACGATGATAATATATATTTAATTCTTATACTGATAATTCCATTAGGATACATTTGTTTTCCGGTTCACTTGTGACTTCATAACTTTACTAAAAGCTGATATGTAGACGTAGAATGAAGTGACTTAAACAATAAAAAGGCGAGTTTTTAATTGCAATTATAAAACAAAAAAAAATTAAAACCGGACCAATCGCTAAGGTCAAATCTGTACAGACGACATTTAAGAATGGCAAAACAATTACGTGGATAAATTATGTACTTTATAGAGAATTTTAAAAACCATCATAGTCTAGAATACTGAGTGAAGTTATCAACCGATGTGATGTATAATCGTTTTCTGAACGAGAGAAAGGAAACAAGTTTACACTTGAAATTTATTATTATTTGATAATATGTAATATCGTCCAGTATAATAGAAGATATCCTAGTGATTGCCATATGAAGTATGAATCTAATGTCAAGATCTTGGAAATAAAAGTCCTATACCATTTCTAATGATCCCAGTTTTTGCGCTAGTATCGTGAAAATATTTTATATTTTAACACTAACATTTACGCTCATATTACAAGTAAGTTCTTGTTATAGAAAGAAATACTCAGGAACAAAATAACTTTATAATACGTCCGCATACGTATACCATCGAACAAATATGTCACGTATCGGTTTCTCTCAATCGTCTTGCCATTAAGTCTAATCCACTAGGAGGTTCCGTGTATTCATCGAAAACTTGAGACGCCCACGACCGTCAATTTCGATTTGGGAGACGAACGATGTTGAATAGGACTACGGTCTTAAAAGCATTGGATAATAAATAAAGCCATTCGATATTTATCGTCGCGATATCAATCCATATCTGACATCGATTGGCCCAGGAGTCTATTCCTAAGGTATAAACGAGGCAAGACAGGCCACTTTAATTCCATGATAAACCATTTATGCCTGGACTTATCCGCCGTTGCCTCCCTGGGATCCCATTTTGAGAAGCTCCGAACGAGCGCAATCGTAATGGCGTTATTGGTATTGTGCAGTCTATAAAATTGTTAGTTACGAGTTTAGTCGTACAACAGCGTTCTTTCTAATTCGATAAATAATTCCTACAAAAGAAATATTCATTGATAGTAAGTTATATGTGAACTACACAAGATTAATAACTGTAATAATGACAGTTTTTCCATTATCAGTCGTCAAACTCGCAACACAAATTTTTACCAATATAGGTACCCAAATGATATCACAGTATTGTTTAAATAAAAGACGGCGACGCGAAACAAATACATTGTTAATAAACTTAGTCAATCGTGTTTTCGTAAATCTTTTTTTACATACCAATACATAGCTTTTTCTTTATCAGATTAAAGAATGTACAACACGAAGAAGAAAATATCCTCTAATATTTAGTACCTCTACCTTCATATCAATTAGCAATTTTTAATTGTTTAATTCTATTGCGTACATTTTAATGCAATTTTTACCATCCATTCTTTGAAAACTTTTTGAACATTTTTAAAGTATGTCCTTACTTTACCATCCTAAGATAGCAAAAATGACTATAATATTTTTATCCATTTATTTACTATACGTCCTGGTTTTTAGCATACAAGCAAATTAACCCAAATGACTGATAACACTAAAGGAATGACTGGCGGGATCTGGAAAGAAATTGAGTTGACAATATTATAGGACTGATTTCGCTGACCATCGTTAATTAAGAGTATCGGTGCACGGAACTCTTCGTGGTAAATCGCATTCGAATAATTATCCTTGGTAGCAATCCCGTAACCAGCTGCATTCGTATTAACGAAACTTTGTCCGATCCTATTCCAAGTTCTTATTTTCCGGAGCGAGAGTTATTCGTCTCTCGACCGAACTCTGCTGATCGAGCTGGTCCGCGGAATTGCTCTGTATATCTGCTGTTAGCTTACTTCCGAGGTACAGATTGAAGGAGTGAGGTGTTCGGCGAGAAACCGTCAGGAAGCAACAGAGACACTGACACTGAACAACGGTCAACCGACAGAGAGATAAAGAAAATAGAAGCTGTTTCAAAAGAGAAGGATAAAGAGATCAAATAAAGTCCGGACCGAAGCGAGACAGTGAGAAAACAAACGGCGAATTTACTGTGAGTAGTAAGAAAGGGGCCGAGGAGAAAAGGAGACTTCGCAAATGCGAGAAAGATGGGGCTAAAGCAAGACTCAAGACGAAATTCAAAGTCCAAATAAGGTAGTAGGTTCACAATGAAGTTCAGGTTCTAACACGAAAATCCTTTCATATACCTTTTGAAACATGCTTGTTTGCACGTACCTGATGACTACGATATTAGTGTCCGACTTTTGAGTTGACTGCTTCACAGTTTCACTTTATCGCATTTTAATTGGATTTTTTGTTTTATAGGTATCCGCTAATTATTGTGCACCATGCTTCGCAGTTTATTTACGCGATACGAATATAACAGCAATAACAATAATAACAAATATATAAAACACTTTGCTTATAAACAAATTCAGATCCAAACCTCAAATATATCTAAGATATTTCGATGATATATGTATATTAATATCATACCCAAGCAATAAAGAAGATTTGATTTCAACAGCCGGGTAGAATTGGCCCGATTTGGTCAGAGTAGACAAAAAAATCCAGTCTAGTTAAGCCGATTGCAACTATGGACGCTGGACTAGCCCAAGGTGAATACTGTATTTTTTCACTTCTTTGCTATTTTACGTATTTATATCATGAGAGTTTCGGCCTTTTTATCTTCTTAACCATCCATGCTTTAAAAGCTTGAATTGGTCATAAAATAGAACGAGGCCCTTTCGAAATATCTTAACAGATTACTGTGCTTAAATGCCATGCAATTTTCCTCAGTGTGGACGGATTCTGATCATATCCCGGCTAGTACCTCAAATCTGACCGGGCGGCAGTCGGATAACGGTGACGAGAGAACACAACCACAGTCACCCGGCTGGATACCGGTCAGAATCCGCGGTTGAAAATTCTACTTCAAAAAAATCAAAGATTAATCGTATTACCTTTATTAAGGAGATTAAAGTTGATAACCCGATTAATGTCTTAGATTTCAAACTGATTAGGAAAGAAAATAGATACGTCAATACACATTATTGATATCATAAAAATACTTGGTTTAGTCGATGTATCAATTTTTTCCCGAACCATGCAAATGTAACATACAAAATTAATGCTGCATATGGGCTTATTGATAGTGTCATTATATTATCAGAAGTGCGCTTTGGAACAAAAAAATCTGAATATTATTACAAATATATTATGCAAACAATCCTACTTAAATTATCGAAAATTTCATATGTAAACACACGAATTTAATAATCGAAAAAATTCTAAAAACTTCATCTATTCCATATGTATATCTATAGTACTAATTAAAAAAATTAAATCCAAAGTGACAAAGGAAAGTATATTGTTAATTTCGAAATTTGTTGTATGATCTTCATGTTGCCTGGTGTAATTAAAATTGCGTAATTATTGTACATCGTTGTGAAAATTCACCATATCCAACTTCGGAAAATGCCAACAAATTTTAATTTAATCATACTATATATCGGAACCAAGACTTTATATCGAATATGAAATACAAATTTTACAGCGTGCAATTTTACATGGAGAAAATGTACAGGATCATGTGTAAAATTTAGTTGATTCACTTTAAAAATGTTATACATTCCAAATAGTACAATTTCTATTGTTTTGTAAACATAAACTTTTTACAATCAGTGAATGTATCAAATTTCATGTACGTAATACTGTACATTTTCAAATTATTTGATTTTATTTTCTACTAACTATAACCTTTACCCATCCAGCACAGTTCCGCTCGGTCGACAAACTGCTCGTGGAACCACCTACTTTGCGCACTCGTATCGTAATATATTATTTTAGAAGATTTATATTTTAAACGCAAAAATGGTAGAAATAAGGCGTTTTTACTTGTTTTGATCTTGAATTTGACTTTGGTGCCAATTTTCACTGTGATATTCGTATTCAGCGCACCAAATTACGCCGGCAAGCACGGTTTCAAAGAGATTAAAAGCTTGGAATTTTTGAAATATTATTCAAATCTTATTACATAAACTATAAAAAATACAAAAAATGCTCCGGCTTCACAAATTCCAATATTTTTCGATGGTTCTTCTTCATTTAAATTTTCAACCCATTAATAGGAAATAAAGGTACCGATTTTTGTAAATTTGAATTTCCAAAATAGATGGTTCAAAGAAAAAATGAAAATAGTTCTTGTAATAAGTAATTTGTGTTCTTTGCAATTTACACATTTAAAACAGTAAAACACAAACAATGTAAATAAAGAAATATTTATCGGAAGGCCGTTTTTTATTCAATGAATAGTATAGACCGATCAAAACATTTTTCTATTGTCAACTAGTGTATTCTTGTATATTTCGACATGAAACCTGCCTAATAACGAACTGCATTGAAAGTTGTAACCTTACAGCAATGATTTAATATTTATAGAAATAAGACCACTTTAAAGCAATAATTTATCTCCTTTAGTATCAGTTCTAAGAAGTCGATTTACTGAAAATTAATTACCAATATTTTTATTGCAGTTTTCGTGTTCTTATTTTTAGGTGTACTGAAGGTTCAGTTTCGAATCAAAATATCTAATTTAATATTGCTCTGTCCACATAAAATGTGAACTACCGTTTACCACGTTGAAATGGGTTGATATCAGCTTTTAGCGGTTGAAATTCGAAATATCATTTCTTATTATTCGCATAAGTGACAAATGCAACCTCTGAACAAAAATTTAGCTTTTGAAGTCCAAGGACGTGGGTTGGGTGTTGATGAGTAAGTGAACGAAGGAGTGAGTCAAGTCTTTGATTTATACACAAGAAAACGTGGTGTAAGTTATAACAGTCACATTTCAAAGCTCTTCCAGATTTGTCGTTTTTAAATTATAAACTAACTATAATATACGTGAACTTTTAATGGCTTGTAGTCGCTACGTGATTCTTTCGAAGCAATACGACATATGTAGTCAATTTTTGGAAGTTAAAAAATGTCAAATTGTGCCGTCATATCGACGTAAAAGAATATTCGTCTCTCAAAATTTAATTACGGGAAGTGTATGTTTATTTTAATTTTAATATCCTTTTTAGGCATATTACGAAGAAATATCGAACAAAAAATAAATTTATTACATAAATTATAAAAAATTGGTATGTAGTGTCACAGGGAAGGTTGGGGTTAATATTTTTTATTCAGAATAAATAAAAAAAAAGATCAGAGTTTTTCAAAATATAAGTGTTATTATATTTGAAAGAATATTGTTGAGACAATTATAACTGTGAAAACTACACCAAGAAAAAAAATAGCTAATAGATACCAATGATTAGTATATAATACCATGTCACATGGTAACAGATAGCAACCAGTAGTATCTAATATCTATGTGTTTTCTCACTGTACTTGTACAAAAACGAGAGGATAAAAACAGCAGAACAGACCCAAATAACAAATTTTGCATTACATGAATGAAAATAATGCCTTTAGCATTAAATGAATATATTTCTAGAGAGTGCAACATGCGTAATAGAGCCATGCATTTAAAATGTAAAAATATAATCGCCGGTTTTTGTACTTGTAAGCATTGTGAATTTGAATAAATAATTCATAAACAATTAATAATCGTTTAATTTTAAAAATCGTGTGGTTTACAATTTTATGTTAGGCTGACCATGCATTTTTTTCTTAATCTTCCAACTTGTGCCATTTAATAACCTACAAAAAGTGACTTTTTTATTGTTCGTAAATCAGCTATAACACTTTTCTGGTATACGATAGGGAAAAATTTCTATGCCAAAAGTTACCAAAATTCATGATCTTTCGAGTGCTGCACAGTACGTTTTAAAATTCATTATTGAACAAATTCTTGAGCTAAATGAAAAAAAAACATGCCGACTTACGCCACTTTCCCCTATACTGATAATATCTATCGATAAGTGACGTTATTTCAAAAATTCACCGACTTTGGGAAATTCACATGTCAATCGTGAGAATAGACAACATAAAATTTGATTTTTGTATGCTTGGAATGTGGAATTCTTATTCGGTCTTGCGTCCTCCACAGGCTGTAGACACTTTTAAAATTACGTGTATGGCGAAGTTTTCAGTCCTAGTCGAGTCGCAGCATGAATAATGAGCAGATGAGTTCACTCGATTAGAAAAATCCAGGTCCAAATTGCTTGAAGTGACCTGATCTAACGAAGACCTTCAAGAGCATATTTCTCCTACCTTAACGCGTTAAGGATCAAATGGACAATTTTGCGAGGGTGGTATTTTATATGAAATCGGATTTTTAAAAAAATCGGAACCAATTACATCTTACATAAAATTGTTCGATATTTCCGAATCTGCCGATAAAAAATCAATCGAGCCCATTCCAAAAAAGTTATGCTTGGTTTTTCACAAAAAAATCAGATTTTTTTCACTGACAAATATTATTTAATCGCCATTCTCATATCGAAAATGGTTGAGGAGACCATTGATCGGTGCAAATACCGCATCCACGAACCTTGAATTTTAAAATATGCATAATAGCATTTTCAGAATAAAGTTGGAAACTTCCAAAATGGCGGCTAAAACACGAAAATATCAGCGAAAAGCTCCGGAATTTTTTATTCGAAAATGATAGACTTTCAAAAAAAATGTTCTTGAACAAAAAGTTCTTAGAATTAATCAAAGAATACGCTCATATTTTTTTAGAATGTTTTGAACACTTTCCTTCATTTTCAAAACATAAGAAAAGTAACTAAAAAATTCTAAAAAAAATTGCGCTGTATTCTTTGATCAATTCTAAGAACTTTTTGTTCGGCAACGTATTTTGCGAAAGCCTATCGGTTCCAAATAAGAAATTTCTGAATTTTTCAAAATATAGGGAAATAAGAATTTTTATTTAAAAATTATAGACTGACGGAAAAAATGTTGCGGAATAAAAAGTTATTTAAAATTGTGTAAAAAGAATACTCGGAAATTTTTTCAGAATTTTTCAAGACTCTTTCTAATTTTTCAAAATTTTACGTTTTTGAAAATGAAGAAAAGTGGTCAAAAAAATCAGAAAAAATTTCACCGCATTCTTTGATCAAGTCCAAGAACGTTTTGTTTAGCGACATTTTTTCCGACAGTCTATCATTTTAATACAGAGTTCCGGAGCTTTTCTCAGATATTTTCGTGTTTTAGCCGCCATTTTGGAAGTTTCCATCTGTATTTTGAAAATGATATCACGCACATTTCAAAAATAAGGTTCGTGAACGCGATATTTTCACCGATCAATGATCTCCTTAACCGTTTTCGATATGAGAATGCCGATTAAATAATATTTGTCAGTGAAAATTTTTTTTTGTGAAAAACCAAGCATAACTTTTTTGGAATGGGCTCAATTGATTTTTTATCGGCAGATTCGGAAATACCGAACAATTTTACGTAAGATGTAATTGGTTCCAATTTTTTAAAAATTCGGTTTGAAATAAAATACCTCCCTTGATGTCGACCACGCAAAATTGTCCATTTGGTCCTTAATGGGTTAAGAGGGTAATAACCCCAGCATATCGTCAGTAACAAACCGTTAAAAAAAAACTTATTAAAACTAATACACTGAAAATAAATGTTGGATGTACAGCAATATAAAGTTTTAGAAATGCATATTGGCTAAGGGGGATATTGAGATTGTTCCATGCCTCAATCACATCCATAAAAATCGTCTTCACGTTAGTTGCTAAGGTGTATTATTACACTAACAAAAATATATTTGACAAATTGAAAATGTTAGGTAGTACAACGTAAAGTGGTGTGACAAATATTACTTAATTTAGTTGCTTATATTACTTATGATTTTATTTATTTCTTTCATTCCGAAGCGCTTTTAATCACTTCACTGGTAATTTATCATATATGTACAAAAAAAGTGCCACGACTGGTGATGTATCATATATAATAACTTCCACAGGTTTCAATGAATTTTCATGAAATTTGGTATACTATAGGTTTTTACGTCGCTGAATACGAATATGATGTCACATTTTCAAAAATCAATATGGCGGCTACAAGATATAAGCTTTTGAAATCAATTTTGGTTGGCTACCAGTGAAGCGGTTAATCATTAAATAAATTAAACTTCTTAATTTATCCCAAAATATTGTTGTGAAACTTATATTATATATGGGTACCAGAACAAGATTAGTGTACAAATATCAGAACTATACAGTATCGCTATGAGAACTAATACATTGTTGTAGGCTCACAAGCTTGCTTTGAGTGTAGAGGAATAGAACTAGAAAGTACCTAGCCAATGTAGATTCCGGAAGTATTGTAAATATAGTCCGATTAGAAGAGGAACGAAGTCGAGCTATGCGGAAGTAAGGTCAGGGAGATAGGGGAAGTAAATCGATAAAGAGCTGGAGCTGGAGGAACGGATATGGTGGATGGAAGAGGATTGGAGTAGGATGGTGACATAAAGGGGGAACCATGAAAATGAGGGAAACTCGCAGACATCGAAACACGAAGGAGGAAGCAGAGCTGGAGAAATCGAGGGCAGGAGAGGCAATGACGAAGAAAGATGCTGGAACGGAGGGAGACATCGGAGAAAGACAAGGATCTATATATTGCTAAAGCCGTCATCCTTTATTCACTGGAGTAAGCTCGTGCCGCCTCCTTTGCGTTGGCCTGTCGGTTGGGTTAACCGAGCGGCGAATTAATTAAACTTCTATTTACGATATCGATGAATCAGCGACGTCGCGTTGCGATCCGCGTTCTGCACATAATATATATTCGCGGCCTGGGTATAACGTACAAGCGCGTGCGGTGATAAATTCGAAAAAAAAACTGTAATCGCATTTCCGAGCGGCGCTTTCGCAGCGCGCGAGCTTGCGGGATGTTTACACCTGCGAAAACGACCCGACAACAACGTCCCTACCAAAAAAATGGTCGGGTCATAAAAATGCATGGAAATGTTAACGATATAATTACGCGTTTCGCGACATAAATAACAAAAATATTATCGCCGAGCGGAATTGAAGTAACCTGCGTTTCGTGCAACGTAAACATTATTGTTTTAAAACTGTTCGACTCGAGGGAACTCCCGTAATTTGTATCGAGGGCATTGCAATCATCGTGGCGTATTCTCAACAAATTAGGTATTATGGATTAAAGCTCGATGGAAAATTGAATAATAGAGAAGAAATATATCATATTATTTTATAGTATTGGCTAATATCTTTCTTTCTTAATTCTTAAAAATTAACATTAATTCTTGAACGCATAAATTTTGTAGTCACATTTGTCTACTTTGCTCTTATCGATTTACATTGCTATTTCTAAGGCATTATGTTAATTTTCTCTAAATTTATATGTCATATGTGATAAAATACTACTTTTTTTGTGAAAAAAAAACTGCAGCTATTTGAAAACATGACTTCGACGGGAAGAACTGATTTTTTGTGTAGGGGACGAACTGGGAATGTCATTATAATAATTATATTTTATTAAAAATGTTACAAATAAACTGGGGTTATAATAATTATATGCTGTCAAAAACTTTGCTTGTACAATACTTTGATTGTTTCCGTTAAGAAATCTGTTATGTTATGAAATTGACTATTATTTATAACAGTCTTAAATTCCTTTGCAGCATTTATAGGTATATATTATTGTTTGTATTGAACCTAGTACGCACTAAAGTAAAAGACAATATTCAATATCCGGTTGAAATGTTCTGAAATGAAAATACATTTATTACGATTTTTTCAAAATTAACGTCCATGAATAACAAATAAATATTGTCTATAGGACGACAAATAATGTTCATTGGGAGAGAATTGTCATTTTTACAAACCAATTGTAACTGCGACAAACCTGAAAATATCAGTACTGTTAACATGACAAACTTTTTTCCTCTGTGACATTGAATGTAAAAACATTTTGTGATATGCGATGACACATTGAATCTGTATTATGTCATTTGAAGCTTTGGAGATGTGATGCAAAACAATCGAAAAAACTTTTTGCTATTGCTTATTGCCGTTTAATTATGAAAGTTGGTAAATAATAAAAATAATCTAAAACAATCTTTTTAATTAATCATGTATGCATATTTTACACATGTCGTTGTCCAGGTGCACTATGTAAAATGTAACAATTTTGGGTAACTCCACGTGAAACGGATAGCAGTTATTTATAAAAAAAAACAGTTATTGGTATTTTTGGACAAGACAAAATGTTGCTCCGAATATTTATTGTTATAATTCAAAATTCATCATAATTGGAAATTTTGAATCTTATTCTTTTTAAAATGTATAGATATTTCGTGTTTCTGTTTAGGGTAAAGTTCATACATGCAAGTTGTGAGTAAATTTCTGAATAGTTAATGAAATTTAACTCAATATGAGAAACATTTTATTGTATCATGTAGTAAGTTACAAAGTTTATAAAAATATTTATTTTATTCAATTATCTTAATAATATTTAAAAAAATTATTTAATGCTCTTTATCATTCAATGAACAATGAAAAACGTTCTTTTTTTTATTGGCTTAAATTTCAGAAAACAAATAAAGCCAATTACCCACAACTATGCATGCACTTACCTTATCTTACTCTTATCCTACACAAACTATAGAAAGACTTGGCAGCCACCTTCCATCCAAGGAATAAAATTACCCGGGAAAATGTGGATTATACATATAATCATATATGTATTCGGGTAGTATATAATTATATACAATTTTAATTATACATATATTATTACATTTTAATAACTAGGATTTTAATATTTATACAATTGTTTTTTCAATATCATATATTATTATCCATTATTTTTGCATTGAAACATTTGTTTTTTCTTTCCCTTACTTATTGTTCTCCATGATGCTTGAGCAGGATTCCGTCCCCTTGTATAATTACAGATAACGTTATTAGTAATAATTTATAAATTACATTAATAACAAATTAATTCATCATAAAGGAGACCTTCAATATGGCGAAATAAACTATTTGCTATTGATCAATAAAATATGTTAATAATTAAAACGTAATATTTAAGAAAAAGGCTATTTTTCCATATGGTACAGATTGTTTTTATATTATTTGAAATATAAGTGTATTTTAGCTATTATTTTATGTTTTTATTAACAAAGGAGGAGGATCGATTAGTCCTTTTTCGAATAAGGACCAGATGTTTAATGTTATGTCTAGTCGTGTTAATTAAATTAAAATCATTATAAAAGTTTTTTCTATTATATATTTTCTCTCAACATGATCAAATTTTGCAATCAATTATTAAATCTTAATTATTGTAAAAACGCATTGCAAAAGAACTGCAGTAAAAAATAGCTTTGGATATTCTGTCGTCGATGGACAACAATTTTATGTCACAGGGAAATATTGCTACCGATCGTAATCATTATGAAACTACTTATTAAAGGAATAAATATGAATCAAGTAGTAAATATCAAAAAATTATGAGAAATAAAATTTGGTTAAAATTGTCCAAATAATAGGAAATAATTATCATTTTTTATGAACAAATTACTTATGATAAATGCAGCTTTTCATGAAATTATTGTACTAGCTACTATATTTCACAATATAGAATATTACATCACGCAAACACAAACATTTTAAGTTTATTTTGTTTACAATAAGACTTATTTTAAGCTGTCCTTCATCATTTTGCCTGACAAATTAAGATTGACATGGGACTACATCGAGAGTGCATAGAGAAACGTTTGTAAAGTGTAGTCGAAAAAAGTGTAGTTCTATCTTGGGTCTTTGCAAAAAGCAATAGTGAATTAAATCTCGGGAAATTGTAAAGTATATTTTAGTGAATAATTTTAGTTATTAGCCGTTGCTAATTTTGAAACTTTGCAACGACCGCTGTAATTTTGCACCAGTTGATGCTCTATTTTCAGTACCCGATGACAAGGAGTAGTAATTTTCGAACTAACAGATAACTGTAGGTTTAGTTGGTAACGGCTTTTAAGAAACTTTATGTACTGGATACTACTTACAGATAACATTTTTCCGCTTCAAATGAAAGACAATAAATACCTCGATATTAATGAAAATTGAATTTTTGTTGTTAAATAAAAAAATATTTGAAAATGTGGTTTTGAATTTAATAGGCAAGAGTTCACTCAATTTTGTCACATTTATGCGTAAGTTTGATTTTTTTAATATGGAAATTCGTCGCGTTCGAAACTATATACTCATCAATTTAAGAATGTAGATAAAATATTCAATTCAAATATTCAGTAAATATTGTGTCATATAGGATTCCTCCGAAATTAATTCACACCTGGTTCGTTGAAAATTGTTCAATGATTAAATTTTATAAAATCACAAACAAAGCTTCCACAAGCTTTATTGCTTATAAAACGCGAAATACTTCGCGTCATTGAATTTTAATACCTCTCCAAAAAATACGATTATTTCCGAATATGTTAAATCCTGTGCTAATCAATGTAATTTTACCATTTGCTTTAAAAGCTTGTTTTTAAATTCATGTCGATAGAATTAATCATATTTTTGTATTATTGATTTTCGGTTTTAACGAGTTTCGACGAGCCAACGTGGACTTGAAATTACCAAACGAGTTTTTCGAATGATGAATATAATTTGATAAGCATAATGGTTGATTTGTAGAATCATACATCGAAACGTTGAAATTTTATGAAAAACTGTTATTTTTTTGCCGACAATTTGCATAATTCTCTCTCTCTCTCTCTCTCTCTCTCTCTCTCTCTCTCTCTCTCTCTCTCTCTCTCTCTCTCTCTCTCTCTCTCTCTCTCTCTCTCTCTCTCTCTCTCTCTCTCTCTCTCTCTCTCTCTCTCTCTCTCTCTCTCTCTCTCTCTCTCTCTCTCTCTCTCTCTCTCTCTCTCTCTCTGTCTCTCTCTCTCTCTCTCTCTCTCTCTCTCTCTCTCTCTTTTTAGCACATCCCCACACACATCCGCATCCATACACACGCACGTATCTTCAATTTTCTTTCTCACATGCCCACCCCTGCTTACCCACTCACACACAAATCATCACACCCTCTGCCCTTCTCCTTCTCTCTCTTTCTCTCTCCCTCCTCACTCGTTCTATCATTTCCATCCATTTGTATCCTGGTCCATCCTCATTTAGCACATTCTCTCTTATCTCTTTTACGTATTCACATTCCCTCTTTAAATGTAGTATGTCTTCTTCCTTCTTCCCACACATCCTACACAATCTCCCTTCCTCTTTCAACCAATACTTATTTGCTCTCTCCTCACACCCGCACCTCCATCTCGCTATTCTCAGTAGCTTTTTCCCCTCATTTCTTTTCACTTTTGTCACATAGAGCGGTATGCCGGTCACCTTCTGGTACATTCTACAAGATCTTGATCCCTTAACCTTCTCACCCCTCAATTGTTCATCCACCTCTACGTCTCTTCCCCTCATCCATGCCCATTTATTGTCTCCAAGTTCCCTTAAAAATGTCTCGCTCACGCCCTCTCTCCACATATAATTTCTTCTCTCCAAACTTTCTCTTGTCCACTCCTTCCAACCCCTCTCCTTTTCCTCTTTTCTCCTTTCCTGCATGCATATTCTTGCTATCTCTCGGCCTTCTCCATCCTCTAATCTTTCTTCAAATCCTCCTGCCCTCCACCCCGTTTCCACTCTAAGTTTATTTCTTTTTAATTCCTCTCTTACGATGTACCCTGCGGTTGTTCTTTCCAGCCCTAAAATCCACCTCAAATATTTTTCTTGCATGCTTTCAATTTCCTTCCACTCTTTATATCCCCATATTTCTACGCCATAGTAAAGAATCCCTTTCACGATGCTGTCAAACAACTTTAACCTCCACCTCACGTCTCCCTTAAATTTCCTTTCTCCATAGCTCCATATCCATCCTATTGCTATTCTAGCTTTTCTCACCCTCTCTCTAATGTGTTCCTTTTCCTCTCCATATCTTTCCATTACATATCCGAGATATTTATATATCTTTACTACTTCCAGTCTTTTCTCTCCCCACCACCAGAATTTTTCCTTTACTCTTCCCCCTTTAATCTTAAAGACCATTATCTTCGATTTTTCCGCGCTTAATTCTAGTTTCTTCCCGTTCAAGTACTTCTTTACCCCCCTTGTCATATCTCTTAAACCTTCCTCATCTTCTGCTACCAGAACAATATCGTCTGCATATTCGATCGACCACACTTTATCATTTGCAATTTATACTCCTCCTCTTCCCTTTTTCATCTCGTCCTCTATATCCGCTGTATATATATCAAATAACGTCGAACTTAGTGGGCACCCTTGCCTTACTCCATTTTCCACCCAAAATGCCTTCGACGTTTCCCTACCTACTTTAACCACACACGCAGTCTCCTCGTATATTTCCTTCACCCTGTCTATTAACCCCTCGCTAACCCCCCTCTTTGCCATCATTTTCCATAATACCTTCCTGTCAACTTAGTCAAAAGTGGCTTTCAATTCTATAAAAAATGCATAAAGCCTTTTTCTCTCTCTCATCCGTTTATCTACCAAGTGTTTCAATATCTTGATATTTTCGACTGTCCCTCTCCCTTTTCTGAATCCCGCCTGTGACCTACTCCATCCTCCTTTTTCGTCGAGCTCTTTTACCAGTCTTTTATTCAATATACTTGCGTATACCTTGTACCCTGTATTTGTTAGCGTTACGCCTCTATAATTTTGTGTCATCGATTTATCCCCTTTTTTCCATATAGGCACCACCCCTATTCTCCACTTTTATGGAAACCCCTCCCCCTCCCATACTCCTTTTATTAGGCTCCATAGCTTCTTTCCAACCTTTTAACCTCCTTCTTTCCACACCTCGTTCTTGATCTCATCTAGTCCGGCAGCTTTACCCATTTTTAGTCTTTTTATTTCATTTCCAAACTCTACCCAGCTTATCCCCTCTCCTTCCTTCCTATTTAGCTTTTTACACCCATCCGTTTCTTTCTCTCTTTCTTCTACCCTCCCCCCCCTTTATATATATTTATATATAATCCATTTTTTCCCGGGATTATCGTTGACTTTAGGAAGAAAATGCATAAAACCTTTTTTGTAGAGAATTTAATGCTCTATCTTTTTTGTTTGAAACATTTTTTATTAAAATCTGTATTTTTTAAAATAAATGCAAAAAACTAGGAAGAAACGTAATTGGGGCAAATGTTTTTTAGTAATGGACGGATAGATCTGCGCCAAAATCTAATCAGATATAAGTTATGCCAAGACACGTATTTTAAAAAAAGATTTATGTCTTTACGCTTATCCGTACGCGAGTTATCGCGAGACAAAAAAAAATGCACGTACAAGATCACGGACACAAATTTTTTTATTGTTGAATTGGGGTCCTTAGGGTCTGAAACGTCGACATTTGATGAAAAACTATAGGGTAATTTTTATGCCCGAAGTAACCAAATTCAATACTTCGTCGAGACTTAGTCTGGGACGAAGTAATATTAGAAAAAGTAATATCCGTCACGAAATTTTTAAATTTTGTTCCTGGGTGCTCTCTAGTTAGAACTCTGGGGCTTCTCATCTCTCAAAATTTAGGGGATGAGAGTCCTAAATGTTCTTCGTTAGAATTGGAGGAGAGAAAAAGGGGGCTTGTGCCTGGGAGAGGGGGAAAGTGGACGGAAAATGAGTGCGTATCTTCCAGATACAGCGAAATCACGTTGATAATTACAGCTAAATGCAATAATATTAACTTATTATATTAACGATTGGGCAAATAAAAAAAAAAGGTGCGTATCAACTTCAATGCACCGTAGTTTATAACAATAACAATATTGTGATGATGATAATAATAATTATTATAACCATAATATTAAGACGTCGTATAATAATATGGATAATAACGATAAGAATATTCCTCATGATAATCATAGTAAGAATAAAAATGATACGGATGATAATGCTAGAATATTATTAATAGTAAGAACAATAATAATCATGATGACGAACACATCACGCGCTGCACTAATAATAATTATTAATATTATTTAATTATTACATATTTATATTATTACAACATTAATACTAACTAGCATAAATTAATAATTATGTCGCCTAATTTATAATGGTGCCAAACGCAAAATCTTATTGTCGGCAATACGTGAACCGCAATAATGAAGGAAATTTTAATTGACGGAATGTTTGAAACAGCAATCGTTGTTACGGTAATAATTAATTTATTGAATAGAAAAGTAAGAAAGTGACGGAGTGTCATGATTCTGGAGAAAGTCTTCTACATGTGATCGACCACTGTGCTTTCCAACTTGGCATTGCCTAGAGATCAGTAAAGAATCGTCTCGCGTAAGAGAAAGAAGCCTTATCGCCGGGATGTCGATCCCTGAGAAAAACTATCGCGAGTCGGTAGAGTGAATAATTTTTACGGCGTTCGGATATGGAAAATATAGTAGCAAGATTAGAAAATTCAAAGAAAGAAGATAACATATTTGTGTATTTAATTTAAAAGTTTAAAGTAATGCGTGAAATGCGACTCAGGTTACAAAGTTGACACTTGACGTAGGATATTGTTAATTTGTGCAGTGAGAAACATCATGCGATCTCTCATCTCGATCAAAAATTGCAGCTCAAAACTAAATAAGTCAAGTGAGTATATTAAACCCTCATGACGAGCAAAAAATACTCCAACAAAACAAGCTAGAAATTGATCCCTCCTCACCAACGGAATACAATTTATTTGTCTCCTTTTTTTATCCTCCTGGAAAAGAACGGAGTTAACCGCTTTGACTAAGCGAATCTCTATTGTTTCATCAAAAAGCCCTACAGTATCACTTTGAGTCGGGACCTTTTCCAGCCTTCTTGTCTAAAATAAATTGCATTTCTACATCCATCGTAGCTCAAGGGTTCGTTGGCTGTTGCCGTGTTGGTTTAGGTAAAACAAACTGTACGAGGGTCGACCGACTCCGGTAATCCTTGCATTTTGAAGCACATTTTAATATGGCTCGAGCGGCATTATAACGGCGAGGGCACTGCTGGAAAACAATGCCAGAGAACAACTGTTAATCACGCCCGTCGTATTTCCTAGTAAATAGGCCGAGCTTCAGAGCTCGACCGTGGGCTGCTGCGGAATTCCGAGGGAAATGCATAAAGTCACCTTCCCGCCCTGAGTTGCCTGGAAAGCAATGAAATCTCGTATTTCAGAAGTTAAAAATGATAAACGTAGTCATACTCTCTCCGTTCGTATTGCTCCAAGAAAAATGAGCTAATGCAGAATTTCATATACCTTCCGACGAGTTTCATAATGCTGGGATCAAATTTAAGGTCATTAATCGTCGATTCAGTACAATTAGAATTTAAATCTCTGAAAAATCTCGTATTAAAGCTTGGATCTTCATCTAAATCTTCATCTATGCTTCCATTAATCAATACACATATATGTCCATTGTATTTTGAAAATTTTAAGTCTTCGATATTTATTTTAAAACTTAACCGCACACCCTACACGCGAAAAATGGTTACATGTATTTACTAGTTAAACAGTAGTTAGGTTAGAACTAGATAATTTAATGCCTATACAGGCCTACAATGTTTCTTAACGTAGATGAACTAATTTGGCTTACTCTTTTCCGAGTTATAATATATTGTTCATTTTGAATAATTTAACGCAGAAATAAATAATTTACTGAAAAATGGAATTAATTACGAAATAGAAGAAAATATCAATGTTCTGTATGCATAGAGGGAAAAAACATAAGTTGATTTCATTATTTTGTAATTAGTTTTTTAAATGATTTACGAGTAAATCAAATATGATGATGTAGGTTAATTTACTTCAAAATAATATTAAATACGACTTATTACCTACAATATTTTTTATAAATCACTTCATTGTTACATTAGTGGCTAATAAAGTACATTTATAGAGAACGAGACAAATAACATGGTTTCATTAACTCTTTTCTGCTATTTTAAACTACCATGAAAACTTCCATATTATTAACTTTAGTACCATTGCAGATAGTACCTTTTCTAACTTTATTGTTTGTTTCACTTATCTTTTTATCTTTGTTATTCTCTCTTCATATACTTTATACGGTACAAAAAGTTGTATAACAAAACAAACGAATTATATTATATTCATGAATATAAGAATATAAGTGCACTTAAATTGTTTAGCTTTATCGTAGTTTAACTAAACACAACAATCCATTTCTGAATACAGATATAGGATATGGCATCTGTATAGTTAATCTGCAATATCCAGTTTTTCGTGATAATATTCTACTCATGCAGTCTGTCTAGTTAATATATTTAACTAGTCGAGGTAAGTCGTTTCTTTATTTTTAATACTATTATTGTAATAAAATATTATATGATTTAGAGTACAAGTATGAATTTCTAATGCTTAATTTTGGCAGATATACTAAATCGTGGTAATCAGACAAATTGAACTCAAATTAATATTAATAACATAAGATTACTGAAATAGAAATAGGATTACTGAATAATACGATATTCGCACTTACTATTGATAAAAACATTTCGTAATAGAATTCATGAAATTATTATATAAACAGATTTTGTGATTTTAAGTATAAAGGTGGAGATTTATTACATGATGCGTGATTCGTTTGTATGTTTGCAATCCTGTTACACTCATATAATTTTATCGTTCTCATGCCCTCTTAATGAATATTTGCATTGCAATTTTCAGTTACCATGTTACTCAAATAAAATTCTTCGAGATGTTTTCGATAAAACAAATATATATTAAACTGAAATTTAATGCAATTAAGTTTAACATATGCTTTAAACGATGTAGTGAATACATACAAATAAATAGCAACCAATTACATCAAATCGCAACTTCGGAATCGAGCATGAAAAATCGAATATTAATTCGTATCATTTACTTTTACATATAACTTGTAACAAAATCCTTCTTTCTTTGTGCAAAGTCAGTTAAATGCAGCAAACATTTAAACAACCAAATTGAATCAGCAAAGTCAATCGGATTAATTTAACTTATATAGCTCTTTTATATTTATATTTATTCCGTACAAATCTATGAGATTTGTTTTCAATTTTAATAAATATACAATTTCTAAAACTAAATGTCTGACCCATTATTCATGATAATACTTATCCGTGTGGAATATTACGCTCGTAAATTAACATTCCTTACATAGTAGCAAGAGGAGATACTATACATACTTATTTCGTAATATCGTTTTATTTTTTAATATCCTTTTCTACATCATTAAACAATAAAAATGTATTATTACTTATCACCTGCAAATGTAATAATAAGTTTTTTTCTGCGCAACTTATCCATTGTAACAACATTTTGCAGCGGAAGAGAGTTCGTACTAAACCGAAACGTTGTGCAGAATTAAAAAAAATAATTATTATAGGACATAAGCCATCTATTTCACAGGACCACAACAAAAATTTGTTTCAAGATCACTTGAATCAGAAATAGTGGATCTTATAGATTTTCGGCCGCTGAAAATAAACTCGTTATTAGATTTGACCCATCGCGTCAGAATTTTAAGATATCTGATCCGAAAAATATTCAAAAATATACTTTTTATCAATTCAAGATTCGGATATGTGAAAAATCTGAAACGATGAGTTAACTTGGACAACGAATTCGTTTCCAACGACCAAAAATCTGCAAGATCCTCCCCTTCAGATTCAAGTTGTGTAAAAAAAAAAATTTTGTTGCGGTGTTGTGACACAACATTAGTACTGGGTAAATTGTCGTATTTTTCTTTTATTCGCTAAAATTATCGCTATTTTTTAATTCCTCTTCCAGAAAACAAATGATCTCACGGCTTGTACTCCAATTGGTTTCAACTTAAAAGAAAAGCTTAAGTTCGAAATGGATAAAAGACTTCCCAATTTCGAAAAAAACTCCTGTTACTCTGCGGCTACTTTACTGGATCCGCGTTTCAAAAAAGAGGCATTTAAAGATTCACTTTCGTATTCGGTCACTTTACGTCGTTTAGGTACGTATTTGTAATTATTTACTCGTTATATTATTTTCATTGCAGAATTAACCCGTTAATGCCCCAAAGGACACTTTTTTGTTTCAATTTCGATCAAGTATTTCGTACCAAAATTTCTGAAATTTCTGAAAAAAACCTCGAAATCTTGAAGAGCGACTTCGAAAATAATAAAATATGTACCTTTCAATATTTTCAACTTTGATTTTGGTACGAAATACTTGATCGAAATTGAAGTAAAAAACGTGTCCTTTCGGACATTAATGGGTTAATTATGACTTCCAATCAAATTTATGGAACGATTCACATAAATCTTAACAAAAATCAAAATAAACAGCGAAATTTTCAATAATTATAATATCATTTTACGTAACTGATCGTGCAATAATTAATATTTCACGTAATTTTTTTCAGCTGAATTAGTTACTTCAGAAATTGGCAACGACGTTACAAAAATAATAATGTCCCCAAATTTAATAGAGGACGAAACTAGTGATGACTTGTGGACCGAATTTGACAGAAGTGTTCACCACCAAATGACTATTGATAATGCTGGTCAGACCGAAGGATATCCTATAGAACTGAGACATTATATCAGTACCCCTCTCGTGTCCTGAAAAGACAATCCCAATCCATTATCTGTTTGGGAAAACATGAAAGGAGAATTCAAACACGTCCATAAAATCGCACTTAAATTCTTACCAATTATGGCTACATCGGTCCCTTGTGAGAGATTATTTTCTCGCGCTGGACTAATTGTTAATCAATTGCGAAACAGGCTAGACCCTAAGCATTTGGATATGCTAATCTTTTTAAGAAGTGTCGACAAAGATATGTGGCGTAATGTATAATATAATTATACATTTATGTATTAGTATAAGATAATAATCAAAATGATCTCATTTTAATAAAACTATTTATTAAGGTTATTGTATAGTTATTTAAAATAATTTTACCTTCAATTTTATTGAAATTTATTTAACGTGAAAATAATACATACCATATTAGTTCGAATATAAGCCAGTATATCTAGCAAAAATTTTGGACCAAAAATAGACATCTGGCTTACAATCTCGCCTTAACGAAATTAAGGTCACAAAATAGACAAATTAATTTTTTTTTACTCAATATTATAATATTATATATATCATATATATATATATCTGTGACAGTATCTTCGTGTATTAAAAGTTGGGGTATTTTTTAAAAATTTATTTCAAATAATATAAATAATTAATTAAAACTCCTCTCTGAAGTGACTCGATCGATAATGTCTATTCCTAACCTGAAAATGTTCAAATTCCAAAGAATTAAATGTCTTTTAAATGTGTGGCTCCTTACTACGAATCTAGGTATCAAAGTTTAGAGAGATCGGCTCAGAATTGATAAGGAAGAACTTGAAACAATATAAAAGTATGACATTTTACTCATTTCATTTTTTATTTTTAATTTAAATATCCTTTTTTACACAGGATATTATCTTATACTGATGTTATCGACCGAGTCACTTTATCTTTACCATAGTAAGAACATTTATTTTAATACCCAGGAATACTGTAATAAATAATTAAATAATTTAATTTCATTCAATTTTTATACAATATAATTGTAAATTATAGTTGTATACTCAAAAGATAGTGAAAGTCGACAAAAGTCGACTTTTTGATCAGACCAATCGACTTTTAAAGTCGAAACAGCCAAAGTCGATCGCAAAGTCGAAAGTCGACTTTTCGTTCCGACTTTCCATCCCTATGTTGTGTTATTTTTTTCGAAAAGTCCCTGCAATGATTAATTACACAGAACCGCAAAACATTTTTTTAGGAGAAATAACTTAAATCAGAGATACTGGATCTTATAAATTTCTAGTCGCTGAGAATAAATTAGTTGTCTAATTTGACCCGTGACGTCAGATATTTCACATATACTAACCTTAAATTGCCAAAAAGTATATTTTTCGCATCAGATATCTTAAAATCCTGACGTGATGGGCCAAATCGAATAACGGATTAGTTTTCAGCGGCCAAAAATCTATATGATCCACTATTTCTGATTCAATTGATCTCGAAACAATTTTTTTTTGTGGTCCTGTGTTATTATTAACCTATAATAAAATTGGGAGGTCTTACATTCCATTTTACATTTAATAAATACACGAATAAAACGGCTTCTTGATCTTTAAACATCTGCGCGACCTGTCCATTGTATACATACATACAAAATGTAGTTTTTCGTAGTGGTACATTTAGATAAAATATGATTGATCTTACTACTTTTAGTTAGTACGAGGCTAATATTACAAAGTACAACCAACTGAGTTAGTAAGGCTTACTATTTTCCACATTGCCTGAGGCTGCTATTATTTCTGTATACATAGCAGTCGACGATAAGTTTTAAATTTTAATCCAATTCACTCAGACATTCTATGAATTACAGTGTAGAAACGTCATTTGAAATCAAAAGTACACAGATTTTACCCACTATATTTAAGCAACAAATCATGGTTGCTACCATTTATCAACTATAGTTAATATAAAGTATACTTTATGAAATACAATGTTTCGTTATTTCAAAATAACATAATATCACAGTATCATCTTGATTAACAAAACGTTGCCTGGTAATCATAACGCTATACGTTCACATTTTCATCGAATTTCTATTCATGAAAAGAACATTCGGTATTCCCAGCGCCGTGAGCTTACATCGAAAGAAGATTTCACCGGATTTAAGCGGATCACGACAAGAGGCAACTTTATGCACGAGAATTTCCTAGCGTAGAAATTATTTCATTCTTATTCTTTAAAATATTTTCACAAAGTTCGAAAATATTGTATAAACGTCGTATTTTCAACACTTCGAGATCTACGCGTATCAAAATATGCATAGCACATAAGCATGTCACCAATTTTCAGAAAAAATATTCATTGAAATTTTTGCTGATGTCAAGTTACAAAGACACAAAAGTGCACGATGCAGGAATAATTCACGAAAGATGAACGAGCACCGGTATAAATTGATGTTTCGGAGAAGTTTCTTCGTAAGAGAACCGTACGAGCTTGTTTAGCACCGCTTTATTATTCCCTTAAAAGCAACTTATCGCACCTCAGAAAATATGATGAATGCGTATTATTGCATTTCGCTTCCGTCGGTATATCCGGAACAAAGAATCCGGCGGAGAATAACCGCGATAACAACTGAGTTAACATTTTTTCCATTTCTATTGGATTTGACACTTGAAGAAGGTTGGACATATACTAGAATATAACGTCAACTTTAAATTTGGGTTTAATTTATGTCACGTAAATTCAATTTCCTAGGAGGAACATACACACGCATAGCACTATTAAATGCTATTTAGGATACCTTTCGATTTTTTCGTAAAATGTTTTTTTCTTAATTATTATGGACAATTATCATGGATGTATTATAAGGGTTCTCCAAAAAGTATGGAAACGACTTATATAAGCTTTAGATAAAATATGATTTAACCATGTTAAGGTTATTTCCGTAGTAACTTTTGGCCCTTGTTTGGTTTTTGTGATTTGGGAAAGGTCAAAAACAATGGTCAAATGTCCGAAAAAATTTTATTTTTTTTATTTTTACAGTTATTTTAAGAAAGCTATGTCCAAATCCGTATAATATTAATATCGTGTGGAATAAATACATTTACTATTTATGATTAATTATTATTCTTACTACGATTAAACGTAGGTATCCATTTTTTTCTATTGATTTTGTTTTCTATTTTTACGTGTAGGTGATAAAATGTTAAACGTACAATAAACAAAAAATGTATACCATCCTTCGGCAAAAATACAAAAAAAAGGTCTATCCAGTATCGAGCTTTCAGCAATGTAAATATACTTTAGTCCATTTGCTGCCATCCCTTGAGTACTATGGCTGGTTTTGGAACAAAAACTTTTCAGAACGCGCACGATACCCGTTACAGTTAAGCCGATATCAAATTTCAATGATAAATGTTGTCGCTAGCTTTTCATGCGTTTATCGTTTGGAGCACGGTCAGTTGCAAAGTCGCTTAAATATTAGGTAGATTTATTTCGTCATTAAGGGCTGCTAGGATCAGAACGTAAGATTTGTGGAACTGCGTATAAACTGTATAACTGTATACAGACAGCAAAACAAAATATATATGGATACTATATACATATGGATAAAACAAAGTGACAGTGAAACTTGGAAAGATTTACATAGCACAATCAACAATAAACGAATTGATCCTAATATAAAGAAAACTAGAGAATTCAGAAATGAAGTCATCAAAATAAATTGCCATAGTTTACGAGATGCCGAAATTTTAACAAAAATGCTTATAAAAATCGACTCGAAATACACAATAGAAGAAGAACAACTACTAAATCCACAATTGTAGGGATCATCGAAAATTATACGCCGGATGAACTGCAAAGTTATCTAACAAATAGAAGACATAGCGTACGATTTGGCAATATAAAAAGTGACGCCCTAGCTCTAAAGTATGGTGTACCTCAAGGCACTATTCTTGGTCCAATCTTGTTTATACTCTATATGAACGGCAGCTACGAAAACAAAATAAACGGTTCAATACTGTCATATGCTGATAACACCGTCATAATATTCAAAGAACAAACGTGGACTTATCTTGTAAGAAATATAGAAACTGATTTACCGATCATATTTACATGGCTAAATTCAAATTCACTGACAGTGAACACAAAAAAATCGTATTTTCTTCCCTTTGATTGCTATATCGATAACATACCGAATAATTTAAAATTGATAATTGTTATAAATAATAAGACAGTGGAAATAGCGCGAGCTACAAACATAAAATATTTCGGAGTATCGATTGATAGTCACCTTCGATGGGATTCACATATAAAATTAATTACTAACAAATTCATATACATACTATATTTATTTTATAAACTAAGCGGTATTCTAAATACCACACAACTTTTAACTGTTTATTACTGTTTTCCTCTCTATTGCAAGATATGGGATTATTTCATGGGGCGGTGCTTATGAAAATGTTTTAAATTCACTACAGGTGTTACAAAATTCCGTCTTAAGGATAATATTTTTTCAGCCACGATTATTCCCAACAATAGAATTGTATAACATTAGAAATTTATTAAATATACGACAATTATATTATCTATCAGCATCATCTTATTGCCTTATAAATAAAATTGGTACGAATGTGTCTCACTCAATATACACCAGGGCAATTACAAATAAGTTACTCACTATACCAACAATGAAAAGAAAAACAGGACAAAGATCCTTCACTTATATTAGGTGCAAATTGCTAATACCACAATCTATATGAGATAATTATATCTAAACTAAATTTCTTAAAAAAAGAATTTGTAATTTGCTCATCTCTAAATACTTTAAAGACCATAACAAAATCATAATTCCAGCTGATTAAAAATATACATTACATGTATTATATAAGAAATGTATATAAATAATTTCACCGCAATATTAAAAATGAATAGTTCCAATACCAAAATGCAAATGCTGATATCTGTGACATTTAAAATTAATTATCTTGACAATTATTTTTAGTTCTTACTATATTTTAGTTTTAGCTATAGTTTATAATTTACATTTATTATTAAATTTGTTATACATTCAGGTCGCAAACAGGTGAAATATGCAGTGGGGTAACCCACAAACTATATATTTTCACCTGAATAAAGATATTATTACTATTATTATTACTACAGTTGTACGTTATTTGGATAATGCATATTATCTTCTATAGTTACGGAAAGTAAATAATAATTCACCACCTACAATTAATTATACATATATATATATACAGGGTGTCCCATAACTCCCGAATAACATTACAAGGGGTGAATCCTAACATCATTCTGAGCAAGAAATTTTGATACCAAAATTGGATCCGAAGCTCAGAATTTGAATGGCGAGCCATTGAAGTTTAAAGAAAAAAAATAGTTTTTTGCAATAACTCGGCTCGTTTTAAAGTTACTTTAACGAATGATGACTGATTTTGAACCTGACGAATATATGACCTGCAATGAATATTTCGCCAGTTATCGACCTAAAAAGGGTAAAAATGGCCTTTTTTTGCAGTGTTTAGCGTCTAACTCATTTCCGTAAAATGCTGGCGAAATATCCTATACAACATCGTTGTAGATGTTGGAAAGGCGAAGAATTTGACTCCTCATACATTTCGTTTTATCAAAAATTGAGCCCTCGGGAGAACGTTAAAAATCAGAAAATATGCGAAAAACGCGCTTCAGCAATGCCGTCTGTTTTCTGATTTTTAACGTCTCCGGACTCAATTTTTTTCAAAACGAAACGTATGAGTGGGCAAATTCTTCGCCTTTTCAAGCTCTACAACCTTGTGTATGATTTTTCGCTAGCATTTTACGGAAATGAGTTAGACGCGAAAAACTGCAAAATAGGCCATTTTTACCCTTTTTAGGTCGATAACTCACGAAATATTCATTGCAGGTCATATACTCTCGGAGGTAAGTTGTAGCACTATAAAAAATCTTCAAAATCAGTTATGATTCGTTAAAGTAACATTAAAACGAGCCGAGTTATTGCAAAAAAAACTATTTTTTTTCTTTAAACTTCAATGGCTCGCCACTCAAATTCTGAGCTTCGGATCCAATTTTGGTATGAAACTTTCTTGCTCAGAATGATGTTAGGATTCACCCCCTGTAATATTATTCGGGAGTTCTGAGACACCCTGTATATATATTTTACCATTATATGACACATTTTACTACACTTTGCTCGAAAATGCCACGCGATAGTAAAATCCTGCTAAGCTTCAAAGAAAAAATCAGTTTTGTGTTCAGTATGCATGTATTGTGTGATACACACATCATAACCTAGAAAGTGTACGGAGAAAAATTCCAACTCTTTGCTTGAATGTAAATTTTATTATTAAATTCATACTTTTTATTTATATCTACATATGAAATATACATATGAAAATATTACTACGTACATTACAGTTACGCACGTTATTCAGTAGTAACATCAATTATGTGTCAGACAGGTAATTCAACATTGTATATTTTTGTTACTTTAAAAACCTTAAAACTTAAGTTTGATATACAGCACTAGTGCGTTTGAATAGGATATAAGGATTTCAAAGAATGCCTGAAGCGTATGTTTCTAGCAAACTTTATAACCATGTAACTGATATGATTACGTCCGGAAACTAAATTTGTTTCTTTCTAGGATTATTTGGAGACTGCTTATATTCCGCTCTTATCAATTTATCAAAATTGTAATTGTTCCAAACAGAACATCGTTCTGAATGGGATCTAACTTGTTGGGAAGTAGAAATTCCGAAATAAAACAAAATAAATCGGTACCAAATAAAACATCTAGTCTTATACTTAAATTCATTAGGAAAACATGGATGCAAATTAATCCTTGCATTTACTTTTAAGAATACTACATGTTTGATTAGAAAGGATAAATTCGATTAAATAGAATCGGATAAAATGTGTTATGATTAGCAAATTCAGAGAGTGGCATAATTAAAAAAGTAACAAAAATGAGGTCTGCAGGGATCGTCAAATACTATCGAAAGTTTCATTCATATCTTTTAATTGTGAGGAAGAATAAATCGAAAAGAAATTTTATCGAAATGATGAATCTTTTAAGCGGTCAATCGTGTTTCACCGTTGGTCGTTTCTTTTTTAGATGGAATCTTTTATTTACATTTTATATATTTTGCGTACGATCATGACAAATGCATGGTTTCATCACCCTGTGGCGTACAACGAACGTACACCCGAGGGCAGACATGCAACCTAATAATATACCCGGTATTCGTAAAATCCGCGGACCGCAAGCACCACAGGATCCAACACACGTGACGCTGTGGCGCAGCGTGGCGGGACAAACCGCGGCACGATCGTTCTGTTCGGCTAATTTACTTTTTGCTATTTTCTGTTTAAACTGATGTCCGGCAAATGGGACGGATATTCGAACGATTCTCCATTCACAGCCGTCGAAGCTGCGTTAAACGTAAAATGCCAATTTCCTCCTGTCCAATCCTTTTTTCAAAATGGACCCTCTACTCGGATTTAAACAAGCCGGCAAAGTCCTAGAATGAGTGTATCACGGGAAACGAACACGGATGACAAATCTAACAAACCACATAAAAATAAAAAATTGCAGTTGCGTTTCGTTTTAATTCTTAAATAGTTAGTCTCAGGATAGATTTTTATAGCATCCTTTATGCGATTAACAATATCAAATTCGTTGGAAAGATTGTTTTCTATACATCACAAACAATCTATCCTCGTAGTAAACCGTCTTGTACCTATTTTTGTTATTGTTTATTGTAAGTCAATGTTGTTCAAAAGAAAAAGACAATTAATACGGAATAAAAATAATCGTAAAAGTTACAGCTGTATTTTGGTACATTATTATGTTACGTCCGTCTTTTCAGAATATTATAACTTGAAACTTGTGGCTAATAATAATCAAAATCGCAGTTTACCAAGGATGTAAAAGCAGCAGTTTAACCCTTTTAGGCAGGCATTTTTCTGTAGCTGAATATTTTACTCGGCGATTTTCGGGGAAGCTTACGTCTCTGCTCGAAATTTGGTGGGTACAAAATGACTGCCCAACATGCGAAAAAACAGCGAAATTAGGTCCTTGGGAATTTTGAGCATGCAGAAAATGAATACATCTTTGGGTGTTCGATCCACCATCTTGAATTTTAAAAATCAGCACCGTCAAAAATCCTCATAGGTCCATTTTTACTGTGATCGAATAATTTGATCGCATTTGGTTTACGATTTTGAATTCGCCATATTGAATTTTAAACATCTTAGAGTAGATTCGTAACCAGCGATCTCGAAGACTACAATATACTGATTTTTAGCCACATATGTGCAGTTTTCCTTTAATACATGAGTGAATTATACATACAACTTATTTATAAATTATATAATTATTTACTGACCTTTATAATGTATTGTGCAATGTTTATAAACATAATAGCTAATGGAATTTATAAAATACTGCAAGAAAATGTACGTTTAAATGTTTTAATACTTGAAAAAGCTAAAATAGCAATAACAAAACTAGCGTTGGCGTGGTGTCTCGCTCGCTCAGAAACTTCGACCCAATGGAGTTTCGGCTATTCCTTAATACTCGTTCGTTTACTAACAGCTTTCAATGATATCATAAAATTATATAGATATTTGGGGGTCCAATCATATTTAAGTCCAAGTGGCTCAGATAGATATGTTACAACAATATAGTTTCTCTTATATGTATGAAAATTGAAAATGATTAACAACTATGACCTATGGCCTGATTCGACGTAAAATTGAAAATGGGCATTTTCAAAACTTCGACCCCGACGACAGGCCAGCCGAAATATTTATTAATTAATAAAAGTTGCAAAACACTTACTTCATGCACTTGTATAGTAATAGACTATTCGATGCATATTACATGTTTACTGTATTTTACTAATTACTATCTGTATTATTATGATCTTATATATACAATATATATACATATAATTCGTCAAAGATATCTTAAAAGTGTCGAAAAGATCTCTAATGGATATATTTCAGATATCTATAAGACATCTTTTAGATATATCGAAATCGTTATTTTCGCATCAAGGGCGTAAAAGAACTTATGCGCCCGTAGGTGATCACCGCGCCCGAGGGGCTGGCGACGACTACCCCTGGAGGGTAGGGGGTCGAAACGTCGAAATTTAATGAAAAACTATAGGGTAATTTTTTTTGCCGAGGTGACCAAATTCAATACCTTTTCAGTCAATAGTCATAAGAATTTTAAACAAGTTTTTATGGCATTATAGTTGACTTTAGGAAGAAAATGCATAAAACCTTTTTTGTAGAGAATTTAATGCTCTATCTTTTTTCTTTGAAATATTTTTGAATAAAATTTGTATTTTTCAAAATAAACACAAAAAACTACGAAGAAACTTAAATGGGGCTAATGTTTTTTAGTAATGGGCGGATGGATCTGCGCCAAAATCTAATCAGATCTAAGGTTTGCCAAGACCCGTATATTAAAAAAAAATTTATGTCAATACGCTTATCCGTACGCGAGTTATCGTGAGACAACAAACGGGACGTACGGACGCACGTACGTACAAGATCACGGACACAAATTTTGTTATTGTTGATTGGGCTCCTTCGGGTCTGAAACGTCGACATTTGATGAAAAACTATAGGGTAATTTTTATGCCCGAAGTGACCAAATTCAATACTTCGTCCAGACCTTAGGTCTGGGTCGAAGTAAAATGGGACTGCTGTCCCGGTAAGTGATAAGTAGTAATAGCCAATGCACACTATCGTCAAAACCTTTAATGTATCACTTCTACGTACATTTCTGATTGATCTAATTCATGAATTTAATATCATTTCGCAACTACACAATACAGAATGTTTGAGGTGATCAGAACATAGTTCCACGAATCGAACTATCTTGCGATACTATGATGAGTATTCATTCACATTAAGTAAAAATGGTCTGTAATGATCAGTCACAGCATTGAAGATAATACTTCTCTTCTAAAGTACCTTCAATTTTAATTATAGAGTGTAATATTTGACATTCTCTTATAAAATAGCGATTATACTTGAATTTGGATTCTTTTGTAATGAAATTAGTAATCTGACTAACACATTTTTAACGTGAAAGTTAATTTTAAAATGAATGAAAAGTTATGGCTATAAGCTTTGCCAACATTTCTCGCGGCAGTATTCAAAATTACGGGATGCGAGTGAAACTTAAAGTACTCGACGCATTTAGTGTTCAAATAAAATTTCGGCTTTCGGGCGATCGGTTTAAAGCACCTGCGGGGCTCTGTTGCGAAGTAGCGTTTCAGTCCCGGAGCGACAATAGTTTTCGCAGCATAAATTACTCGTCAGGGTCCAGTAAACTTTGCGCTGTTGTGCGTTTGTTACAGTATTATTTGTCAAATTGCACCGCGAGCCGTCATTTATAGCGAATGAACATGACATCGAAATTAATTACGTACAAGAAAGTCGAGTTAGTCCGCGATGCTGACTTGAGCATAATTAATGTACCTACTCTAGCATAAACAATCAATAATTATCTAAAATCTAACGGCGACCGAACGTACGTACAGGCGCAGTACAAATATGTACACATGACACTCGCCGCACATCCTCCTCTATTTTCTCGATTCAGGTCAGACCCACCAACGGCCGAATAAATTCCCACGAAATACCGACAAATTCAAACGCCCTTTATCGTCCCGTAATTCCCATAACCTTTCTAATTAGTTTCTAAATTGCGCCGACATTTTCTTCGTTACGATAACGGCTCCCGAATCGATGTCAGAAACGCAATTACCATTAGGCTTTTATTTTTCAGCATCAAAAAGTACCGAGGAGTACCAATATTAGTTTATGCGGTCAAACACGAAAAAATAGCTGCATAACGAAAAAGGTATTCAACTTTACTAATTACATAATAGCGTCAGTCAGCTTTGCGGTAGCTCTATCAACCAAAATGACAAAATTTAAAGAATTTCGCTAAAGGATAACAAGATTTATTATTTATGAATTTCAAAATTAAACATATATTACGTAAGGGATTATAATTTGAACATTTCCTAAGGCAGTGAATAGAATAATGTTCCCTGGCTGCAGTGCTCGCTAAGGAAATGCAATACGGGAAGTAGACGAAACTTGCATGAAGGACGAGAGACATATAACCGCAGAGGCCTTCCTCTTCACTATATTAGTGGAGGGTTCTCGTGTAAAGTTAAAAGCTAGTCGTTTCGAATTCCGACCTAAGAATGAACTTGCATATCAATTTCTAATACTATGCGAATTCTCCAAAATAGATCAAGCACAGACAATTTAAGCCGTTTTGAAATAACAAATCCCAATTTTTATCAGAAGCACTGAATGGAAAAAAGAAAGCAATTGAAAAAAGATACGCGTCCATTGCCACTGATTCTTTATGGAGGAAGTGGATTTCAATAATGTGAATCAATCCCAGAGGCCTTAATACTTTGCAAGTGCAGAAGATCCGTAAAGGGTTGGAGAAAACGACGTCAGTACGAGAGGAAAACGGCATTTATATCTCGTTGTGAGATCTTCACTGACTATCCTTTACGGTGAGGCTGTGGACGTGACCGGCCTACGTGACCATACCGTTCAAAAAGAATCGCCGAAAATATCCCCTTTAGATTTGCTTTGACACATAACCCAGAGAACTTTGAGAAAAATGAAACCGTTTTCCAAATATATTTGCACCCTTTTTACTTAACATAGAAAGCTATTCCGTGAAGACTGTGATAAGCTAGATTTATTCCATGCTGTAAGGATATTATTTTCTGATTAATCTTTTAGCGAATCACTTTGATATTATAAGAAACGTAACATTCCTTTTTCTTTTCAAATTGAATCAGTTCCACTTATATGGGAAAAAAGAGCGCTCAGATCGTGTAAAAAGTAGAAAGTCTTGACAACATTTATATTACAATATTACTTGCAGAGACAATTTCATCATTTTGCGATAATTTTGTCGACAGAAATATACGTACGTATGCATTATGAAATACAATAATATTATTATATATTAATTATATGCCTTTCTGACTATTCTGCGATGGCAAGTTAAAAAAATTAATCTCAAACAAAGATTCTAACATTTTTAACTGTCTCCCGGCAACTGATATGAAGAGAATTTGTTGGAACGTAAGATAATTTATTAGAATATCATTTTTGATTGCGTTATGAGCACATCAATTATTATTTCTTGCACGAGATATAAGTTGTTTGTCTTTTGTGATGATTAAATGACACGTTTAAAGAATATTTAGAATTGAATTGCAATGCGCTTTTAAATATGTGCTAAGAGTGTATGTGCAACTTAAGAAAATATTAATTATTATCAGAATATTACATTTGTCCATGTATTCTGAATTCATGTGGAATATATGAATAAATTAAACGAAGGAGCTCTACGGCAATGAACTGAATTTGTTCAATTATTGTTGCCGACAGAATCGATGTTTTAACCACTGTGGTACGCGGAGTTGGTTCTACACTTTGATGGTTTTTCCCTACGCCATTAGACACCCGGATAGGGGTACTCCGCAAAGGTACAGAAGGGTGCCTATAGAATTAACTTAGGGCCCTTATGAAATGGCGACGATATTTATATTTAATCTAGATCAACGCGGGAAGTTATGTTCGAAGTAGGTTTCGATTTAGCGATAGGGTCAGTAGTCAGTTTTTCTTGTGACAGTTTTTCATTTGAACGTATTTTCGAGCGAATTTTTCAATTGGTTTGTGACTTCATTTTTTCCGCAATTCATTGATCTCTCGATGACTATGTCACCATCTTCCATTTCAAAGTTATTACTTCTTTATCTTCTGCATGTTCTGCAAAATGTTAAATTTCATAACTTATTGATCTGTTGAGGATCTCGTCAGCATCCACCACGAGTCTTAATAAGATCTCGAAATACTTGTTTCCTTATTTCATTAACTGTAAATTTCTGTAAATCCTTTCACTTATTTTTCCTAGGGTTTTTCTTGTGACTCTGAAGTATAAAATAATTTATCTATCATAAGTCTTGTTGTGTCTCACATGCTTGTGATCTGTGAGACTGACGAGTGCGGAGATCTTTCAAAGATCCGTAAGAGACTTATTTTTGTTACTCGGAATCACCTAAAAGTAAATTCGATTGTTTTATCATATGGGAAAGTTGAATAAACCGTTGATAAAATAGCGGATTTTACGAAAGACATTACATTGTTGTATTTTGTCGTGTATTGTTCGAGGTAGGTATGGACTCATACTACTAATCTAAGACCCCCCAGTACAAAATTCCTCCAGTTTTTGGCTAGTTTCTGTTCAGTTTCGTTATTCCCCATGTTAAAGGTATAGGGAAACTGGGCAATGTAACATAAAACTGGACAGATTTCTACCAGGGCTACTGCATTTCTTATGTATAATCCGCGAATTTAACAACGATTTTTCAACTATCTCATATCAACTAAAAATAATCGAATTTACTTTTCCGTTTCAGGGGTTTTATCTCCTGGGCAAAAATCGCCTATACTCGTGGACATCCTATTTTGTGCAATTTAAAATATGTCCATATAGAATATTAGTCACACATACACAGAATATACTCATATATATTTAATGAACATAAAAGTGTTCTGTGAGGGATCCTATATCAACATTAAATGGAGTTACAATGGATGAATAATTGCATATTTATGTATTTCATGGATTTTTACTATCTCAGAAATGAAAAAATGTTCATGTCTCAAAAAACGATGTTGCAATCGTTATTTGTAACTATACAAATGAAAGAATGTGATCAATTAGAAGAATTCTTCAATATTTGAAACTGCTTTTTATTATTTAAGATTATTGTAAAAGAAAGAGGCGACAAAATAGCAATGGTGATCTGTGTAGAATTTTTGCGCATATGTTAATTAAATAGCGATGATTGAATTGGGTGTACCAAGAAAAGATTTCTTACGTACTTTATTTATTTCTTAGTGAATTAATGCCCAGTCGAACCACTGTGCGTTGAATGTGCGCGTTGAAATATTTTTTCCTTTCATCTTTTCCTTGCACACGGATTTAAACGTACTTTATCTTTTATGTTCAAGCAAATTTTGTGCATAATTCAAAGCACATTCATTGCATGATTGTCTTATTCAGTATGGTATGTGCTCTCTTGAAGAAACATGTGCTAACATTAGAAACTTTGAAACTGAATATCTCTGAAATTTGATATTGCTTCGATAGTTCGGGTTTCGTTTGAGTACCTCACTTAAATTTATCTTTGCAGGAAGTTTAGAGAGAATGCAGAGGAAATAAATGTTGGCAGAAACGTCCTTCAAGTATTATAGTATTACATGAAAATATCCTACATTATTAAATAACTTTTGCTAGGTGCCATAGACTATTAAGTTGATAAAGAATCAATCAGCAACTTGTTGATATTTTAAACATCGACTCAATCAACAAAACATTTGTGACGAACAAATCACGCAACAAAAATGTCTAGTATGGCACATCCTCTTTTTCAAAACGATATAATTCGTGAATTGAAACAAAAAATATAATATTCCACATGCATATTAAATGGTGTTAAATTGTACAATCGGAAATTAAAATTGGGAAAATGTAACGATTTAATAATTTTTTGCTTTAAAGCGCAGGCTACGTGAACGAGCCACCAGAGGAAAACTGACAGCTCGAAAAAATTGATATGGAAAGTTCAATTAGGGGTATAATTCGTAACGCGTCATTCGATTCATAAAAAATTCGAGGGAAATGCGTCCAGCAGGCGTAGCAAGCGAAATCGAATGGGTCGGGCCGAGACCTGGTAGGCGTTAATTCGTATTAACGAGAGCGTGATCCAGAATAATTTGAATCGAGTTCGTTCCGGCTGCTGCCAGCAGCCATGTCATCGCATAGCGAATGAATCTCTACCGATGTTAGACTTTGCACACAGAGAAAGGACCATGAATTAAATATCAGCAACAAAGAACCCGTTTGGCAATCTCTTAGTATTTATTCCCGTAATCGTGTTGTTTAATGGTAAATAAGTTCACTCTACTATGACGAGGTAGTCGCTGTCATCAGGTATTAGCAGGATGAACCCAAATCCCGAAATTAACGAAGCTCGAATGGAACACTAGGTATCGGGGTGAAGAGTTGATTATTCCACCTTTACTATGTAGCGTCGTTCGTACGGTGATCATATGATCAAGTGGTAAATAACGCGTATGATCCTCACGAGTGCCGCCATTATCATCACCCTCGTCCTCGTAGTCATCATTTGTGACATTGCACCATCAAATTATCGAAAACTGTTGAAGCAATTTTTCAAATTAAAAACTATATTACAATTTACAAGAAGGATTTCAATAATTACACCTAATCTCTGGCTAACTACAACATTAGTATAATTTACGAACTGACTGAAAGAGCGACCAAATTAGAGGCAATTAAATTTAAAACAACAATTGGACTTTAACAATTGAAATTTTTGGAGATTAATGGATTTCCGGAAGTATTAGGTAATCAATGTGTTTGAAAAAGATTCATTTATAAGAAGACTGTTACTATACAACTCGTTGAAAGAAAACGCCGATACTTTTAGTAAAAGAAAAAAAAACGGCTTTAGCCTACAAATTGAAAATAATAACCAGTGTTGATCTCCGACATTAAATATAATAATACATAAAAAAATCAGTAGACATCCTTCGCACAGATACAGTAGACACATACAATTTAAATATACATTGGCCGGATATTCTCTTCTTCGTATTTTCCATTCGCGACAAAGAAAATAAATCGAGAATATCAGTGCAAGGAACTATAAAGAACATCAAGCATCCCGAACATAAATAATTGGAGGGATTATACTACGCTGCAAAATGTTCTGTCAATTTTTTGTTTGTCGTAAATTAAGTGTAAACCATACAAGAATAATATCCAAAAGCAATTTTGGGATAAAAGAAACTAAACGTAATATTGTAGCCTAGACAATAGATTCAATAATTCATATAGTAAATGCATTATAAAATTTTATACGTCTTTTCGCAATCTGCATGTTCTCATCTCAGAAAGAATATTTATTGATGTTCAAAAGGTTTTCCGCTTGATACCAAATTAACTGAAAACATTTTATCGAAGGCATTTGTTGAATTTAAACATTACAAAAATAGAATTGTCCTGCTAACTTCTTTTCAAATGAAAAAGACATGGAGTACATCTCGAAAATCTCGAAGACATTGTTGTCGGAATAGTTTCTAAGCTGATTGGTCGGCGTTTAAATGGTTAGTAGTTCGCTTGCAACTTCACGCTTTGTGTGAGAATTTGACAAGCTGAGGTTACTCGTATAAAATTATAACTTTATGAAAACATTTGGCTATGCGCATTTCGTATTCTTTCTGTTATGCGGTTGTGTTCTTATAATTGCAATTGTAAACTTAATTATTGGCAAGCTGAGGTTACCCGTATAAAATTGCAATTTTACATGAAAATATTTGGCTCATGCGAATTTCGTATGATTTGTAACGCGGAGTTTGCACATCTTGGAACAAATAAGATTAAATATAATTTTACAAAAGCAATTTTGTTCAATAAAATATACTTTTCATTCATTTTTGACTTAGATTAATGTCGTTTCCGACTTTGTAAAATTATTCAAATAACCAGAATAAATTGAATCAAAATACAATCTTGCCTTGTCTTTTAAACAATTTATTTTATCGCGCTATCAATTTTATTTTATTTTTTTATTTTTTTTTTATTTAAATTATTCAAACACATTAAATTTATATATGTATATATATATATACAATTACAGTGTCATTGGTAGTCGTTTTTTATGTTTACTTTTTTGAGTTAATATAAAACGTATAACGAAAATTGTAGTTTATTTACATATTTAATAAAAACAAATAAACACGTAATGAAAATTGTTAATTGAAATGAATATAGTAATTATGTATATGTATTAAAATGTAGTATTCAAAATAAATGTAATTAATGATTGGTAAAGATAAAAAAATGTTTACTACTGTCACAATGAATCAATGAGCTGTTGTAAGAATTGAATGATCTGACTGCAGAAAACGTATCGAATAACACTGCGCTGTGAAAATGACTACTCAATTTAATTTAAGAGAAGGTAGTTTCCAGTGAGGCTTGCTTTTGCTATGACAATCAACATCAAGGACAAACATTTGAAAATATCGGTATGGATCTTCGGAAACACGTTTTTAATCACGGGCAACTTTATGTATATAAAGAATTACTTATACGAAAACTATTTTATTATTTATTATTAATTATTGGAGGTAACATTTAAGTACATTTATAATATTATTATAGTACTAAAAATGTAATAATTAAGCTATTAAAAAATGTGCAATTATATAATAATTGTGATGCCTTGAATAAAAAATATTAATATTATACATACAATTTTTCAATCACTATCTTAGCAAGAAATAAGTCTTATTAATTTTGATGAAAATATATTTTTTATACCTTTAAAAATTAATTAAAAATGTTATCTAAAAGGTTTAAACCAGATATTTTAATAGGGTACATTTTGATAATTAATTAAACTTAATAAATATAAATTAGACTCCTTAATATTTACGAGGAATGACTTGTCATTTACGAATACTTAGTTAAATTCTTCAAAATAACAATAGATTAAAGTTGCAACATTATTTTATAATGCGTGTTAATATGCAATGCAGATATTTTTAAATGAATTTAATTAAATCTTGTAAAAGATAAAAATGCGATTTTTTACGATCGAGATTTATTAAAAAATGTTCTGACTTTTGCAGTGACAACTATAACCATATGAATAACATAACTTTATTGATTAAAAAATCAAAAGGCAAAAATCAAAATGGATTTTTATTGAAATAATTTCATCGAGATTAGTACATTTGAGGTAATTTTCCTTTTGAATTAAATAAGAAAAATCGATTTGCAACCACACGCACAAATTTAACAGCTTTGGTAAATAATTTTAATCCAATATGATCCGCTTGATATCCAGAAGATAGGACACAAGTACTGACCAATCCTGACAATGACTCTATTAAAAAAATTGTTTAAATTGATTGTATAAAATAAATTATTAGTTATTACGAATAAATGTACTTAAATGTTACCGTTAATAATTAATAATAAATAATAAAATAGTTTTTATATAAGTAGATCTTTATATACATAATTTTTGCCAATCTTTTATGTCGTTGATTACCAAAGTATACTTTTAGACCATTCCATGATCGTATTGGGAAAATGCAACATACAGTTTAAACAACAACGTGATTAAAAACGTCTTACCGAAGATCCATACCAATTTTCAAAAGTCGGTCCTTGAGCTTTATTAATTGTCCTCACTCGAAACTGCCTTCCTTTAAATGAAAATGGGTAATTATTATCACAGTACTGTGTAATTCGATTCAAAAAATTTCTCTAACTTTATTTCCGGTTAAAATTTCGCATTTTAAAAGGTTGTTGCCTAGATGTAAGACAAAGATGCTTGTGCCATTGTATAATCCACCTTTTTGTTGGCACTTCGTTACTTCGATAACGAGTGCATGTGTAACGGTCATCTGAGACATAAAGCCAGGTGAAGATGTCACTTCTACTGAATTATCCAAAAAACATTTACCTATAATTAGATACTTCGTATTATAATGAAACTCCAGTTCCCGCGACATGATTAGAGCGTGAACATAGGCGAAATTTAATTTGATTCAAAGGCGATTGTGGCATTTATATTCACATAAAATATATATTTGCACAAGCATCGAAAAGCATATTATATTGTTTGTGTAAAATACGAACGAAAAACGTTAAAAATATATAAAATACTATTTTACGCTCAAGTAACATAAATTAATATTTAATTTTCGCGACATAAAAACAAAGCCATAGGGAGTAAAGAATCGCGCGCGCGTAGCCCCCGTAGCGCGCGTTAAGCTTCTAGTATATTTAAAAACAAATTGCTTAGTTTTTTGTACAGACAATGCTAAAAAAAATTGGTGTACGGTTCTGAATAGATATGAAATTATTCTTCAAAAATTCATTTCAATCCATTAATTAAGTCACCGAGAACAAAATCCCTCGAAAAAGTTAGTTTTAAGCGGGCAACAGAATTGACACGACAACATCAGAACGCTACACAAATCTCTAATTATGAAAATGGGATAAATTAAACCATTTAAAGATAAATTATACACTAGTGAACTGACTATTGCTGATTATCACATCCGCTGCAATCAATGTGATAACGTATATAAAAATCGGGAAACTATTAAGAAGATAAAAAGATTGATTTAACGCATAATCAGAATTAAAAATCGCACGACTTTAACTATAAACATGTAAAAGTAATAAAAAGTAAATCTAATAAAATGCCCCTTTAAAAAAAACATGAATAAGTTCAATATTAGGGATGAGAGATCTTACCAACGGAATCCAATCCATATTTTCATAATTGAAGATAATGTTATTTAAAAAATCCATTAAAATAAATGTTTTAGACTTGAATAACATTCATCGACTTATAGTGATTCTTATAGGTTTAAAGAAGCCCTTAAAGTTAATATTCTTAAGCAAAATTTTGTGGGTTGAAAACAGTTTATTAGCAGACGTAACAATGTTGCAAACTGTTATTCGACCATAAAACTTAGTATGTAAAACACATATGACGGAAGTAAGTTTTTCGTCCTTTTTATAGTTTTATTTTTAAATATTATTATATTATTCAAAAAGATCCTTTAATTATTTTTTACTCGGTAGTGTTCGTTCATTGTAGATGTAATTTTGTAAAATAAATCATAAAGGTAGTAATTTGCAAAATGTAACCTCGAAATTTTCGTGAACCCTTGGAGTGACAGCCGCTTTTTCTTCTTTTTCGTCGTATCTTTCGTATTTGATGCAATAATACTATTTATTTTTGGCATTTTCAGTGAAAAAGTTACCTAAACTTTAGAAGAATAACAATATTTTATGAATCCACGATTGTTTATAATTGTTACAAATAAATATTTAAAACGAATTTGGTAATAGGCATATGATAAAAGAGCAAGAAATGAATTGTTTGAAGATCAGGGATTGTAGAAAGGCCATTATATTTGCAAAATTCAACATGGCGGATTCAAAATGGCACTCGCAATTATAAAAAAATGACTATTTCATAACACGGGAGCTAATATTATCTTGATGGAGTGTGTTTTCTCCACCGAATGTGATTCATGACCCGTGCCTGTAACACAAAATTTATGATGGAATTAACTGAAATCCCAAGTGGCGATGAAAGCGAAGACAGAGAATATGAAAATGATATTGATGTTGAATTTTGAAAATCTGCCAGATTCGTATTCAGCGACCCCAAAAACCCCCATGTGGAGATTTTTATGAAAATTCGCTAACGTTTCTAATTTTTTATCCTGCATATTGAATCCTGATTTTGAATTTTGAAAATCTCATTCCAGATACATATTCAGCAACCTCAAAAACTATCACGTACAGTTTATATATATTTACTCACTGTCTCTGTCTCTGTCTGAAATGTATTACTGAAAGCGTTAAAAGAATAGACGTGATTTTCTGAATTACTGAGTTTTGAAAATGTAAACTGGTCGAAAAGTCTACACAAAAGATATCTGTACGCTACCACGTGGTGAAAAAAATTTCATGGCATGTGGCAAAAATTACAATCGTTATTATTATTATTATTATTATTTTTAATACTTATGTTTTTAACATTTTTAAAAATTCTGCTCTCGAAACTTCAAACTGATGTTTTTATAAATGCTAACCACCAGCGGTCAAGTATTTAGAGATTGAAGGACCTTAATTACCGCAATCTCTGAATAAAATTATAATTAATTATTTCAAAGCTGTCAAGAATATCCAACATATTTTAGAAAATTTATTTTCATAAAAACATTCATTTTAACAAATCTCTTATTGGTATAAGTTTATTTCAGAAAGCATACATTGGCACCGATTATTAGTGAAGTATTAATTTTCAAATAAACTCGTTCATTATTGTGCGAAAGTAATTGAATCCACGCTTTAGTCGTAATAACTCGCGGTTACTATTCATGTCGTTATTAATCAAATAAAAGTGATCAATAGTCAAAGAATTGCAACGTGTATTTTTTCGTTACGAATACTATTAACTCAATTGAAAATTTAAAGGAAAGTTGATAGGGACCTATTTTAAGACTAAATCAATAGTGACGTGAATTAAGGCAAATTTAAATATGATCATTTTGAATTTAATAATGTTCCATCATGTACACTACTTTATATATAATTAGAACGTCAGCCATAAATAACCGACACATTCTCCGAATAACACAATTAAATGTAAAATGATGTGTAGCGAGATTGAACCTGTATCAAGCTTTACCCGACATGGTCTAATCTAAAAAGTAATTAAAGTTAATTGCAGGCTTTTATCACGTAAACGTCAACGGCGTTTAGTGGTAATCACGCAAATACGATTTTACATCCCGACAATCTCTGATGAATTGCTGTATTTTAGAGGCATCATTGTATTTGGTGAATTTTAACCGATACAACCTTCAATAACTTGTGTCCTGAATATCCTAATACAAATGTATTTTTACTTTGATGGGGTGTATATTTTATTTACTAATATGATAAAATTGAAGTGTTGGCGTCACGAATGATGAAATATTAACAGCGAAATAATAATATAAATAAAAGAAGAGAATAAAATAACGTTTAAATGGACTAATAGACTCACCATAAACAAATATTGCTATTACTGTCTTGGTTGTTTTTCCCATATATCTTGGAAAATGTATTTTATATGTAAACCCCTCTCTTATTTTCAAGATCTATTTATAACAATGAGTACCTCATAAATGTTAACTCATTTATCAATCTTTACCAGAAATGGAAAGTATTTATCCAGCTTCTTCAAGTTGACAATACTTTTACGATATTATTTTATTCGTCATAATAGACCTAGCACATTTAAAATGACCTACTTGTTTACTTGAATTTATACAACTTTAACTTAACAGAATGAATTGTAAGCATTTATTGTGTGTGCGTGCGTGCGTGCGTGCGTGCGTGGGTGCGTGCGTGTGTGTGTGTGCACTTAGATGGATTTTGTTTAATTTCTAAAAATTTCATCTTGATTTTTGTTTATTTTACAGTGTGTTCAATTTTTAGTCCTGACGCGGAGTGCACGTCCGTGTAACCTGAAATGTCCATACAAGATATACATGGATTCTTATAGATTTTGAGCTCCTGATTCCGAATCAGTCGGTTAGATTTTGTTAAAAGTGGTAGGTTAATTGTTATTAACAATTTAATTGTTTATATCGTTATATCTCGAAAGCGGTAAGTCGAAAAAAAAGTTCAAACAAAAAATGTTTATCTATTTAATTAGAACAAAAAAGGTCGTTACATTGGGAGGTCGTACTTTTAATGAATATTAGAGAACAAAAATAACAAAGAGCATATTTCTTATACAAAATTGTATGCTCCTTCAGATGGCGTTGTTAAAATTGATTAAAAAATTGAAATAAAACAGTTACAGAAGATTTAATGCTGATCTCGAGTAATATCAACAATACGAGAAAAGTGGTAAGGACCTTTTTCGTTCTAATTAAATAGATAAACATTTTTTTTTTAAACTTTTTTCTCGTACGACTTACCGCTTTTGAGATATATCGATATAAACAATTAAATTGTTAATAACAATTAACCTACTACTTTTAACAAAATCTAACCGATAGATTCGAATTCAGGAAGTCAAAATCTATAAGAATCCATGTATATCTTGTATGGACATTTCAGGTCACACAGAAGTGTACTCCGCGTCAGGACTATTTCCGCGTAGCCTGTTTATATTATGAGCAACAATTTTCGCAGATCTTGAATAATATATATAATATAATACTAAAAATAACTTTTTTTTTAAATAAATTCTTTGTTGAAAATACTGTTATAAAACCAGTTGAGGGAATAGAAATTCTTTTGTTTTCAAGTTGATGATTACGATTCTGAGATGTGATTTTTTAAATACAATGTCGAAACGTTTATTTCTTGAGTTTCAAAATATCAGACATCTTTCCTAAATCCCTAAATTTCACAATAGACAACAATATTATTCATTCAATTCCAAGGAAAATTATCACACAATAAATTTCTTAGAATTTCCATCTAAATCGAATTGTTAAAAAAAAAACTTTCACGACTAGGGTTTTAGCATTAAAGTATGGGGATATTGGCAATTTTTTCTGGGAAACACAGTTTTTTAGTCGAAAATCATAACAGACATTTTCTCTTCATAATTTGCTTTTCATTTGCGAAATTAAAATTTTTATACAGCGTATTCACCATTCTGGAGGATCCATTTAAAATTTCGATTTAATCAAACATTTAATATTTCTGTACGTTACATACTAGTATCGAAAATACTTATGAAAATATATACTAATATAGGAATATTTCAATTAGGTCTAATCCATCTACGTGTTAACCCCTTTCCGGAACAGGAGATATGCGCAAAATATAGTAAGAAAAATCCTATTACAATTGTAAAGTTGATAAACTTGTTTTACTTCCATTCAAAACAAAATGTTTTATTTACGTTAAAGGAGCTGTTTATTTAAATAGAGAAAATTTCTTTTCAATTTTTAAATTTAATTCTCAGTGGCGTCTTTTGCACCATGGAACACAGTGACACTAACACTGTTCGCTAAGAATCATTGAATTTCTACTATTTGAAGTTGAGGGTAATTAGTGGGATTTTTCGAAAAATCAAATACCGCTGTCTTATTGCGGCAGATCCCATTCAGATGGAAAATATTACCGCGATATATCTTCGGTTCGGAGCATGCATAAGCAATGTCCGTCTTCGCCCCGAGGGACTCTTTCTCCAGAGATCAATCGATCGGGCGTTAACTTACACGTAAAATCGACGACGATGACGAGCGAAAGTTCAGAAGCCTTCGTCGGGTAGGATCTCGATTTATTTACGACTCTGCCAGGATGGTATAGGTCGTGGCTTTGGAACTCTTTCGAAGAAGAGTTTAGCGTATTCTCATATTCGGGTAAGTCTTATTCCCCTTCCGAGTGAGGATACTGATACGTGACTTTTCCCATTGTTCCCGTGGCTAGACTAATCCCAACTCCCGTCCATTTTTCCACGTATTCGCGTTGACGCGGGTATTCTCCGCGAATGACCGCAGATTATTTACGACTCGCGAATATTCGGGATCGCTTTACAACCGATGAAACTTTTTCGATTTCGATTGCACTCGAAACCGCGGATCAATGGCGCATCGTCCCGCTTTTTCGGCTCCGGGTATCCTTTTTCGCTGGAGTTTGAGAACTACGATAAATTACACAGTTCAGGCGTTTCGCAGAAAGACAGATATAATCCGATCTACATTGTTGCAATGTGATTGTATTTCGTTACAAAATCGACATTTCCGCAAAAAAAGCCCGAGAAAGTTGTTAGATTCAGAGTCTCCCGACATGTACATTGTCAGCTCTTTGATCTCTTCGAATGTCTCTAACTCAGTTGTTGTGGTTTTAATTCATAATTTTAATTATTCACTACGTTCTGGGGAATTCCCGAAATCCTAGAAGCATTCCTTTGTAATACCCGTAAATAAGACACAAACTCCTGCATCGTCTAGGGACTTACTTCCTGCAGCAAACCTACCTAGCAAAAAGTCATGAATATCATTCTTACTCAACAAATAATATCCCGTATCGAGTAAAACAACATTCACTATTCATAGGCGCCAAACCGTCCGGATTAAAATTAATGTTAATATGCGATCAGCATGTCCATTCTCTATAACCTATAATATTACAAAAACTTCGGTAAATCGATTCGAAAGGATATTCGCTTAAATGGGTATTTTGACTTCTGTCAATTCCAATTGATAGTTAGCAATTAAGGTGTTTCATCTAAACAGCTGCTTAATATTTTATGAATAGCATAAAGAACTATTCTAAGATTGATAGGGTTTTTAATTGCCCGCATTAATTACTTTTTTCGTCTGCCCTTCTGCCAAAAATGTTTTTTGTACTAATGTGAATGAGTAAGTAATGCTTTCAGCTCGGCCCGCAACCCTCACATTCGTAGAAAAAACTTTTACGCCCTTCTATCAAAATAGTAGTTTTCGATACAAGTGCGTAAAAGTTTTTTCTACGAATGCGAGGGTTGTGGGCCGAGCTGAAAGCGAGGTCCGCATTCACATTAGTACAAAAAACATTTTCGCACATGCGTCGAACAATTTTTTTTGATGCAAGTGTGCGTAAAGTGCACCTAAAAAATGTCAAAAATGCGTGACGAATTGTCGCGACGATTGCATTGTCAGCGAACATCGAAATCAAGCAACTCCTGTTCCTATTGGCTGACTTTAATGCTAAATAATTTGAAAACTATACATCGCACAAATTTTTTTCAAAGGAAAAATGTTCTTAGAATTTATCACAGAATCTACTGTTAACCGGAAGTCATTCAATGGAGAATCACCCTGTATATATATATGTACATTTTTATATTTTTAGTCTCATTATACTACGAAAATAGACTTTATTTGGTACACGATGTAGGTCAGTCTGTAAAACAACTTTTGCTGTGGCTCGTCCTTTACGGACGGAACGGGGACGGGGGAACGGGGCCGTTCTGTATCCCTTTCAAGTCAATAAAGCCTAATAATAATAATAATAATAATAAAGGACCCAAAGGGAATGATGCGTAACACAATGCGGCTATGCAAAAAGCTGCATCCTAGCCTATCTTCCCAAATGGCCTACTCTTACCTCCACGTGTGCTTATTAAAGCCGGTGGGCCCTGGACTCTTAGCAACCTTGCCAGAGATTGGGTAACCAACCCCAGTGGATGGCGAGGTAAGAGACAAACGAGAGAGGCATAACAACGGGGAGTAGGGCCAACCTCCCTACTCCCTGTATATGCGGTTACTATAAATAGAACGCGCAGGGCTCCTGACCATCGGGCTGCTTCGGATGCAGCCCAGTCCCGAGGTGGAGGAGCCGAAACAGGTGTCCCGGGACGATGACCAGCTGACGTCCACGGACGATTTCAGTGGACGGAGGATCTCAGGCAAGATCTAATGCGCTGCTATGAGGAGAGCTGTCCGCAACAGAGAGGCTACATGGCGCGAATGCATAGTCGGTTTGCATTAATGCATCCCGAACTGGCAGATCGCTTTTCTCAACAACAACTGAGAGATTATGTGGCCTATCTGAGGCGGACAGGTTTTTGTTGTTCCCAGCTGTCAACCGGTACCGGATGTGCGGGCAATAACAACTGAGCCCTTGCGCGGTGCTCTGAGAGAAGCTCCACATTATGAAAGCACGACACTCGTGTTGTCAAATTTTGCCTAAACAACGAGAATTGGACAGAGCAAATAGCCTACTTCTGGATGCTCTTCCAGATGTCTGCAACCTGTGGCAAGTCAATTGTGCCGTTTACGAGGCTGCATGTGATCTGGTGACTCCGCGAAATCTGACACAGATATCGGAGAGTCGGCAGATTACAAAACGCATGTCTCAATTGAACGGTAAGGAAACTCGCTTCCCGAATTCAGTGTGTGATCGACTATTTAACATCTGGCCGTTCATTTACGGCTAAAGTCAAGAAGTTCGCACAACAACTGCGGACGTACTATCACACACTGAACAAGCTGAAGTTGCTCAACATCAAGCAACGTTTAGCGGATAAAATTCGGGTTTTGGCCGATGCCAAAAAGAGGCTGCAAAGACGGGAAGAAGGAATTCGACAAAACGCAATATTTTGGACGAATCCTTCCAACCTCTTCAAACATCGTATCGCAGCCTCAAGCGAGTTTCCGTCGAAGGCCGCAGTTGAGGAATTCTGGGGGAGCATCTACGAGAGAACATCTAGTCTTAATGCAAACACTCCAGGTATTGAAATCTTCACCGTGCTGTGCGACGAAGTCACACAACAAAGTGAAGATTGCCCACCCATCAGTGTATTAGAGGTGAAAAATGCCATCACAGGAGCGAGGAATTTCTCCTCGCCGGGCTGGGATGGAATTAACAAATATTGGTGGAAGAAGTTCACTTCTGTCCATCAACACCTAGCCCGAATATTCACCTCTTATATAAATGGAGACCAACCAATTCCGCACTGGCTGGTGGAGGGCCGAACGACACTGATCCCAAAATCGGGAGACTTGTCCGATTCGAAAAACCATAGACCGATCACGTGTCTCAATACGTTATACAAATTGTTCACTAACATCTTGAACGAACGTATTGAGAAATCCGTGAAACCGGTGTGGCAACGGATAGTAGAACAACGAGGCTGCAAAATGGGTGTATCCGGCTGCAAGGACAACTTGCTTATCGACAGGTGTATTTGCATGGAGTGTATGCATGACCGATTGGTCCTCGAAACAGCTTGCGACGTGATTAATCGAACGGAGGATCCCCTGATGATGGTAGTACATCAGCATGAAATTCAGGGGAAGGGGGCGTTTTTGTACAACGCGGCGGAACGAGCGGCGCGAAACCTCGGTATGGTTTTCAACGTGGGACGTAGTGGTGCACAGGAGGCTGAATCAGTCATCAATCTGTGCCCAGTGCGTCTCAGGGCAAACATACGGAAGGAACAACTCCGTATGTTGGAGGGAAGGCATATCGACAAGCCGTTGCATGGACAATTCTTTCGAAATGTCCAACAACTTGGCTTGTCGGCAGAGATGACCTTCTCCTTCTTAAGATCAGCCGGCTTGAAATCCGAGACCGAGGGTTTTATCTTCGCATGCCAGGATGGGGTCATCAATACCTTAGCGTGTCGCCAGAACATCTTACACCAGGCGGTACAGAGTACGCTTTGTAGATTGTGTAGATGTCATGCTGAGACACTAATGCATCTTTTGGCAGCATGCCCAATATATGCAGTTTCAGCATACATCGAACGTCACAATGTGGCTCTTCGAGTGCTGTATTACCGTCTTCGCAGTACTTATGGTATTGATACAACCCCAGTTTTGCCGTACGCCCCCACTGATATTGAATCCGTTGTCGGGAATGAGTCGTGCCGAATATACTGGAATTACTCATTCCCGACGAGCAGGCAAATATCAGCCAATAAGCCTGACATCGTCCTTGTTGACTTCGATGACAAATCCATCTTCGTCATCGAGTATTCTGCACAAACAAATATAGTCAGCAAAAAGGACGAAAAACGGATGAAATATCAGGAACTCCTGTTCGAGATTCGCAAGCTGTATCGAGGGTTCAAAATCAAGCTCGTCGTGCTGGGAGGAATGAGACCAACTTTTCTCCAAAACATCAAAAGCATTCCGGCCTGTCAAGAACATGCAAATACCATCGCAGGCCGAATGCAGAAAGCAGTGCTGCTGGGATCTCTCCGTCTACTGAGGTCACACGAGATACTGTAACCACTAACCCAATGGTAGAGGGAGTGGTTACAGTTGCAAACGAAATGGTCTCGTGCAGTCTGCAGCGGAGGAGATGGATATCGGAGCCACTTTTCTGTTGCAGACTGCACACGTGGATTATGGAGGGCCAAGGGAGGTTAGGGTTTTAGTCGGTAAACCTGGCCCCCAACACCATAGGCAAGGGAGTCCGACACACGGGGGGTTACACACCATCTTCAACCCCCTATGGTGCCCAACGCATTTCCCCCCTCCCTCAAAAAAAAAAAAAAAAAAAAAATGTGTAGTTAGAGAAAAAATTTGAGCACGATCGATTGAGAATTAGACAACAAAAATCTAAAATTTCTTAAAGGTAATATTTAATTCTATAGTGGTGAGACAACAATTTTGATATTATATCTAAATATTTTAAAATTTGAATATTCTCTATAACGATTTGACATTGTCGTTATAGCGTCACTTTAAAGGCCCTTTAAAAGTTAAACCCCGTTCCTAAAAGATCTAATCGGAGATGTTAAGACAAATATCAGCGTCAACTGTCGGGGAAATCTGAACTAAACCCGCATACATATTCCCGCGCATCATTTGAATCGTAAATTTCTTATCGAAAATTATTCGAATCAAAATGACTACATGAAAATAAGCTATGTAATTTTAACATACGAAATTTCTTTAAACCATATATTTTTTATTATTTTCTTGTAATCATTTTGATTCCAACAAATTCGTAACATCTCATATTGGAAAAGTCTTGTAGGAAAGCGCATAAATCTTCCTAAAGACTACTTTAAGAGCTCTTTCTGAAAAGTATTTACGAAGTCTTAACATTTTTAAGAGCACTTAAAGAGCTCTTTAAGAGGAATGTTAGAGCATAGAACCTAATTGCGTTCCTGTTGGATCCTGCTTGCTTTTCTATGAAAACGAAGTTTCAGGGTTTCGAATTTGCAAATTTATGTTAAATCAAAATCTAATAAGTTTCCCGGGAACAGAAAAATTAATTGAAAACTAAATTAAAGAAAAAAAATAAATAGACAATTTGTTTTACCAACATCAAACAGTTATTATTTTTAATTATTTTTATGCCAGATTTTTGGAAAGGCATCGGGTCAATTTTAGAGTGTCTTCAAGTAATGCATTTAAATATGAATACGACGTCTTAGTAATTATCAAAATAAAGGTACACATTTCCCTTCCCTAGTCCGTTTAAGTTTTGTTTTAAACGTCGTTGTTACAACCAGTATATGAGAATGAATTCTTTTTGGTTTACGATATTATATTATGTAACGGGAGACCTTTACATTTAGACATAAATGCCATTTACTCTTTCGACACAATAATTGCTCGTACTGTGCATTCTACAGGTGGCACCATTATGAATACTTATCAAATACAAGCACTTTATTTCAATGTAAAGCGGAGATACGTCATATCAAAACTGTATTCGGAATGGCTTAATAAACCATGAAAATATTATTATTCAGCAAAAATTTAATACAAGCCTCTTAACCATTCTCGCATGCTAGCAAAATAATCAAATACAGGCACAAATGAAAAAGTTTGCCAAAGGCAATACACTACTGCATTTTCATATATTTTTTCCTCCGATTTCGAATCCTTAATCAAACTTTTAATGGTTTCTCTAATTTTGTGGAGAAATTTAAAACAAAACTGGAGTAAAGTCTTTAAATGATGACGTATTTTGTCGTGACACTACCATAGTGCATTCTCATTACAGACACTGAATTCGAATCGGACGTTAAAATGACAAATTAGTTTAATATTATCCCGTGTCCTTAGACAATTTTTCTCCGGGAGGGCATTCCTCTAAATTCGAATCAGCGATGCAGAATTTCACATAGTAAGTTTTTGGCCTCTTTAAGGTTCAACAGTATTTTACATCATATTTTTATTCCAAATATGTAAAAGAACGCGATTTTAGAGTATGCTTATTTGATAATTTATCAAGAATTTGATCAAATCTGGAGATTCCGACTTCAAATTTGTTTTCCACTGCAGAGTATATTATGGCAATACGCCCTAACTACGTCTACCCATATTTCTACGGTTCCAGATTTTTGTAATGGCTAATGTGCAATAACCTTTTTATATTTAAATTGTCGTGATAGGGATATTTAAAGCAAATTCAACTTATAACAAAATCGAATGAAAGATTTTGTGAACATTTTAGAAATATTTTCAAATTCGGTATGTAGGTGTTGAGAAGAGCATTATTGTCATAAATGGTACTGTTCATTGAGACATAAACAATATGTATAATTTTCATGAATTTGGAACTTGTTGAATCTATTCAAATTTAGTAAATCTACCTGATTGGTGAACATTTTTAACACGTTTCTTGTGTTCTCATAAAAATGAAAATGTTGATGGATAATATAGTCCCTGAATCCTGGAACCGTTGTCTTAATTGAACATAGGGGTAAACCTTGGAAACACGTCCTTCCTCTGAAAAAAATCGTAATAAGGTGTTTCTGAGGTATCTATACCTCCTAAATTCGAATCTGATGGTCAAATTTGTCGGTCAGACATATGAAAGCCGCTATCTTAAAAAAACCGCTAAAAAACATGTATTTTTTTATTTTTTTTGAATTCTTCGGAAATTATTGCTATTTTGCTACTGAAATCATTGTTGTTATAAGCAACTCGCGAGCAGTGCCATATGTATTTTGCTACCAATGTTTCACAAGTAAAGCTCAATAAACCCGCTGCAGATAAAAAGTCACAATCGAGTACTAGACACAAACTGAATGACGTATTATGATAGAATATATTATGACCCTACGTGACAGCGTTGCTGAACTAGGCAGACTAAAATTGGAATTCATCTGCACAATTAAAAATAATAACAATTACAGTCAAATCAGGTGTTTAAGAACCATTAATAAATTAAATTACTGGAATGATTTATTTAGATCACTATTTAATTTAAGGGGAAAAAATGAGGACACAATATTTTTGTTTATTATTCTAAAAATCTACAAAAAAATAAAATATGCATATACAGTAGAGTCCCGGTATAATTGCATTTCGCTATATTTGCATCTCAGCTTATTTGTCCGCTTCCGTCCCGTTATATTTATTTGTCTCCGCTCTCTTTTTCCCCACTTTGCGGGCTGCGGCCTTGGGAAGGGCTTGCTGTGACGTCACGAGCATAGCACGATTGATGAGAGTGGAAGTAGCAACGCCCTTCTTTTGACAAATATAAGGAGACGGGTGCAGAAGCAAACCTATAAACTCAAATGTTAAGCTAAAATATTAAATAGACATATTAATTTTACATATTTTGTATATTCGGGATTAATATATAAACTCTTCTCTCGAACTACATTGACAATTATTTAATAATTGCTTAAATATATATGAATTTGTTTAAGTTTAAGACATATATACTTCTTATAATGCATATTTAATGTAAAGATTTAGTGTGGATATAAACTGCACAGTGCATACATAAGCCTATTATCAGAGATCGTTGTATTTTATTCTTGAAAATATCATTAATATATTATTAATTGTGACTATCCTGAATTAATTACTAGCCTTTTCTAAAAAGTTAGTTAATATCATGTGTTTTGTAATATGTACTATTTTAATAGCTCCACAGACTATCTGTGTATAGTGATTTTGTTAATTAACTACATCTATATTGCGGAATTACTCATGCGCCTATTTAACTAACTTTGGAAAGGTAACATTATAAATGAAGCGTGGTCATGTTAGGGCATAAACTAGCAAATCAATTGGAGAATAAAAGACAAGGCTAATTTTTATCGATCTGAATTGCACAGTATATTATATGAAAGACATCGATACAACGATAAGTATGTAATAATAATAATAATAATAATAATCGACTTTATTGCTTATATCAGGAATACACTATATACATTGGAGAATTTACTTACTAACTAAATATATATGTCTGTCCTTCATCAACATCATTAAACAATTCCCGAATTGTTCGCCATGGAGATTGACGTGCATATTACTAGCCTCCCCCAAGATATTTTTCAACACTTTTAAATAGAAGGGCAATCCTCTACCGAACTCATGATCTATTTAATATCGTAGAAATACAATTATCCTTCGCTAGTAGAAAATGAGTCCTGTTTGTGATTAGTTTTGGCCCAGTTTCATTACTTCCGTGTTAGAGAAGTCTGAAAACTAAGCATCGAACACACAAATCTGAACAGATTTCTACCAAGGTTATTTCAAGTCATTTCTAAAATGCGACCTTGCACAAAACACTACAAAAATTAATGGGCTGAAAATGTGTGTAATTGCCTACTGGTGACAATATAGAAAACTGTTATACTGCTTTGATGTCCTTGAATTCAGAAATGTGTCGTTTGAATTATTTAAATTATTATGATTTTATTTAAACGCATGTCGCCACTAATTACGCATATTTATACATGAAATACTTTCATTACATTACATAAATCTCCATACCTACACGTTTCCATTTTGGTGGTGCTTTTTGTTTGATCAACTCGTAAATATCTGTCTGCTCGTTTTTTGTATAAAAATATTATTCGGCTTACAAATAGCGCGCCTACTACAGCTAAAAATTCATTAAATATGAATACTAGCAACTATAAGATATTACAAATTTAATAAAACCTGACTTATATTACTTGCGTTTGATGTGCGTTCGGTTTAAAACATAGGTATATGTATAGCAATTGTTATGCGCACCGTCCGTGGTTATTAGAAATATTGAATTGCTAGAAATAAAAACCCCATTGAAAGAAAAAATAGATTGCGAAATTAGATCTTCAATTTTTCTTTCACGAATACCGGAGTTCTAATAAATGAACAAGAACTTTGAGAAAAAAGGGCATCGAAATATATATATATTGCGAAACGAACACAAATCAAACGCAGATATTAATACGAGGCCTCTGATGGCCTCTCCGCCATCCGATAAATCCTTGCAAAGATTATTGCTAAAAAGCGAATTTGGAAATGTAAAAATAAAAATGAAGTAACGTGGACAAAAATTAATTAAATTTGTACGGAAATCACAACTACTTATTACAAAGAGCGATTAGATGAACGGTTCTACTTTTCAAATAGTGCGGCGGCTTAATTAAATCTACCTAAGCAAATATAGCAACATTTTAAATTCTGCCGTACTCAAAATTGCATGACATGCAATAACTTAAGTTTAGTTATCACATATGACAGTTACCTACCTCAGTCAAAAATTCAAACAGTAACAGAGAAGGAATTTAACGCTCTTGTTCAAAATGTAATCAATGTTCTTTTCAATACATACTTTTATATTATATGCATTATATCGTACGACGCATCTAACCGATGCAGCTTGAAACATTTTACTGGCAATAAATATGCCTATACAATATTACAATAGCTCATTTAACAAAATAGTTGAGTAATATATATTCATCTAAAAGTATTGTTACATTATAATAAAACCTAACCTTTTTCTGTAGTAAAAATCCCAACTGATTTAAGCTTCAACAAAAAATTCGGTTCTATTAGGACGGGATACAAATCACAGACGATATGTAGTTTAGAGCATCCGTTGAAAGATACAAAATTATCCGAAAGCAGAGAAGCTTTTAAAATATATATACAGGGAACAGCACATTCAATGAATTTCACGATCGATAACTGGAAAAAGATGAAGTTATTTGTGAGTGTCCGTTTCATTGAGTTCTCTTGTAGGTGAATGAACGCGTCGTATCGTATTTGCATTATTCATCATGGATCCGGCAACGTTCACTCAGTAATATTTGAAGCTCAATGATTTGCAACGATGACGCGTGCTCTGCTATAAATTGAAACTGTGCTGAAAGTTCGCTAATAAAATATGCAACCTTTATTAAGATATCTCAATCGATAACGTTTAACCTATCTGTACTAAGTATTATCATCAAATTCTTCAATTACGTATTAATTAATCATTATTTCGTTGAATCAATTGTCAGTAAGTCTTAATTTTTCATGACATTTTCCATAAGTCTATAGCAGATATCGGATATTCTCGCGTAAAATCAGAATATGCTTTGTATATATATGGAACGATGGTTTCCCCGCAGTTTCAAATATCCACAGAATATACCGTTAAACGGCATGATCGTGCTGTAAGCATCAAGTATTAGCTAGTTCATTATTTTAATTAATTATATATAACGCGACCGTAATTATCGAAAATGATTTAATCCCAATTGCCATTTCTGGATCCGTATTACTAATAAATCATCAACAATGTTTTTCATATAAATAATCACATTTTTCATCACAACTGATTCCAGTTTCATCTTAAATTTAACTCAAAATACACCTTCATCTTATCAGAAAGAATACTCAAATTTAAACGACGACATAGTTTTAAAATTACCGTCACGCATAAAGTGGAGTTCCACTTGAAAAAAGGACGAGTTAATGCCGGAAATTACGTCGTGTAAAAATGAGTAAAGATTTAAGTTGATTAATTGTTGATAATATTTGAACACGAAGGCCACGTACATTACGTATATATTTCTAAAATAAATTTAATGGTGACCGGATAATTTATGGTATATTACTATACGTTTCGAGCCACAAATCCTGGGGCGTAATTGCCGCCATGATTTTTCCGTGCCGTAATTCCGCATCGTTCTTTTCCTTTGTACCGACTGGTTCGCATACGGCAGTTTTTAACTTCTTTTCGGAACGGAAAACTGTCTGCTTTTCACTAGGATACGACTGATTCTCGTACATTATTTCGGGCATTGCGTCCAAAGTGAGTTTTTGTTACCCGATAGCGGTGACATGATGTTTACTTTGCCGAGTGAAATTTCCGGTTATGTTTTCTTTCTTTCCGCTAAATAAAAACGAGCATGTTTGAGTTTTTATTTATTGAATGGAAATTGGAATATTTTGAATTACTCAGGAATCGTATAAAACCGTCGAAATCTGGGTCAAAACCGAAAAAAATTACTTTGAAATCGTGATAAAAAATTAGTTTCCCCCAATACAAAAATGAGTATTGTTTAAATTATCTTTATTTGAAAATTATTTTGTTTTTAAATGCAGTTGAAATAAGTAGGCTTTAACTTGCAGCATACTACACGATTAATGACTGCGTCATAAGGTATTTAATAAATTCCATGCAACAACAATTGTGTTCTTTTAATGCAATAAATAGAAATAATATTACAAATGCGAAAGTATATGATATTGAATATTATTCGAATGATTAGCGATGACTGAAACCTATGAGATGGTAATTAGCAAATTTCACACCAATTTTGGTTGTCTCGAAATACACGTATTTCTACTGAGCACATGACAGTCGCCATCTTGAAAATGGATTTTATGGGATATTACTACTTCCGTAAATCAAAATAGGTCATACAAAACTCATAATAACTTATTTGTACGATTTTACTACAAAGAAAACCTAGCAGATCCGAAATAATAGCATTTTCTTCACTTTCAAAAATGTTCAACGTTCAGACGCCATTTTGAGACGACAAACAAAATAAATAAAAATATGTGAATGTATAATTTTAAAGTAAAACAATCGGGAACACGTTTCTAACAGATTAGAAGGTGATCTGAAACTGGTATTATACATATAAATTCATTTAAAAAAAAATTGTAGCTAAAAAATCCCGTTTTTTTTCAGTATTTTTGTAAAAAAACTGTGTTAAACGTAATTTTTCGAAAATTTCAGTAGCGCCAATCGAAAGAGCGACCTCAAAACTAGTCGGATATAGATGTTTCCATTTTTTTTAAATTTTTATTTTATACATAAAACGATGCTGAAATCCATGTGCAAATTGAGCACATTTGGGACGTAAAGGGTTAAGAGACTTAAATCATATTCCGGGTATAATAATCCCGATGTAACTCGAATTGAAACGTACCAGTCTTTGTTCCAGTTTATTGCGATTAATCTGAAACCCTCTTTACAAAATAAAAAATAAAAGGTTCATTTCATTTTTTCAAAAAGTCATTTATAAGATTAACAAAAGTTCTGGAGATATGCCCACATAGTTTTTCAAGAAAAAAATGGTTAAATTTTGACAAAGAATTTGTAAATGCAGTGGCCATTTTGAATCTGACATAGCAACATTTCAAATATACACCAATATATCTTTTAAGTACAACTATTGAGTGCACCCTTGCAATATATTTTAGCTTACACAAAGTAAGATATTGTGCCGAAAACTCGATATTTGTAAAAAATGCGTCCTAAAAATCATGTTTTTCCACTATATATGTCAAAATCATTTATAAATTTTTTTTTTTTAATTTTCCTACTATCATTCGAAAGAGTGACCTTGAAAATGGTAGAATCTGATAGTTTTTATTCTTTTTCGAAATTCATTTCATATTGAAAATAAGCGTTGAAATTGCAGTAAACTTTTTGTGCGTTTGGGCGTCAATGGGTTAATGTCGAAGATAAATAATCAGAATTATGGTGCCACATTACGTTTCATCTCAAGGTACTTTATATTTATGCGCAGTTTAATTACAATCTATTTGTTAAAAATTCGGAAAGAAAATTTTAAGAGTTCTTAAATAATAAGAGCAATAAGTAAGAGATGATCAAAATTGTCGAAGATGGTAAGGATAGGATAAAGGATAGGAATTATCCCCCGCTTTAATGACATTTATTTTGCCTGTTCGCGGGTCGGCTCTCGGATGGATAGGTCGGACATACAATCGAAGACATTTACAAGACAATACACGAGACAATACATGGCACACCCACCCAGAGCCAGTCCCCCCCATTACTGCGCCCCGTAGAACGTCTTGAGACCCCTCTGTATCGCATTTGCACGGGGTCTGGGAAAACTACGGAAAACCCAGACAGATACAGTCGACAAACTACTTTATCATCAGGGGTTACCCTCTGATGGTAAAGCAGCCGTATCTCCTACTCAGCAATCGGCCTGCTATCTTTGCCGTAGCGGGCGCAACGCTCATTTTTATTTATTTTTCATAATCACCTTTCCAAGTATGGATCCCTATCAGGAACCTTTCACATGAAAGAGCGACTGTGTGTCGCACCGACCATAGGGCAATTGCTGTTGGTAAAGATGGTAAACCATTAGCATTAGAATTAAGTTCCGCTATTAGCATTTACTTATACATAATTAAAAAAAAATTTACGCCCATACGAGAAACAAACTATGTAAAAGCTCTGTAATGAAATGAAAACAATGTTTTTACATTGATGATGGGACTTTCGACTAATTATCATGGCTTTCCAATACTGTGAGCAGCTAATGGCGCAAGAACAGTTCATTAAGAGGTAACTTTTCTATAAATATAACATGTTTATTATTTAATATATTGAGTGTTCCACCATGGAGTGTATTCAATAATGAAATTAAAATTGTAGATAATCAAATGGCCACGGTAGACAAAACAAAATGCACAAGAGTAACCATTAGTACGCGAAAAGAGAGCTAAAAACATGCTGAACGATTAAACAAAAAAAGTGTATAAAAATCGTACGTTCATGAAACTTTGATAATATGTACATATTATGAAACGTGAAGTATATAAGTAGTATATTGAAGTCTAAGAAGAAACAGACATATTGATCAGACATTACCATTTTTCGGGACAGTTTTTACACACTTCTCTTATTCGGAACAAACTAATTTATATTTAAAAGATTAACTTTACGGTCTTTTTTTGTACTACATATGCACTATACAATAGCTACATCTTTACGACCATTTTAAGTAATTATACTATGTGCATTCTCTTTAGTAGGCAATTATTCGACATATTTAGACAAATGATCTCCCATGCAAAATTGAATTTCGATAAAACACTCAGTAACAGAAAGCTAGAACATTTGGCCAGCATAATTATTAATATTTTGTCATGATATCTTAAGAATATTCGGTGAATAATTTTCAGAAATTAAAGTGTAACAAAATTGTTGGAAAAAATTGAATAGACTTTATAATAAAATGTTACGATTAAAAGATATAATTCAGTATCTGCCGCGATTAAGCATATTTCGGGTCTGCACTTCCTGGTACTGTATTATATTATTTATTCATCTTTACTGCCAAACAAAATTAACACATTTTTTAAAGAAAATAATTATTTATTAATTTTTTATTTTCATACATTTTCCTTATTCATTATCTCTTAGCAGGATGCTATGATGCCACTTCCGGAGTAAATCAACTAATCTGATATTGTAGATCTGTCATTTCAAATTAAATATTATACTGTTTTTGAGATCTATTGCATTCAAGAAGTCTGAGCCAAATGCCAATCGTAGGCGAACAGTCTAGGACAGTGAAAGATTAATCGCCTTTAAAGATTCCGTGATATTTTTATTCACATCATTGTCGAACGTTTTGGAACTATGTTTTTAGCGTGTCTTTTTTTCTTTTTGTCAGAAAAATGACAAATTTTAAACGGGTGACTAACCTGAATTACCGAACATTATAAAAGTGTTACAGGAAATTGAATGTCATTCCTAATGACAAGTTTAGACAAAATTAGAGAATCTGCTATTGTTAAGTATAATTATTATTAGAATTAATTAATTATACAGATAAAAATGTAACTAAGCTCCGCATAATAGATAATTGGAGGATTACATCTTTTCAGGTCCTTATAAAATATTTTAAGAATAAAAGTGAGCGAAGCAGTAGTTTAAGTGAATAAAGTAGGATCTATCGTATGATTATTGGACTAGCATAGAGGCTGGTATAATTAGTATAATTGGAGCCTGATAAATGGTCATGAGTGGTTTGACAGTATTTATGACTTTATGACTTTATTTAATGAAATAAATGGGACTTTTTTTAAAATGTCGCAATATGAAATTCACAAACTTGTTTCTAAAATATTAAACAGAATAAAGAAGTCAATTTTCAAACATAATTTTATTATTGTGTAAAACATTTCACATGGACCAAATTCCAAATATATCAGATATTTATAGAACCACAAACACTCCCACCTGATATTACAAGGAAAGAAATGGCATACAAACCTTCAAAACATTTCTGAAATCTTTCAAATCCATTTTAAATCATCTTTTAATTGTTACTTATTGTTACTGGCTATAATACTTTGCTTAATATATCGAGAAGAGAGAACAATAACATGAGTAAATATTTTAAAAATTACTATTTTTATACCCAAATGCAACTTGAAAATCAACATTCCACGAGCCAACGTAATGCTCTGCATACACCAACGATGAAAAAGATAGCCAGCCGCCTCGGATTCAGCCAACTAAAAAAAGAGCCCACCGAAGGAGTTTCGGGTCTGTCTGATCGCCAGGGATCGATAGCCGAGCAATAACAATACTTTACGCACCGACTGAAAGCGCTCAGTGGGACTGGCCATTATTTTCATATTGGCGCAATATCTGCCAGTGCATTTCCTCAGAATTCACCCTGACTAATTTCCTCTTCATTCGTTTCTAGCTATCTTTCTCGTTTATTTTTTCTCTCCTTTTTATGTAGATAAAATATGTATGAAATTTTTCATTACGAATATTAGCAACATTTCCGTAAATAGATTCCTTGAAAAGTAATTTGCGCTGATGACACAATTTTTTATTTTTTATGAAAACAACAATTAAAGGATATCCAACGTATACCATTATGTCCAACTTAAAATTTGTAAACACTTTTTGAGGATTTCAAATGAGAATGAACATTACTACTACACATTCTAAACTAAATAAACTCAATTTTCTGACCAAACCGGTGTGATTTAGTCTAGTTTGTATCAGTTATAACAACCAAACAATTCGGCGACGGCAATGTTCACAATAATTGTTTTATTTAGTAGCAACACAGCTTACAAATTTGTCAAAACCGGGCTCAATATTAAATGAAAACATAAAACTTACATGATCGTGTTTGCGAACCGAAGACTTTCTGTTGTAATAGCCCAACTATTTTCTCGTTTACACAGCATAACCATCCAATTTAGGTGATAACAACCGAACTATTTACTTCTAGTAACCAATATTCTGGTATTAGCACCCTAACCTATTAGCTTATATAAAATATTAACAAAATGTCTTATGGCAATTAAGAATACTAAGTCGTAAAATATAAAAAGTGTTTTTTTATCAAGTAACGAATCGGTTGAAATTGAAATTCAATATTTTAGAGATTTTTTTTAGTTATCCGTTTCACAAAATATGAATGTAACACGAAACTGTGCTCGTTAAGATAATGAGACCTTCTTTTATGGAATCGGCTGATACGCATTGACTGCCAGTTTTAGCGTCATCGCAATTCTAACATCAGCAATGCCTGGTACACTAGATTAGAATTAAATAATTCTGTGACGGTGTTAACTGGTCGTTCATCATATTTACTTGTTTCGTGATTCATCCCACTTCATTAGATTAAATATATTTGTATCTCTACACTGAAAATATTGAATACTATTCAGATAAATCTTGACCCTAATCTATCTATTGATCTAATTTGTAGATATAGTGCAAGTATTAATACAGTATAATTATTCTATCGTTGAACTTGGATACATGTATGACGCAATCTGTACGGTTAATATTTTAAATACTTCTACAAAATACGCAGCGACACTTAAAACAAACATCTAAATTATGACGTACAAAATTATTGTATAAAGTTGAAAATCGCATAATTTACACATTTTGTATACAAGCGCATTTTATATATATTTTTTTTATAACATGCAGTTCTGAATAATAAATAAAATCACAGGCACAAACTGTATTGCAAATGAGAAAAGTTGGGCAAATCTAAAATGAAAATTAAATATACAAAATTGGCATAAGCGATCGTATAATATGCTGAATTAATATTTAAATATTTGTAGTACATATTTAGATTACGGAAAAAGAAAACTGAACTAGCCAAACGGAGTAATAAGCATTTTATGTTTGAAACTTTTAAAGGTGCATATAATATTTCTATAATCTAATACTATAGTACCTGTATGAAGATATTTAAGGAAGTTTTGTGTGTAATTAAACAATAAAATTTTAATAGCAGTATACATTTAATATCTTTTGATTAGAATTTTTATCAAAAAGCTTATGATTAACACAACTATTGTCATAATTTTAAAAAAATAACTCAGAGCAATAATCGATCGATTATGTATCGAATACAGTTCTTATTCTGTCACTTGATCAAAGTTTACGAAATGTAGAACAAAAGAATTAACTCGTACAAAAAACACGCAAAATACGAAAAATAATCCAATTTAAAGACAACAAATTAAATGAAAATATTAATAACTTTCTGCAGTTAATATAAGTGTATGGAATTCTAAAACCAAACAACTAGTTTTTCTTTTCGTGGAAACAATGAAGTTTGGATGAATATATGCGTCATGGTGCATAGGAGGATTAAGCATTAAAACAGATAGAAAACCATTTAAATATCACGAATTAAAGTATTGAACACTTTCCACTTATACCTTAAATCTTGAGTTCCACAATTTCTATCCAAAAGTTACCATATTCTCTAACTAACCTCATAGATTTCTGAATTTATTGTTCTAAACGACAAAATTGAGCATGCTTATTGATCGAGTCTGAAGTTTGTCACTGCTTAAATATAATTTGTTACAATTTTAAGAATGTTATGCACTCCATTGCTTTTCACGTTTTCTAAACGGTGTTTTTTTCTGGTATGCTTGATTGACAAAAAATGAAGCATATTTCATTTTTATTGTTTTTCATACTTTCACCACGCGAAAGAGGCGTGTCCAATATCTCGGCCAGTGACAAATGTTTGAGACAGTTTAGCTGTATGGAATGGGTCGTAAATTTCTTAATTTAAAACTTCTAATAAAATATAGATGTTGTTAAAAATAAAAAAAATAAATTTCTTCTGCTTTTCCGAAGAAATTTATTTTTCTTACTATTTAAAAGATGGACAGCCAAAAACGATTCAAATTGAATTCTTGTTTGTTTTCTCGATATTAAGAACTATCTCACAAAAATTGAATAAATAGTTCAAATTGATTTTAGCGGTACCGCTTTAAAAATTTGTAATGAAATTTTCTGGTTGTTTATTTCTATGTTTATTTCTCCACATTGTCGTCGTGCCACTAAACTGTCATTCGAAAATCTGTGCAAACAATATCGTATGAAACTCATATACTGCGTGAAGTTATACACTTGTTGCCTAATAGTATATTTAAAACCACACGGAAAAAAGGAAGTAGTTACGGCTACTATTTAAGTAGTAAGATTCGGCAATAAGTAACTTTTTGTAGTCGGTCTTATTATTTAAATAGTAAAACAAGCCAGTAAAGTGGTAGTGTCAAGGAATAAAATTTGGGTGTGCCATATCTTATTACTTAAGTGGTTACCCGATCCACTTATTTTTTTTCCGTGAAAAACTTGTTTTTTATCTTATTTTAATTTTAAAGGTCGAGAACGAATATACATTATTATCACATAAAGTATTTAAGTAACCATTAAATACGTCTATCTCTTATTAATTTATCATCGAAAATTTGCTTTGTTTGGAGTAATCTGAAAAGAGAGCTTTGTATCGATCACATGTTGTGTGAACAATTTTCTGGTTTGGCGGGTGAATGTGGTTCCGGCAACACGAGGACATCAACCAAAGAGGACCGCGAAGTAGCGGATGAAAGATCTTGACGTCATAAAACTTACCTACCGAACATTTTGACTCCGCTGTTTCGTCGGTGAGGAAATGGGAAAATTTTACAATCCTTCCTGTCTGGGTCGGTTCGTAATTTTTTATGTGAACTGAGTTGAGAAACGCGAATGTCGACGAAATGCCGGAATCGTAAATCACCAACCACGTTCAGGTTATACGTATATTCTGATCGCTTGCATTTCTAAAAATACAAAGTAATATCTGATAGTAATAATGTAATGTAACATTAGTATCTGTGTGGCGCCATTGTCTGACCAACGAGGGATTTTACTACTTGCCATTTAAAATATTCTTTTTACGATCAGGGGCGACACTGCAGCTATATAGGGAAGCACACATACAGACAAGCGCCAGCGTATGCATACATAAATGACACTAGTTACATGTATGCCCAGAAACAAGGAGTCTAATGGAATTACACCTGTAAAACTTGGTTGGCTATCGACCGAAAGACAAGGAGTACAAAGCGCGATCTTAATCGACAACCACAGGTGGCATTTAAACTAGTTCTCCGTAACTGCTCCTGGGTATACGCGAGCACTCAATAAAACTCCAGATATCGGGCAGCGGCAGCTACCCGGAAATTGGACGAGGGAATTAAGTCACATCCCCGTCGAAGGCATTGCGGATTCATCCCAGAAAATTCTCGGCATCGAAACAAAATTATCTGCCAGTTCGACCTCGCGAGCTTTACGTTCTGATGGTCGGCACAGAAAGCACATGAGTCATGCGGGAATCGAGTAGTTGGAAAGGCCGAAAACGAGTTTATTCCTAATCAAAAGAAGAACGAAATGTAATAAGCAACGTCTGGGGGAACAATTCATATCACACATATGAAAAACCCCACAATCAAAAACCCGACATTCAAAAACACAAATGTTTGGTTTTTAACGCGTCGTGTTTTTTAACCCCGCTATTTTTGTTATCGAGTATTTGAGGTGCTCCCGCAACCGAAATTTCAATATTATTTTTCTTTTGCTATTTAACTAGTTTATAATAAAAATTGTACATTCAATACTACAATTGAATACTTTCGTACTTTCATTTCATTTTAATAATGTAAGTAATGTGTATAAACACCGTTTTTCAACAAGAATGTTTGTTACTCGCAATTACAGCGTTGCAAGTAATGATTATTTTTGGTACGATGCATTTGACGAAAATCACAATTATTTTCAGAAAATTAAAAATATTTACTTTTAATTGATCTTTTGGCAGAGAGCGAATAAATAAAAAAATGATCAAAATAAGATCACTTTTTTTCAACAGTTTAATTGCATTCAAAAGAGATCTATTTCAGATTCACATTTGATCCGTTTTTATCTGATTTTATAAACACATTTACGATAGCCCTGCATAGATTCAAATTGAATCAGCCGTCGCTCAGAATACGATCACTTTCGTATCGAAATCTAATTAGGTTGTTTCAGACGACAGCAACTAATGTAATGTTTAAAATGTCATTCACAATGAATAAAAATGGAACTAATCGAGTATAAAATGAGTATTGCAGAATAACAAATTTCATTTAATAATTGTAACTGGCATTTGAAAGTTTCGAACAGGAAATATGCAAATTCAGGAAAGAGCAAAATCACAGTCTACAAAAGTCCGCGAAATTATTTTGCGATCTGGGTTGAAATTCCAATAGATCTGACGAAGAAATCAACAAATAAAGACACATGGAAAATGGAACCTTTTCTTAAAAATAAAATAGAACGATCTAAATCCAACTTCAACATGGATGTCCACTGATCATTGTCCACAACTTCCGGATCCTCACCAGGCCAAGAAAGTCATAAGCAGTTACACATCTGAATATCGCTAGGAAAATGTCGGAATGAAATTCTTTACACCGTGATACAAGGGAAGAAATCACATTTTTAAAATGATTTATGTAATGAATGTTTTAATAATACACCTCCTTTCATAGAGCTTCTATCTAAACTGTCCGAAATATTCATTTTAAAAATCCGTGTAGCAACCAGTTACTGACGATGGAATGAAAAGATGAAGAACGTACATTTTTTAACAGTTTCTGTCGAACCCTCTATAAAAGGAAGTCATGTTAATAAATTCCTATGTTATAAAAAATGCATTAAATCTATAATAGTAATAAGTGCTGTCAATGTGTTAAGAATTTCATTGAAATTTTATCAAGGATATTCAGATATGTAACGGCTGATGATTTTATTGCCTACATGTAGAAGTTTATGATATCCGTATTGAAATCCGCTGCAAAAAACAAAGGTTCCATGTTTCCATCTGCCTTTATTTGTCGGTGTTTCCGTTGAGTCAGTCAGTAAGAATGTCAACTCAAATACCACCATGAATCGTATCGTTTTGCGGATTTTCCACCAGTCGATCGTGATTTTGCTCTTTGCTGCACTCTAAAATTATTGGACTCAATTGCGGAGTCTAAGAGAGAATAATCATTAATTTCCACTCCTACAGGCTTCAATTTTACTCTCTTGAAGTCACTTTTACTCCTTTGGGGTATTTCATGCTAGGTTTGAATCCCTTTACCGGTATAGTTATATACTGCCTAGAAAACTGGTTACTACGTGGCCGGCCGACAAACATGTTTTATTTCAACTCGCTATAACTTATTCAATTCTGAGGATTTTAAAATTAATAAAACAAGAAATTGTTCGTTAGAGTTTTTTGTATCTAATGAAGAAAGAACAAATTATATATCTCAATAAACAATGAAGTTATTCAGAGTGTTGAAGCACATGACGCATTGGTCATCGGCTGTCACCAACTTTAAACATTCATTACTTTTTGACTGTTACACCAATAAAGATAAAACTTTCCAGATAATTTGTTCATACCTTTATGAACAACTTTCTCGCTGACAGTTTTAGGATACTCGAAATTTTCTCGACAAACGAAGAGCCAGAAGGTTTATTTTGCATTTGCGTACAAAAAACTAATAACTTTATTGTTTATTGAGATATATAATTTATTATTTCACCTATAGATGCGGAAATCTCTAACGAACAATTTCTTTTTTTTTTTTTTTCGTTTCAAAACCTTCAAAATTGACTATGTTATAGCGAGTTGAAATAAAAAAGCCGGCCGCGTAGTAACTAGTCCTGTCTATACGGCATTCAGTCGCTTTTCTCTTTTTCCGTATTTATTGGCGCCATTAAACTACATTTTACTCCAAAGAACTCAAATGTAGTCGAACCCGGCCTACCCCATTTTCTTCTCCTTTAGACTGAAATTTGAGTCCAATAATTTTACAGTGTGAATTTGCATATCCCCCGCTTGAAAATATCAAAGATTAGATATAATTATTCCATGAAATTTGTTGCTTTACAATAGCATAAAATATTTTAAAATTTCAGATGATAGAATATACGTGAAGAGAGATCAGTTAAAAATGAACCGAAATGCGGTTCTTTTCAGATCTAAATGAGTCAAATTATAATGCATCGCTTTATACTCAATTAGTTCATTTTGGTTCATTATGAACCGAATCATGTTCAAGTAGATGTTGTCGACTGCAACAATGCGTGTTTATAAAAGCAGATAAAAAACGGATAAAAATTATGTATTGAAGGAGAACTCATTTAAGTGCAATTTTTTATGTAATTGCCAGTAATTGTAAAAAAAGATCATATCCTGAAACATTTCAAAACATATTCACTAGATCATTTTTCGATTTATTCACTTTCGGCCAAATTTAGATAGGCCATTGTACTCGGATATGCCAAAGAAGCCTTATTGACCATGTACATAATTTTTATTCGGACAAGTTAAAAAATTCTGGGTTGATTTGCGAAATCGTCATTTTCGGTTCTGATTTTGCGTAATACTGGATCAGAGCTTTAAAGGATAATAATGGCAGTTCCGTATCAGTATCAATTCATTGTATTAACAGCATTATAGTAGTAACTAGTGGAGTGCCGCATCATTGTACCGAGCCAATACGGCTAACAAGAACAATAAAAATCCGAATTACATTAGTACAACTTTGACTGCAACATATTTCCTTCTATTAAGTGGAATGTAAACAAGTTATGAGAAGTAACTACTACACAACGCAATCCTATTGAGTACACTGATATAATGAACGAATGTACCTGATTGAGGCATTAAAGTGAAACATTCGATTTTAAATTAAAGCACGACCTCCCCTAGTGAACCTTTTATCTACCATGCATATATTCTTATGCAATGTGTCCCTTTAATTATTCTAAACAAAAATTATGAAGCGGTAGTTTCTACAAAACTATACAAGTATAAATCATTTATTTGTGCTCTGGAACATATAAGGAGATAAACATGGATAGTGTCGTAGTAAACATAATGCTTTAAATCATCGAAACTTAACCACCGAATATTGAGGAACTGAACGGAACTCCAACGAACTAACCACTTGTAAACTCATTCTTGTTTGGGAAATATTCGGACGGCTACCCGCAGATTAATATATAATCAATTAAGGTACGTTGGAATATTGGTTACTGCGGGGCTTGTGCTAGGTAGGCGATTATTTGGATCGTTAAGCCCGATAATTACATGATGTATTTACCGTTTATACTGCGTATGGAATTAACCATATTACAATAGTGCTCTTGAATAGATACGATTTTTCCTGCTCTCGTATTTAATTGATGGTTGGGATATTTACTTGATATACACACATATATATATATATATATATATATATATATATATATATATATATATATATATATATATATATATGACTCATATATATATACATATATTTAAGCATACCTGATAATATTGTATGATGATACGTAATATTACTCAACACATAATATACGATACTACTTAGAGTTGTTAAGTTTTAATAAACAGGTATTTGCACTGCGGGCATGTACAGAGGGAGACAATACGTTCTCCGGTGAAAAGCATACAACTGGCTGTTCCACTAATATTGAGTATTGTTTATTTTAGGCCATATTTTAATTTGATTTTGATGTTGAAAATCTGGTTTCCATCTGTAATTTTACATACCTTACGAATTATTTGATTGAATGAAGAAAATAATTTCCTAAAACAAGAGTTGTTAAATATAATAAAATGTTTTCTTAATTTAAATAACTGCTATTCAAATAAACGTGTAAAATTGGTCTTTAAAGGACACTAAAAATTTTGATACATAATTTTTTTTGTTTTTATGCAATATAGGTATCTCGAGACATTCGTCCACTTCCACAGTTTTCGAACATCCGGCATAAGAGATCTTATTTGTTTTATCTGCGATTTATGTTGGGATGTAAAATCCAGGATCAGGAGTGGAATTTAGTTATATTTAGTAATGTAATTATTTTTTCAACAGGTCATTTATCTGAGCCACTTATTCGAGGATTCCAAACAAACAGCACAGGAAAAAAATAAAAAAAATTAAAGAAAAATAAGTCCTATTTAAACACAGCATTGTGTCAATTTTAAAATAATTAACCAATAGTTCGCTTCAGAAATACTGTCTGACAAAACATTGTTGACATTCAAAACGTAATTTCCAAACGTGATATTGGAAATGATGGCTCCCTTTCTCTTGTCTCGTAGCATTTTCAGGAAAAGTGCAGAACGCGAAAATACGATGAAGATTATGATTTTGACAAACTATTGAATTTTTGTAACATAAAAAATAATCATCAACAACGTCAATCATGTCATTTTTAAGATTTGTTATCTATCCATAAAATTTATATTCATTTTTTTATGATTACCTGGCAGTTGGGTATCATATGCACTGATAAATGTACACCTTATTTCTGATTTTATCCGTAATTTGAAGTTTCCAAAACTTCTTACAGAGAATTCTTCACATACTAAATCTATTCTCGGCAATGTTTAAGTTCATCATGTTCGACTTTCCATCCTGATTTTTTATATATTTACTTCTATTCAATAGTAGCAAACTTACTAATGTATATGAAAACTTAAAAAATAACGAAATTACTCAAGCACATATACAGGTAATTTATAAAGGTAACAATAAAAATTTCCGATAAATGCAATTTTTACGATAATGTATCGTAACGAGAAAATTATTAAATCACAATTGTCAAACAATGCTATTCAAAATAATTTGAGCATTTAGAGCGGCGGTGGCTCAGTTGGTAGAATATCGGCTTCGTAATCAGAAAACCCTGGTTCGATCCCGGCCTCTGCCATCTGTCATCGGGACACCTCTGTATTTGTTTATAAGTGTCTAATAATGCCAAAGCTCAGGTGGTTCGGATTCCACCTTCATAAACTGTAGCTCCCGTCGCGATTTAGTCCCATCATGTGGGTTCACAAAAGTCAACGTAAAATAATATTAAAAAAAAAAAAATTGAGCATTTAGAATACTTTTAGATTTTCGAAGAAGATATTGGAAGTATGACTTTATAATCATCACTTATATACACAATGTATAGTAATCTCATCGGCTTTATACTATTACATCACACTTTACGTTTTTCCCTAATTTAAAAACACATAAAACTTATTTGTCATAAAATATGTTATTAAATTCACTCACGTAATTTCGTATGTATATGTTTATTTAAAGATTTGAAAGATTATCTTCCTTTGTGTAATATGCCAAAAAGTTTTACACTCACCACGTACTATTTTACTGCAATTGCAGAAAATAAATTATGATACTAGGATTCTAGTATATTGAATACAATGTAGTGCACCATATACAGGGTGATCCAAAAGTCCCGGAACAGCAAAATATCTCAGCGGGAGTGCATTTTCGGGGAAAATGTTTTAGACAAAAGTTTAAGGATTTTTCCCTGGCTATTTAATGGCGATATTGAATTTGACCTTGAACATGACCTTGAAGGTTATTTCAAGGTCAAGTTAATTTTTTTAAATGGGAACCCCTATTTTTTTTCACGGATTCGGAAAGAGCACAAAATTTTACGTCCGAATATGCTATGGCCGTTTTTTTCGGCAAGGTCATTTCAAGGTGAAACTTAAAACTCCCTTGACGGCGAAATATCTCAGAGGGTGTGCATTTCTTTGGAAATTATTTCAGACAAAAGTTTCAGGATTTTTTCCGGGCTATTTAATGGTAGCACAGAATTTGACCTTGAACATAACCTTCAAGGTTATTTCAAGGTCATGTTTGTTTTTTTAATGGAAACTGCTATTTTTTTTCACGGATTCGGAGAGAGCACAAAATTTTACGTCCAAATATGCTATGGCCGTTTTTTTCGGCAATGTCATTTCAAGGCCAAACTTAAAACTCCCGGAACAGCGAATTAACTCAGCAAGAGGTCATTTTCGGGTAAAATGTTTCAGACAAAAGTTTCAGGATTTTTTCCGGGATATTTAATGCTAGCATAAAATTTGACCTTGAAAATTACCTTGAAGATTATTCTCAGGTCAAGATTATTTTTTTTTTTTAATTGGAACCCCGTTTCATTTTCTTAACGAAGTTATGAGGATCTTCCGGTATTGAGAGTGGTTAAATTCATTTTGTTCAGTCGATGCTATTACTGGACGATCTGCTCTAGGGAGATCCTTTACAGTGCCGTAAACTTCGAAACAATTTATTGTTCTGCCAAAAGTCGATTTAGGAATCAGTTCCTGTCCCTCGCTTGTCCTCTAATTTTGTAAATAGAATAATAAACTGTTTAAAAAAAGTGTATACATACATCTTACGCAACACTTGTGCGAAGTGAACTTGGGCGCGCGAACAGCGACAGAGAGCACGAGTCACCAGCGAAGTAAATAAACAACATACATTCACATTGAATTTATACATACGTGTACAGTCTTATAAGGTTACATTTTGGTCTTAACTTTATCGTTTTGTGAGATACATGGATTTCCTATCTAAACGCCTTTCCTATCTAAACGTATTAAGCATCATTTCAGTAACAAAATACATACGTATATTTCGTACAAAGTGCAATGGCTGCGCTAAGTGAACGAGAAAGAATAACCATTCTCATGATGAGAGGCTGGGGTGATAACCAGCGATCTTTAGAGAATGTGCGAACCTTATTTAACGCATCATTTAGAGAGGGACGAGAACCGATTTCTAAATCTACTGTTAGCAGAACAATAAATCGTTTTGAAGTTCACGGTACTGTGAAGGATCTCCCAAGAGCAGGTCGTCCAGTAACAGCATCAACTGAAGAAAATGAGTTGAATGTCGCGCTGTCAATAACGGAAGATCCTCATACTTCCATCAGGAAAGTTAAACAGCAGCACGACTTATGTTACGGTACAGTACAACGGATCTTAACTAAAAACTTAAAATTTCACCCATACAAAGTTAGACTCGTACAACAATTGAATGAAGACGATCCTGATAGACGCCTACAGTTTGCGGAATTAATGATGAATCGAATAGATGCTGATACCGGTTTCTTGAATCGCATCGTATTTTCTGATGAAGCTACATTCTTCTTAAATGGGGCAATCAATAGACATAACATGTCTTATTGGAGTGAAACCAATCCTAATTGGATGGTCGATAGTCGTTCTACTCAATATCCTGAAAAAGTAAACGTATGGGCAGGTATTATAAACAATGCGGTAGTTGGGCCCTTCTTCATCGAGGGTACCCTTACTGGTCAAAAATACCACGATATGTTGAGGGACGACATCATCCCTGCTATTCAGGTTATTGTAGGCGAGGATTTCGATCAGACTTGGTTTCAGCAAGATGGTGCAGCACCCCATTATGCAACAGATGTTCGCAATTATTTGAGTGATGTATTCGCAGAACGGTGGATAGGTCGAAGGGGTGTAATAGAATGGCCACCAAGATCTCCGGATCTTACGCCCCTTGACTATTTTCTATGGGGTTATCTCAAAGATAGAGTGTATCGAACGAAACCGGTGAATATTGAGGAAGTAAAACAACGAATACGGGATGAGATCGCGGCTATAGAACCAGATATGATTAAAAAAGTCGTATCGACTTTTTATAATCGCTTGGGATATTGCCAAGAAGTTCATGGCAATCACTTTGAGCATAAGCTTTAGTAAGATACATAATTTCATCAAAATCTTAGTATACCCATCTTGCCTTAACTGTCTGGGGACACCCACACACACACACACACGCACACGCACACGCACACGCACACGCACAGGTGACGGCGAGGGGAACCACCTGAACAAAGCACCCCGAAGAGGTGTAAACCCGACCGTGCTACCTCCACGCGGTACATCTTGGGTAATGCTAAAGCCGGCGGTAGCATTGGAAACAATGTAAAAATGTTACCCATACATACGGTATTTATAAACGTATCGGATGTAAAAAAAAAATGTATATTTTTTTCCGGGAACAATGATAATGCATTGCACTCTGGAAACTCTGGAAACATTACGAAAATAAAACGGGGTTCCAATTAAAAAAAATAGTCTTGAGCTTAGAATAAGCCTCAAGGTAATTTTCAAGGTTAAATTCAATGGTGCCTCTTGCTGAGTTAATTCGCTGTTCCGGGAGTTTTAAGTTTGGCCTTGAAATGACATTGCCGAAAAAAACGGCCATAGCATATTTGGACGTAAAATTTTGTGCTCTCTCCGAATCCGTGAAAAAAAATAGCAGTTTCCATTAAAAAAAAACAAACTTGACCTTGAAATGACCTTGAAATAACCTTCAAGGTCATGTTCAAGGTCAAATTCTGTGCTACCATTAAATATCCCAGGAAAAATCCTTAAACTTTTGTCTGAAACAATTTCCAAAGAAATGCACACCCTCTGAGATATTTCGCCGTTACGGGAGTTTTAAGTTTCACCTTGAAATGACCTTGCCGGAAAAATCGATCATATCATACTCGGACGTAGAATTTCCCGCTCTTTCAGAATCCATGAAAAAAAATAGGGGTTCCCATTTAAAAAAATTAACTTGACCTTGAAATAACCTTCAAGGTCATGTTCAAGGTCAAATTCAATATCGCCATTAAATAGCCAGGGAAAAATCCTGAAACTTTTGTCTGAAACATTTTCCTCGAAAATGCACTCCCGCTGAGATATTTTGCTGTTCCGGGACTTTTGGATCACCCTGTATGTTGCAATTCCGATAATGCTAAATAAGACAGAATATAATGCTCTCAGAAGATATTGATTAAATTTTAAATATGGAAGGTATTTTTATTGAATAATCTTTATCCATATATTTAATTAATGGAATTCAAGTACAAGGGTTTCTTGTTGTATGCGGCCACAATAAGAAGGGGTTGTAAACAAACCGAAAAAAAAACAAAATTCAAAGAGAAGCGAAACATAAACGTCATTATGTACTTAGAGTATGCAAAAAGAGATTAAAGGGGCCTTCCAATGTGAACGTCAAAAAAAAAATCAGATTTTTTATTTCTAGGGTACTACTGCATATAATCGAATAAATGTTTTTTCCTCAAAAACATATATTCCAATTGGTAGGTTTTCATGGCGAAAAATATTTACTTATTCAGTCAAACAAAATAGTATATTACGCTTCAAGGGAAGAAATCGCGCGATTTCGCAGCCCCTCCACGAATCGTACTCTATTTTTTCCCGACTTCACTGGAATGCCCCTTTTCCACGCTCATTACTCCCTCTGACGTCACACTTTCCTTCCCGAGGGAGTAATGGAACCGCTGGCGCGGAATGTGGTCATTCCGGTGAAGTCGGGACAAAATACCTTTTCAGCTAATCAGAAAAACCCGTCCATTACTCGATGCCTTCCTCTTAGTCGAAGAGTTTGTAAACAATCGAAAAATGCAAAGCTATTCTCCAACTAGCACATTAGAAGGCCCTCTTAGAATTAATGGAAATTAGAAATAGAAAGCACAGACAAGAATTATTTTAACATTGAAAAACAAACAAATTTATAAAATAGAACTATTAAAATAATAAAAAAATAAAACAGTAACTATTTTGAAAATTATTTACAAGAAGTTTTTGTTCGAGATTAATCTTGTTCACTCTATGCCATTTATAAACGTGTAGATATTGTGAAACATTAAAAATAATCCATATTGTTACCATACAAAATATTATATTTGTAATTTTTACTGAACTTTTAATATTCTACACTCTTAACAATTATGTAAATATTTCAAGGTCAACGTTTCCTATACAAATGGCTTACCAAACCAACATAATATGTTATAAATTTCCAATTTTTTCGAACTCTATACTACGTCTTTGTTGTCTGCAGTGTCAAAAATATTTTCGGAGTTTGATGTACTATTGCTTAATAGCCATTTTAACATGTTTTAAGTAGATATATATTTTTCCCTGAACCACATTTTTTAATCATATTTTTTTTGTGGTGATTGCACCATACCAAAAAAATTAAATACACGCCTTTACGGGCACTGACAGAAAAATGAGTTACCAATCGTACGATTTATGATTCGCTATCCATGTGCATTGTTTTTCTCAAGCATTACACAAGAAAATTGTTAATTCGTACGGATGCACGAGTGTATTCTTGTAAGTAAAATAAAAAATAACTATACTAAATGAGCCATTTCGATCAGTGTGTATAATAAGCCATATCTATATTTTCATTTCATCCCTATAGATTATAATTTACAAATACAAATATATTTGTCGAATGTCTTGCACCGTTATAAAATATTCGCGTCTTCCATAAAATGATTTTATGCAGGATTAGTGTTTGTGCATAAAGACAGTGTATGGAATCTTTGTGGGAAATTTTTCCATAACGAGAATTATTCGAGAAATAAGACACCAGGTGCTCGCCCTGCCACATACGCTATTTATTGCAGGTCTTCAAAACGTCATAACTGTCACTCCTGTATATAGGCGCTACTAATACGGATGTGGCTACCCAGTACATATATGCCGTCTACTCCCAAAACCTGGGGTGTATTAAGTCGTAATTCTCGCTAGTAAAGAGACTCGCGAAACGGTGCATCCGCTTTACGACCGTATTGCAAAACGGGCTGGGACAGCCCGCTACTTTATTATCGTCGGCTAAATTAGAGCGCCTGATCGTTCGTGTGTATATTCGAAAGTACCCCGTGTTGGTTTTCGCGCCTCCCCATGACGAATTACGCCGGAATAACCGGCTTTGATAAATTGTGTTTTTCGTGCCAAATTATCGTCGTTATCATCGGATGTCATTTGTCCGGGTTAATATACACTCGTTCTTTTATGATTACGCAATTTACTTTGCTATTTGGTGTAAGAGACAAATTGCATCGTGCTGGTCCTTCATAAAAGAAATAGTTTCGTGTCATCAAACGAAGATCGCGCTTACCTTTTATTTGCAAGTACAGTTGCAAGGGTCAAGGGTGACGTTGTAAAGATATTGATCATGCCTGAAGTAATTTTGTTCCTGAATGCGTATCGAATGTCAGAATCAGTACATCATGTCAATAATGTAGATACATTTAAGGCAAGGGCTTAATTACTGAAAAATTGTTAGATATTTTTAAAATAAGCATAGCTTTATGTCGAATAAGGCAGTATAACACTTTACTGAGTTTATTTCTTATGTAACATACACTTATTATTCTTTAAAATAAAAGCATTCGTATAAGATCCAAATTAATTGAAATCAAAGGATAAGGGAAAAAATCACTTGCTGTGCAATACGTAACAAGAATTGAAATAATAAAGCGATAAACGTCGAATAAGGAAAAATCTCAATCCATCACTTACCACAGTACACCTGAATTTCTCCGCTGCTTACAATCTTACGCATTGGCTAAAATCGGAACAACTCTGGATTCGTAAGTTAACCACTATGTTAGATGCCTAGCATCGATTCACATAACAATTTCGAACGCGAAATTTAAATTGATAATTTGAAGCGACCTACAGCACATGTTTAAAAAATAACCTGAAAAAATACGACGCATACAACATACTAATTGTTGCAACGCGGGGATTCGTTCATGAATTCTGTGGTGCGTACCCATCCTTCAATTTCTCTATAAAGATCTGTTTCAATAGATAATAATTAATTAACATTGATTCGTTTCCTTTTTTATACGCGGGCACATTTTGTGTTTAACATTGTTTTAACTTAATATTTTCTTACTTTGACTGGGGATAAGGAAGTGACAGTATAATTTAAGTACAATTTAAATTTTTTCTGGGTCGAAAACGACCCTGGAATCGGGATTAAGGATTATAAAACCAAGTGTGAGATGAAATTGATTTCGTGCAAAAAATGTATATGTATTGAAAGAAAAATGTCAGTTAAATAACAAGACAAACATAGATATACGGGAGTTCCTAAGACTTTGATCCCAAATTTGAATTCCGATATTTTAAGTACCGAAATGCAACAAGTTCTTTGATCGAGAAGAAATTGGGACCTCCAGAAATTTTTGTAGTAGATAATATCGACTTTGTATTGATGAGAATTTGACGCCGCATATACAATGCATTACACGCGGGTTCTAAAATGATGAAACGGAAAAGTAGAACATTATTACACTAAAAAAGAATCTACATTAAAAGGGTTCTAATCAAGTCTGCCGATATAGTTGGAATTTAAGCAAAAAATAGTAAATTAAAAATGAAACAATTTTTCAAAATTTGGGCTCTTGAAAGGCATCTCTAATTACTATATGTGGTCTCCGAAAAAATGCCAAAGAAAGTAACTTAGAATCGGCTAAGAATTTTTGAAAATGGGAGATTTCTATTTATTTCCGATAATTATATGTTTATTCTCAATTAATTTCTCTGGAATTTTGCAAGAGGCCGTAGCTAGTAATTAGAATTATCTTTACAGAGACCGTTTTTGTTCATCCCTACCCCTACCCTACCTACCCTACCTACCCTACCTACTTACCCAAAAACCTAAAACTTTTCTACAACTTCTGTGATACTGTTAAGGAGCCCATTTATAGGTAATGTTCTAAATTTTCGCTACAGAGCTCGCAGTTTCAAAAATCAATTGAATTAATCTCAATTTAATTTTTTGGCGTGAACATAAAATTACCATAGGTAGGTAAACGTATCTAATAACACCACCAAATTTTCTATTTAAACATTAATTTTGTGGCGAATTAAAAATGATAATAATAATAACCAAAATAAATAAAAATCGGGAACAAAATTTATCCGTCCTGGATATTGTTCGGCATAGCCTTTATGCTCTACCGCACCTCGGACATCCAGGAACTCTTAAAGACTATTGAAGAAAGGTTTATTATATTTTTAACTTTAGTTATTGAAAATAACCAACTAAAAATTAAGAAAGGGATGAGTTTGCCAACTATAGTGGTATAAGTTTCGGGCCGCTTTGAACCTATACACGCGTAAGAACGTACATGAGTAAGTGCGTGCGTGATGTATGACAGCTTTCTTGATGCCTACATAAATTTATTTATATAGTCACGCCACAACAAAAAAACTGTAAGCAGTACTCTCAAAATATGAATTAGCTAAATATTTAATTATCGAACCACTTTTGTTTATTACTTAGAAGTATTTAACTAATTCAGATTTCGTGCCTTGTATTTTGGAACAACTTTCCGTGTAATTTAATGATGTATATTTTAAAATTTGACATAATTTTACATTACATCTCATCTAAAAACACGTAATCAAGTAAATGTTTGTCCAATGTCATTATAGACTAGAATTGACATCAATCAACTTTATTATTAGCTGGGAGGAGTGTCTCATAGAAATACAATCAAATGAATTACCAATTACGTTAGCGTGGTTCACACTAACTAGTAATATCAAACTAAAGCTATATCAAATCAAGTCCCGATACGTTCCGTTACAAGTACTTCCGGTTGGATCCATCTTGACTACACCTAATACCCTAATCGTACTCCACCTCTCCGAATCAATCATCGTCACATAAATGTCGAAATATCGTTATTTTAAATTAACATCATTTTATTATCATCATTGTAGCCAGCTTTCGAAATTAAATTAAAGTTTGGTGATGAATTCCATAGAGACGTATCACGATTTATTAAAACTTTCGAGAACTGCATGTACATGTTTCTACTTGTACGCGAAAGTGAGTCGAAGTTTTGAAACGTTTTTTCTGCCTCCTCCTCTGCAGTTCACTGGTGAACTTTTAATTTTTTATTAAAGTAGATGATTTTCTAAATTCGTTTATAAAGATGTTTATAATTTAACTTAGCATATTTGTTACAATTTCATTTGATGAAATGTAATATCTGAAATAAATTATATTCTTAGCTTAAATAAGATTTCAAATTACTTATATTAAACTTTAAACTTTATTTTATTCTCGAACAACGAAAATCATTCTTTTGGATTTTATTTCTTATTTATATTTGCGAGACTAGTGTGCGGGAAATGGAGACAAGCGATCAGAAATAGTATATTACTCACCAAGGGAGGCAAAATAAAGAATGTCTCAGACTGCGTGTAATTTTTATCCGAGCTGAAGCCGAGGGTGAAAAACATGTAGTCTGAGGCATTCTTTTTTACTTCCAGGGGGAAGTATATGATTTTTCTTCACGACAGGGAGGAAAAGAAGTAACTTTTTCGTCCCAGTGTGATGAAAAAACTATTTTTGTTTTAAAAATAAAAATCTTGTTTTCCGTAACAAGATATTAATTTATTCTTTTATGATTTTTTTACATCAATTTATTATAAACCAACATAATTATAAACAACAGGCGAACTGATCAATTTTGTAGAATTACATAGAAACGCTGTAAAAATAACCAATTTAGCAAATTTTCCAACAACTGCAAGGTCATTTTGTCAGATTCGGACCATTATTACAATTCCCTCAATTTTCAAATTTTTACTTGAAATGTACAACTTTTTCCCCACAAAGTACTTTCATTGCACTTGTTTTGTAGGTAAATAATCCGTGGTCGAGGAAATTTCTCGACGAATTAAGGAAAGACGAAAAAAAATAATTTCCCCTTTTTATTAAAAAAAAAAAACTAAGAACAATTCTGGTAATTTTACAGTAAGTAACAGTGAATGAAAGAATACGAAGAAGTAGAGGACTAATAGTTAAGTGAAAGTCTTAAAAAGAAGAAAAAAATACCAACACTACTTTTAAACGTCAATAACTATTTTCTCTTAAATTTTTAAAACTATAATTAAAATAATATTTAAAATATATCTATTCAACGATGTACAGCTATTATTATTTGAATCGTTGTTTATGTTTTTAGAAACATAGTATTACCACTAGTCAATAAAATATCTCTACGAAAGAGCAACTTGTTGGGTCTAACAGAAACATACGGAATATAGAAAGTCAAATAAAAGTTAACAGTGCTTTTTGTTGCCCGTATGTGGGCGTACTGGCGTTAAAGTCTCGCAGTAATGTTAAAAGCACATTTTAACGCAAAACAATAGTATTGCGGGTCGGTTTCGCTGAACAGAGCATTATCAACATATGGTAAATGGAAAGTTATAATACCACTTTTTAACATAACAGTACCTCGTAAAAATAGAATAGAAAAATTTTACCAGCTTCAAATTTACGGCTTCTATATAAATTTGATAAAATAATATGTGACAATGTCTACACCGGCTCTAAACTACTCTAATTTAAGCAGTATCGAGTATTAAAACTTGGTTGAGAAAAGTTTATTTCTTAATATTACAATTTATTTGAATGGTTCACCTTATGTAATCTCTAGGTTAATCAATATTAGATATTTTCTATACAACATTTCTGCGCCAAAAGCTTAAAACACTGCTGTTGCAACACTCCAAACCACTTTGCGTGAAATAGGTTTCAAAGGTGCCTGCATATAAACTTCATTAGGATTAGGAATATAGAAGAAAGAGCGAATTTAGTAGGCTTATGTAATATAGAAGACTAGGTATGCAAATAGAAGGAACGAACAATACGTAGAATTCCTTATGACCGATAATAGTAGGAGGCAGAGAGGACAATCCAAGTGCCGGACCTTCGAGTAAATATATAAACATCTGTATAAGCATATTTAAAAAATTAAAGGCTTTAATAAATCGCCTAAATTACAGTGGGAATCGATTGAAAAAAAATTGTTATTTCTGCATAATCTACATAATCTGCATGAAAAATATGCCCGAGAAAGAAAATCGCCGAAACATAGCGTATTGTATCGCTTGTGATCGAGGTGTTCACTTGAGTTGTGTCGGAGCAAACCGGAACACTTTCACGTGCCTTAATTTATTTTATTCATTATAACCTAGATAGTCTTTCGTTTTCATTAACAAATAAACGTTTTCCAGCAATAATTTTAATTCTTTAATCGATTTACAAGACTGTCCAATAATACCCCGAGATTTTTTTAAATGTCAAAAACCAGTTTTTTGCGCCAACTGATACAGAGTGTACAATTTTCAACAATTAGGTAAAATTGCTGTAACCAAATGAAAGGTTATTTATAGTACCACAAAATCAGGCCTTTAAATTTTGAGAAAATAGTTCTTTTCGGTCCTAGGCCGTAAAATTTTAAGGCCGAGGAGCGAACACTATTTTTTGATACACTGTTCGCAAAGTAGGCACTTTACCGACTGTATTTAGTCCATAAAGTGCCGAGAGCAGTCCGTAAAATCACACTTTACGGACACGTGTATCAAACAGCGATTTTTATAGAGTTTCTGGACAATATAAAAATGTGTCCAACAATACCCCGACCACCCCTATAGTTAGAAAAATAGATAACTTAATTTTAAGAAATTCAGTAAATATGACGCCACGGTCTCCATTTTAAGAATTTTCGGAAATTATACTACCAGAACATTTTTCATGCCTACACCCATAAAATATTTCATTTTTGTATATGATTCGGTAACATCGACCTCAGTTTTGATATAGTTGACGTGGAATGACTCGTATAGTTTATGCATAATACAAATAGTTGAATGGTTTTTCTATATGTACTCGTGAAATTTCACTTGTTATATGGATTGAGATTAAAAAATCTAGGGTGAATTCTTATCTGTTTCAGTAAAAATGTAGATCAGATTTAAATATTTACTGTAGGTTTGCTTACATAGATCATTTCATATTAATACTGTCAAGAAGAAGTAAAAAACATCTTATATATTACATAAAAATTAATAACTGCTTCAATTACATTTAAGTCTTACCCAAGGTTTAGCTAGGTAATTTCACAAATGCATAATAATCAATGTCAGGCGGATTTGCCATCTGTGCTTGACGCGTTGGTTATATGCACTGCTTTATTGCACTTTTGCCATTTGCTTCACGCGGTCCGTCAAAAGTATTGAGCTTTTCTGATATTTGGCTCGTTTATCATTTGTGTAATATGGATATAGAAAAACATACCCAATCGCAATAAGGGTTATTACGCACGCGACGGTAGTGAATGGAATTTCACATTAGTGTTTATATTTCACTGAGACTTCGACAGGTAATACCGATAATATTAACAATATTAATAAAATTTTAGTCTCTTCGCCAATTTCTTTGCAAAAGGAACAAATTTTCTGTGGAATTTTCTCTGCATGTATATTAATGTTACGGACAGAATCGACATTTTACCGACTGCGGTACCTGGCGTAGGTTTTTTCCCACAAAGGTGGTTTTCTCTACGCCATTGCACGCCCGAATGGGGGTACTTCTTAAAATGAAGGTATCCTGATAGGAAAATTATTTGAAGGCCCTTCATACTGGTGACGATCTCGATAAAATTATTTGTAATTCGAATAGTATAATATCGATATACAGGGTGTCCCAGAACTCCCGAATAATATTACAGGGGGTGAATCCTAACATCATTTTGAGCAAGAAAGTTTCATACCAAAATTGGATCTGAAGCTCAGAATTTGAGTGGCGAGCCATTGAAGTTTAAAAAAAAATAATAGTTTTTTTGCAATAACTCGGCTGATTTTAGTGTTACTTTAGCGAATGATGACTGATTTTGAAGGTTTTTTATAGCGCTACAATTTACCTCATAGAGCATATGACCTGCAATGTATATTTCGCCAGTTCTCGACCTAAAAAGGGTAAAAATGTTTTTTTTTTTCAGTTTTTTGCGTCTAACTCATCATCAACCGTAAAATGCTAGCGAAATGTCATATAAACAACGTTGGAGAGCTTGAAAGGGCGAAGAATTCGCCCCCTCATATGTTTCGTTTTGATAAAAATTGAGTCCGTGGGGAGACGTTAAAAATCAGAAAAAAGGCGAAAAATGGATGTGGCATTGTTGAAGCGTGTTTTTCGTCTATTTTCTGATTTTTAACGTCTCCCCACGGGCTCAATTTTCAGCAAAACGAACCGTATAGGGGGGGGGGGGCAAATTCTTCGCCTTTTCAAACTCTACAACGCTATTGTATATGATATTTTGTTAGCATGTTACGGAAGTGAGTTAGACGCGAAAAATTGCAAAAAAGGCCATTTTTACCCTTTTTTAGGTCGATAACTGACGAAATATTCGTTCAGGTCATAGGCTTTACAAGGTAAGTTGTAGCGCTATGAAAAACCTTCTAAATCAGTTATCATTCGCTAAAGTAACACTAAAATGAGCCGAGTTATTACAAAAAAACTATTATTTTTTTTTAAACTTCAATGGCTCGCCACTCAAATTCTGAGCTTCAGATCCGACTTTGGTATAAAAATTTCTTGCTCAAAATGATGTTAGGATTCACCCCCTGCAATATTATTAGGGAGTTTCGGGATACCCTGTGTAAAATGATGTTGGAGTCTATTTAAATGTTCGAGAAATTGAAAAGTCGATCAAATTTGCGCGTTTTATTTACAAGCCCCTTTCATAAGTCGTAAACTATTCTTTGAAATTAATAAATCCTGTCGACGATACTTTGAAATGTGCATATATGTATTTTCGAAATAAAGGTGAAAAGCATCCAAAATGGCGATTCGAACACGAGAAAACCGTTGAAAAGAAAAGGAATTCTTTACTTGAAAAAGGACATTCGGAAAAATATCATTTAACAAAAAGTTGTTAAAATTGATCAAAGAACACGCTGAATTTTGTAGAAAATTTGTTTAATGCTTTTTAAAAAGTAGTTTATTTACATTTTATGAATTTTGAAACATTGTAAAAAATATTCAAAACATCTACCATCAAAATAAATAAAAAGTAAGTAACGTTTGAAGAAGAATTGTTCGACGATTGTTTTTGTATTTGAGCTGCCATTTTGAATGCTTTCACCTTTATTTTGAAATACTTATATACATGGATGGGAAATGGATCAATTCGAGTTCGAACTACTTTGTGCAACATTTTTGTTATAATATTTTAATTATAAGTTATAAAAATAGAAAAGTGCAACCTACCTCCGCATTACATAAAACAAAAGATTAACATTTTAATAGCCATAAAATATATTAGTTTTTTGGTTATTTTTATTTGAAGAATAAATTATAGACATCGTGAAAAATAATATTATTTGGCATTGGAGAATCCTTCGAACTCTTCTTCAGAAACGCAAACCCGCCAGTTCGAATTTGCTGGGTCTAGTATCCGCGGATTTTCTGAAATATTATTCTTATATTACGCGGCCTCTGGCGGGCCGAGAGTGGAGCCGATAATAATTCTAATGAAGAAGAAGTCCCATTCATCTGGCGTTCACGTCGAGAACTGACAAAACAGTTGATACTCGGAGATAAAGCCCTGAAAATATGAATAGGGCGGTAGGTGGGGGAGAGAAGCCCCGGGAAAAAGAGAAGGTAAAGAGAGACAGGAAATGAGAGGCATATGCATATATCATTAGTGGGAGAGAGATGTAGAACGTGTCAACAAAAGAGTTCTTGAAAGACTAGATGTAAAGAGAGAGGCAGAGAGAGAGAGAGAGAGAGAGAGAGAGAGAGGACGAGAGAGGAATAGAAAGAGACAAAGTTCGTGAGGGGTCGGTTGAGAAAAGTGCGCCTGGGAAAAGAGTAAAACCGCACGGCTATGCGAGAAATGTCCGAAACGATTCTGATTTATAGCGTAGTGAAATCGAGCGAATAAGCCCGTACTTTTTTGTAAGGTGACAATCATCGCCGGCGTTCGGTCCGCTGCGTATGAAATAGTATTTTCCGCTTTGGTTAGCGCATTTTTTAACTGGAAAAAAATCGCTAAACTACTCCGGTGCTGACTAAATTAGCCTCTCGAGGCATAATCCGGTGAGATATGAATGCATTGTACGTTCGTGAGACCGTGGAATGACATTATTCCCGATTCGTCGCAGAAAACTGTTCTTTTGCATCAGTCGATATCGTATAACGAGTTTCACTCGCACTAGATGGCGCCAATTTCCTCACCATCCGCAAGTGATAGAAACCCAGCCAATGTCGTAATTTATAAGTCACATGCGACAAGTTCCGTAATTCATACTTATTTTTAATAAACCCTTTGTAAGTTTTGAAGGTAAATATTGATTTGTATGTAAGGCAATATAATCAATAACTGTTTGAATTAAGCATTAAAATCCTGAATTATGTTACTTTTTTAACAATTTACATTTACATTCGTAGCTTATTTATAACATGACAATTTTCAAACATCTAACAAACATTGAACGGTTAGTACATAAATTGATGACACCGGGTGTGAAATTTCAGTTTATCCATTGCAATTTGCAAATAGCATCGGTTTCAATCACGTTATATATGTATATATTCCGAAATAAACTTTGCCCGACGATGCACGCGCCACGTTGGCAAACAAGATCGTAAACACTAAAATGTGAAAAAGTCGATCTGCAGCTGTTGCGCAGTATGTAAAATTCAGCGTATGAAATATATTATGTTGTAATACCTAGCTGACTGCCAGTCAATGAAGATTATAAGCAACACGTTATGATTAAAATTAAAAAGTAAATTCGACTGTCACGTCATGAATGGTAATCCTTTGTTCATAGCCGGACAATATCGTTATAAATTCGTCTGGATTAATAATTATTATTTTCTCTGGGAGATACAATGTCCGTCGCCGGAATTGTCCCCGACGCACCTGATATGGAGTTGTTTCTGATTTTAATTTGATTTAAATTACTGAGTTTTTAAACTTCGGACATAGTTTTGCGAGGCAGTCTACAAAATATGTGCCATACGTAACTCGAGATATAGGAACATAAAAACTGTTAAGAGTAATTGTCAAACACATACCCATGTAAATCATACAAAAATGTCAAGTGAATAATAAATTAAAACCGTCGGAATCTGACAATCCACCAGGTAATAAAGCATAATGCAGGTACGACAAAGAGATAGGCAGTAAATTTTATATTAGGTGAAACGACCAGTACTTTCTTACCATTTTACAGTAAATTAATCTTACTTAAATTGTGTATAATTTCATGTAACATTACAAAAGCCTTTCTACTATTTCGGTTTTGGCGTACACCAAGTTCACCGAAATACCAATTAACAAAAACTCAGAAAACAAAACAATATGATAACCATTATAACCACATGCGACAATTTCTGAGTATCGCCATTCGATTGGAATGATTAAAAATTTCATAAAAATAATTAAATCCGCGAAATTTTTATATTTACATTTTTACCGGCTGTAGAGAGATGTTATAGAACAAAAAGTGTGCAGAATGACAAATTAAAAGAAACCGTTACCGAAACTTTTCAAAACCATTTGTCAGCTATAAACTTTTTTCTAAAGTAGGGTATTTATGATTAAAAAAGTTATAAATTTATAAAACTAGTAAAAAATAGACATAATTTCGTCATTATATATGCTACATACGTACTAGTTACGATGGTCCAAAACCATGTGCCATCATAAAGCAGGTTATTTAAGACTAAAATTTTAAATATATAATCTCGTAATTTGTTATATAAAAGTTTTAACTAATTTTGTGCAAGATTTTGAATATTTCGTTTTTATAACTTACAAAGTTTGTATAAGATATAAGTAAAAAAAATGACAAAAAGACATAAAAACAATATTTTGGACTAACATCCAAGTCCACATGGTCAGAATTAAAAATATTTTATTATTAAAAAATGGCTAAATATTGTTGAAATCCTATGTTAAAATATCACATTTTGTATAATACAAAACATAAGTTATAAAAACTAAATGCTTGTATGAAATTATATAAAGTATTTTATATAAAAAATAACAAGATTGTACACTTAAAACTTTCTTGGTCGTAAGTAACCTGGTTTCGGAAAGCCTTGATTGATGGAACGTGGTTTTGGACCATGCTAACTAGTACTTAGGTAAAATAAGCAATTACGAAACTGGTCGAACCCAACGTCGAATCCAACATTTTTTGACACCAGTGAGCTCAAAATTGACTCCAACAGATTTTGAGTGCAACATAAGTAAGAATTATTCAAACAATTATAAGGAAATATTTTATTTTCATATTCAAGTCAAGTATATATTTACTTTCTATTGTTCAAACTAATGTGTACTTGAATAATCAAAACAGTAAATATTCGAATAATCGTGTCATTGTCACTTTTCGTATATCCGTAGGATATCATATATTGCAACAAGTGTGGGTACTTCACGCTTGCAATTAAATTTCATATTCAATTTTGTATACGTCGTTATAGTAAGATAGTTAACTTGCTTAAATCGGATACAAATTATTTGTATCCATAATCCTGAACAGAATAATTAAAAAATAATTCGTTTGAAAGTGAAAACAAGTTTGCATTTTAACCTAATTGCCACAAAGAAGGAAAGCGGATACATCTGATACAAATAATAATATTATTGCAAATATTAATGTGTAAATAGAACTGCCAAGTGTCAAGATTGGAAAGCAACTTGTTTAGTTAATACATTAATACATTAAGTAAATACATAATTTAAAAAAAATACATCCAAATAAAATTATTTCTACTTTTTTTCTGTTCTGGAGAACCACGTTGCTTAGAATCGACTGTACGCATATTGCAGTAATCAAACGCGTAAGAAAAGGAGCGTCCCAGTAGTCGGCCGAGTTTAATATATAATAATAAATCTCATGGAGATATTCCGGTATTTATAGAAAGCTAATTTTTATTTCAATTTTTCAGATTTCCCGCACATTTAAAATTATGCTTCTGAATAGTTAAAACCCCGTTTTTTCGAATACCGAAACATGTTCGGTTACCGGAACGTTTACCTTGTATATACTCGTACATGCTGGTACAAAGTAAATTTAGCTTGTCGAGAGTTTTTCACTAAAGCATTCATACAAAATGCGCCTCTATTCAACGAGATATGCCGCGCATTTGAAACGGACAGGCAAAAATTCGTCCGCAAGAACTTGCTGGAGCAGGACTCGTAGTTAATTACTAATTATTGAAGACAAGCTCATATTTTATCTAGAAACGGCACGCGAGCGCGCGCGCTATTTGCTTTTGATTATCCACGTTCCCCGGTGTTTGCACTGCTATATATAAAAGCTACGCGTGGAATACTTGCCGGAATACTCGTTGCTCTCTGATGTTTAAGTTGACGCGCCTATGTTTGGCGATATGACGTCACCCCCTGCGACGGACTTATTATCGTAATCAACGTTGTATCCAAATATTATTATTGCATTCTTTCTTTGCAATTATCTCATTTCGTTCCCATTCCAAGTTCAGTACTTGAAATTCAAGATTTAAAGTACCAGATTTCACATTACTCACTAATAAATCACTGAGATGGTACTGGCCGATTTTTCGCGGTCTCTTCATTGAGGCTGACGAACTAAACCGCATAGCGACGCACCACACATCTGGTGCCTCCCACCACCCTCAGTGCCAATTCTCACGCATATTTCTCTACAATCTGTCCTCCCTCTTAAACTGCGCAATGTCAACGGATTTTGATGAGGAGGGAAGCAAACTTTTTCTTATTTATAATACTAACAATAACTAAATTATCAAGCTATTTTACAGTAGTCTGTTATAAATACTATTATTCAAGATCTTAAAATCATTTACATAAAAATCGAGTCACGTTTTTTATTTTAGAGTTATGATTTTTTGAAAAGTTTTAATTATAATCGTACGTGTAGTTTTCAATAATACACGGTCGAATACAACAGTGAATTTTGATATAACAATCGGAATATCAATCATTTAAGAGGCTATTTTAATAGAAGATTCAGCATCCCTCTAACGGTGAAATTAACACAAGAATATCTAATGCAAATATAATCAAAATTTCTTGAAAAAAAAAAAAAATTGATAAGAAATAATGGAACTGCGGACTATTTCAAACTTTCATTTTTAAGCCGACGATGTCTAAATATTTTAAATTTATCACGTTTTACTTTCGGTCTTTGGAAGAGAATACTCTAAAGACGTTTTATATCAATTTATTGTGTGTATTAAACGTTTTTGTAATATGTACAATAAAATATATAGAATTATATGTGTGAGTTTTTGGAATACATTCCACTTCGATCAGTCATGATCTTTAAGTTTAAAAGATTTGTATAATAAAAGTATCATGAACAAAGTATTTTTTCTTAAGGGCGTTCTCCAGCAAAAAAGAGATGGAGTTAATAAGCGTATGGGTTACTCACTCGCTCTCTTGTATGCGCAGAAGCGCGAAATCGAAACTACTGCGATGGTTCATAATAACTTTTGTTATTGTGGCTTGTGTTTTTGAATGTAATGTCATCGATTTAGACCGTTTCAGAAAAAAAAATAAAATTTTCGAGGTAGACCCTGAAAATTTAACGCGGATTTTTACTATACTGAATTTTTAATCAGTGATAAAGAATCGAAATAAACGTTTTAGCAATGTTTCAGGGAAATCTGTAGTTTTTCATTTTCTCCGGGACCGTCCTTAACTAAATGTTTCAAAACATGACACGTTGTGTAAAGATGTAGGAGAAGTTGTCAACCAACTGTTATAAGCGTGTAACTTAAAACCACTTTAATACCTTCTTTTCATATAACACGCGAGAGTTAAACCACAGCATTTTACTTTTCAGTGCTTTAAAATTCGAACTGCAGAATATACATCCGATATGACTAAAAACTCGCCTCCATATTTTTTCGCAGAGTTGGTCTTATAAAAAAGAAAAGCAACGGAAATGAGGGAATCAGTTGCCTTGAAATGTTTGATGCTCGTCAGTACTTTTGCAAACTATCGGTATCTATAAAACTCACTAGAGTTTCTGCGGTTCATGAGAGGAAAAATATTGAGTTTTTAAACGCGGCGAATACTTCTCCGCCGTGAAATGAGTTCCAGATACTTTGTTGTTTAACTACTTATAACTTAATTACATTTGTTTAAATATTATGAGATTCTGATTGCTATAACTGAACATTGAAAATCATGTATACGACTTCTAGTTTCAGATAAATTTCTGGAATATTATGTAGAAATAAAACCTTCATTCTATTTTCTACATTCCAGAACTTTTTAGAAATACAACTTGGGTTTATATCATTATTTTTGACATTGCTGCAGTTTTTCCTTATTACAGAAATTAGACATGCAGTGCATATTTCTTCCTGATATTGCATTTTTCAATAAATATTTTAAAATTCTATTTCTCTGTTTTTTCGTTCTTAAACGACGCGTGATGGTGTACGATTGATGTAATAGTATATCATCGTTATAAGTATCAGGACCAATCTTATTACAGGTCGAAGGAGATTATTAGAGATGAAGAGAGACCGCAGATGAATTAGAGCGAACCTTTTTTATTTTAGTTCCAGTTAACTATATATGAAACCAATTAACCTAGTAAGGAACTAGTTGAATTTTCCATTTGATGTAACCATTAAATTAAATACATTTATTAAAGAACGTTACTTAACTTGCGAATAATTTATTTCTTTTTTTGTAAAGTTGTTTATTTCGTTATTTATTAAGCGCTTTTACTGAAACGTACATTACTGACAAATATTATAATTTTTCAAGTTGATGTAAAGGATTGGAGTTGATTCCTCTTACTTTAACTTTTTTTTCGTATAAATTATCGTAAAATAGAACGAGATAAAATTGTAAGTGGAATCCAATTCTTCTTTCACGACAAAAAGTATGAAATGCGTTCAGTCATTCAAAAATCGTGAAGATTTACGTCACGTCGTTAAAAGTTTTAACGACTCCGATGCTTCGCATGATGCGATTTCTCGGGTTGAAATACGTAGTTCCTTTCACTTTATGGGGCACCTGCTGCAGTACCACCTTCAATATCCCGTATCATAGCATTGCAACCCATTTTTAGCGAAACGCGTCCGAGTTGACGCCTTAGAGGGTTCAAGAAAAATTCTCAGCAATCGCTTATTACGTTCTTCTTATACAAGTACAAAGAAAAATAGATGTCCCAACAAAGACGTAGTTGCGCTTACTAATGATTTTGTATGCCTAACTGCTTATTTGTTGGGGTAACCAACAATAATTTTTTCGTGTAATAGTTTCAAATTTTCAGCGACCGTATCGGTTCTTCGTCAAAATTTCACTCGTATCAACTCACGAGCCACCTTATTTTCGTCACGACTTAATCGGCACGTCTCACCTTTCATCCATTCCAACGTAGAACTTAATTAAACACAATACCAGGAGATCAAGCTGGTATTCTCATGTCGAATTTAACACGTCATGCCGTAACTCTACGTTCCGCGAGTCGAATATACATGCAAATTTCTAACGGATAGGCAAGGACATTTCAGATGAAGCTACACGTCACATCGAGGTAACGGTAACTAGGAAACGAGCCTGTAAACCGCAGGAACGATGGACCTTCTACCTTATTCCCAGAGGCATGCACGACGTGAAGATTCGAAATAAGCATCACTGAACATTTCCGAACAATTCCACCTTTCCCGACATCTATGCTACTAATCGACTCTAGATTCTACAGGCAAAGCCAATTATTTGAGATTATTTGAGGACTGTTACCTGTATTCTGTCCTGCAAAGACATTTAATAAAAACAGCTTTGAACAATGTTACCATGATATAATGTTACTAGATTCGCTAAAGATGGGTTTGATAGAAGTACTAATTTACATATTTCGTTTGAATAGCCACATTCATTATGAAACCGCGTATTTCTATGTCTCACCGGCTATTGTCAACCGGTGAAAAATGCGTCTTCCGAAGACTTCCCTGAACGAGATTTTCATCGAATTGAAACGAGTGATGGCTAAAATGGCAGGTATTTTTAATACCAATAACTTTGTCAATGGCGGCAAATTGCTATCTATTAAGCAAAACAGAATAAATGAAATAAACTGCAAAACCGACTGTTACTACTTAGGATGGGTCGGTTCGAGCGCTCGTGCCCTTATTGCACCGGACCCCTCAATTGCGCCCTTGGCACATAATTTACTAATATTCACCGCTATAGAGAGCGGACTACTGTAATGTTGTATCTCATTAAAAGAGGTGATTCATAATGATTCGATTCATACATATATTCAAATTGTAAACCACATTCAAAAACGTCCAAAGTATCAAAGATGCATATTGTATGTAATTGAAGAATCATACACATTAGCTATTTAGTATAGCAGTAATAATTATCCCCCTAAGAGGTACCCGAATAGTCCGAAACGTTGGGAAAATATCCTATAACCTTGCAACCTAATGTTACATATGTAGGTACAAATGTCTGTTAAATCATTATTTTCACCAGTATCATACACTTATTTTGTTGTAGGTATATTTCTCTTTTAATTATTATTTAATTATTCTTCCTATTGCCGAAAAAAATGTACTCAAGTGAACGCACCGTACTTTTGAACATCATAACCCCATTTTAACCTATACTTTTCAACATTATGTTTTACTTTTTCTTCTTATTTCGCAGATCATAAGAATGAGTGAATATAAAAGAATAAGTGACAGAAAATTTGCCTTTTCTGCAGAGATTGTAGGAGAAATAAATATATAAAAGTAGATACAAAATAGAAAAAAGAATTAACCGAATAATGTGAATATGTTAACAAATAACGTCCCCGTAACCAGACAAATTATTACTAAAAAATATTTCTGAAAAGTGTATTCACATTCATGATAATTGGGACTTGCTTAATAATTCTATTCGACAAATAAACTGCTTTGCATGAATCACACTGGGCCGAAAACAATCATTGGGCAAGAGCAATTTCATCGTTTTCCAAAACTTTGGATCAATCAATATTCACATGGATTTCATTCAAATTTATATTTGCACAGATAATACCAATTAATATTGAATTGAAATATTGTATAAAACGAGTAGAGATATGACGGAACAACCAGAATACGGTATCTCTCCATGAATTCCTTTCACTTTGCCTACTCCTAAAATTTCATGTTTCGCGACCATCATTATAAAAAATGTTTGCGAACACAGACACTCAGTTATCGAATTTATTTACGAATTTTGTATTAGCTAAGGATTAATTGTTTTCTCTTTCCAGAGCGGTGAACGGAAGCCCTTTTTGGACTACGGTGAACTTCTCCGGCAAGTGGATTTATATCGATCCCAACGTTGGTTTATCATGTCATTGATGGCAGCACGTCGACCAGAATGAATCCATAGGGACATTATTGTTCGGGCTATTTATATTATAATTTTGATTGTTTTTTTTTATTAATTGTTGGCCCCCCTCCCCTGACTAACACTTTAAATAGAAATTCCTTTGGGACTAACACCTTCTTCCTTTCTTTGTTTTCAGTGCCGGATCTTGGGAAGGAATATTAAAACAACTCCTCCAAACTATTCAGAAGGTGGTGTCGTCGCTCCCTATCATCCCTAACTTATACTTTTCGATCTCTTAATTAATCCGCAAACCTAATATTTGCAAATTCAAATTACAATAAATTCAATTTTTCCTCAATACATTTGTAATTTCTTTTTTTTCTTTTGTTTTGAACCTTTTTATATTTATTGCTCCCGTCCTTTTGCATTGACAGCTGTCCCCACAAATTTTCGAACTCTGGATTGACTCTCACAGTCTATCCAATCTTTTCGTGGTCCTGTTGAGGTAAGGTTATTTGCACAGTAATAATTGTAAAAATCCTTCCTCGCAGCCATAACATATCTCATTCGCCGGATTAATGAAATCAATAATTATTTTCGTTTTACATTTAGCGAAGTTAGTTCCTATTTTCTATTATCATTATTAAGATTATTGTTAAATGTTTTTGTAAATCAACGATGTATAATTATCATGGTTGGCTAAAGATAATTTATATCCCGTGCCATTAATAAAGAAACTAGCAAACTAAACTAATAACTAGATTTAAACTAGTTATGCACTCTCTAAATTAGAATGCGCTACAAATCTAATATGAAAAAGTGGGATACTATAAAATAGTCCTTACTTATTAATAAAGTTCTGCTCATCTAAAAATGGAAATTGAAAGTTTTAGATTAGCAGTTTTTAGAGTTAGTTATACATTAACAGTTTTTCAATATTTATTAGTAAAAATTATTACTAATTGAATTAGTGACCGACTTTTCTTTTTTTTTTTAATTAGTCATTTTTATTGATTCTATCCAATAGTTCATGAAAATGCAGCAGTTCAATAAAATTGAATGCATTTTCGTTTATAAATGTTTGAACTGTAACGAATTTTAATGGCTATAGAAATCATTAGAAATTTTTTTTTTGCATACATCCAATTTGCGGTATATTATGAGCCCTTTTGTTTTCAAATATTGCTAAATAACAGGAGTATCTTCTTTTTTTATTCAGAATTAACGATGTTTTTCATAGCATACAAATGACAAAATCGGCAACTAAAATTTTGAAAAGCCATTTCTTCCATTCGAATCAGTGGACGTTGTCAATTCCCAAAAAAAAATGAAAATAATTATTAAATTTAATTTATAAATAAATATTTACGATTATTGTTCAGTCTATATAATATATTAGATTATTAAATTACATTACACTTTAATTAAACAGAATATTTTCTGTTAGTTAACGAGAATGTAGAAAAAGAAAGAAGTGGGTTAATGTAATCAGAAAAAAATATAGAAATTATAGTTGTAACGTACAATAGTAGAAGAAGTAACAACGTGAAATGTTCTCCCTGCAGTATGCTGTTTTTACAACTCAAAAAATTGCAAAATATAACATGCAATAAATATTTTACTATAAGCGGTTATTTTCATTTAATCAATTTTATTACATCTATTTTATTCCTATGGAATATAAAGTGACTATTTAATAGTTAAAGTGCGGTAGATTTGAGATTATGTATGATACTTCATATTCGAGCATTGGAAAATAGTAAACGCAACAATATTTTTGTGCTATTTACTACAGACATAGTTAATTTATCATATAATTTATCATAAACATCGCCATCGAATTAACAGAAATTCTATTTTCACCATCGTTTATCATTTAGGAGAATTAATCCTACTATTCGGTAGACTAAAAAACTATTCGTAATATATTAATTTTTATCATACATATAGTGAGACGAAATCCGTTTGAGATGCGTTACTCTTGCACCAGCATGCCAGTGTTGCAAGAAACACAAGTTGGGATGTGGAAATTTCGAAAAAATTGACCAAAAGTTCCTTGGAAGAAAAGTCTAAGAAACAAGATAGCAAGGCGTGAGTGTCACGTTGTCCTCACGTTTGAGATCTCGCTTATGAGTGCTTATATGAATGCATCAGAGTTCAGGAATGAGTAAAATATACGGGATTGGATTGCACAGGCATAGAAAATATCCGCTTGTACGCACAAATGATACATTCGTGATGTTTGTAATGATCGGCTAATAGTCTTGATGGGCAACCCATCGACGTCAGGTGGAATGCCTGTGCGCCAAGAAGAGTTACGATCGTCATCTGATAGGAGGATACAAATAGCACTCACATGGAGCGCAGACGTGCGATTTAATCTCATTTGTGAGTTTCATTATTATTTATTCTGAAAGAAAATTTAGATATACCCACACTGGGAAAAATTCTTTTGTTATAGTTAATGTAAGTTAATTTTAATATGTTTGTAAATTTAATAAATTTCAAGGCTCTTACATTCCCTGTAAAACTATAACAGTAGCTGTAAAGTCAAAAACGGCCGATAACTTTGAGATGAAAATACCAGCACTCATTCAATGAGCGTTCGTTATCTATTAATTAACCTTACATTTAATTCTGTCGTTTGAACTGCGCGTATCAACAACGCGTCGAAAAAAGCAGAACTTATTGTGGACTAAATGTTATCATTTTTAATTATTTTCAACTATTTCTCATTATTTTTGAAGTAAATTCCGGTAAATTTTAATTGTTTAGGGTACTTGCTCGATCGCGATGAATACCCTGGGCTTCTTGAAATCCCATCAAACAAAGATAATGATTTCGTTAATACATAATTGTCCATCAAATTTGCACCAATTCGCAATCAATAAAGTGGGGATATCTCGTTACAAGAACCACCATTTCAAAAATCCAAGCATCGTGTGTAGACTCTGGTAACACGAGTCCACGTTAATGCATTTCTCAGCAAATTGGATTAAAATTGTCAATTCGTTCTTGACAGGCTGCGGATGACGCAGGCGGAAATTGAATCGAAATTCGGTATAAATTAGCTACGTGCGACTTGCAATTTAACTCGGTGCACGCAACGCCGGGCTCTTCTATCCCGTCAAGAAATTCCGCTTGAGATAACTACCGGAGCGACCCTCCGCTACTCCCTAAGCCTGCTTGCTCTCTCCTCGACGCGGACGTCACGTGCGTAACCCATTGTCTCTCGAGCTTTGTGCGGGTGTTCAAAGCGTCAAACTCCTTCGACTAATTATTGCCGAAGGTATAAAGCCGATCTTAAGACGAGTCAGGTGGTAGAACAGCCAGACGAAACTACACAAGGACCGATGGACCTGCCCCTATCTTCCTATGGTACAGTTAAATTAATAAGCGTGCTATCAGCGCGATCCCCATGAAATAACCCCGTCGACGTTACGATATATCCCCTTGCCACGTAACCTTTCCTAGATCCCGCATGTCGGGTTTCGTGAGGGGGGCAGGAAGCTGTGCGTGATGCGCAGAATTCGTGGATGAGAATTCAGAATTCTGAATCCATGGGGGGAGTAGTAGTCGCACAATGCCGGTCGACGCTACTATCTACGTCAGCCTGGCCGACACGACCGATAGCAGTGAATGTGGTAAACGCATTTGAATCCATTCCGATTCATTTCGTTCAACCTGCATCCTCATACCATATTTTCCTCCCTCCTGCCGCATTTTCCCATCCACCAATTCCCCTTCGCGTTTTCCGACTCCGTTTGAACTTTCCATCCTCTCGTTATTCTTCCTCATCCTCGCTGTTCTCTTATTTTCATCGGTCTACGAGCTGGTAATGTCACTACTTTATTTTCCGTTCGCCGCGAAAATTTCATTTTTAACCTCATAAGCATCCTTCGCGGAAAACACGTTTGCGCATGGATCACTTCCGCGGTGAATAATGCACCACAGCGGAGCCGTTTGTTACGCGGCTCTTATTAATTTCGATTAAATTCTGTATTCCGTTTTAAAAACGGTGCTGCGTTTTATTCTGTTTGCGATAGTGGCACGTTCTAACTTAGAAAAACACCACGGTTGGCTATTAAATCATGATATCGCGATGTCCTTTCGATTTTATATATAATTTTTGATACAACATTTGTATACCGGTCGAGACCAAATAATATCATGGTTGACAACGACTAATAAAAATTAATAAACTGTATTTATGATGAAAAATTATTAACAAAAACTAAACCATTTACGTGGTTTATGTTAAATTAATTTCTTTTAATATGAAAGATATTTCGGTTTAGCCCTTTAACGCCGGGACGGACACTTTTTTTCGTTCATTTTTAACTTTAATTTTCTCGGCGATTAAGAATGTAAAAAATCCTTCAGGAACCATTTCTTATGTATTTGACCTCGCTCTGGCAGAGTCTGCAATCAAAATTTTAAAAAAATGAACTTTCAATAAGTTACAGCCATTTTTTTAAAGAAAAATCAACATTTTTGACAATTTTCTTTCAGAAATGAATTTTGTTCATAAAGCAGGTCACCAGGCACTGTTTCACCTGAAAATATCGCGTCCGCAAGCTTGAAAATGGCGAAACGTACTTTTCAAAATTTAAAAATGGCCGCTCAAAAATTATGGCGGAAGAATTTTTTCCTCACAAATATTAATAATCTGTATATCCTTATTTTTTTCAATTTTCTATTTGTATGGCTGTAACATGTACGTATTTTAGGTGTGATATCGTATGATAGTATGGGTTCTGTTCTCAGATGATGAGGTCGGTACATGTAGAGAGGTGTACGCATTGTGTGTGTGAGTTTGTTGTACTCACGTAGAATTGTCAATGTGATCGTCAATCGTGCATATTGTAATAAACAGAGAGAGAGAGAGAGAACATGATAGGTAGGGGAGCCTCAAGAGTAGGAGAAGTGGAAAACAAAATTTGAACAGAACGGCTCGCGTCTTCCGCGACTCGTGCCGAAGAGGAAATTCCGTTTCTGCCAACGGGAGCAGACGCCTTCCAGGGAATCCGAAATTCTGACGATGAGTTTGATTTTACAAGACACTCCAAAAAACGGTCAAGCAGTTTTCCATTTTGGATATCTCCTGGGGCATGTGGATTTGAGAGGACTTCAGGAGTTTTGGAGAATTCCGCGTCCGTCTCATCATGCATTAGTCGAGGAGGGCCTTGTGCAGGGCAATTGAGGCAATTACTCCTCGACAAATTTAAAGGTACGTGCTTTCAACGTTTCCGTTTTTCGAAGGAATATTGTTGTTCCCTATTAATTTATTATCTTTCCGTCAATGGGTAAATTTGGAGGAAATTCATCCTGGAAAATTCCCGATGGGTGAATAACCAGGAGATAAAAGAGGCCGTTCATCCAAAATCACCTTCCAAAGAGGAAATTTATAATGGCAACGAAGCAACAGAAACGGATCAACAATGCCCAGAAAACCATGCTGAGCTGGTGATAAAAGAGGCATCGAGTTTTAAGAATGTACTCAAAAACTCAACGTACTCAAAAAGCAGGTTTTTTGTCAAGACTTAGATTTTTCGTTCTCTGTCTCGCGCGCGTCGCGAATAATTTTCTAAATTTAATATTGTCGAAAGGATGTTAATTCAGTGTTATTGAGCGGAAGAAGTGTGGAACAAGAAAAAAAAGAATAAATGAGTATTAATTCAAGATTGAATATCATTGAATTATTTTGATTGGTGCATGATCTCATTTTTCTACAAAAAAATAATAAAAAGAAATAAAATGTCAGAAATACGATAATCTCATTATACACGGCGTTGAGTATCTAAATATTTCTCGGATCACATATAACGAATCTGAAGTTAGATTTCAAAAATTCAAAATGGCGGATCCAATATGGCTGGCGATATTTTTAAAATTATTCGGAATGTTGTGAAACTGATTACTCGGGGGTTTTTGGGGTCGGTGATAACGAATCTGAAGACAGATTTCAAAAATTCTTAAGTTAACTTAAGAATATGATACTTTAATTTTACTTATAATTTTAATCTGTTCCTGAAATTTAGCATCGGTCAAAAAAGAAGTCTGGGTAATAAGTATCGAGCCAATCAGCACGTATTCGGAAATATCGTCCACCATATTGGATCCACCATTTTGAATTTTTGAAATCGGACTTCAGATTCGTTCAGATTAGCTTTTAGAAAAACGCCGATAGATTTCATTGGGAACGTCGATAAAAATTAATTGTTTTAACCTACATAGATTCAACGATTCCAGGTTCATAAAATACGTCTTCCATGTTTTCCAAAAAATTTAGATTTTCAGATTGTTGCTGTCTGAGCAAATTTCTTTCCTGCCGCGTGTGAAGCTTCGCTCTGTATAATTTTACTTGGGAAATTCATTTCTCGTCACTTTTTCAACAGTACTCGTGGGGCTTGTAAAGTACTCACACACGTACATTTTTGAGCGGATCGACTTGAAATTTTAAGACAACATTCCTGAGATGTTACACATCTCTATAAAAAAATAAAAAATATAATTCTTTTGCAAAAATCTTTTCAAATTTCTGACTCCATATCCCCCAAGGAATTAACTTAGATGGCTATGTTAAGTTTTGGACTTTTTCCATACCTGACAAATGAAAATGAAAAAAAAAAAAACATTTTAATTATAACAAATTATTAGGATTCTTCACTACTGTCAGTTTCAGTTCCTCCACTCAATAACGAGGACATTTCATTGGAGTTTTTTAATGTTTCATGACTTATCACAATGTTCTCATTTACTAAAATGTCAGCATATAAAGATCTGGTTATATCCACATTTTGCACGAATGTAGATTTATGCTGTAACATTTTATAATAATAATTTATATTTATATGTGGATTTACTTCCAATTGTGCTGTATATCATTACATAAATAATGAATTTGACAAATTAAGAATTTGCAGGTTGTTATGTTATAAATTTGGGTTTCATCACGTTTGGACTTGCAACACAAGTTAACTCCTTAACATAAAGTAAACGATTATTTTAGAAGTATCTAGAACATATAAAACATATTATCTTGATTCTTTTATTTGTTTGGACTTGACAAGTATGGTACACCCACGTCTCATTTGTAGAAATTATGATTATATCACTTTTTGATGTACAATTAATCTAATAATGAATGTGCCTGACTATGCCAAGACGAATATTGAGCGTCCGCAAAAGTTGTGCGCTCTTATTTTTCTATCATATAGATACCTCTTGACTTGCTATAGAATATCTTACGAAAATAAAGAAAAACATTCTTATCGAGTAGTTTATTTATACAATTCTGCTTATTATGAACGTAAATTATGATTTGTTGCAATTTGTGAATGCTACATAAACAAAAAATTACGAGTAAATTGCCGTTCTATGATGATGAATTGAATTGTTCATAAAACATTTTGTGTGACAGAAAAGATGTTCCCTATACATTATTCCTTTTAAACTGGATTGTTATTTTAGTACTTATAGCTCTCAATAAAATGCAATGCAGATTGCCGTGAACAAACATTAACACAATACTAGCTCAAACTTTACTTACAAAAAGATAAAAAGTAATGTTTTTTGGAACAAAATTTGGTATCCCTATGGAATCACGAGTTTTTATTGAGATTTTACCAGCATGATCTTTTATTATCTGTAGATTAAAGCATGTATTACAGCTGATGAAAGTCATGAAATGATTTTATGCATTTACATACATCAAAATTCAGTTGAATATTTTACAACCACTTCTTGGGCGTGAATGAAGTATTTGAGGAAAAGTATTTTTCAGTCTATTTACTGACTAAAAAGCACCAGTAGAACCAGTAATTACTTTAAAACAAAAGATTAACACCCCGACTATTCGGAATTGTTCGATACCATTTTGCAACATAAACTTTTCCAGTAATACAGTTTTATACATGTCCCTGGGATGCGGTTGAGTTATTAGCAACCAAACTATTTATCGATTCGATTTACTCAAATTCGAGCTTACAATACAAAGGGTGTTTGGTTTTAATATACATCCACACAGGTAACCTCTATAAAAATGAATTATACACAAAGCTTGAAGGCGCCCTATAGGGACAACTGACGACATCAAACCGGATCGCGATTTTCGAGGTCCTTTGAAGGTTAGAGTGGTTTCGGAAAGGAGAACTTGAGCAGTCTAGAATTTTCATTTGATGATTACAATAAAATGGGATATTATGTTTTCTTTACTGACCTTCGTCAATTTAAAGCCAAACATATAAATATATAACTTTGAGCGCAGTTTTGTTATCTTATGCAGCAAAATAGCCACCTGACCTTTCAATGACCTTGAGTGGCTACACGGTTGTTTTGGTAGGTAGAATCGATCATTATTACTAACTCTTTAACGGTACAATTACAGCTTTCGAGGCGTCTTAGTTCGGTGCAATACCAATCAGCGAAAAATGGGGAAATGATTGAAATACCACACCCAACTATTTTTAACTATTTTCTTATGATTGGAAGAGAGTAAAATGCCAAAAAATGTTCACAAACCTGATGATAATTTTTCGGTAGATTTTTTTTTTAAATGTTATTGTTATCTTGAATCACCATCCTTTTTTACATGAAACCTTTTAAAAACATACAATTGGACCTCGAACTAAAAAATTACGGGCGATAAAAATTAATTTTCATATATAAAATCTAATATGACGTACGAAATGGGGCATTGGTAGGGTAAATATTCTTGGTTTTTTAATTTGAGTACCGTCAACACTGTGAAAAAATGTTTAGAATTACCAAAAAAATATTTCCGATTTTTCTCAAAATTTTTGAAGCATTTTTGAGTTTCTTAAAAAACTGCCAAATCCAAAAAATTCAAAAACATCTCTCTAATGTTTAATTTACACATGCTGAGATTTTCGCATCCGATTTTAACATCATTTAACAATTTTTCAACATAAAAAATATTTCCGGTTCTGACTATACGTTGAGGTAGACGTTCCCTAGTGTTTTCATTTTTAATAAATATTTATTTTTTTTGTGTATATTTTTAAATTTGTGTCTTTCTTTGTCTTGTTTTCTAATGATTTTATTCTTAACTTCTTTTTTTTAACTTTTTATTTATGTAAATTGTCGATGCACTTTTATTTTAACAGATGTTAAAATAATAGCATGCAAAATATGAAAGATAACTGTATAAAAACAAAATATGAAAATACATGAATATGGTTTCTTAAATATTGATTAAAAAAATTACTAAATTATATAAATTTTTTGTAATTTTACCTATTTTCAAAGGTTTGTGATCAGAGCCGACCAACATTATAATCGAATTATATACGTGAAAAATGACTTAGAATCAAGTAAAAAATAAATCATAATTTTTTATGAATGTTTGGAGACGTTTCTGAATATTTCGAATTTGGCACTTTTTTAAAAAACTAAAAAATGAGTAAAAAGATGTTAAAAAAATTCAGACAGTTTTTTTTAAGAATTCTAAACATTTTTTGTTGTTGGTACTCGATTAAAAAAATCATGAATATTTCCACTGCCGTTCGGCCATTTTGGACTCCATATTGGATTCGATATATTGAAATTAATTTTTATGTTTAAAATGTTTGCCAATCATACCCAAAAATTGTCGGATATGGTATTTCAATAATCATTTCCTCAGTTCTCGCTAATTGGCACTGCACTGAACTAAAATGCCTCGAAAACTGCAATTTAAAGGGTAAAGGTACCTAAGACATCGTTTATTCTAAAAAAAAAATGAACTAATTACACCATTAGATAATTTTTTAAGCTTTTGACGTTTAATTGACCAAGGACACAATACGTACTTGAAATGTGAAATATCAATTTTATCATGCTTTACGCGATTGCGAGGTCAGAAACACAGCTTCTTATCTTCTACCTTCAAATGATCTTCAAAATTAAGTTCAAGGTCAAGGTTCTTACTATAATTAATACCTCTGCCACTTGTACTATTGGATTGCACAGAAACGTTAGTATTAATATTATTGAGCTAATGCCAACTTCAAAACTTAGAAGGATTAGGAAAAGTCTTTAACATTCCCGAATTTTCAGAATATATTAGTATTGGAATACAGTGACTTGATCACGAAGAACAAAAGTTTGTTTATCCATACGACCTGCAGAATCGTTTTGTAGTGGTTTCTCGAATGAAACAACCATATAATACTATATTATCTAACCAGGACGCAATTATCGATCATCGAGGAGGGCGAAGTTTGTTCGAACGAGCGAAGCGACGGCAATCACACTCGATGCAGATCAATATTTCGCCCGCGTTGCATACGATATTGTTTATTAGGATAGACGTGAATTTCGACAATTTGCCCCGGAAGATTTCTCTGCAAGGGGCAAAACCAAGTTCTACTCTTTGAGAGTTAAAAAAATGGTTAGTTTAAAAACTACCTCGAATTTGCATTCCTAAGATTCGTCTGAGGTTTCCGTCGACGTTTTGTCATATTCCGACTAAAATCCAATTTTCGACGTTTCTCATCACGACTCGGCACGCATCTGTGGTGGATTCTTTCCTCCTGTTCGACGAGCACGGGATCGCGCCTCTGGCTCGATTTCTCGGCTACGGGTATGATTCGCTGGTTGCACCATCACCAGCCATCCCTCCATATCCTCATAATTGTAAGGGCTCCGCCTGTCGGAACGGCGCGTCGCGTTGCGTTCCGTGATGCGGACAGAGCCGGTGACAGGTGATAATGCGGCAATGCGCGTGCAAACCCCACCTGATCCACGCTTGTCGGCGAAATTAACGGATTGGATAATTACTGAATTATCGACGGTCTGATGATTAAGATTATATTGTGTCGTCACCCGCTTTGGTACCCGATGACGTTATAACGACAACTTTAATTCGACCGTTTTCCGTCTCCGATGAACGATGACACGTCACAGGTTTTTCGAACGCATATCATAATAATTGTTGACTGTCGATGAATGTTGCGCGCTGCACGCGCGCGCATTATGCTCAACAACTAATAAACAAAGAGACGCGGACAACCAAAACCGCGCATGCAGAAAAATTAATTAGTGTAAAACCGACGGGAGAGCATTTCTGACGCTGCGTGTTCGACATCAATTTCTAATGAATGGTCCATGCGTGACATCAATTTCGGGATGGTCATGAGCGACGTTAATTTCTGATGAATGGACGCGCGCGACGCCTAGTGTCGACGATCTTTTATGCGAATATCGTCGCCGCTGCGGTAATGTGAAAGATCCTTTCAAATGACTCATCCCATTTTTCAAAATGTTTAAACCATTATTCATAGTATCAACGACATTAAGCAGTAAATTGCAAAAATCATGAGTCATGTACTGATTTTTAACGCTTATATTTATGAGCTCACGTAAACACTAACGGGGGCATAAGTGCATCACATCTTTTAAACACACCGTTTCGGTTTTATTTGCTTCACACAAATATGTAATCCGCTATGAAAACCAAGTAGTTAGGTTAGCACAAAATAATTTGGTTGCCATAACGAAACTATTGAGACAGTATATGTATACCGTAACCTGTATACCGTTCGGACCGAATTTGCAAAATATATGGTTGATAGAACCAGAATTCTGGCGGCAAAACTAAATAGTTTGGTTTGTATTGATTCAACTTTCCGGTTACAGCAGTTATGCAGCCGAATCAAACTAATATGGTTCATGAAATAGGCAATACGAAGAATTATGATCGAAATAAGAGATCAAGGATAAACATTTCTTGTTCAGTCCGGGAGAGAAGACGTCGTTGGGGTACTATGTAGATTATCCATTGTGCAAACCACATTGTTCGTCTGACATACTCAAATTGTTTGATTCTAGATGTAGTTACAAACAAACAGATTTAGTTATTACAAACATTCGCTTGCTTTCCAGGCCCAAAGTAGATCCAACCACCCCAGTTTGGTCATAAAATTGAATAAATTATAACCGTGTACTGTATGTCGCCTTTTGTTTTAGCCATCCATTTTGCGTTATATTCAGACCAAACTGGTTTAACGCAGCATCCAGACGGTTACGTATATTCTGCATCAACCAAACTATTACTTTTTCTTACAGTCTTTTTCTCAGTTCTTACGATCTGAGCTTAATTTTGTGCAACGTCACTTGTAAACTATATTTTTAAATTTCCCCTACTAATTAAATCCGGTGTGTGCACAAACTATACAAGAGACACTGCTGCGCGCAATTTGTCGTTATTTCGATGTCATAACCGAAACAACAGCTTAATTCAGCCCGAAATCGCTAAACTTTGTGAAAGCTCAATACGCGCTTAAGAGCCATTATGCATAAGTCGGCCTCTATTTCCCGTTCTTCCCCTACACCCCACATTGCAGAACTTCACGACGGGACGAATGAATTTCGCTTTAGCCGTTCTGTTCGTTAATCTCGCATGGTCCGCTACAAAAAAGTCCTCTAGACGTTTATTCATAATCGATAACCTATCGATTTTGCACCCAGCGAACGGTTAATCAAGCTTATCCCTTATATTATGTAAGGCACGCGTATAGATATTCTATACGTCCGCTGTAGTCTGAACTGAAACACGATATCATTATTTACATGCTAGTTGGAAATGCGTCGTTATACGATATCAGTGGACCTGCTGAACTGCCATTTATTGATATGTAACCTAATGTGCCTGACACAAATGTGTCCCTCGTAGTGTACAAAATAAGTAGCATGTTACGCAACAAGTGCGGAAAGTAGTTGATTACCGTAACCTTCTGCGTAAAATGCCCACTATGTTTTTAACAATTTTTAAACCACACTTATTGCAGCTTTTACCATTTGTGTACATAGTATGAGTAATAATAGGTTTTACGACATGCATTCAGTGCATAAAATACCATTTTACTCGTTTTCGCTGACAAAGCAAAGCCGCCCTTGTCCAGCTTCACGACTGTGCTATACGTTGGTTTTCACTCTTGTGTAACCTCGTAATTGACATACACAGAGTGACAAAGTGAGGAACTCACAAATACGAAAAATCGTGCACACCTGTTGCAAATCTTTTAATTGATATCAGGGCCACCCTATCCTACATTTTGTCATAATCTGCGAAACATTTAGTAATACATATTTCTGAATGTGCATAAATTTAATAAAAATTACTATTCTTTGCAGAAATATATATATCAGTGTCAATTCTACATAATCGTGAAAAAGTATAACTTTACACACCTCTAAAAATGTAATATTGTATGCCTAAATAACTTTACGCTTATTGTTTATTTTGTAAGTTTCTTGTTGTTACACTCTTTGTGTAGTAAAATAAAATTCCGCCTTTATTTTCTCCCAAAAGTATTAATTTGCGCCTTTTTAATATTGTAATGATTTTATTCGATGTTTGACATTTTTCTCGATGGAATGACAAATTGATTTATTTTAATTATTGTTTTTCGGCGATTACAATTTGCGATAATTAGTAAAACAAATAGAAACAAAACTATTATTTTATCTTTTCGCATCAAAATTCAACAGAGAAACTATTTATAAATTACATAAAAATCATCCTTTTCCATTCTCTCATTCAGGACAACGTCGTTCTTTAAATCATCCCAATCTCTATGAAATTTAAAATCAGGCAAGTTTCAATCGGTCTATTTCGAACTGTTTTTGGGGTCACTATTGTAAATGGCGTGGTCGAAAATTATAACAATGATTACGGGATGTTAACTTGATTCCGCCGCGTAATTTCATTACCATCAATAGTTAGTTTATTCGTATTATAATGAATATAGTTATTTGATAATTACTTTTTAATTTTAAATTACAATAAGTTTATTTTCATTTAAATAGTAAATTTTCGTGTTCATATATTCAGACCAATAATTTCCATGTCATTCAGTGAGATGAAAAACTTGCTATATTAGGTTGCTTGATTATGCAGATTCTATGATTGAAAAAATTAATCTTAATAATTAAAGACCGATTGATTTTATTTCAGCCCTAGTCGTAAATTTGACCCGTTTTTTGTCATTTTTATTTTTATAGTCTCTGTATTATAAGCAATGTGACCCTGAGAAACTGGCCAGATATCTGGTTCGTTTTCTACCAGGGAGGTTAATATAATTCGAATTTAAGCTTCTTAAATGTCCAAATGTTGTACTAAGGACAACGAGCTTTTAGGGTTTCGATTTCTATCGACTCTCAAACCTACTACCTCAATAACATTTTTATTTCAAATTTCGATATTTGTGACCATTAGAATGTTATAACACTGACTATTTGATTTGAACTTGAAAATTTAAATAAAATAATGTTAATCACATTGCTACGAATGATCAATCCTGGACTAATGTATATGGTTATTGTTTCCGGTACTAAATACATTCAAACAGATGAACATATTTTCAACTCACTATTTGTACAGTTGCTTTCCATATATTACTTTTCTTCAGTAGTAATATACGAATTATGTCAGACAGCGAAGAGACAGCATTCTGTCTCTAAAGAGAATGATAAGTTCTGCTCATAGTAAGTAACGGATCACTATAAAATCCTAATTTAATATTTTAAATCTTTTTATTAACAATTGCTAACAGATGCTAACTTGAAAATTCAATCAAATAATTCCAATTCCACCTCTACGACTAATTAGTACTGACTATATTCAACTAGATGACTGTACCGGAAATGCCAACATACTATTCTCCCTGTAGTCATTTGTTACTATAACGTCAGGAAGTAACAAGAAAAAAAAATTTAGTTGCCCGTGGTTCCAACGACTAAAAGTAAGGTGACAATGAGTGATACGATCTTTAAAGGCAGTTTTTAACACACAATTGAAACATAGTTATTAAAGTGTTGAAATATGTTAACTTGATTAATATTCACTCAAACATTTAGCAACAATGATTAATATTCACTCAAACATTTAGCAGATAACTTTCTCGCTATCACTTGCTTTGTATGATTATCTCTAATTCTTTAGCAAAGTTTATCATTCGACTATAGCTGAGGCTGAGGACAGGGTATATAATTTGGTAAATTACTGAAACTCGATTCAATTTATTGCCACTTAAATTATATAGGGTTACTAAAAACAGTTCATCAAATTTAGTCGAATGGTTACTGATACAGCATTCGAAGCATTTTAGGCCCTTCTATACCATATTTATTTAGAAAATAGCGAATGGTAAATGAACTTAATTGAAGATAAAACAAGACAAGTAGTAGCAGATTGAAGTTGTTATATTATCTAAATTCAAGCAACAATTAGATATCTTGAATTATCATTTAACAAATATTGTGTCGGACATTAAATATAGTCCGATAAAACATTTGTTCACAAAAAGACATTCCGATTTGCAGTAGATTGGAAGCTGCTTTGTGAAGATATTCTTTTCTCCATTGGGCTTCAACTTCTCGCGTATAACATAAGAGCCCCATAAAATTTCCAAACGGCAAACGGAATGATTTTGAAAAGTCGTTGCGACCGCAATCGACCATGACAAAAAGTGCACTTTAAGAAAAACGCCGTTTTAAAGTTTAAATATCCTCTAGCCATACATAAAATGGTTCATAAATATGGCCGTATAAGTTCGAAAAATTTTATGGAATCGATTCAAAATTTAAAAGAACACTTCTATATTGAGGTGCTGCGAGAGAATCTGGACGTTTATTTTTAATTCAAGTCATATGTAGAAAGTGAAGAGAGGTCGATAATCAGTTTATATATTGTTTAGCAACGGTATTATAATTCGAAGTCTTAAAACTTAGTACATTCTAATTCACTAATAATAGTACAAATGAATGAGTTTCTTTTACTCAAAAATTATTATTTTATTTTTTTTTTATTTTTTAATAAGCTCATTTTACAAATAAACAATTAAGAGTCCCCACCTACGAAAACGCTAGATCGGTTCGACATATCCGATTAATAAACTTCCTATCGAGAGAAATCCATTCTATATGTGGTAAAAAGTGAAACAACTTATTTGTCCTTTTTAAATAAGTATAAATGGTTTGTGATAGATTATTATTATCTTTTGTTGCCCACTGCCATCGTTGTGACAGGTGAATCATTGGTGAAGTAATTTAAGGATTCGAAAACGCGTAGAGTAAACAAATTTCTTTCCAATAGTTGTCGTCTCTCCGTAAACATTATGCAAACTTGCATGTAAAATTGGAATCTTATTACTACCTTTAAAATACATACATAGAATGATGCGAATGTACATTATTTTATTATGTAATTATTAACTGACTACAATTTATTTGAAGGTAAAACGTAATTTTTTATATAACTAAGATTAAATCTCAGTCGAATAAAGAAATGTACTAATTATTATACACATGAATTTAGGTGTGATCGAATAAAGTTATCAAATATAAAGAGACTACTGTTTTAAAAATGTATTTAAAAATGCTTTCCTTAAAAAAAATCGTTCTCTTAATTTGCTAATTTATCTGCAATAATTTGTATTTTTTTCAATAAGATATTTTGCATTCATTTTAATTTGCGCAATCATTTTTCAAATAATACAAAAAAAAATGCAATAATTATAAGTGTGCTTATAAGTGTGCTCTGAAAACCGAAATAAAAGGTGTAAATAATAGGACGTAACAGTTTTTTTCGTATTCCTATATCATATACGAAAATTGTCAGTAAATGAATCTTAACATTTCTGCCAAACGAATAATATAATTTAAGATGGTTCGAGAGACATTTCAATAGTTTTATTAGTTTGTTATCGTATGATTACTCACCGAATGTGGCGACCAATTGTGAGGCCATGTTCTGGTCTCGGGATTTCCTGTGGCGCTGGGTTGACTTGCCAAGAAAACGACCCGCCGATCTGTACTTCCGGTTCCGGACGCCGTTGTCGCAAGAAGGGCCGTTCTTGCCCGCGTCCCACCAATACCAAGATTCGGCGACGTATCCATTTTACCTGAAAAGAAATCGAATGCAAGTTCCTGTCACAACTATTTTATCAAATTGATAGTATTATAAATTTTAAAAATCGACAAAAATAAATACGCGAACCAAAAGTGTACTAAAATTGTCTGAATACCTGCATCGAAATTAAGAAATATGTTCAATTAAAGGATAAAGGAAACAAATTATCTCCCGCTTCAATGACTTATTTTATCACATTCGCGGATCGGTTCTCGAGTGGATAAGGTCGGATTCAGTGACAAATTGTAAGACATTTGATACATCACAAGACAAGACCGAAGGCATTACCCACCCAGATTCAGGCCCCCCAGTACACTGAGGTCCGCAGAACGGCTATACCCTTTCTGTATTTTATTTGAATGAGGATCTGGGAAAACTACTGAAAACCCAGACCAAAGATTTTGAACACGCACTTCCAGGTATCGATCTCCTAACAGGATGCTTTATTTGATAGAGCAACTGCCCATCGCTCACAGGGCCATTGCAGTTGGTATAAATATGCTCAATTGGTTAATAGAATTAAAATGAATGGTTTACATTTTCTTCGATTTCAAAAACGAAAATAATTAAATAATGTCGAAGCAACATAACATTGGATTCTTAGATATGTTCAACCGCTTAATGCCCAAATGCACAGAATTTTCCAACGAAAATTTTTAAAACTTGAAGCCTCTGTATCTGATTATACAATTTTCGTAAACAGCCTTTTGAATGAGTTTGGATAATTTTAAAATAATTGCAATTTGACAAAACTTCATAACATCTCGGTGAACCGATTCGCTGCACGCTAGGAAATGGCATGGATAGTTTCCTTCAAAATAAGATTCCGGCGAAACTACTGAAGATTGTCCGGGCCGATTTTCAGAAAACGATGCGTATCGTCCTAGCTAAACAACTTTTTATATATTTCGGTATAGATCAAGTCTCCGACTCAGTTGTAACCTCGTATTTTTATGTATTTTGATGCGCTGATTGCGCATATGACCATGAAAATGTTCAAGGTCAAAACTGAAAAAACGCGTTTCTTTACAGTTTTTTGCATTTATTTCCAAAAATACTAATGACACAAAAAATGTTTGAAAGAAAATAGGTAGAGCACCAATTTCAGTTTTGACCTTGAAAATTACCTTTCCGACAATTTTCATGGTCATATTTGTAATCAGCGCATCAAAATACATAAAGATACGAGGTTACAACTGAGTTGGAGTTGATCTATATCGAAATATGTCCAGACAATCTTTTCCAAAATTTTATTAGCTTCATATAAAAAACAAAAATCATTGAAATCGGTCGAGTAGTTTCGCCGGAATCCTATTTGAAGCAAACTATCCAGGTCATTTCCTAGCGTGCGCCGGCCTGCTGAGGCCACCATCCTAAACCATCGTTATTAAAAACTGTAATGGCTAGCTTTAAATATACAACAATAACATGGACTTTAATAGTTTGAGAAACTACTGTACCTTTCAAAGGTGCTCGAAGTTCGACCAAATTTTTATCTAAATCACTAATATCGGCTCGTTTTCTAGAAAAGCAATTTGTTACAATCTTTCAAGGCGCCTTATAGAAAATCCTGATCATATCAAACCTTGATAATCATTTCAGAAGGTAAGTTTTATCTGATCTTAAGATTTTCAAAAATTTCTGTGCATTGTTATTGATAAGGTCTACCTTCTCATAAATTTGGGCCTAGCATGAAAGTAATAAAATTGTAAAAGTAACGAATACGAACTGAAAACACGATAGAATTCGATTGCACGATAGGTGGACTTTTCATGTACGATCAAAGGACGAGTGGCTGCATTCATGGTACCAATTGCAGTTCAAAATGTGACGCACGTTCATTATTCTGAATTTTAATTGATTTAACAAAACATATTCATGTGGATGAAATTAAATTGCAAGATTGTAAAATATGAAGATGCTAATTATTATGTATACACGCCTTTTTGTATTGCTTTATGTTGCGGCATACGTGAATATTAAAATTACATGGAAGCGCTACCCATATTTTCAGAATAGACAAATGAATAACCATGGTATTCACGCTAGAGAGAAGCTATAATTACTGTGGGATGTAAAAATATATGTACATTTGAAAATTTGTTATATATAACGTAATATGAAGTACGTAACATCTCATCGTGTTTTATTAAACGTAATTATAATTAATATTTAATCACTATCGATATTTTATGAAATTCCTCCATCTATATAGTTTTGAAAAAAATACCATGTGATTAGTAGGGCTTAACATAGTAAAATTAATTAAAATTTATTTATATACCAGGAAACCAGTAACACTTTTTTATAACATTAATTACAAGCTTTTTAATTAATCCTGTTTTTGTAATGCGCGAATAAAATAATTTCAATGGATTGTTAAAAGTTAAAGCTACATTTAATAACATCTCAATTATCGAAAAGCAAGGAATCTATACCTAAGTTATGCATAGGAAGGAAATTTTTACCGGGAAACTTATTACAGAGTCTGGTTTATGGAGGATTTATAAATTCGTAACATACGCAGACATTAGCTAAAAGTTCATCATCCCGACGCATATTCAGAAGGATTCATATACCTAGAGCTCTTGGCTTCTTGACCTTGCAAGAAAGATGATGTCTATTGAATGCTTAATATTTTGTTATAGTCAAAAAATGTTCTTATATGATACACCATATTATATATATAATAGATTATTGGCATGGAAAAACATGTTTTACGAGTCAAGTACTACCCTAGTAGAAATCTGCTTATAAATATCCGGGTGCAATCTGAGCCCTGACTGGCAACTACACAGCTATCCAGGCCCGAATCAGGACCAAGCTTGCGCCCTGATATTTAGAAGCAGATTTCTACTAGGGTAGCTCCAAAGGTCTACTATTTGCTAGATATATATTCCCACATGATTGCAAATTTAAAACGCCTATATTCTATCTGTCAATGCGAATCTCTCACTTTTTTAGCAATATAATTACAACATTAAATGTAATTTAAATAACAAATGTTTTTTAAAAATGTTCGTTATTTCTCAACTTTATATTAAATTTTTTTTTCTTGTATTTTTATCACTTTTAGCTATTTTATATCAACGTCTAGATATGCATATATATTCCTGATTGTGCTCTTTACCTAAAATATCATATGTTGCTAATAATGTCAAAACAAGAAATTCATTCATTGATTCAATTCACGACATTTTTAAAAACTTAAACAATAAAAAATAATTGTCTAGAATAGAATAAGAACAGTAGATAACATATTTGATATTGTTTGATTATTCTTGGCATTTTTCGAATAATCTGGAATAGACACTACATAGCATGTTTTCAATCGTTCATCAAAAGAATTTAAAAAAGTAAAAACCAAGCGCGAAAAAATTGCCATTGAAAAAATTCTCTTTTATACGAGTTGAGAAGAAATATGTTGAAAGGTGTCTAAATCGACGGAAAAATTATCCCACAAATGCATATGTACTATTCCCATTGTTTGCGTTCGTATTATGATTAAGAAAGTATAATGTCTGTTACATCTAAAAGAAATTTCGTAATAATACTTTTGTAGAAATACGATCTATCGAAGGTGCAAGTATCGCATTCTCGAAAATAGTCTTCAAGGAAATCCATGCTATATACCATCTTTATACGTAGTTTCAATAAAATCCCAATATTCTACTGTGCAAAATATTGATGTATTTCCACATTTTTTGGCAATTTTTTTCGAGTTTTGCGACATATCGGTATCTTGAATAGTGACCTCGAAAATACTAGGATATGTTCCTATCGATTTTGTCAACTTTGATTTCGACACGAAATACTTTATTGGAATCGAAGGGGAAAAGTGTCCTCTCAGGCGTTAACTATGCGAGGTCGCGTAGGAAAAATTCAAATCTACCAGGGAAACTAATTCAACATTAATAGCTTTTAAACATTTGTAAATATGTATAAATCTCATATCTACATGTTGGAAGGAAAACCGGAACTTAGCTCTCAGTTTGGCGATATTGTAGTATTTATTACTTTTAATTGTTAGAGCTACTTAAATTTAATAGAATAAAAAAATGATGAATTCATGATTTGATCAAAATTTATTTTTAGTTCTAAGAGCGCTTCGATTGTAGTCCAGGAAAATCCTCAAAAGTTGAACCTTATTTTGATCGTTTTTGAATATGATGAAATTTGACCGGATTTTATATGATTTTAATCCCATTATGGTCATCTCTTTTTATCTAGTGAACAATTTCTTTTTTGTTATTAAATTCTAAAGTATATTAAAAAATTCTGAATTTTTCTCTTAGGATATACAAAAATTGCACATGGCATTATGATTTGCATGTATTTTTACACACAACTTTTCTCGAAAACACTTTTAACCTATATGAGAATGGGCATATTCAATTCTGAATCCTGAAATACTTTCATGTGAATAGACAACTCAATTATTACCTTTGCAATTTATACATATTTCCATTTCTTCATGGTGTTTTGATTTATTTTAATTTAAAATTTTTTAGTATTTATAGTAAAAGGTCGAGATCTTAAGGTTAACATTAATGATGTAAAATTGCAAATGATGAAGTTTCGGAAATCGAGCATTTTATCATTCGTTTACAAACACTTAACTTGATATCCAAAGGAACATCAAACTCAGTTTCGAAACGATCAGAGCTGAAGTATCAAAGTCCGTGCCTTCTTCAATTTGAATTCTTACGATATTTATCAAACAGTTTCGAGGAGGAAAGAACTTTCAGATCCTCTAATAAAAAATCCGTTTTTGTAATAAATGCTGAATTTCGAAACAAATGTTTCTTGCAAATGTTCTACAGGAATTAAGAAAAGCACGGTTACTTCAGAGATTTATTAAAAACTTTTTTATAATATAAGAAGGTAATACTTTCTTAAAATGTACTAATCAAAAATACCATCCCAGTAACGTTTCACAAATAATTTGTGGGCGATTTTCATAAAACTCTGATTTTTTTAATACGTACTATTGAATTACCAAAATATTTATTTTTTGTTTAATATTTTGTTAAAATAAGTAAGGTATCCCAATGTATTGTGTATATGTATTGATTACAAATATTATATTAAATATACAAAATTTGGAAAACGATATTGATGTTAATGTTGAAAGCTAACATTCATTCAGTCTTGTGATTGGCAAAAAGCAGTTGTTTTACTCTCATTTTCGCATGTACCAACTAAATGACTTATCTTTAAATCATTTATATGTCAAACAACTAATTCTACACATATTTTTTATAATTTAAAGAAAGGAATATTGGCGATATATTTTCAATTATTTGAGTAGGTATTTATTCGAAGGGGGGGGGGCAACTTTTCAGTTTACATTGAGAGTAGGTTAATAAAAAGTAAATCAAATTGTAGAAAAGAAAAGGAAAGCTTAAAATTTAGGTCTATAAATTTCGAATATCCTAATATAGGCAGATATTTCATGATTTAGAAAAAAATAGTGAAAGCGAATTGACATATTAGGGAATGGAAAAAAAATATATATATATATAATATATAGGTAGTAGCAAGCATACTAGAAGGCACAAGGTCTCATTTGTGATATTTTCCATATATATATATATATAGGATTTAATGCCGATTAATTATAAATAGACAACGTCATACTTACCCAAAACTACAGTCTGGAGACCAGTGATACATGGTTTAGATTGGGTTATGCGCAGTCTATTACAATTCATAAATAATACGACATTGCAATTCTAACGAATTCAGCTCATGCAAGATATTGTACACGCTATAATTTAATTGGAATAATTGTGAACGGAGAAATTCATTGAAACCCATGTTTACAACTTTCCTTTCAAAACCAGCTCTTTCACAATTTGTTGAAATAAAGACGGTGAAATTTCGACTAGCAGTTAATAAAGCTGCAGCATTTTTGTTTCTTTGAAAGAAGCAAACTGTAACCTTTAACATTCAATGTGTCGTCTTTGTTCGAAATTAAATTCCGGGTGTTGATTATGAATCCCCTATCACAAGATCGCATCATACAATGTCGTTTATGAGGCTTTTCCCTTTTGAAAGATGTATTATATCAGATTACTTTTTTATCTAACTTTATTCAACAGATTCCAAACTTTCCAATTTCATAAAATAATTTTTATTGCATTAGTAATCTGGAATGTTTCGGAATATACTTTGAAAATGTCAAATCATAATAGTTCAAAGTCTACTGGAAATACATAGATTTTGTGATGTTAGTTATTTTCAATACTATATTGGCTAGGTAACAAAATATTCGAAATTACGATTTAGCGAACAATACCATTTAAAATCGTATTTGGTCATTTAAAGCTACAGAAAGTAGCATAGTAACATATATAAATGAACAACGATTTTGTAAACTGAAAGAGTCTACAATGGTTTTTTCAAACCTCCAAATATAAGTTTTTGATGAATACTACAAAATCCTACAAAATAACATTAACTACGTTCTAATATTAGCTATAGTTTTTGTAAAATTTTGATTTGTATAATGGTAAGCGCCACTTGTAAAAATAAGTTTCTTCCTATTTTGTTATACAATTTAAATTTCCCCTCAGTGCCTTTTATAGATATTATATACGAAATTCATATTTCTAGATCTTTATGATTTCATGTAACATTATTGTTTGTATGTTTGTACAATTATTAAAAGAGATTACATTATATGAAATATTTTTTACTTTCCGCTTTCAGTTAGAATATCGATATTCGAAACAAAAAGTAAGCGATTCAAACTGGTCACGTGCATTAACTACTTCATTCAAGGACGATTATGAATCCGAATATTTGCAAAAATTATCAACTTATTCTATTCTTTACTTTCTTGTGGAAGTGTTATTAATAGAGTCGGGGACAATAATCGTAGTTTTCAACAATTATAGTCATCTCAACTAGCAAATAGATAATTATAAAAATTACTTTCTGTAATACTATCAATGAAGAAAAAAAGATACACGTTGCAGACCAATGTTACTCGTCAATAGCACCGCTGCAACTCATAATTTGTCCATCATTATTAAACAGAAAATAAATTAATTATTGTAAAAGTAATCCTTTAATAAGAAAATTATGAAAATTGATGTAAATTAGAGTAAATTCACGTTGAAATTATGTTAGTAGAGAATACAAACATAAATACCCATGTGTGTAATGCAGAAATCGTAGAAATTTAAGATACCGAAGTTAATTATCCAGTAGACAAACGTCGGAAACGTCAAATCGGTAAAAAACTACTAAAAAAATGCAAAGTTGCCAGAGTTAAAAATCTATTTGCGAAAATCTTTGGTTCATGATGAAATCAAAAAGTGAATTTTAAACCACTTTCGACTTTATTTAATCAATCCGCCATTCCCACTTTTATGTAGCGAAATTTCACTTTTTAACGAAGAAACCTACTGTTTTGTTAATTAATCATATTCTTTTGTTTATAGCGAAGCTAATTTATAATTATGCAGCCTACATATAGTCTTAACTAGTCTTAAAATCTACAACTAGTCTTAAAATTTAATTCTTAATATTAACATTACGACTAAGCGCTAGAACAAAGTATCTTTAAGGCAATATTACAATCGAGAAGTATTTATAATGACAAGTTTAGTTAATTGCATTTATTTCCTTGCGTGTATTTGGTATACTTAGATATCTACGATTCTCACCTTTTAAGACAGAACAATATAAAACGAAAGAATTTGTAAAACTGTACTTGCGAAAAATATATTCAAGACACTCTCAACTAGTAATAAATTTTGATAATAAAAAGTGGAAAACGAAAGTGTAATAATGTAGTAGTATTGTTTACTATTGGGTTAGTAGAAATATGATTTGTATAATTTTATTGTAGTTTTAGTATTTGTTAGTGAACAATTAATTAATTTGTGGTCTTTCATTTTTCACATTATATTAGTATGTTTTTACGAATTTAGATTTAGAGAGAATGTTTTAGCCGATTGTTTGGATTATCGTAGAATCATAGTTTTCGTTGTTTACAGTTAGGTATCTTACATTTGTCATCCTTCAGATTTCAACCATTTTATTATTTGTAATATAAAACAAAAATATTGATTAGTTATTTTAATCTGCAATATGACACCTAGATAATTCAATTTCCACATTAAATAAATACCACTGTACTCTATATTACGTGTATTCAGTATTGTATATTATACAATTCTGAATTTATTTTGAAATGTGAACTAGTATCAGATGCACATAAATATGCATATTTAATATCTAAACACACCGATGCCTACACTACAGTGAAATTACACTTTAATATGCAACCAAATTTAACTTTAAGAGGTTGATTTAATTCGCATTCCTTTAAAGTAGAATTCACTACATTGAAATCATTTTCACCTTACGAGAATTTAGAGTGTATATAAAGATCCTATTTGGCCGGGAACGTCGAGGACCACGCAAGTCTTTTAAGCTCGTGTTTGTAAGTTTGCGCTTCAATCTAATATTTCTCTTTGTTGGGCACATCTCAAATATTATCAGAAACAAGCATATTTCTATTATAACAAGAAAACAAAAATATGATTTAAATAATAATATGGTATTAAGTAATATATTGTGATGAATGAATCTGGAATTGTTCAACAAATATTTTATCATTTTCTTCTAAAATTTTTCTTCTGAAGTCAATTGACTGGTAAGTTATTTTAAAATTAGTTAAAAAAGAACGTCTATTGTCATGGTGACATTGAATTCTTAGAAATGTATTCAGTTCAGATCAAGGCTATGGTGAGCTGAAACTTCCATATTAAGGTAGAGCACCACATTGTTCATTTTTTAAAAAATGGTGACCAAACAGGATAAATTCGATTCCATTTGGCAGATTTACTAGTGTGTGACAATGAAATTGTTTTGCGTGTCGAAATGAGTTTCTAATTTCAGAAGTGAAACGTTCATCATCATCGCTTTATTTCCTAAATAATAAAGCGGAAATATTAGTAACCATATTGAGATTTAAATTAATATTTCTTAATTTCTGAAACTGTGTAACAAACAATTGACCTTGAACGAGAGGAGAAAAGAAGTAAAAAATGTTGCTTTCGCTGCATATTCAATAGCAATCTCACCGTAGGATTATTAATCGCCACATATAACTCAGTCCGGGAGGATTCGTACTAAATCAGTGTTTTCAGCAGCGGAGATTACCGGAGTACCTTTTAGTACAACGAAACTGGACTTACCCTTAGATTAAAATCCAGTGTCAGGGGAGAAAGCGATTCCACCGCACTGATAAGGTTCGCACGAAAACGACAGAGCCCGTGCTTTTAATTTCAGTCGGCACACTCCGTGACTCCGATCTTCACTTATCGCGTGTCATTTACCTAAGCCGGTGGTTAGATAAAAGTGCCGGCTAGTTTCCTCCTGATGCAAGATCGATTCACGTCACCATCCAACCACACCTGGCCTACCTTTTATTTACGGGCATTTTCTCCTCGAAGCACATTTTTTTTATTACGCCATCCTTTCTCCTTTATCGACCTTATCATCCACTTTCCTTTCGACGGCTAAGAACTTCCGCCCTATTATCTTTGCTCGTGTAATCCCCTTATGAAAGTCAACGAGTCCGTCCTCATCCTCCACTTGGCCTGGCGCGCGGCATCTTTAAAAGGGCCGTGAAATCTCGGCGCCAATCCGATCCGAAAATACAATTCCAACTTCCCACGGCATCTATCAATGCAACGTGCCGGAAACGCAACTTTAGTACTGCATTATGGCAAAAAGTTTTTTCGGCACCTGGTCTTCCAACTTTATTAACATTTACTGAAGAATCTAAGCAATTCTGTCTGACTAATTGCCTCTCCTTTTATAGGTGTTTTCTCAAACTTTGCTAAAGTACTCCAAAACTGGTTACCATTTCCGAATTCATTTTTTCAAAAATTTGATCCGGCGTAGGAGGGCCTGCAAGCGGTTCAAGATTTGGCGCAATATGCAGCTGCATCGCATTCCGCGGGTTTTCCAAGTTTTAATCATTTTCGGGTTTTGTAAAGCAAGATTCGTCAGCTGACAATTGTTGAGCTTGTCATTTTTTCTTGAACCATTTATTTTCTAAATGTCGTACTATGCAGGATGCTTTAGGATTTACCGGTTTTTATCCCGCATTTCGGTAATATTCCGCCGAACAAAATCGAGGAGAACCGAAACCAAGCGACGCGGGCGGAATCGCGCACGACACTGAAGCTAGCAGAGTCCCGATCCTCGGCTGGGTTTCCCACGGGTTCACGTGGTCGCGTCTCGGCCCGCGCATGCACCCCCGCTCCGGCATCGATGGATGAACCGCGGCAGCGCAGATTTTTCCTGATTTCCAAGTCCCTTAAATATATTCACGTCACCAATTTCCAAAAATTATAAAATAAAAATAAAACTGGTATAAGTGTACAAACTACAAAATTAAATCGCAGTCATGGATGGACAAATAAGATTACCCTCACGCTGCGGCATCAAGGAATCGGCACACCAATCTTGTTGTATCATTCTGTATAGAGTTATTGGCAATGTTATACTTGATAAAATCATCGCGGCTTATATTAAGTTAATATCGTAGAATTATCATAACGTCAGAAAAAGATACATGCTAGTGGAAAATTATTGAGCAATGTTGACATCCTTCATCAACTTTCGTATCACTCCTCTAATATTTCTTTACATAAAATTCGAATCACACGAAAATTGCAAGTTATACCAAGATGAAGTACCGCGACTTTTGCGGCATTCGCCTTTTGAAATTCATAAATCCATATTCATCAAAGAAGAACTTTTACAAGTTTCCAAGGTTCATGCGAATTCGAGAAAACTTTTCATTTATGTCCACCAGAGAGAGCTCCCGATGATCGGATATTTTTCTTTACCAGATATTTGTTTAAAATGCGATGAATTTGAATATTCTAATATTTAATCCTTTAAAACCCCAATTTTTCTTGATATAGAAAGCAGTTGAAATGTATTAATCAGCGGTTTTCTGAATCATTGATTACGGATATGTCCTCAAATTTTCAAAATTCAAAATGTCATATCCAAGATGGAGAACCGAAATATACAAAATTGCTTGGTCCAGGTGTACTTCTTTGCTGATTACGTATGTGATTTCAGATTTCTAAATTTCAAAAACGTGGGATCACCACAATTTTTAAACGAAATTGATTGTTTATACACAAAATTAGGAGCTAAAATGTTGGTCCATATAGGGACCATACATCTAAGGGATAAATAAAATACTGTCAAACAGGCGGATCTTTTCGTCTTGAAAATAAGCGATGAATTCAGAGTAATTCTGTTTACTGAGGAGTTAATGGATTAAGTTATTCATTATGTTGACATCAGTCTAACTGAAATTAATTTAGCGTCGATTGCGTTTCAAATGTAATACTTCTAATAAAAAAACATATACTAAAGAGATGAAAATATTAACGATATCCCACGGAGAAATGTGGTGGTAATACAAATACGAGTAGCACAAAGAGTTTAAAGTGGCGTCCATGGGAAGATCGAAAATTATACCTTGATCCCTAATTTTCTATTAGAAATTATACCCAATAGTGTCTCAACTTCAAGATTAAAAGCTGCAGAATTAGCACATGAGCGTGGTGTCTCGTTCAGATCGGTTCAGAGCATGATGTTTTTTTTATCAAACGATCATGTGGCGAGTTGAAAACTCATCCAACACTCCTCTTATTTGATATGATTCAACATTACTTTGTCCTGTTTCCAGTAACTTGCACTCTGGCGAAAAACATTTTGTTGCCATTCAAGCGATCAAGAAAAATATGCAACAAACATGCATATTAATCCTCTTATAAAATCTGAACTTTATTATTTGAAATCCAAAAACATAATATTTTATTAATGCATCAATTAAATGCATAAATGTCAATAGATAAATTAGTAAAATCACAGTCATCGATTACAGTAATGTCAAATATTAGAATGATTTCACTATTTCGTTAGCAGAAAAATGGATAAATTTTTACCTGGTGGTGAAAAGTTCGGAAAGGAAGACACGAGTGTAAAACGTGCGAATAGCATTACTTGTCAAAGCATTATCCGCCACTACTAGTCTCCATTAGTCAGAACATAACATTTCAGTCGCGTTGAGTGAAATAAGTGTCCATTTTAGACATAATGTTACTATCCGATAAAGTACACAGCCGAAAACTGTAATGTCTTCCTATTCCAGCAAACTCAGAACTTTGCTTAATATCACTGATTATTATAGGCAAGAAAAACAAAGTTTTTTGTACTTGTACTCCTGTGTGATTTTTTTTCCGTCGCATTCGAATCTTTAGCCAATCTTTTACACTAATCGCTAGATATAGATGACAGTTGCATTTTTCAAATAAATAGTAGATATTTAATTTCAAATAGCAACGTTCAACTATTTTGGAATAGGAAAACACAATAGACTTCTAAAAAGTGTTATACCAAAAACTACCAAGCGGTCTTGTCAAAAAGCATGGAAAAAATAACAGTAATTTTTTTTGAGGCACGCAACCTCAAAATCAGAAATAATTAATGTAAGTTTTAGACAACTTTTTACACCTTCGTTTTGAAACAACTAGGTTTGAAACTGGGATTTTTTGCATATTGTTCCAGCTCTTTACAATAATTACCGCTTTAAAAACAAATTGTTCGCAACCCCAATTTCAGTCAAAAACTGCTTTTTTTTTGCTTTTGGCCGTTTTCAATGGAGCTTACTATATGATAGTAGTTCAAAACATCTTTTTTTGTCTACATTTTCTTCGCTTTTTACCATAACTGGACTAGTTTTCAAAATAAAATAGTGCCATCCGAATTTCGGCAAAAAACTGTGTTTTTGCGTTTTTTATGATATTTATGGAGTGTATTAATACGTATGGGTGGCTTAAAATAACATTTTTTTGTTATTTTTTGCGTTTCAAAGGGAGCTCAAATCCGATTTCCTATTTGTTTGTTCTACTACCTAGTATGTGGCAAAAACTGGTTTTTTAGTCGGCAAAATATGTCCATCTCTGATCGCTCCGGACGTCCATTTTTAGCCACATTAAGTCCTATTCGCGCCCCATTTGTTTCCCGATGACAATCCAATGGACATCCATAGATATCCATGGACGTGAAGTGTACCAACTCAGATATAGTTTACTTATATAGTTTATTTGGACTAAGAATGGATGTTAAATATACAAGTGTCCTAAACGTGGACAAATTATATGGACCAACTTCTGATTTTTAAAAGATAGGCTTTGGACAAATAATAGACGAATCGCGGACGAATATCGAAACAAAATAATTAAAAATAATTAAGAAATATTAAATTAAAGAAAGAAAAATGTTGATATTTTTATTTCGAATTCTATTCTTATAATTACGCTGAAACACACTCTGCCAATTTTCATAAATCTAAATGCACACTTAAATTATCATTTTTAATGCACGCAAGTGAATTGTAAAGAAAAAATTCAGATCAGGTGGCGTATCATTTTTTTCAAAAACTAATAGGGATTATCGTAAAGAGTGGGAAAATATTTAAAAAAAAAACTAATATTTTTAATCACCCAAATATAATATACCCCCACATATATTTTGAACTACTTAAATATAATACGCTCCATTAAAAACCGTAAAGGTTATTTAGAGCCTAAAACCCCGCTGTCATGATTTTTTGACAAGACTTTCTGACGTAAATACTCGTTGAAAGAAAATTATATTGAAAAAATGTTTTTTAGCCTTACTACCTTCATATAGGGGTTCTAATCTTGGCTGTATGAATATTCTGAGGTTACCTTTCCGAGAGTCTAGTTCAAGTAGGCGATTAACTTTCTTATTCTGCTATAGCCTTTGTAGTTAAATCACGTTTGTCTTACAAATTTCGCGAACTTTGTTACCTGAAAGAATCATTTTCCATTATTATCTATTATAATCTTCAATGCAGCGTATCTGTTAGATACGTCATCATCATTTCTAATCATCGTTATTCGGCGTCATCACTTATCATTAATCGTAGGCCGCTGTTTCTTAAAGGTGATTTCTCACCAGAAACGCTATATATCATCATGATCCAGTTTAGCCCAAAAAGTTCCCACTTAATGGTTTTCAACAGATAATATTTCATTTATAAAATTGGAAAAATTTAAGTTAATTCGATGTTTCCGATTTTTTTTGACAATTATTATCTCTGATTTTATTTAAAATTTGTTATATGGTTTTTTATTTTTTATTTTTGAGTTCTCTTCCTTGAAATCTACAAATTTTATAGAGTACAATTTAGCAAAAAGTTCAGGATATACTTCCGAATTGTCCACCCCTCCAATTTTGTTTGAACATACCTTTTCCGACGTATTTTCATGCGCTGATGACGAATATCAGTGAAAATTGGCGACAAGGTCATCTCCAAGGTCAAAACTTTTAAAAATGTGGCTTTTAGCGTTTTTTTTGCGATTTTTTGAATTTAATATAAAAAACACTTATCAGACGAAAAAATGTTTCAAACAAAAAAGATCGAGCATAAAATTCTCTACAAAAAAGGTTGTATACATTTGCTTCCTATAATTAGAAAAACCGTGGAATTCGAGAGATGTCCATTTTCAATCCAATGGCGTTTAGTGAACCATTTGTGGATGCCCAATGCTGAGATCATACAACTTTCCGGAACATAGACAAACCTGAATCAGTCGTATGAAGAAATGTGTTTTATGGTTTTTCGCAATGCAATACAAATTTTATACTAGAATTGATGGAATGTTGTGTCAGTACTGGCAAATACAATTCTACTCTCGACCTGACTATTGATTTGATGATGTATTGTTGCAAGCCAAACGACTGGGCACCACGCCGTACTACCAAGCTTTAATGGCGATATGCTTTCACGGATGGTGATCCATAAATCATAAAATTGCGCCCATTGAATTTCTCACTTTCAGTATGATTGTAATTGTTTATCATTTGTTCCAGAGTATATCCAATTGTACCCGATTCTGATTGGTATAACAAAATACATAAACAATATTCCTGCATGCAACATATATAATGTTCATTTTGGGCTACGCTTTGATCATAACTCGCACATCAATTTCAAACTTTTGATCATTAATAGTTGTATTTCGTTTTATTAGAGATATAGTCCTACTTTCGAAAAAATGGCTCAATTTCAAGCACACTCGAGTCTCATCTTTCAAACAAAAAGCAGCGAATATTGTAAGTTGATATTACTTGAAGAATTACTGATATTTCGTATTCGTGTTATACCGTTGTTTCTATCATCTCTTTCAACTTCGATTGGGATAGTTTTCACTATAACATATTATATAATAATTATAATTGCATACATAGAACAGGAAGCTGCTAGTGTTTGCCATTTCCAAATTTCGTTATTTAAAATCAGTAAAACTTCGGAATATACCTTAAAAAGAAAGTCCAACATATTTTTTACGATTTTTGTGCTGGGGAACTTTTTTAATGATGATTAAAAATATAAGAGCGTAAAAATAAATTTTTTCTGAATAGATATGGATTCCTACTATCATTAAGAAAGTTTATGCACTATTTTTAGACCATCAAATTACTTATATTGTTTATAAAGATCGTTAAATGCGTAAAAACCGGCACTTTTTCCATTTTAACGCTTCCGTATCAAAAACAGAGCAAAATAGAGTAAAATTGCACTAAAGCTGTAGAGCGTGAAATTTCGTACAAAAAAGTCACGGGCGGCCCTAGTCTAATGTTAATAGTTTAGCCACAAATAACTATTAATGTTACACTATCGCTGCCCGTGACTTTTTGTAGAAAATTCCACGCTCTACAGAAAAGCTTTAGTACAATAATTTTACTCTTTTTTGCTCTGTTTTTACGCTTTTAACGATCTTTATAAACCATATAAGTAATTTGATAGTCTAAAAATAGCGCATAAACTTTCTTAATGATAGTATGAATCGATATCTATTAAAAAAATGTATCTTTACGATCTTATATTTTTAATCATCACTTGAAAATTTAAAAGTGCTGCGGGAGGGCTGCCCGCCCGGTTTGGGTGAGCAGCGCTCTCAAGGGTTTTTCCGTGTAGGTTACGTATAGAAGTCGCAAAATTCTGATGGGGGTCTCCGTTGGTTGTATCATATTGTACTGCTCTTTCGCTTTAATTTGAGATTCCCAGATTTTTTTCGCAGATATGTTTTACAGTAATTTGTGGAACCCGTCAAATATGACAGAAAGAACGTGTAGGAAAATATTGCACGGTTCATTTAAAAATTTGTTCCGAAGTTATGTCTTCATTTGTCTTGAGCAGTCTAGCCCGCCATGTGTTTAACGGTGATTTATTCCAAATGTGTCCGCCGTATTCGATCCGCCATTTTGAATTGTCAAAATTTGACTTCAGATTCGTAATCAGCCACCTAAAAACAGTTATATACCACGTTTCAGTAAACAAAAAAAATTCCCGTTATTTTTGTCACACGTTTTTTAACAGTATAGCCGCCATTTTTAAAGCCGTCTGATACGATGCCCTGCAATACCTGCGAATTGCTGACAGTTTTACGAGTATTTTTGTGAAAGATTTACTCAATTCGGTTACTCAATTTAACTCAATTTTCTACCAAACATTTTTCATGCCTATACCCATGAAATATTTCATTTATGCAGAATTCGATAACATCGACCTCAGTCTTGATATAGCTGACGTGGGATGACTCATTGATAAGCTCGATGTTAATATTAATTTGTTATTTATTGCACTTCTAATAATAATTGATCCTCCGATCCAATAATCGCTCCGAATTTCGAATCGCTTTGCCGTAAGTAGTAAAAGGTGGTTTCACAGTTTTTTGCATTTTCTTTAACAATATTTGGTTACGATGGAAATACATCCAAACTATATTGTGCCTCGTTCCTATCAAAAGATTGCCATTTTCTTGCTTAAAAATTGTCTTAATCTTTGAGTGGAGTTCATAGAAGATTTTTACAATTTAAATAGTACTTAACCCTATTCTTTTATGCAGGTATTGTGAAGTTTATTTTTCTCTTCAAATGCACTTTGGTATGTTTTGGTGCCACCTGTTTTGAGACAAGTTGCGAAGGGTTGAACTAATCCACATGATGTGGTGTGAAGAATCTTGTGCCCCTCCCCCGCTTGGTTCGTGTGCATCAAACTGGCCATATTGCGTTGTATAACAGGAAGGTAAATCGCGTGAGAATCAACACTGTGGCGGGAGGTACAACGCGCTCGACGCGCGGCTATGCGGTTTAGTTCATTGCGCTCAAGAAAGTAGCCACAAAAAAAAACGGTCTGTATCGTGCAGGAGAGTAGTATGAAAATTCGAAGACATGTCCGTGCCATTAATTAAGTTTTATATAAATATACTTTTAAAACTTATAAGCGTTATTATAAACAATAGATTTCTTTACTGGACATTAAAAAATAATCTAATGTTGTCAATCACTCATTGACCCCTTTACAAATTTTAGCAAAATTGATATTTAGTTGATACACGACAGCGAAAACCTGAATCTTGAACATAGTAAAAATGGCGAAATGCATTTTTTTTACTTTGGTGTATATTTTTTACATAAGTGGTTCATAGACCCAGGGCTCGGTGGGAATCTTTTTGAGTATCAAGTTCATGCCGCGAGTCCGAGAAAAGACCTGCTGCTTCTGTCTCGGAAACTTACTTGCGCATTTAACGCGCGTGTATATAACTTTACAGGAAAGAGATCACCACTAGGAGGCAAAACTTGTTTCGACGCAGCGACGAAAACTTTCACGGTTCTCTCTACGCGAAGGAGACGTTCCTTTTGTTTGGCCAACGGGAGGACGGGACGAATTTACCGGAGACGAATTTAGGACTCTGAGAATTTTTTTTGCGAGTTGTTTGCGACCCACGAAAGCTGGATGTTTTTTCATTACGAAAACCAACCGACGGATTACCCGTAATGAGTTTCGAGAGTTTTTAATTAACCGGAAGGAAATGTTTAGCCTATAAATATTCGGAATTCGGTCGAACCTATCGAATTAGTTAACTCTGTGCAGGAAGTTATTTTATTAAGTTTTTAAGAACTCTGTCCTTTAGGGAAGAACAAGACAAGGATAGGACAACACTTAGTTTACTATTGAGCAAGTTAAAAAATCATTAATACGCATTTGAAGTAGACAAGATTCTTTGAGCTACCGAATATTTTTCATGAGCATTAATTGTTCATAAGAAATGCTCTTTAATCAAAGTTTTATATAAATTTCAATTATTTTATTAAATTATCTTTTTCAATATGACTCAGAAAAAAAACTACATCCAATGTTTCTGATATAAAAAGGCTGCTCTTTCAGCCTCTACAAACAGAATTGGTCCGAACATGTTTTCAAAACAGAAACAGCTGTATTTTTTTTAAAGAAATCGCGAATTTATAAAATATTTTCTTCATCAATCGACAATTTAAACCCCCAAAACTGCAACAGAGAGGAACCGAGAATGCAAAATATAGCGTTCAAAATATTTCACTTTCAACATGGTACCCGCGAATTTTCAAAACTTCAAAATCGCGATTTAACAATAGCGAGCAAAGTGCAAACTTTGTATATTGTATCATTTTTGTGCAATCGATTGAAGTTTTGAAATCGGCAATTGCTCAATAACTGCAAATTTATTTATTTTTAGTCGCTGATTACAAATATGAGGCCAGATTTTCAAAATCCATAATAGCGGTTCCAATATGGCGTATGACAATATGAAAATATTAAAGAATTTTCATTAAAATGTTCGTTGACATTCGGGATCGTTGATTACAAATATGGAGTCAGATTTCCAAAATTCAAAATGGCGCATCGAGTATGGTGGTTGACAATGCTAAAATATTAACGTTTTTTTTAAATGTTCACTTAATGGTGTTTGTGGTCCCTGATTGCAAAGATGGGGTCAGACATTAACATTTAAAACGGTAGATCCAATATGGCGGATAATATTTCTAAAGATTTCCACAAATTCCTTTTATTCCATTTTTTTCATAAACCAGATATGATGGAAAAGTTCACCTCATGATTTGTTCCTAAAAACTTAATGCGTCTGGAAAATATGGAAAGAAAGAGGAACGGAATACAAAAATTGTATACAATAAATAAAATGCAACAAATAATACAAATTATAAATAAAAAAATACAAAATAGCACATTTCGATACACCGTTTTTTAACATGGGATTAGATAGACCCGTGCGTAAAATCGAATTCTTACGCACGCGTGTCGAACCGTATTTTTTGACATACTATGCGGAAAATTTGTGCGGCGTTTTTTGTGTGTCAAATACGAGGTTGCACACGAGTGATGACCGCGGCACACGACTGCCCGGCAGCACGAGTGCATAAGTTCGTATTTTACGCACCAAAAACGGTTACACATACAAATTTTACACATACGTATGTCAAAAAAGAAGATAACTTGCAATGATACATTTGCAGTCCAGCAACGTCCATTTTTTGACGGCAAAAAAACATTCATATCCGTAACCAGCTACCCTAGAAACCCTTTAGTGACCATTTTAACGAAAATTCGTTAATCTTTTAGAAACATCATCCACCAAATTGGAATCGACATTATGAATTTTAAAAATCTGACCTCATATTTGTCAACGACTCAAAAAAAAATTTGCAGTTATTGAATAATTGCCGATTTCGAAACTTCAATCGATTGTCTAAAAATTTTACGCACCATTTTTAAATCGCGATTTTGAAGTTTGGAAATTCGCAGGTACCATTTTGAAACTGAAACATTTTGAACGCCATATTTTGTATTTCTCAGTTCTCTCCGTTGCAGGGGTGAAAATTAGCGATTTATGAAAGAAGTTTTAAAAATTCGCGGTTTTTTAGAAAAATACAGCAACATCATTTTAGAAAAGATTTCTGGACTCACTCTGTTTATTGAATCTAAAATTGCAGCCTTTTTTACGGCAGAAACATTGGGTGCATATTTTTTTCTTTGCCATTACATTATCCAATGCCGCGTTGAAGTTGGCGTTCAAAAGGCGTCCATCTTAATGGGTTAAAGGACTGTAGTCATTTTCTTTTGTTTTTTTTTTGTCAAGCATTTATATTTTACAGATATTTTGACTCAATTGATTTAAAAATGATCCATTTCACCATTTAAAATATCTGTCCATTTCCACTACCAAGTTTAGTATTATACAGATTATTAATGCTGGTTTTGTCTTAATTTGTCGTATCGACCGTTTATAAGTAGCACGGCATCGAACACTGAGAAAATAAAAAATTGTCATTAAACATTTCCAATTCGATGGATTTAAAAGATTCATAGCAGATCCATTAAAATGCCCCATCCTAATTTTAGAATTGACAATATTCAATTAGTTAAATAATTTTTAATAGACAATTGCTAAAAATGCATGAGAAACCAAAATGTAAAATATTGAATTAAGCACTAATTTTACTTGAATTTTTTTAGATGAAGTATGTTATTTAGAACGAATCGAAACTATTTATCACAAATCATAATTAGGATTTAATTTTTGAAATTTTACGTTGAAACTCAAATAAATAAAATTACTTCTGGTGTCACGTTATTAATTCCAGGCACAGATTAGAGAGTAACAAAATGTAAGCAAGTTTGACTAATCTTATAAAAGAGTCGTTCGCTACATTCGATCTCCATTTTTGTAATACTTAAAAGAGCAGTTAAGAATCGGCGCCTATTAAGAATCTCTAAATAATAAATTGCGAGCAATTGCAAGTAATAATTACATCCAGTAGACTGATTTCGTATCCGACAAAGATTTAATAAATTTTACGAAATGGATGATTCTTACAATTTATTACTTCTGCAAATAGTGAATGTTGAACACGAACTACGGAAATTTATGAAGAGTCGTGTGAATTATCTGTATGAAAACGGACATATGGAATCAAGGCATAAGTATATTATGTAAAATAGATAACATTTTAATATACGACCAACTTTCGAAAAAATTGCAAGCAATGAAAAATGGAGATAACAAATTTTTGAAAATATCATGTAAAAGATTTTAAACAATTTCAGAAGAATCGATACTCTAATAGTTCCACAAAAAATTCAAAAAGTAAATATTTATAATTTGTTTGTTATTTTTGAATATTACAAGATTTTTGACAAGTTTGAGCATGTCATCTTTAACAGCGAGCTTGAACAGTAAGATATATACCATACAATATTTTCTTAACTTTGATTTTGATCCAAAATTTTTTATTGAAATTGAAGTAACAATGTAATTGCAGGCTTTAATGCGTGAAAGTGCTGACTCTTTTAAAATGTTTCAAATTATCCATTGCCCTTGCCAACAGTTTACGTGTGATAATAAACGAGTTCCATATAAACTATTTATATTGGATAGTTTAATGAAATAAATAAATAGGTGAATAATCATTATTTATATATTGCAATATTACCATAGTTTAACTTTTCTTGCCAATATATATATGATTATTATTGCAAAGAATAATTGTATTATGAAAACGTCAATTCAAATATATATTTTTTAATTTTCTTATGTCAGTGTGCTAAAGATCTCGTTTACAATCGCGTGTATGAAAGACCGCACGTGCACGGAATTCCGTAAATCATTACTGCAGACTGGTATTATGTGCGTTAATTCCCATTTCAAATGCCAATTACTTAATAACGCACAATTATCTGTGTTCACCGCTGATTAATAATTGCATTTTCATTTTAACTGCCAGCGCGGGAAAGTAATCGAATCCTGATTATCAATCACCTCACTCTTTTTTTATCGTTATCTGTCTACTTCCAGCCTACATTCAACGTCGAAACTTTATATTAAGAACGAGTATTTTTACGTACAATCAGAGCAATGTGATATTTCTAAAGATGAGGTTGATATAATTTATTTATCAATGTTTTTCGAAATTTTGAAGGTGTCCGAAAGGAGCCACAAAGGCATTTAGAGGTGTAACCTTTATAATATAAATATATCATGACATTCGCAATATGTAAAAAAACATCCAGAGACACAACAAATTTAGGGAGTGATTTTTTTAACTTCCTTGTTTTTTTTAACTAATTCTTTTTTTCAAGCTTTCCTTTTTGCACCATGTCTCTCGAGTTATTTGTATATTTTCTGAAGGTTACAGCGTTAAAACAGATTCGTATGTCGCAGACATTATCGTTTTTTTTTAGTAGAGTAATAAATATATAACCGTATACTGGTGAGAACAACATTTAGTAAATTTATCTGCATTGCATTTTGATCAAGGAAAACTAATTACTTAATAATCCGAAGGACTTTTATTATCTTATAAAGTACACAAAAATATAACCCTACCCAACTATACGGAGTTCAGCCCATTTTCTGGCCAACTAAACAAAAAAAAAAAAAAAAAGTGGTTCAGAACTATATACATCGAAAATGCCTACAAACTATAGAATAACTAGGAAATCAGTATCTTGTTACAAAACACTCTACATATTGGTAGAACGTAAATGGAATAAAACTGATCAATGATATGCCTAAAAAGCCTGCCTAATAAATGTTGAACAAAATTATTAAAACACGTATGCTTCCTCAATTACTCTCAAACTATTTGGAAACAGTAACTCACTTTTCATAGAAAATTCGCTGTTTCACAGCGAAATAAAGCAACATAAACGTAATTTACAATTGAGATTTTCTGTCGCGAATGAACCAAAGATGTATAAAATTATGATTCACAATCCTGTTTACATTTAATGAAAATAATGAATAATACCTCTCTGCCCATACTGCGCATATATACTCCAGAAATTATTTAGATATGAGAACATGTTAACGAGCATAATAACAGTAACAGTGATGATAATAGTATGATAATAATAATAATAATCGCGATTCATTAAGAAATAACAATAATAGAAGGGCTTATATCCTCCAACATAAATGATCTTATTTATAATCTTAACGTTTCGTCCTGTTTCGGTCCTTTTTCAGGAGGCAGTCTAGTTAATCGAGATAAGCTAATGAGCAGATTTTATATTACGTAATACTTCATCATAAGTATAATTTAAATTTTGAAAATCATCAATTTTATTCAATGATCTCGATAGCTTCATCGGTATCACCACTTTTCGTAGTTCTTGTAATGAATGATTTGGAAACAAATTGTTTTATAACTCTTTTCAGCCAATTTGTTACTGCAGATTTAAACATCGACACTTGCATTCCTCGGAAGAAATTTGATAAAATAATAGATATATATTTAATGATTATCACCCAAGACTATAGTTTACTCTGCTAAGTAAATAAGGGGTGGCCGAACAAGACCGGGGTATTAACATGCCTCGATTAGATATTAGGCTTTTACGCAACGAAAATACGTACATAAACAATATTTCGGCACACGTGTGTATGTGTAAAGTTCTTTACACTTGCATGGAAAAGTGATATTTCGGTACTATAGTCGTAAACTCCGAATTTACATTCCACAGTCCGTAAAAGTACTATTTTGATACACTTGTCCCTAAAGTAAAAACTTTACGTACACTTATAAGTGTTCGCTCCGTGGGCGTAAGATTTTACGGCCTCGTTTGGAGATTGTAGTATCCGTATTCCATCCGTAAAATTAAACTTTATGGCCTAGGACCGAAAAGTACTTTTCGTGTGGAACTTCGAGACGCATAGATTTTCAGATTGGATAATACCATTTACATAAATTTCTTCATTTAGTTTTTTAGGACGAATGCACACAATTGATATATTGATTATGAACGCAGAACAAAGAACATTTATTCCCCACGTTACAATGCTTCTTTTTCTCAGTGCTGTACGTTAAATGAAATGGAGATATCAGAATACTTACTTGTTAAATTCTCGCGGAGTAACCTACTGGTTAGCAAAATTTTATAAAAATTCTTTGACAAATGATTTTCTTAAATTTATGAATGGTAGGTAATACGTGGTTTAACGTTACATTATGATGTATTTGATTATTGTGCAGTTGGAATTATGTTTTCTAATTCAAATATCAATTTTAACAATTACAAAGCATTCACTGAAAATTTAACCTAGAGGGTACTTTTCATTCTTTAATAAAAGCAAGGCAAAAAGCGAAATAACGTATCCAGCTTACATGAAAAAGTGTGCAATCAACGTTCCACTGCCACGAAGGCAATCACGCCTCGCAAGAGGCGACAGGAACTGAAATCGTCCATGTGGCAAGCGATGAGTGAGTACCATTTCCAAGTATTTCCGGTCCCTAAAACTGCTCTATTGTAAATGGAGCGTATACGGTAGAAAATACGAAAAGATTCTTACTGCATGAAGTGATAGTGCAAAATATCAAACTTCTGACATCGAATTTATAAAAATATATTTTCTGTATTAATTTTAAACTTTGGGATACAAAATGTTACAACATGACATATTAAAATACATAACTATTTTTTTTAAATACTTATAAATAAGTTTATTAGGTTTTTGTTAGAAAACGTTTGTATTTATTTATTTAATTTTAATATTCTAATTTAACATCGTTTTTCAACAATTTTCCCATTTTCAGATTTAGGTATTGTCTACTTTGAATTGTTTCCCCGTTTTTTGACAAAGTAATTGACATGTTTGTTATTTATTAAATTCATTAGATTCTGTTGAATCTCCAAAAATTATTATTCAAATCTATGTTCAACTGATCATTATTAGGATATCTACAATATAATTGATCATATCCGAAGACCTAAAAAATACCCAGTATTTTTATATTGATTGAACTGAAACAAAATATTATTGTGAACCCTAGGGGAGTTTAACGAATTAACTTGGGAAAAAATGAATGTATGTAATTATATATGTAAGTGTATAATAGTACATTACTCAACGAGGGAGGTAAAATAAAGAATGTCTCAGACTGCGTGTAATTTTTATCCGAGGCGAAGCCGAGGAGGGTGAGAAACATGCAGTCTGAGGCATTCTTTTTTACTTCCCGAGGGAAGTATACGATTTTTCTTTCCGCTTGCGGGAGGAAAGTTAATGCTTTCCTCTCGGTGTGAAGAAAATACAATTTTACATAATTATATGAGAGTTTACTTATTGTTACGGACAGAATCGATGTTTTATCGACTGCGGTACCCGGCGTAGGTTTTTTCCCACAAAGGTGGTTTTTCCTACGCTATTGCACACCCGAATGGGGGTACCTCTCAAAATGAAGCTGGCCTGTTAGGTAATTATGTAAAAGGCCCTTCGAAATGGTGACGATCTCGATACAATTATTTGTAATTCGAATAGTATAATATCGATGTGTAATATGACGTTGTAGTCTATTTAAATGTTCTAGAGTTTGAAAAATCGAACTAAGATAGAAAAAAGTGACGATCGGGTTGAGAGGGAACGTTCCGGAACGTCGTCGGGTTAGGAAGTCCGCGTTGCGTTCGGATCGTCACCGGCACTGATCGGAATAAATAATTAATATTTTCGTGTGGCCGATCAAATCGCTTGTTTTATTTAAAGCCCTTCCACCAGTCGTTTACACATATATATATATTTGATGAACTTTTAACTTTTGTAATTAAAAAAAATCGGAAAAAAATTCAATCCCACACTATTCCCATTTCGCAAATGCATTTCTATACCCACTAGGAGTAATCCATGCCTGTGCCACGTTTTTATTGCGAACTGCTTTTGGTCTGTATATAAAATGGATGGGAATTTATAATATTTTTTAATTTATTTTCATAGTACAACTTGATAGTAAATTTAAATTAATTTCATTTTCATTGATGGTGCTAAAATTAATTGATAACTTACCATTATATTACCGATAATATATAGTCAGGTTATCCAGCTGACCTAAGAAGGAATCATTGTTATTTTAGTAAGGATCGAGTTAATAAGGAGAAATTTTGGTGTTAATTTCTTCGTTAAATCGGTCATAAGAAAGTTGCATACAAAAGTACATTGTTTGTATATTAAAAAAAAATGGTGCTCAAGAATTCCCTTAAATGTCCATGCCGTAATCAGCCCCAGTTAAGAATAACGTTCAAGTCGCATTTTCTTTGTTAATGGATATCTGTAAAATAATAATTATATGATAACTAGCGATATTGTGCAAGAAATTTTCAAATTTTTTAGAAATTCAAATTAAACTGCCGCGCCACCTAGCATAATCCAATATTACAGAAATGATTATGATTTGACAGGCGGACATCCACTTGAAGGTGCACACCAACCACAACTGGTTTCACGCGGGTTTGGATACTTGTAGCACCAGTACTTCAAATAACTAATAACACTCTGCGAAATTAAATTTGCGGCGCGGAGTCGAAAAAAAATATATTTTTAATAATATTATAACAAGAATTCAACATCAAAGTCAAAAGTACTTTTGTACATTGTAAAAAAACATCCTCATTGTTGAAATCATTTTGTCGTAAAGCTATTATATTCTAATATAATTGGAAAAAAAATACACAAAATAATGCTTAATTTTCTGTGTTTTGAGCTTAGAAATGACCCAGTCGACAATTTTCACTTTAACCCTTTGTGGCATATAGAATCTATAGCACCTATTTCCTCACCATTTTTTTCGTTTTGGAGTTAAAATTTGATCGATTCTTTCGTTTTTTTTTTTGTTATTTGAATATCGTTCCAAAAAAGCACAAAATAATAAAAAAGCAAAAAACACAACAAAAAATGGAGATAGAAGCCGCCATGAATTATTAAAATCTGAGGCTGGATTTGTCATTAGCGACCCCGTAAAGCCCTGAGTAACCAGTTTCAGCTGTTTTCCGCGAAGAAAAAAAGTATGCTTCAAAGGGTTACAAAGTTACAATGCATTCGATGTATGGGATTTTCAAAAGGAAATTATATACATTTAAACCTACTTTTCAGCAGGTCGAAAGTTATGCAATTGTCAGAATTTTAAAATTGTCCGTTATTGAAACATCGGAGTTTCGTGTTTTTTATGTAATATAATAATTTATGCAAATTAAAACGCGTCTTATCTTATCGAAACTTCCCAAGTAACACTCTTTGTGCGGTAGCTAAGCAACAGCAGTCGCAACGTTTTTGCAGCTAAAGTAAATGTTAAAATACAGCAATGCATCCTGCAGCGCTTATAAATCTCTGCGGCAGCAAAAATTGCAGTCAGAATATAGCGTATGCTCTGATAGCGCTGCAAACTGCCTGCGACAGCAAAACTGAAAGCTGCAGTAAAGCATGCACTTTCAAGGTGCTGCAATCTGCCTGCGACAGCTTTTTTGGCAGTTGCAATGCAGCTAGCGCTTGCGCGGTGCTGCGAAATGCCTGCGACAGCAAACATGGCAGCTGCAATCCAGCATGCGCTCTCCGAGTGCTACAATCTGCCTGAGACAGCTAATTTGGCAGTTACAATGCAGCAAGCGCTTGCGAGGTGCTGCAATCTGCCTGCGGTCGACAATTTGTCAGCTAACGAATCAGCGATGGCCAAGGTAGAGACATCGATGTCTCGACACACAACCAGAAGGTGGCGCTGTTAATTGAATATTTACCCACAAGCAGTAGAACTGTATGTAGTTTCATATATATACCAGAGGACCTTCAAGGATAATATCAGCGAGAAGCATTGGAATATGTATGTAATGTGTGCGTATATAGGTGATGAAAAACGAGAGTGCGTATTAGTGTGAATCGATAGGTTTTAGTTGTGTTAAGCATTTGATAATGTATAAGCGTTTATATATATATATAGACTTAATAAGTATCATTAATAAAACTTTACATGTATGTATTTGTATCAAAAACAATAAAGTGTGGTCTGATCCGGAGTTTTAATAAACTACACTTGTTGTAGTAAATGAATTAGGCCTCAAAACTTTTTTTTTGTTTTAAATAAAAAAAAAGTTTTAAAATGCCGAATGTACATTTAACGCCCATATAAGCAGTGCCAGCGAATTCTACGCCTTGCACCGGTGTTGCACTTATGCACCACGGACGAACCTTCGCTTAAAGAGGCCCAATGCAAGATAACGGTGCACGCGTTCCATGACTGCACCGGTGCAACACCGGTGCAACGCCTAGAGTTCGCCATTATGCAGGTTATGAACATTCCGCTTTTTTTCCGGCTCCCGCAAATTTTTGCTGCAAACACTAAAGAAATATGGCGGCGTTGTAGTCTAGTGCTTACGACGCTCTCCCAGGCAAAAATATTCTCACTTTTATTGTTGAAACGTTACCAGGATGCTTTCATATAGAGCTGCAAGCTACTTGATTGCATTTTATGCTTCCGTGTTATTAAGAAAAGAGCTACAGTGTTTTCTGTGACAATGGTATTGTCAGTTGCTTTAGGGTCCTTTATATTTGCTTCCATAACCTCAGTGCAACAGCTTTACAGCTCATCTACATGTGCTCAGGTATCGTCAGCGCAGCTGTTCTGCAGCTTCTAGGCATCACTGCAATTGCTGGCGCAGCATTCCGCAACGTTGTCGCAGACAGATGAAAATCCCCACATTGGCGTTTGCGACCTGTCAGAGAGCTGCAAAGAGATGCTGCGGCAGCGATATTGCTGCATTTTTGTCGTAGCAACGTTATGGCAGCTATATTAAAGCACAAAATGTTACTTTGGTTCTACTTCAAACTTAATAAGAAAATATACCGCAGCCAAGTAATCTCTTTTAGCACCCATAATACTACTCAGATACTGTAACTAATGTTACTAGTATTCTATTCAAAATTTAATATATAGGATTTTAAAGATCTATGTTTTAATTTTTGTCGAAAAATTACCGTTATTTTGTTATTTTGTACTTTTTGTAAATTTTATTATTGCGCATTGATAACACAATATTAGTTACTGTAGAAAATATCGGTTTTTTCAAAAGCGTTTTTTTTTTTAATTCACGGATATGCGTGCCTAATTTTAATTGCTCATAACTTTTAAAAATAAATTTTTTATTTAAGAAAGAAAAAACGGGCGATCTGATCTACAATTTACGTATTTCATGAAAATATCAAGTATGCCCGATTTGAATTAAAAGGGGTCAAATCTTATACTGGTAGTATAAGTTATATAAGCGACGCCTACAGCCTGATTGGCTATCAGCGCCATCTGACTTACCTAGACGTAGTTGTGAATAAAATATGAGAATGAAAAGAAAAGGGTGTACTTCCGAAAATCTCGTTTCTCCAATTTTTGTTCATACCACGTATACTTACGCAAGTTGATGCGTAAATCTCCAATATCTTAAATTGAAAATTGGCGACAAGGTCATGTTGAAGGTCAAAAGTAAAATAACGCATTTTTTGCCATTATTCTCAAAAATACAAATCAGACGGTAAAGTTTCTTTTGGAAGATAAACATCCGAATAACTGGGTTAACGTATTCCTTTTCAACTCGTAACACTGTTTCGTCTTTAGAGACCCCTGTGTGAATTGGTATAATAACAAAGATCCAAACTTTAAGTGGATGTGTCTATTATCTATAATGTCTAGTTGGAGATTAGGTTAGTTAAAAAAGGGGGTCTATAGAGCGGAGCTCCCCCCCCCTCCTTTCTCGACCGCAGACACTCCCTAGACTCAATTATTATCTTTCAAACTTTACGAAACAGTCTGGAATAACCATCAATCGAAACTATCAGGGTTTCTTATTCTTAACAAATTTATCCTCCATTCCTATATCTTTTGGTTTGGAGATTTTGGAAAGGAGGAATATTGATGCATGATTTGGTGGAGTAGACTCTTCGTTGGTTTCGGCAATTCAAAATTTAGAGCGTCGCGGTTGCATCTGGTGGCAACAAGTCTAACTACTGATGGCAAAGACGATAATCCGATTATACATAAGTTCATCCTTCCATTACATTCTCGTTGATATTTTAAAAACAATAAATGCAACCTTCTTTGTAGAAGATTTTATCAGTGACGTTTCGTTTATTAATTTATTTACAAAAAAAGTCTGTAGCGTAAGATAATATTTTAAAAGAATAATATTTATGAACGTGGGCACATTTATCATTTTAATGGCGTCATCAGCATTGAATTCAAACCCTTAAGAAAAATATATTTCATTGGTTCTCCGTTTTACAAATTTCCAAATTTGTGTAGAATTTGTGAAGGATTACGGTAAAATCTTGTTCAATGTTGCAACAAGCGGTCTAGATCTTCGAAATTACATTTGAAAATGGTATTGTTGGTATTTTTCAAAATTGAATGTTTTTGCTTGTGAAAGTACATATTCTAATAATTACTTTTAAAACGTTTCAAGTCTGCACGACAAGTACGAGAGTTATTCCCGATTTTACCTTTTTTGCATATTTTCAACTGGTTGTAACTTTTAAAATACAGTTAAAAATAAAATACAAAATTCATTCCTAAATATATTTTGTGCAAATAATGAATAAAAAAATTGGCTACGAAATCCCTGACTCGAGTACAAAAGGTCTTCCGATTGACGTGGAATGTCTCATATTATTACATCGTAAATGTTTACCCAATAGTACAATAGTAATTCCATTCATTCTGCGATATTTTATCAGGATTTCGCAACATTCTGAATTGTGAAATAATGCATACGTTTGTTTTGACATTTTAATATACATGTCTTAGTAATTTACCATAGCGCGAATGAGATTTTCAAAATTCGAGGGCAGTATTCGTTTCATTACAAAGTTTAACATTCGTAGCAAATAATTCAGTAATGGCAAATTATACGAAAACTAATGTCGGAGGAATAGGGATTTTCCGTATAATGGTAGGCGTGGGATACGACAGGTATTCGGATTAAACGAGCACGCAGAATTTCTCGAAATGCCACACGTCGTTCTTCATGTTTTCACGGTATGTTACCCCGACGGTGGTGTGTAACGAGCGTCTTAAAGTGACGTATTTCAAATTGCTGTCGTTCTCGCTTTCACTCTTAATAGCATGATATACCGTAATAATGCCCTTGATTAAAGGGATTTCTTAGAGCATTATAATTTTAGCCTCTTAATGATGTCAACACGTTAGAACTATATATTTATATTAGAATTTAAATGGATATAAAACGTGCAATAAGCGAGATAAATAAATTACATTCTTAAAAAAAAATATTTTCCCAATAGTATGCGGAAAATCCGTATTTCCCGTACTATCTTTAGTGTGAGAAACGCAATTTCTCGCATACATATATATTGGAAAATTCTTATTTCCCGCGTAGTAAGCAGGAAACTGGCATTTCCCGCACTTTTTATAGTGCGTTACATCTTTTGCTACATGTGCGGGAGTTTCATAAGTATTTTACATTTGTGTCAAAAGATGCCGCGACATTGAATCCCGTTTTTCTACGCTTTTGCGGGGTTTTGAAAAGTTTTAAAATGTATTTTTTATAGTCATATATATGCAGAATAAGATATTATGTCACAGCTCGGAGCAACAAACATTTTATTGGAAAATAGAACCATTATACAGAATTTTAATACTGACTTCATAAACAAAAGTAATTATAATATTCACTCTGCAAATAATCCCTTATTTAATTCATGTAAGTTGTATTTGTAGGCGCATGCAAACACTTGCAAACGATTACATCATATTGAACGTTAAAGTTTCCATTCTTTTCAAATTCAGGATAAAAAATAACTTTTCAAATTTAAATAAGCCACGTTGGCCTTGAAATAACGTGGAAAATCGAGTTCAAGGGCATGTATCATAAAGTGGTCCTCTCTACCTTCTTGATGCTTGTTAAGATTCAGAAAAATTCGGACAATGATCACCCGTCGTGTATGTATAGTCGAATGTTCTCAGCACATTTTGAAAAGGTGAAAAATGTGAATGATTGAACATGTAATAGTCCTTAGTCTCTTTCAGGGGCACATTATTCTTCTTTGTTTTCGAGGTCGCTGAATACAAAAGTGGTTGCGAACGAACAAACGTGATTTCCGCCTTGGAGATCTAACCTTCGAAACTGATAAATTCGGTTAGAGTATAATTAGATATTATTCTCTAACTATATCAATAATTAGATATTGATAATTAGGTTAGAGTTAGAGGTAACACCTAATACCAAATTTGAGTGCCTCGTTATCATGTGAGAAAGTTTAAAAAATCGTTGTTGACGGCGCCGATTTTACATAGAAAAAAAGCAGTAATCTAAGTAGTAATAGCCCGCAGTCTTTTGTCGACAGCAAACAGTCTTTTACTACTTACTGTATTTTTCTACATATTATCCGCGACTTCAACAACGATTTTTTAAACTTCCTCACGCGATAAAACACTCAAAGGAGGATGCCCACGGGTATAGGTGGTTTGTGCCCTGGAGATGGAACCTCCCTAATTGCCATATTCGGTTATGGTATGATGGGAGGTAACACCCCATACCAAATTTACAGCGATTTTGTCGACCTTCCGCTATGATTGGGCCAACGAATTTGACATTCGTGTTTCTTGATTTCTGTGTGTATATTATATTAGTTTACGTATACTTAAATTGAAAATATGTCAACATTTCTTATTCATGTACTGACATTTTATATCTACATTTTTTACTTCTGATATGCTGTGTGGGTGTCTTATATTATATGTTGCATCATTAATTACTCTTAACAGAACATAATATATTTTTATATTATAACAATAGATATGTAATATACATAATTTTTGGCAAAAGAGTATGTCCAAAATGAATTGAACCTCCGAAAAATTCTGAAAAAATTAAATACGATGCAGATCTGGTTATTCATTAGGTGCAATTTTTTGAATTACGAGATCCATCATATCTTAGCACAGTTGAATGACTTATGAAAAAACCCTTTTTTTTCAAAATAAGTTGTTTAAAAACTGTCACAAATAAATAAATAAATAAATATTGGTTTAGCTTCTCAATACATTCATTATATCCTTATGAACCTTAAAATACAATATACTTACCCACTAGTGATTTAATACCGGAAAAGAATGCTAAAAAAAGAATTTATTTCATGTGTAACATGTGCGTTATACCACCCATGAAAAGGTTAAACAATTTTCCGTCTGCCTCTTACCTACTTAGTCTATGATGCATTACCAGTTATTTTGTGCATCACCCAACCCGAGCGGAAATCTTTTCAGTCTTTTTACTCATTTTCATCTTTTCAGCATGGACAAGAGTCTGATCCGAAACTGATAAGGTACGCCTTATGCAGTGCGCCAGTTTACCATCCAGCCAGTCAAGATTTAATAAAGCACGCCTTATGCGATATTTCTGGTTGATTCCTAATAAACTGACATAATTATTATTTAATGGTAGTACCACGGCTAATTCAGACCAAAATGAACATTTCGGAATGCAAGTAGGGAAGACTGACGGACTCAAAATATCTCTGAAATTAGTATTAAAGATGCCCAATTTTGTATTCCCTTAGATATACTTTTCCTTCATATTTGATGACATGTCATTACAGATTTTATTAAGGGGAGGATCCAGTCAAAATCGACCAAGAAGACTTTTTTTAAATTGCTTTGTTTTCATCCGTAAGGTCTTAAAAATGTGTAAGCAAAATGATATTTACCTATCTAATTTATTTTACGAGTTATAGCGTCTAGACGATAGAGCGTGTCGACCGAAAAACAGAAAAACCGAGTGCACGATAAAAGATCGTAGATGTAATTTTTCTACGTTTAATATTGTACATTCACACTTCAGCCGGTAAGGAATTTACAATGGGGTGTAGTTAATTTGTTGTAAATTTACAACATTATGCGAAGGAAAATTACAACGGGTTGTAAAATTACAACAATTAATAGGTTATTAACATTTACGAATTTTTACATTGCAGGAAAATTACATCTACGATCTTTTATCGTGCACTCAATGTTTACTTCAGGCTGAATTACTGAATGCGGCTGACTGAAGTACTGACCAGTGAAGGCAGTACTCGCATTTCCAGTTTCAGCCATTCCATGCTATCTCGCGGCCAATGGGGAGAACCGTACGGGCTGGAACTGGCCAATCAGGAACACTATACCTTTAACATGGCATGCCCTATGTTCGGATCGTACGCACGCACCCTGTTTATAGGATCATAATAATACAGACAGTAATTAGTAAAAAATAGTAAAGATGCAATATGCATCAATTAGTCTATTACAATACGTGCATGAAATATTATTTATTAAGACTTCGGCTCGCCTGTCGTCGGAGTTTAAGTTTTGAAAATGCTTATTTTCAATTTTACGTCGACCCAAGCCACTATGTACTGATCCGGCAGACCGTGTGCAAATTATTCAATAAAAGTACATAGATTCCAAAATTAAACATCAAACTTATATACTAAGCTAAATCTAAGTTCGCTCTATAAACACGACAATAGCAAGCAACTAACGCACGAAAACTCCACATTACACACATTCTACGCGGCTAAACCTTAAACTACTAATATTCCGATAACAGTTGACAAACACCCTAAATTACTGCCAATAATAGATAAAATATATGAATAATATAAGAAGTGAACAAGAATTAGCATACAGTAGACACAACACGGGCGTAAACGCAATACATAGTAAATTTACATATAAAACACTCGACGGGACACATAAGTACGAATAACGCAACTAGTGATCACGACGCAAATACGCCATTAGCACTGATTTAAACGAGCCTAGCGATTCCGCTGCCTAATATGTACAGGAAGGGAGTATACCAGTAATTAATAGCTACTATCCAGAACAATTTTTGGAACGAGTTAGTACGACAGATTGGCAGTTGGTAGGCTGAATGGACAACACGCGATGAAGTACGCAATGAAGCCGCGGTGAAGCGACGAATTTAGAAAATAGGTAAGATGGTTAGTTGATGGGTCATTAATATATTGGAACGTGAGAGTTCCCAAAAAGGAATTTCGTCGATCTTCAGATGACAGCCAGTTAGCTTTCCTCCAAAAGGGTGCCCTATTTTGGTCTCGTCGCAATTGGTAAATATACACTATAAAATTATTGTATTCAAATTTCAGTCCAAAGGAGTAGAAAATGGGGTAGGCGGGGTTCGACTACATTTGCGTTCTTTGGAGTCAAAATGTAGTTTAATGGCGTCAATGAATACGGAAAAAGAGAAAGGCGACTGATTGCCGTATAGACAGGACTAGTTACTACGCGGCCGGCTTTTTTATTTCAAGTCGCTATAACATAGTCAATTTTGAAGGTTTTGAAACGAATAAAAAAAAACAAATTGTTCGTTAGAGCTTTCCTCATCTAATGGTGAAATAATAAATTATATATCTCAATAAACAATAAAGTTATTCATTTTTTTCTACCCAACTGCAAAATACACCTTCTGGCTCTTCGTTTACCGAGCAAATTTCGAGTATCCGAAAACTGTCAGCGAGAAAGTTGTTCATAAAGGTATGAACAAATTATCTGGAAAGTTTAATATTTATTGGTCTAATCGTCAAAAAGTAATGAATGTTTAAAGTTGGCGACAGCCGATGACCAACGCGTCATGTGCTTCGAGACTCTGAATAACTTCACTGTTTATTGAGATATATAATTTGTTCTTTCTTCGTTAGATACAACAACTCTAACGAACAATTTCTTGTTTTATTCATTTCAAAATTCTCAGAATTGAATAAGTTATAGCGAGTTGAAATAAAACATGTTTGTCGGCCGGCCACGTGGTAACCAGTTTTCTATGCAGTGTATAACTACACCGGTAAAGGGATTCAAACCAAGCATGAAATACCCCAAAGGAGCAAAAGTGACTCCAAGAGAGTAAAATTGAAGCCTGCAGGAGTGGAAATTAATGATTATTCTCTCTTAGACTCCGCAATTGAGTCCAATAATTTTAGAGTGGACCTTAAGGCAGTGTTCAATAGTCTACGTATTTTCAAGAGTAGATACGCTGTCGCATCTCCTGTATAGAATGCAAACGAAGTCGATGTATGGTAGTAGTAAGGCATTAACCAACATTAGTAGTCGTGATGGTAGTGTTGAACCTCTAAAACGAAGACGGTGGAGAACGAAGTGGACATTCGAACTAACTGACGAGATGTGACGATTCCAAATCAGGTCGGATGACAAATATACCCCCAAATCACGAACCTCATTAACATATGGTACAGTAAAGCCGTTAACTACAATAGATGGAAAAGAATAGTACGCAATGTTGCCAGATTGTGCCTAGAACCAACTATGATTGCCTAGGTTTTATGGGCACTAAGTGTTAGGCCACTTTCTGGTGTCCAATTGAAAAAGGCTTCAATATCGCTATTACGCCGTTCAATCGTTTCGTGTATATGCGACTAACGTGCGATGACTGATAAAATTGCGTAGGAGAGAGTGGGGTAGACTGTGACACGGGACACACAATTCCACTCGAAACCTGTGAACCAAAAAAATTCAATATTTTTGTATAATGTTAAGGTTATCACTACCAGTAAAAAAACGGGAAAATAACGGGGTTCGTAAGGGTGGTGTTGAGTAATAGATAAATATCAGTTTTGAGGTATCTAAAGTAACCTTTTTGTCTTAATTTCATTTTGTCATAAATTTACATATTGTATCGGCTCAAGGGCAACGTGGAGCTTACAAAAGGTTCTATACACAGAAAATGGCTGCGAATTGCAACGGCTGCGCGTGACTCCAACAATCACTCGAAACAATGAGACCGAGCGTGAGCCGAACTATATCCGACCGAAACGTGTTTCGAACTGGTTTCGACTCGTCCGTGCGCGCGCTACTCGGCGGTCCCCCCGATCGGAACATATCCCTCTCTACCGCGTAATTCCTAGGAGAGGGAGCATTGGCTCTTTGCCTTTCGGTTGGCTATGGTGGCCACGGGGACCAAAGGTTCCCGCGCTCACAAGGACTTGCGTCCGGTGTGCCTCTCCGCACTAGCCTGGAGGTCACGGTCCAGGGAAGGGGTCAGGTGGATGGTAGGTTTGGCAAATGTTCTTTCATATAGGGGCTATTCGGGTAAGGAAGGATGGACCGCCCACAATGCATCGAGCCCCAGTCCCCCCTCCTGATCTTTGTTCTTACGTATCTTTCGGTCCGCGATTCTACCGCGCGCCCCACTCTCAGTCTCATCTCACAACACACATACACGCATAACGCTTATGTCCGTTACACATATATTTCTTCTGTACGTTTAGTGAGGCATCATAATTTATTATTCGACGATTTCCACATAGACGGATAAATACCAAGAGTAAGAGAGCGATTTAAGATTGTTGTTAACGGAGAGACTAAGACGGATAACATCTTCTGAATATAATATAACTGAAAGCTGTTAGTAAACGAACGAGTATTAAGGAATAGCTGACTCTCCACAAGGTTGAAGTTTCTGAGCGAGCGAAGCGAGCGAGGCACTCCGAAAACACCATTTTAAATTTGAATATACCGATTCATGTTAGAAGATTTATCATCGTATCATTTTTTTGGACTGACATGAAGCCATGGACATTGTTTAGTTTAGGATATACAAATTGTAAGACTTACTATGTATATATATGATAATACATATACTTTGAACCAAGTAATTCATTTTTCAATTGTTTCCAGTTTCTCTTCAAAAATAAGAAAATCATCTATAAAAGTCAGAAGTATTGCAAAAATGCTGGAAAGTTAAATTATTAAAATTATCGAAAAAGCGGACATTTTATATATTTATTTTCAGCCATTTCTTTCAAATATCAATAAATAATGAATAAAAATGTTCTGCTTGCGAGTTAATCGTAACATTTATTTTTTCCACCATCTTTCCAAGACTTCTGAATTATACAAAACAGCCAGAAAAATGAGAAAAATAAATTCCTTATAACTGATTTTTAAACACGTTTTTATGAGGCATCATTATTTATTTCAACGATTATAACGTAAAGCTAAGAAATGCGAAGCTAAGAAAAAGTGTGGATATTCCTTAAACAGAGTAAAAATCAATGCAGCGAAACAACGACTTCGATTAACCGTTTCGTTGACCTGCCGGATTGCGGGAAATTGAAACGCCCCAGTCTTCTTAAATCCTACCTCGGCTAATGCGCGTCTGCTTTTGCAAAAGAGTTTTGGCCCAAGACCTCTTACAGGTGCTGAATATTTGAAGACGTCTCGAGGCAGCGCGATACATCGCTTCCGGTAACCCATCTTGACTTTACTTGTACCTTCAGTCTCACCTAGAAAAAGTTCGCAAACTCTCTCGAAATACGCCTCGGGAATACCGTGTTTTTTCGCATCGAGTGTCGAACACTAATCACTTTGCTTTGAGAGCGATAGCATTACTTATCGACAACGATTCAAATTCCCTAAAACGAAAATGTCTAATGCAATTAGTCGAAAGAGTTGCATAATAGTACATCGTGTGTCGAGGGCAATGTTTTGTATTTTTAACTGATGCCGATTTTCGTAATATTAAAAGTAACTTTCGCCCGTAGATGAGAAAACGATAAAAGTATCCCAAAATAAAAAAAAAAGCTAATTCATTAGATACACCTAAATATTGTGTGTAGGTATGTTAAAACTCGCGTGACCAGCTCGCATGATGAATTCTATTCTACATTTGAGGAATCATCATTTAGGCACTTGAATAGAAAACTTTTATATTAACCTTTATACACAGGCAATTTTACCTTTGAAATCGATTTTTTCTTAAGGTATAATTTATGTATCCAAAGGTTAGATGAGACCAAACGCATATTAAAGGTCATAGCGGGCGCATATATATACGCTAGGCCGGCTGGAAATGGTCGGTCGTATGTTAACACGTACTAAATTGATGAATTCGCATTTCATAATTTTGTTATTGTCCTGAAATAATGTACAACTGAAATGAATTTTTGAAAAACTCACCTCCTGTTAGAGGTGGTTTTTATAATTTTTAACATGTAATATGATTTATTTGATAACCATATTATATACAATAAAATGTTACTGATTGGGAAACGAATATCCGTCATTTTGACTATTAAAAATACCAATTAATTGGTGCATATATGCCAGGCCGACAGTCTAAAGGGCAAGGCTACAGGTTAATCGACTTCGCACCAAAACATTTATAGGAGTGAACAAACGACGTTGTCACGTGATGTAATAGAATAGTATTTTTCGATACAAGTGCGTAAAAGTTTTTCCTATGAATGTGATGATTTCGGGCGGAGCCGAAAGCGAGGATCGCATTCACATTATATGGCCCCTATTTCACCAACATTCATGAAAATTAACAATTGATTTATTTCCATATAGTATAAGACATTAGAAATAAAATCCTACAAGGATTTTTACAAATTTATTAAAATAAAAAAGTTATGAAAAATATAAGTTTTATGAACTTTTTTTTTTAATTCGCAGTTTTAAGAGATTATATGGTAAACCTTTACAAAACGGGCATCCTCGCAAAAAAAAATTTAAGCACACTATTTGGATGTATTTTTGCCTCCTGAAAACGAATATGATGATAAAAATTGGCGCTCGGCAATATCTTGGCCGCTATTTTGATAAAACAGGCAAAAAACTTGATTTTTTTTAGTTTGGTGAACCAAGGGCATCATCAAAAACACATTATACGCACTTTCGGGGCTCATTTGCAGCCTTACCGTTGGGATAACGAAAAAAATGTATAAAAAATATTTTGTAGAGAATTTTCTGCTCTACAATTTTGGTTTGAAACATTTTTTCGTCTGAGGCTTAGTTATTAAAATAAATACAAAACTAAAAAAATACCCATTTTTTTACTGTTTTTTCAACATAGCGACTTCAATACGTCCGACCTCCAATTTTTATGATCATATTCGTAATCAGCGGGCAAAAATACATCGAAATAGTGTAGTTAATTTTTTGTTTGCGAGGATGCCCGTCTCGTAAAGATTTACCGATTACATTATAAACGAATTCTAATATCGGGATTTTGATGACAAATGTCTAGATTTTTAAATACTATAGAATGGTATTAAAAATTTTATTTTTTAATGCATAATTCGGCATTTCTTTATTAACAAATAGAGTTATTTTATTGTTCCAAATCGCACCGTACATTTTTTCGTTTATATTACTATTCCGTATACTTTCAAGATGAAGCATGAAAAAAAATTTCAGTATTCTTCAATTTTACGTACTTAATCGAGAGTTTTTGTCGCACGAACACGTATTGAAATACAGACGAGTAGGGCAAATCGTTTTATTGGCGTGAAAATGGAATTATTCGCTGGAAATCCACTATTGGTCCATAATATAAAGGAGGATGGCCCACGAGTATAGATGATTTCCGCCCTATAGAGATGGAACCTCCGAAACTGACAAGTTCGGGTAGAGTATGATGAGAACTAACACCTAATGGAAAATTCGTTTCTTTTATCATGTGGGAAAGTTTTAAAAAACGCTTTTAAAGCGGCAGATTATGTGTAGCAAAATGCAGCAATTTCAGTAGTAATAGCCGCACTGTGTGTTGTTCGCAGTTGGTGTGGACTGTTACTGCTTAAATCTAGCATTTTTCTATGTATAATACTCATGGGTATCCCCTGTTGTTTGACATAAAATGGGCATACTTATTTTATTACGTATATCCTGAAATAGAAGCACAGTTCCTATACAAGCGTCATAAAATCGCAAACGTAAATTCTTCTGCTGCCAATTTCTTATCGCATTTTTGTCAGCTATCTGATGTAAATTCATTTATCGCGTATTCAACTGCCTGTAACAGACCACGAACGTATAAATGATACAAAGCATTGTTTTTGTTGTGAAACAAATACTGTATACGACGTATCTATCGTCTCTTCATTGCTTCGATAAATTGGTATCATATTTACATTCATCTCGTTTTTCAAAGTAATTTGTAAAAATTGGTATAATCACTGTTGTTTATTCTTTTGTTTCGACTTAAATAGTATTTCATTATTCTAAATAGTAAGTCACATATTCCTTTGACATGGTGAAATCTAATTTATCACATTTACATTCGTGAATTTGAATATGTAGAAATAATTAATTTTAACTTTATGCTTGATTTATATTTAACATAAAAATCTATAAATATTTAAAATGGATCAAGATAACTTACAAATGATAAACTGTAAACCTTGATCTTTCAGAGAAACATTTTTTAAGGTCTGAAGTTAATTTGGTCAAATGTTATAGTCAAAAGTGTTTAGGCACATAATCAAATGCCTTAGTTTGCACGAATATATTATGCGCACAGTATGGCTAATTTCGGATTATTATTTTAATTTTTGTAACTAAATTTTCTGCAATCACAGTACTTGTCTGGTATATATAGTTCCTGAAACTTCAAAGATATACGCAACAATTGTATAATGTAACAAAACATTGTATAAATTCATTCTAATACTTAAAAGCGAAAATCAATGAGGTTCCGGCCAGCAATAGTTGGTTGTGGCTGACTTTCAGTTTCTAGTGAATTTTAGGTGATTTATAAAAAATCTTAAATATATTGCATTCGCTGTTTTGATTTTTAAAAATTTACATCGGATTGATAATCATCGAACCCAAAAAAAATCCAATAACAAGTTTCAAACAAATCAAAGTAATTATTTAAAAATTCGTTTACTATATTGGATCCGCATATTGGAATTTTGAAAAACTGCAATGGGATTCATAATCAGTAAACTGGAAAACCCGTGAGAAGCGAATTTTTAAAGAAATCCACTCACTATTTTTCGTGTAGTTGTTAATTTTGTATCAGTCTCAAGGACTATCACACGTGCATGATTCCAGAATTTGTAATTTTTTAACTGGTCAATTTCAGAAAATCTTAGATAGTGTTATTAACTTTAACTTAGCACACTTGACAAAACTTAAATGCATACAAAATGTGCCGAAACTATCTTTATATTCTTCCTTGTAATTAGTTCATTAATTTTACAAACAAAATAAACATTTTATTGGAACCAAAAATTAAAAAGAGAAAAACATCAACATAAATAAAAATCTTATCTGTTAGTTTTCTTTCTTCATCAAAACGAAGACATAATTTTCTTCAACAAAACTCTTGCTTCCCATTTCGAACGAACTCGAATCCGAACTACATTCAAGGTTAAAAAACCGACATGGATTCCAAATTATGCTTTTCCTTTATTTTCATGTCCCTTGATGAAGACGGAATTCAACCATCGATGCGAGCTATCTCCTTTGCCGTTTCGGCCTTCAACCAACAAGCATGGAACACTTGTTCAGTGGTCCTTTTGATCGCGATTCAGTTGTTTTGAACGTTTTTAATAACAAATGTAATAACTGATTTTGATATGTCTATCAATACTTTCCTTTTCCCGAACGAACTGTTTTCGTCAAAGGTCAGGAACCAAGAGAGCTCGACTTCCTTGCAGTGTTTCGAAAGGCACTAAAAACTTCCTTCGTGTACAATCATTTTTGGAATCAACTTTTCCCAAATTTATATAAGACACTTAATAAATTCACCCACACACACATTGACCAACCCTTTAAGGGAATGATTTACACTGTTCATATTCTCAACTATTTATTTTCATATTTTCATTTAGCCAATCACTTCTTGCCTTCCAATCGCCACTTCTCAAACATACCGTAATATGAGCCCGTTTCTCATTTTGTTATTCAAATATTTAATTTATGTTTGACGTTGTGCTCTTTTTCTTACATTAACTTTTAATATATTTACACGCATGTTACTTATTATTTTTTACAATAATTTACATCCACGTTACATCTTTTTTGCTTCCGTCCCTATTGACTACAGCATATACATTTTATCCTTTATTGTTATGTTTTTCTTGTTTTCTTACATCGAATACTAAATTATGATCTATTTAAATTATAAGAATTTATGTTACGTGATAACCTTTCATTTACCGACCGGTTCTCGGTCTTCGTTCGAATTACCCACGCATCATAACTAATTGTACGTCACATCCTTCGTAGAACTACCCATATAATACGGTCGATATATTTTAGGTTTAGGTGCATTTTATTTATAATATAGGTTCATTTCAACGCTTCCGTATAAAAAAACAAAGCAAAATAGAGTACAATTGCACTAAAGCTTTTTTGTAGAGGGTGAAATTTCCTACAAAAAAGTCACTGACAGCCTAGTCTAATGTTAATAGTTTAGCCACAAACAACAGTGGAACGTCAACTTACAGTTTGATCGATAACCAATATAAAATATTCGGAATATTTTATTTAAATTCGTGCTTTCTTTCTGGCTAAACTATTAATGTTAGATTAACACTGCCACTGACTTTTTTTGTCGGAAATTTGGTGCTCTACAAAAAAGCTTTAGTGCAATTTTGCTCTATTTTCGAAACAGAAGCGTTAAAGTGAAAAAAGTGCCGGTTTTTAGGCTTTTATCGATCTTTCTAAACCATATAAGTAATTTGATGGTCTAAAAATAGTGCATAAACTTTCATAATGATACTATGAATCGATATCTATTCCGAACAAAAATTTATTTTGACGCTCTTATATTTTTAATCATCATTTGAAAAGTTAAAAGTGCTGCGGGAGGGCAGCCCGCCCGGTTGGGGTGAGCATCATTTCCTAAGATTTTTCCGTGTGGTAGTGCTTCATTTTACTGTTGCACTGATTTGACATTAATGTGACACGATTGATTAAATTCAGTAAAAGAATTTCATCAGATTACGATTATAACTCGTATATAAACATTTGAAATTACTTAGATCTCACGTGATACTACTAGGAATATTTATCTATTTGACCTAATAAAAAAGTGTACTGTCTAAATAATTAGAAAATAGATGAAAATATTGCTTCTGGTATATATTTTTAAAAACTGGTAATAAATAAGAACGCATTATGCATGTGCCTATCGTTCAAGGCGTACAGGAGTAGAAAACCCATGTTTAGTAAATAGGCCTTCACTTTATTTTTTTAATTTTCTCGGAATCGAATTTTAAAGGTTCCGTGGAATTACTCATTAACGTAACATCAACTGCCACTTGAGATGTCAAATTATTATTCTTCTGACAATAATTGTATTAGTAGTCGCTGAAAATCATCGTAAATATTTCCGATTGGATTGATATAATTGATTCCACAATGGCAATACGTGCTCATTTTAGTTGTATATTGGTGACAGGAAAAGTTCGAAGATTTTATGCAGTGACGTCAACATTTTTGAAGACGTATTTGAATAGATTTCAATGTTTTTCTTTTGTTGAGAAACCATTTTGAGCAATTACAAATTAATTTCTACTGATTATTTTCCTTGTGAGGGACGGAGGTATGTCATGCTGATACCATTAATAAAAATGTACTATTCCATCCGTACAACGTGTCGCTATCATTTTCATGCAACAAGCTCTACACGTCCTTATTTTTACGTTTATAATTTCTTGTGTTCGTATGTTCATGCATATAATCCACGAACGTTCCCTTTAACACAATATGCATAAGAGTCGAATCGATAAAACTCCATAAAGGCTTGGAAAAAAACAGATAACTGTCGTTGGTATCCCGTGTCATGTTTCGTCATCAATTTTATGAACAATTCACAACACGGAAGTACACGCTCCAACATTTTGCAGAATATCATTTAAAAACGATAAGAGCGCCCGCCGCGGGATTTCGCCCCTTCGGACCATAAATGGATTCGGTGCAGCGACCTACGGGTTGTAGCGCACGGCTTGACGAATGTCCAGTCATTTTCGGGATGCGGCGCAATTTTCAGATTTTACAATCCATCCCGTTTTGGGCGTCGAAACGTTTTCCGCTACGAATCGTAAAAGCACCGGCATGCCGCCGCCTACGATGTTTTTCATTTTTTTTTTACTTTTTTTTTTTTACAGATTTTCGCCCCGTTCAGTTGGGGTCGTAGAGGCTAAAGTACCCAAAGATGAGTTTAATGTGTAATGTCGTACCGCGCGTAATGTCCCACATATAAATCGCAGCGCGAATATAGTTTGGGCACGGTCGGATTCTGTAATAGTACAATTACCCGCGCTAATCGTTAAATCATTTCGCGCCTGCCGTAAACGGGAATGGGAGCAAACCGGACTGACCCAGCCCGTTTATATACGCATTGTCCTCTGCGAAAGTATTTCGGACTCCTCTGTGTAGAATCACAGCGAAAATAGAATGGACGCATTTCCAGCTGACCATTGTGCATATATTAAGTGACTCGTAGGAGACCGTAGACCACTGATTTATTGGCTGGAGCTTGTATACCGTCCAGTGTTTTACAGTTGTCAAATATCGTTGTAGTTTTTGTTTGCCACCAACTTCGATCAATTACTATATTACACATTTGCCCTATCAAGCATGATTGCACTCCAATTAGCTTGCATATAAAAGTAGATAATTTGCGAAACAACGCATTGCCTAAAATGCCCCTTTGGCATACCATTAGCACAGAAGACGTGTGATATATTATTCATTCGCAAAATTGTTTACTTCCCCATAAAGCCAAAAACCATTTGAAATATGGATATAATGCATAACATATTATCGCGTTCCAAGCACGTCGTTCATTCTTTAACTTCTCTGCCATTTAATTAGTTTCCTATCAATTAATTGATTCTCCCACCAACAAATTCCAACCAATTCACATTTTCCTAACCAGCTCGTTATTTTGGCATTTATTGCAGAAACAAACCGTTATTGGCGGCAAGGTTATGTGGATGTTATTAAATATCGTTAAAATATCGGTAAAACACAAAATACCTTAAAAAAAAGTACCAACCTATTTCAATGCTGCAGAGGCATTTTTTGAATACTTAATCACCTATGCCCTTTGATACACATAATTCCTGCTGGCTGCAACTCTTGATTGAAATTAAAGTAAAACAATTTTCATTTCAGACATTAATGGGATACGAGTGGAACGTTTCAATCCAATCAGTCTAGAATTTTTACATTTTATATCTTACACCAAAATGATAACAGAAAATTACCTCTTGTTCTTACCTTTTTTTCAAATTCACATCGCAACGCGAAAACAATAAACGATATATGGCTTTCAACGCGATAGTTATCTTTTTCATAAAAATGCGACGCTGGATTATAAATACGGTAATAGTTATCAGCTATTCAAACCTCAAAAATCCAGGCTGGATTCATTATTGGGGCGAGTGATTTTCGCTGCGATTTTTCGTTGGGACACTTCATTCTTTGCCGGACTACGCATCGAACCGGAAAACTCACACCGAGATATCAGCAGTACGTGCAATAATAGGAAGCCGGCACATGACGTCCGAACCCCATCAAAAAATCTCCTTGATTCATAAAATTCTGAATTGGAATGAAAATACGAGCGCAGATATAGAGCAGTAATGAAAACCAATCTTTCTTTTGAAGTGAGATTTTCCAACTGTGAAAGAAATTTAATCTGCGAATAATTGAACTGAAAGCAGTAAAATTTAAATATTTACATCTAAAATAAAATAGAAATGCAAAAACTCAATAGGAACAAATATTCCAAAAAATAATAAATCATTTCGGAGAAAAATAAACTTTCCCAGAGTTTGACCGGTCAATTAATAACAAATATTATAGATGCAAAAATTGATCCCTCTATTTATTTGTTAGGAATACCCAGACACATTGTACAATACTTGGGATAAACGTTTTCATGGTCTGCATACAATTATTTATTAAACAATGGTTTCCATTAAAGAAGTTACATTTATAAAATAAATGTCAAAAAAGAAATTGCACAGACGTAATAACTAAATTATCTTCGAGTAATTGATTTATTTCAGATGTACTTTTTCGTGACTTACCGCAATTATTTACTTCGTTGCAAAAAGAGATAAGAATAGACAGGTAACATCATGCCCTGAGATTATGGCGAATAGCTTTCGTTGCCAGATAAACCGATCGTAAATGACAAACTTATTCGTTTTTTACCTCAGTTACGTAACCCGCCATCCTCAAAGTGGAGTTACTTACTAATTATTTTTAATTGAAAATCGGTGCTCTTAGAGATAGTTTTAGTATTTATTAAATTGAGTACTAACAAGTAACACTACTCAAGCGTGACAAGCCGATTGAACTTCAAGTTGGTATATTTTTAGAAATCCAAAAAGTAATCGATAGGTATTTTTTTTATCGGCAAGGAAGAGCGTTTAAGAGTTGAAACTGATCCCTGAATTACTCGAAAATCCCTAAAATGTATAATAATATACACGCAGATATGAAGGAAAACTTATTTCCATAAAAGTTGGTGTCTAAGGATTTTTTTGGTTGCTAATTTCGAATCCGAGGTCATATTTACAAAACTCAAAATGGCGGAAGCAAAGTGACAGATCAAATTTTACAAAGGTTTTTCGTTTTTCATATACAAAATCATGACTAAAGAAACTGACATAAGATTTATATTCAGCCACCCTAAAAAGATTTAAAGAATTTCAATTTTGTTTACAATGCTCACATTCTCGAATCTGCACTACTTGCTGGATCATCTTGAACGTATTTTTTTAGGTATTACATTACCTCAATATATTACTTCTTAAATTTCCAAACATGACCAAGGTATTAATTGATTCGAATCATTTTACTTATACGAATTGATTGTACTAATTACAAGTACAGAGCCCCCCTCCAATATGTACCTCGTTCGTCTTGTCTGTTCTTTTGTAACCATCCCAATATTTGCCTAGTTAGGGGAAAATTTTCCCCCACTCCGCCGACATACAGTTATTGCCACAGAATTACCGCTCAGCGAGAAATTGTCGGGAACAGCAAACGAGGGGTTAGGTAAATATTGGGACGGACCTAGTGGAAAATATTAGGGGGTAGAAAATATTGTGAATGCAAATATTGGGGGGGGGGGCTACTGTACATTGATTTCATACAGAACACGCGATGTAGTTACTTGCGCCACCGTTAGTTATTGCTGCAATTACAAGGATCCAATTCCGATGTGAATTCGATATATCTAAAATATGGGTTAGTTAGGTTAGGCTAGTATAAAAAAAGGAGGTCTGGAGCCGGAGCCCATCCGCATGTACGCGCCTCCTACCTGCCTCCTAGTAGGAAGGTAACTCTCCTAATATGCAAATAAAAAATTAACTTCTTTAACGTTAAGACGGCCACAAATCCAATATATAGGCTTTAGAGATCAGTATTTTTTGTGAGATACAATATTATGGGTACTCCGGGGATTCTTGGGGACGCTGATCACGAATCTGGAGTCAGATTTGATAAATTCATGTCAAGAAGCTCCCAACGTCCACCTTCCTAAATTTCCGATTCTTTGATATAACTGATACCCGCTGATGAAATAAGCCTAGATGTATGTAAAGTGATGTATTACTCACTCGCATATATTTTTGTATTCAACTCATTGAGGACTAAATGGACAATTTTTCGTGGTCGATTGCAAAGGCGGTATTTTATGTGAAACCGGATTTTTAAAAAATAGGAACCAATTACATCTTACGTAAAATTGATCGATCTTTTCGAATCTGTCCTTAAAAATTCAATCGAGCCCATTCCAAAAAGGTTATGCTTGGTTTTTCACAAAAAAATCAGTCGTAAACTTTTCCTAGATTTTAAAGAATATGTTGCTTAAATATTCGACAACGGTGTTTTGATCCCGAAGTTAATAAAAACTACAATAAAAAAGAAAAATCTGTGGAATCTATTTTAAATGAAAGAAAAACGTTTATCAATAGTGAAACTGGGTCCATCAGTTTTGTCGCTCCCTGGGTATATCAGTTTGAAAGAAAACGGGAAAACTCGTAACTTTGATGGTTTACGATCGCATGCTCAACGTCAAAAGATTTTTCGAGAGAGAAACGGAAGGTCCAGCCCATCTCCTCGTTCCGAAAGTTTTAATTAATTACCCACATCTCTTAAAAGTCGTTTATACTAAAGAAGGATAAATAGCAACAGAGAAGTCGTTCGAAAGTAATAAAAGCTACTTCGCAAAGTCGAGGATGTCCGCCGGAAGACCGAAGCTTACGGTTGCGTCATTCCTGAGTCCCACCTATCGTCGTCGGTACACTCGCATATTTTAAGCCGCTCGTTTTTCAGCATTTGCGATAGACGCCCTCGTTCCTCGAAACTCGATTTGCATCACGAAACCAATCGTAAATGCCTCTTGTTTTTCCAGTTTTGTTACGGATAAAACAAGTCTTCAATTTTCTTTCAAAATTGAAAAAAAGTACGGAAATGTACACTGTAATACATAATTGGTAAATTATATTAGAAGTGTACACTCTAAAATAGTTAGATTCAATATGGAGCTCATAGGTGCAGAAAATATGATAGGCTGGGTTCGACTATATCTGAATTCTTTGGAGTCGAAATATACTCTAATACTGTTAATAAGCATGGAAAGAATACTGTTTTTTTTATTTCAACTAGCTATAACATAGAAAAATTTGCAGGTATTGAAACAAATAAAAAAGTTCTTTAGAGCTTTTAGAGCGTATGTAAATTTTACAATATTCAAAAAAAAATCATACTTTATGTTAGTATAAATAATAGTATAAATGTTAGAATGACACAGGCGAAATATTTCCTCGTGCTAGATGATTAAATAGAATAAAATTCAATTCTCTATCGAGGTAATTATATATCGGATGGCGTTTCAATCAGAAAACACAAGCGTTCATCATTTACTTAAAAAATACGGAGAAAGATCCATGGGATTTATTTGCAACCCAAATTCAGGATATAAAATGGTCCATTCAACACCACATAGATTACGCTGCAGAGTTCTTAATCATCAGTCATTTTTTTTAAACCCGCGATAAAAATTCTGACTACTAAAAATAATTATTTTTCGATAAAATAGAAAAAAAAACACGGAAAAAACTGAATGAAACTAGGAAAAGAGATACCCGAAGAAAATGCCCTACAGTAAATAGGTAACGGTTGTACACTATACTAACAAGTAGCAATACCCAAGTTTTCCACTCCGATTGCATTTCAAGTTGGCAAATTTCAAGAACTCCAAAAACAGTCGATACGTATTTTTTGTATCGGTAAAGAAAAAGGTTCACAGTAAGATTACGCACTCGTTTATTGCATTTTTAAAAAATGTGTGAGACCCTAGGAATTGTTGAAACAATTTCGCAATAACTACTGCTGGCTTGAAAAAAAAAAGAGAGGTGCGATGCTCATGATTTTTTACATCTTATTCTTTCTAGTAGTGTAGTCGAATGGGTCAGATGAAAAAAAGTTAATAAAAATGCGTGTGACCCTAGTAATTGTTTAAACAAAGCAACAAGGTGTCTTCAATGGTGGGGGGATTGCATATAGGTTTATAACTCAAACCACTTTTTTTTTATTTTATATCAAAAATAACAATTTATTAGAAATATTTTTCTAAAACTTGACCAGAAATCGACAAGCACCATTTCCAGCAAAAGTGTGAGAAATTACTAGTGCATTTTTCTTATAATATCGTACTTTTTCCTTCAAATTATCCGTTGAAAGAAAACAATTGATTTAAGAAGTAGGGTGATAATGGCCGTTTTATAAATTGCTGCATTTGCAGACGTCATCGACTAATATTCCGCATGTATTTCTTTGCTTCGTACATAGTCGTGTACAAAACAAGTAATTTAGATGGCGTATCGCATATCTCATTCAACAACGTATGAATCTTTGCAACACAATGCCTTAAAATCATAAAAAGTAATATCTCGGTACACGACTTCCCTAGAGATTTATGAACCTTTAGCTCGAAACTAATTTGCATGAAATATGTTTCAATGATTTGATACCGTTGATGTAAGTACTTGCATTGAAAATTATTGCTTACTATCCGCGCTTTACAAATATAAACTCTGTTATCTGGCGTGATTTAACGATCGCTTAACTATAATTAAATCTTGTTGAATTACCAAAAATATCTTGAATGCGATTAGAGCACATTTGTTTTCTGCCTAATATATCAATTGATAGAACACACGTGCAGTATGAATTTTATACAAGATATTCAATACTTCTGTCTATTCTACCTAAAAGTGTAGTAGCATTATTGAACTTTTATGACCCAGTAAGTTAACCCAGGTAGTAAATCATCTATCAAACTTTCGTCCAATTGGTTGAAAAATCAACTATTTTCATCCTGCTATAATTTCCTATTTCATAAACATTGTTTGACCCTCCTGAGCACATGTTTTTCTTTTCCCATATGGAAACAATGTACTTTGGACGAATATATTAGTCATGGCGCACAGTCGGGTTAATGTAAAAAAAATCTTGTTTGCACATGTTATGTTTTTAATTGAAATGCCCAAAATTCAAAATTAGGGATAGGTTAATAAAACCAAAATTTAATTTGATAACTGATGATTTGGTTGCTAAACAAAAATAAGTCTAATAACATACAAATTCCGTGTAATAACAATCTTGAGTAAAGATTGAAAGATACCGGTTTTGAATAATTGAGGGGAATTTTACATTTTAATAAATTGCATAAACCCTTCTCATAATAAGGCGACACTTGTGATCAAAATAAACAGTGTACCCAGAAAAAAGTAAATTTCAATTTCCGACCGAACCATGTAGATATTATGAGGGTAAATTTAAAGTTAAAAGTACTAAATAACGCTATGAATTATATCGCAGATATATTAGACAAACGACTACACCGTGAAGACACAATAAAACAATAAAAGGGAGGCATTTATTTACATCTAATCAGAACGTTATTCTAAACGTAAACAAACATATTCAGCGAATTCCTAGAATGAACTGTTGACTGCCCTTTATTGTAGTTTTATAAATATTCTATGCAGACGAAAACCGTAAATAACAAATAAATCGCAACTATTTATCTAATATAACTGTGCACAATATTTTAAAATTATTAGTATATTATTAGCAATATATTCTGGAAATCTAATTATTTCGTTCACATACTTCACTATTCAATAAACAAACTTTAATAAAACTATTTTTTTCTCGTTTATAAATTTTGTTGCTTTTTCCACCATTTATTACAAACCATGAATGTCGTTTACTCTCATTTTCGTGTCTGTCGTTGGTCTAACGGTTTACCATAAAATTGGCATTTAATGAGTTGCCGCACTTTACAAATTAATGTTTTAAGTATATATTTCCTTCTTTTCTGGATTTATTTAAAAAAATTCCAATAAAAAACTAGGCAGGTATGAGGCAGAGTTTCCAGGATCGCCTTACTAACGAGTCCACCTAGATTCCTGGAAAGAAACGCGTACATTTTTTACAATAGGTGCTTGTTCTTCTCATCACCGCTATGTGGGAAACGGAATCATATTATTTGAATTTATTTTTTATCTAATATATACCGATCTGCGAAATTGAAAATCCCGGCACGGTTATATTAGTACAAATACCGGCTGTTTACAAACTTATTTTCTGTTTTCCATAGCTTCACATCCAGAGCACAAAGAAAATATCATTGTTTTTACTTCCATTTTTTCATGAAAGGACCATATATTCTAATATCCATTTATATTTAATTTATTAATTCCAAACGGTGAAAAGATAAAATGCCAATCAGCAAAAACAATAAAAAAGCATATTCAAATTTCAATCTGCGAAAATACTGTAATCAATCTTTCATATCCAATATGATCTGATGTCAAATGTGATTTTTCTACATTTTACACGAAATCCGATCTGTATTTCATTATACATTTTCAGGAAGTACGAGTCGTTTAGAACGTTTTCGACCTATAAGTTTCGAACAAATAGCAAATGCCAGATGAAGAAAGTATTTGGAAAATTCCGTATCGTTTCAATTTAAACGCCTTCGTAAATCTTAGTCAAGTGCTGGGATCCAATATTTTCGATGCAAATCGAAATGATGTGAGAAATCTGGTCGATTTGGCACATCATCGTCGAGTCCCCGAAGGATTTATTCCACCAGAAGAGGCTTTAAATAAGTAAGCGCGAAGCGGAACTCCTGGAAAGTATAGACGAGAAATGCTGTGGTCTAATCCTAATGCACGTCATCTTATTTATGCAGCACCGCCATTTCGCACGGTAGAGTCTGAAGACGGTAACGGCTTTCAATTTCCGTTTGCCATCAATATTATTTAGTTTAGTTTGGACCATCTTTCTCATCCCCACGAACTTCGCGGTCTTACTCGCCTTCCTCCAGCACGCTCCTCACGTTTCTGTCGAGGAAATTACTTGTGCCTCTCATCTTTTCCTCTTTCCATTCCTCTTCCACCTCCAATTCCCTCTCTTATCACAATTCTGTACCTACCATTCCCTCATCCCTTTTTACTTTTTTTAACTTCTCTCTTTTTCTTTTAGGAATAGGTGTAGAAAAATAAAACCAACCAGGCAGCTTAGTTCATTCATTTCACTTTGATTTGACTTTTACTTTTGCCCTTATTTTGCTCTAAATTCTTATCTTTCAAATTTCGTTTTATGACTGATCTTCTACATTTTATTATAAATTGATTACTTGTATTCATGGCTAATACTAAAAATGACTTAATACATACGGCATATACGAGAGACACTTGCAAGTCGATAAATTTATTCTCAGTAACCGATATAGTAGTTAATATCTGCAGTCCTCCGGTTCTTGAACGTATTCGATTAACTCGAAAACTCAAATCCAATAGTTCACAGTTCGGACAGTACAGATGCACTTCAACCGCACAACCGATGAAATGGAAGTACCAACCAATTTCGGATTGCTGCTGGAGCGTTATCTAAGTTTCGGAACCCTGGCATATGGCACGATATTAATGAACACAGAATTTGACTTTAGAATAAAGCCATTTTCGATGCCCATAAAAGTTCCAAAACGCTCCCATCCAAATTTGAAGCTTCATTTCCCCGAAAATATCAAATGTTTCCAAAGTTTTAACAGACATTGGCAGTTGAGTGTTAAGTACAGACAATGCAACATGGCTTGAGAACTCTTTTCCGTGACAAAATTATACAACGATTTCTTTATTTTCTTTTAGGTAAAATCAAAACTTCACCTATATGCAGAGGATCATAAGAGCTAGGATACTTTCAAAATTGGGAACAACAATGTACTTTGTAGCCCTTGATTAAAATAAGAGGACCGACCACTCAACCATTGAAATAGTGAGAAGGATTTTGCACAGAGGCTGCACAAAGTTAGAAGTTTTTTTCATTACAAGCAAGTGTACCCGGACAACAATGCCGACTTCCGAGACGTAAACGGCATGCGCAAAAGGGAATATCCCGGATTGAAAAAAGGTCCACGCTCATTGCGGGAAACACCACGTGTTTAGCTTTGTGCTGGAGATTCGTAATTTTCTCCTTTCAGCAATGAGCGGTAATTCCTAGTACTCTTCGTACAATCCTCCGCTATCTCCTTATTTGTCATACGGTAAAAATATGAAACGAATATGATTTTGACTCATTAACGCACTAATACACGCAGAAAATTGAAATAAAGTCTTGTTTCCTATGTTTACAAATATAAGATGATTTTACAATTTCATGGCATAATTTTCCAGTGACGTTGCGAACATATTTTAAAAATTGAATATAACAGTTAACAAACGCCATTGTGACATTTTGCAAATATAGAATATTTGTGAACTATTAACCCCTTCATTGGCATCGACGCGCGGTTATGTGGTACATTTTTTCGCTTTCCTCGTGCCATTGCGGCGTTTATGCATCACTCAGGCACAAATTTTCACGAAGAATCTTTTCTGTAAATTTTGGTACTTTTTGCCGAATTCCCTCTACCAATGAAGTAAAATTAATAAATTTAAACAAATCGTTGCTGTCACTGCACGAAACATTTCTTACTAGCCACAATAGGTTTATTAACTTCTAAGAAACGGTTTATTAATTGAGGGCTCCGGTGCAATAATTCGATGAAAATCTAGTCCAGGGAAGTCTTCGGAAGACGCATTTTTCATAGGTTGACAATAGCCGGTGAGACATAGAAATACGCGGTTTCCGAAGGCTCCCCTAGACTTAATTTTCATCGAATTGAAACGAGTGATGGCTCAAATGGCAGGTATTTTTAATACCATTAACTTTGTCAATGGCGGCAAATTGCTATCTATTAAGCAAAACAGAATAAATGAAATAAACTGCAAAACCGACTGTTACTACTTACGATGGGTCGGTTCGAGCGCTCGTGCCCTTATTGCACCGGACCCCTCAATGGCAAATTAATGTTTTTTTATATGAAAGTAATGTATACTCAAAAACAGTCCAAAAAATGATGGCTAAATTTGAGAGATTCGATGGCCCAAATGATAATAAGATTTTGTATTTATTCCCATTACACTTTGCATTATAATACCTTAATATACACCTACTGCAGCCCATTTAACCTATTTCTGTGGACATAACCCAATATGAAATACTATGTATCCGCAGTTCCTAATAATGGATTGAGACCTTACATTAAATTTCAAAATTTATAGCCACGTACCAACGTGGCATTTTTTTCCTTCGTCATACTTCGTCGTATGTTGTTTCTTCTAAGACATTTAATACTGACAATGGTTACCATTATTTCTTAACTATTAATAAATGCATTTTTACAGTTAACACGAACATTTTTCAATCAAATAAATACTTTAACTATCGGAATTAATAAATCTATTTGATAGTGTTAAAAATATGTTCATTTGAACCAATTGAACTGGTTTAACCCTTTGAGTCACGGTAGTAACCCACGTTACTACCTCGATTTCTTTGAATTTTAATTATTTACGTTCAAGTTAAGGTATTCCGATCGGTATTTTTGCTATTTTCTGTTACCTTAGTACTTAAAGAACATATCCACATGACTAAAAATACATAATTGTTTATTGTTTACTTTATATAAATAAACAAACACAAAAAAATCATGTTTTTTTGGAAAGAATTCATTTTTGACGCTGTTTTGAAAGATAATGACTTGAAGTTCGGGGTATATAGGTTTTTGGGATCCCTGATGACAAATCCTGTGTCAGATTTACCAAATTCAAAATGGCGGATTCAATATGGCGGTCAGAAATATGTAAACAATCGCCAATTTTGATGAAAATGCGCATTAGGGGGTTTTCGGGGTCGCTCATTGCGAATCCGATGTCAGCTTTACGAAATTTAAAATGACGGATCCAAGATGGCTGATTCAAGGTGGCGGTGATCGAGATATAAAAAAGCGCGAATTATGGTGAAAATGCGTATTTGGGGATTTCCGAAGTCGATAATTACGAATCCAATATCAGCTTTACGAAATTCAAAATGGCTGTGAGCAAGATGTAAAAAAGCGAGAGTTTTTTATGAAAACGCGTGTTAGGGAATTTTCAGCCTCGCTGAATATGAATTTTATGTTGATTATGGATAAGATGTTATATTTTAAATCGAATTATATTTAAAATTTTTGTCCGCCATATTGGATCCGCCATCTTGAATTTAGATAAACGAACCTCGGATTCGTCATCAGCTACCTTGAAAACTTCCGAGTCGCAATTTTTGTCCGAATCGAATTATATTTAAAATTTTTGTCCGCCATATTGGATCCGCCATCTTGAATTTCGAAAAACTAACCTGGGATTCGTAATCAGCGACCTCAAAAACCCCCGAGTAACAAATTTCAGCTAAATTCGTTAAAAGGAAAAATGTGTGACTCAAAGGGTTAAATAAACGGTATTTTTTATCCACAAACGTATTTTAAAACATTATAAATTTGTTAAATAGTAACTAATATTTCCTGCGTCAACTGAAATAAATATAGTTATCAACAGCAAAGAAATACTTCTGTCAAGCCTTTATTCAAATTTAATATCCCTCGCACAAATATTTCTGAGTTAATATTCCTCAAATACGAAAATGAATTTAAAATCATAATCGAATATACTATCCGCTGATGAAACACAGTCGGAGTAGAAAGTTAACTAATGTATAATCAAAAGACGTAAACGTAAACTGACATTTGATAACCTCAGTAGTATTAATAGTAGTGTTTGGATTACTTTCGATGGATACTAACGAACGATGGATATTAAACCCATTGTTGACATCGATATATTAGATACTAAGATGTATGTTCCATTGAAAATCGTTCCCCAGAAAATCTTTTCGCGGAAAATTGTTCTCCAGAAAATCGTTCAAAATTACAATAATAATACGATATAACAATATAACATAGCACGCGGGCGCGCTCATACACACACGCACACACATTTCAGCAAGAAGTAGAAATATGTTCGGTAAGAGTGTGAAATGTTGACATAATGATATTTACCATTATTATATTGTATTTTGAAAATCAAGTGTAATAACATTAATCGTAATATAAACTTAAATCTGTGTTAATAATTGTCAATAATACGAATGAATGATAACAATTTGTATTAAAGAATTTAATGAATATTGTGCTCTTATCCACGGAGATATTCCATTAAATTAGTAGGTTAGGTTATCTTAGGTTAGGTAAATGATATATATGCTGTTGGATGGTATGTGTTAATATAACATGATTGTGATAAAATTTACGATTTTTCACTAGTTGACCAGTAATATAACCGGAAAAACTTTTCCACGCACCTCCAATTTTTTCGAAATTATATTTGCTTACGTAATTTGATGCCCACTATACAATGCTAGGTAGACCCCCCCCCCCCAAATAATAAAAAACTGATCTAACCGAACCACTTTAGAACCTGCCTAGACCTTTCGACTTTGTTTAATAGTAGGGTGTGTAATTGCGACATTTATTTGTTAATCTAATTTTGGTAAAACATCGCCCTTTTCCCTATCAAACATTACGTTAGACGTCTGCAATACAAACTATAATTGCTCAGGCTTGGATCAATAGGATCTTTGTCAACGTAAGTGTTATAGCATCTCTAAATACCTACTAACCAACGTTGTCCAAAACCTTCCGAAAGATATCACCGAAATACGTTTCGAAGAAGAAAATGTCATTATTTTATCATTTGAATAATTAAAAATGTAAGACTTATAAAAATATCCTACAAAAAAATGAGGTGAAAAAACTTAGACGCTTTGGATCTCTATTGGAGAGTAATATGTCGGTTTCATTTTTAAAAATAGATCTTCACAAATCATGTTTAAATTTCGATCCTCTATTTTATTGACGTGTTTCGATTGTAATTGAATGTGTTTGATTTGTGATAATCTACTGCGGTTAAAAATGTCATTGTTTGTCATTTTTTAAATTTGCTTAAATGTAGTGATTAAATTTGAAAATGGTCTTAAGGTAGTTGTACCCTAAATCAAAAGTATTGAGAAAGAGTTGAAATTTTCAGCAAAAGTAGTTCATGTATCAAACAATACGCACGTAAAATTTCACGTTAATTTATCGTACAGTTTCTGAGATAATCGAGTTCAAAGTTTGCTCAATTCACGTTGATTCGCACGGGGCTAATGGCGCCAACAACGACAAATCGTATGTTTCTATTTTTTGGTGCCTGATGTAGTATTGCTATTCACTCCAAATTTCACACAAAACTTGATAAATGCTCTGTGAAGAGAACACCATTTTTTTTAAATGCCCACCGTACAGTTGTAGAGAAATTTCAATACAAATATCAGAATTATTTTATTTTCGGGGTAACTCGCCGAACAGCTGGTAAGCGAAAAATATATGTGGCAACGGCGCACGACAGCGTCTCGCGCCGCTCAATTCAAAATGATAGAAATATGATTTTGTCAAGTGGAACATTAAAAACACAATTGTCAATAAAAATCGTAATCAATTTATTGCAATAAAAACATATTTGAATAAATATATTCGTACAAACTATTTTAACAATTTTTTTACGTTTTTTAGTATTGCTATTTTAAGAATATTTTTAGTCACTAATTTTTGCAAAATAAAGGCATCAAAAACAGCGTCATGGTAACCGTTAGTAGGTTAGCGTTCTAATAAATCTTCTGCCAATTTTGACAGGGTGCACATGTCTTTTCCTTTGCGCTCGGGAAACTTTTGTCTAAATAATTGCAGACTATCACAAAATCCATAAATAATAGATTTAAAATCGTCTATTAAGGAATATTTTACACATTCCCTTAAAAAAAAGAGGTATCGAATGTCACAAAAACAACGTCTTTAATTTTTATTTTTAGATTAAACTATCAATTATTTCAATATTATTACCACTTTTTAATGTCATATATATTTGATTATAAATCAAATTTAGCCTTCTCAACCCCTTCTTAGCTACTCCATAACCGTTTAATGTAATAGCATATCTTTGTAAAAAATAGTGCTTCCTTTTAAGTGCATAAGGTATAAATAAAAATGGTTTTGATTCCTACTACTTGATAAAAGGGTGAATCAGCCCTAAAACAAGACCATTATAGGGATTGCATTTTGAATGTAGATTGCTTTTGATATCAGATTTGGATTCAGTGCTAGAAAACACGCCGAAAACATAGAAGTTCGTGGCTAAATGGGTGAATCGCCCCTACAAGCTTATTTAAAAAAAAATGGGTCAGCTTTACGTGCCTGCGCCTCAGAGGTATATAAGCACGATTGGACACGATTTGTGTCCCAAATCCTCGAAAGCTTTCTCATCATCCCCTCCACGCAACCCTGCGGACAACAAGTCCACAGGGGGTCAAGACTTGCATTCGACACGTATAGAACAAGACTACATTTGAAAAAAAATCCGCCATGTTATCCCGTAGGGCGGACTCAAATGGTCACCTATCTTCGTTCTAAACGGGGCGAATGTTGCTTGACCTGGAAGATCGCTAGTCGATAGCATATGCCACTCGGCTAACGGTCTCCTTGCCCTCCCTGGTAGAAATTTTGCCCAGGATCTGGCCAGGCCGGACCAGGCATGCCTGCGTCTCTGGACAGGCTCTGGTCAGGAAATGTAACGAAATGGCCGACCAGGTACCTGGTCAGGGTAAACTGAAACAGGGCATACTGTGCAGGGCCTGCACAGAACTTACAGGAAGCCCTGTCCAAGATATACTTTGCGAGAACATATATAGATATATATGTATATATACGGTCCACTCGCGTTAAGGTTAGGTTGGTAGAGTGTCAACAGAGCCGTCCAGCACGTCAAGGCAACCGTCAAGTTCGAAGCAACCTCAGATAAGTTTTTAAATGAAATAAATGATACAATTATATATAAAAATAAATACTTTGTGTTTTTAATTCCTTTTTGTTCCAGGTCAACGATTTTTGTAATGGATATATAAAAAGAAAAACAGCCAGGAAATAGACCAGAAAAGAAAAATAAGAAGCCTGCAAAGAACTGCAAAAAAATGCAAGTGATGTGTGTATATATAAGATAAAATCATGTTTTATGAGAAATTCATTAACGTGAAAAACAATATAGAAGTGATTTACGAGCCACATTCCAAAACGCAGTACAGTTTGAAGATTGTAATAAGCCGTACGAATGGATCACGAATGTAATAGTACATAACCTAACAAGGGTGTAAAATATACTTTTTCGCATGGGACGGGAACCATAAATACGAGGCGCCGAGTGATGTGTAAAGTTCCCGACCCGTGCGTAACAGTTATACTTTAGAAAGACGATGTTTCTGTAAACGTTTCCTACATAGTGTTTGTTTTCTTATCTCATTATCCATTTTGATACATTTAATATTAAAATAGATGTAACCTAAACCTGATATATAAGATTTTTCAGTATACATGCAGTCCCTGCACAGGACCTGGGCAGGCTTGTTAAGGAATTCCCATCATCAGGTAAGCCCATTTAAACCCTGATCAGGGCCTGACCAGGAACAGGACTGCCTGATTTCAATTTCTACCAGGGCTAAAAGCTTATTATATGGGTTTTTTTTTCAGGGGAATTTTTGTCTGAAAATCCCTCTAAAGGTTAAAGCTGCCAGAAAGACGTAAATTAATTGACAATTATAATCCAGTGATGCCAGAACTCAGCAAAAACTCAACCCCACCATACCTCCAGCTCCCATAGGCACAATGTAAACTGACGTTATAGTGGGGTTGAGTTTTCGGCAAGTTCTGACATCACTGTTATCATCTTGTTTGAGACACACGGACGATGATTCAGGACAGCAGATTTTCTATTCCACCCAATCACACGAAAAGCTTTACAAATTTTTTTTTGTGAAGTTGTGCCTCGTTTGTCAATATTATACCGAAATTCAGAAATGATTCAGAGTATCAGTGTAGTAGGTCGCTCAACATTTTTGCTCGGAGTGGGAGTTTTTATTAAATACCTTCAGTGACACAGTTAATCCATTTATAATTTCAAAAACTGTATTTGCGTTAAAAATGTTCCCTTGAATCCATTAATTATTGTTATAAAATTAAATAAATTTAAACTAAATCTTCCTTCATTGTGAATTAAAGAAAATAAGAGTTTCCCAGGCTTCTTTTCAACTAGGCATCCCGGTGCAACCTGCAGAACGTTAAGTTATTTTGTATTTAAAGCACGATTAAAAACATAAAAATAAAAATCAGGTCATCGCAGAATTTCAGATTATCGAATATCATATGTCCACCAAACATTGAGAGTAATTGTGGCTTACGCTTTTTAATAAATAACAATTGAATTAAAAATTACATTTATTTGGTACTTAAGTCTATTGGTAACACATAAAAAATAGTACTTGTCGGTCCTAGGCCGTAAAGTTCAATTTTACGGACCGAGTGGAGATTGTCCGTCCGAGGGCTGGCGAAGACGGTCCTTTGATCGCACAATCTCCAAACCAAGGTCGTAAAATTTTGCGGCCGAGGAGCGAACACTATTTTTTGATACACTGTTCGCAAAAGTAGGCACTTTACCGACTGTTTTTAGTCCGTAAAGTGCAGAGATCAGTCCGTAAAATCACACTTTACGGACTAAAAGGAGTTTTAAATAACACTTAATGGACCGCTGTCTTTGATTTTTCGTAGTGTAGAGCGAACGTCTCGATTTAGGTTATGGATGGTGCTTATATCGATTTCTTTCAACTTTCGCTTGATTCGATTAATAAATTGTTGCTCGTTTTGTGCTTACCAGCCCTTTTCGTACTCCATACGTTTGAGAACTGGCCAGAAATTTTTGATTGGACTTGCCTGTGGTACGTTTGGAGGGTTGTCCTTTTTCGGCACAAATGGTATTTTTTGATTGTTCAGCCAATCCAATGTTTTTTTTTGCGAAATGACAGCTGGCAAGATCCGGCTAAAACACGATTTCGACGCCAGCGAGATATTTGCCGATGAATTGCTTCAATTTTGGCAAGCGTTGACCGATATAAATGTCAGCATTGATCGCTTTAGCTTTGTTTGTATGAATCAGCGGCACTGAAATACCCTTTGAAGAAATGGCCACCCACACTAGCACTTTTGGTTCAAATTTTGATTTGCTGGCATATTTAACTTCGTTTGGTGTCGTATCGATGTTGTCAGTGTAAAAACCGTCGTTGCCACTTAATTCATGACGAAGTGCACGGCAGCACTTTGGTATTTTTTTGAGTTGTTTCGTTGTATATTTTGGTGCTCTCTTACGTTTACGGTAAATGACGTTGTTTTTCTTTAAAATTTTGTGAACGGTAGGCTTTGAAATGCCAAATTTTAGTGCTAATTTACATATTGATTGACCAACCTTGTTTTTTGCACTTGACAGCAGTTTTTTCTTTGTTAATTTTGGTGGTCGACCAGGTATAACCTTATTTTTCTGTTCTTTTCCATTGCGGCAATCCTTCAAAACACGAAAAATAGTCGCACGGGAGATTGGTTTATCTTTGAAAACATGAAGAATTTCACTTGTTCTGAGTCGTCCAAACAAATTAGCGACAGATTTACGTAAATCTAGCTTGTACGACATTTTGATTAAAAACTACAGGGTAAGATGAATTTCACATTTCAGTAGAAGCACAGCTGGATATGAGAAGTGAGTTGAGCGTCATCTGTGTGTTCGTTTATGAAGTCAAATGAACGTCTGAAGTAAGTCTCAATGTTTAGTGGACATAGGTTAGACTGAATGAAAAGGAACAAAGCTTTAATTAAAAAAAATTGAATCCTTCAGAGAGCTTATGTTCAATACAATCTTGACCTTATAATTAATTATTAGTAACGATTATTTTTTTAATAATAATTAGTAACGATACGTTTTTGGTTTCTCGTCCCCATAAAATTGATCGATTATCACGAATTCATATATATGATCCCTTTGTTGTTCTCTTATGCATGTAGATGGTGTACAAGATAGAACGCTGATTGAATCCTGCCTTACTCGAGGTTGACGCTAAACCAATGAACGGGACGAATAATGATCGCCGTGCGATTATCTGCTACGTATTAAACCGACTCGGACGCCGATCACTTGGATAGACGTGGCGTGATGACATTCGTGGTTTACGATCGACCGCGATAACATTCTACGGCTTTCGGATGCAGTTTCATCGGTTACCAGTCGGCAACATAAATGCGCATGCAAGGGGAGAATTATGATTATACCTCAAATTGTTCGATTTAAATCGAATGCAAATTCTTGGATAATTGTATATTGTATAGCTTATGTCTTGTCAAATGTCGAGAATTATTTTAATTTCAAAAAAAAATAACGTGTACAAATTCTTCGACGATTGTATTAAATAAAAACTAGCCACTTGTACCCTCTGCAGACGATATTGCCTGTTTCTTTGGATTCCAAAAGAAGCGGTTTGTGAAATCCACATGAATGTTTGTTCTACTAACATACCGTAGTTTCCTGTATTCACGTTCAACACTGAAAAACGTTCTGGTTAAAGTTTTGTTTTTAAAATAGAAAACGAAAATTACGAAATAACCGAAATGTTTGGCAGTAAACAAATGGGTCTTTCCAAATTGTTGTCAAAAAATAACATTTTTAAAACAACAACTAGAACTTTATAATGTTACACAGTTTTCTTATTTTTTCAAAAGTTTCGGTTTACCAGGTCTCCAAAGCATTTGATTCTATCACATGGTAAAACCGTGTTATTAAGTAATATTTATAACTGATAATCCATACTGAAGCCAAAACTTTTTATAATGAAATTTGTATTTAATAACAATTTAAAATCTTAAGTTACCACATCATCCAAGATATTTTAAATTAAATTGTGTTATTCAAATTTATATAAACTCTTAATATATTTTTTTAATGTGGTACCACAATTACAATAATGCTATAATCGTTTTTTGTTGAAATTGTCCGAATTCTCCTTTATTGTAGATGACCTTCTGCCAGTATTACTAAATAGCCCATACTACTTAATATCCAGTAATGCTAATGATGGGTAAATGGAATTGTTACATAAAAAGAAACGCATATAGTAATTTAATATTACTACACGAGAAGAAAATTTTAACAATAATTGCAGTCTTCATTACCTGAAGCGAATGCAAAATGCTTTTAGGGCATTTATAATGGTGAGAAAAACTAAAAATTAAAGAAGGTGCATTGGGTTCTGCTCGGGAGATGCGAACGTTATTTTTTATTTTCGTTGGTGCATAATGCGCCACCTATTCGAATACAGTAAAGTTTCGGCGTATGTATCTAAAAAATAGATGGCGCCGTACTAGTGTTTTAACAGCTATCTGACGTCCGTGTAGTGTGTCGACATTCTAAATGAAGACGGCAAAGTATTTTCCTGCGAATATTCCATGACTCGGAAAGAACTTATAAAAAGTTGCGTATTATTTAGGGTCCGATATCAAGATTTGGCACATTACAAAAGTAGTGACCTTTTAAAACATGCAATATTAAGAAATTTATACTTTAAAATGTGCAATATTTATTGTAAAGGCTATCATTAACAAAATAATATAATAAAACTAGCGTTGGCGTGGTGCTTCGCGCGCTCAGAAACTTCAACCTTGTGGAGAGTCGGCTATTCTTTAATACTCGTTCGTTTACTAACAGCTTTCAGTTATATTATAAAATTATACCGATATTCGGGGGTCCAATCGCAATCATATTATGTCCAATTGGCTTCGATAGATATCTTACGACAATATAGTGTTTCTGATATATATGAAGATTGACAATGAGCATTTTCAAAACTTCGACCCCAACGACAGGCCAGCAGATGTATTTATAAATGATACTTGTAAAGCACTTACTTTATGCACTTGTATTGTATAATAGACTATTCGATGCATATCACATGTTTACTATCTTTTACTAATTTACTGTCTGTATTATTATAATCTTATATAGACAATATATACATATAATTCGTCAAAAATATCTTGAAAGTGTCGAAAAGATCTCTAACGGATTTTTTTTTATTCCGGCCCTTTCTACCCCTCTGAGGCTAACTTATTTCTCTCTAACGAAAATCTTTTAGATATCTATAAGACATCGTTTAGATATATCGAAATAGTTACTTTTCATATCAAGGGCGCAAAAGAACTTATGCGCCCGAGGAGCTGGCGAAGATTCAGTTATTTCTGTGTAGACGTAGTCATTCCTTCTTGGGGGGGGGGGGGGGGGGGGGGGGGGGGGTCATTACATCGACATGTGATGAAAAACTATGTGATAATTTTGATGCCTTATATTATTAATTTTATTTTAATTTAAATTTAATTTTTATATTTAATATTATGTTTATAAGAAACTACTTTATAAACTGTTAATCATTGTGTTGAGTTTCACGGTTTAGAAAACAACATACTTTTGTCTTCAGGCAGCGAAATGAATTTTCGTGTCCCGTATAGAGGCCACGAAATACTGAATGTAAGGCCGAGATCGCGAAATATAAAGTTGTTTCAAAGAATGATATATCCATTAATGTTTATAAATTGTTCCCTTCCAATATTTGAATGGGAATTTCGACGTCGACAATCGTAAACAGTAGATTTGTCTGCGTTTAAAACAATAACATATTAGTACATTACGTGCCAAGTGCGCAATTAGCGATTTTCGAATATTGTGAAGTTTGGCGCCCGAGCGAAGGCAACAATCACACTCGTCGGCGATCGATATTTCGACTGTGACCAATAATGTATTGTATGCCATTCGATGCGTAAAATGCTATTCTACACTTTTGACACTTTTCGGTCGCATTTTACGCACTCAAGTGACATAAAATATCGTATGAAACATGTGCGTAAATGTTTATTCTGCGAATGTGATTACGCAACCCGTCACATTCGTAGAATGAACTTTTACGCACTGGTTTCATAATATACCATTTTGATCCGATTATCGTAGGAGTCGATAATTCGCGGGCGGTGGTTTCGCCCTAGGCCAAGAAATCGAGTTTTACGGCTGGAGGATCAAAAAAACTACTTCTCTCTTCTTCACTGTCTCTGTCAGTTTCTTATTTCAATGGTATCAATATTAGCAGCATTCTGGTTCACTGCCCGTCTAAACCACTAATAATGTTTTTCTTACTGTTAAAAATGAATGTGATTCAGCTTTAATAGATTCTACAAATAATTTTGCAACGCCAAACGTGAAAAATGTTACGAACAAATCAGCGGATTCGATTGTACCAGACGGTTTCTCTGATGATGAAAATGTGGATTTAGAAAATACAATATAAATATAAATATCATGCAACAGAAATAAACGAATCGATTTTTGTTTTACTTTACTAAAATATCAAAACAATAAAATAAAACCAAACAAAATAATTAACTGTAATTCTTTGTTTCTTTAAAATCAGAATTATTATTATGTGGGGAGGGTGGACCTCCCCCCCCCCCGAACCCCCCTCCATCACCAGCCCATTCTCTTTCCTCCCAATTACATCGCTTTCTTTCTCTTTTTCATGTATTGTATATAGTATATTATGTGTATATGTACATGTATTATTACTACAACAAAATTTAATGAAAATTCGAATTCGTTGGCCTTTGGACGAGAAAATAGTGTATGTACCGAGCTGCAAAGCTCACCCTCGTCGTGAATGATACATTTCGCGTCCTGGCTACATAGTGTACTATTTCAAAATGCTTCAGTCCAACATCGCGCTGCGTGCTGTTTGTTCTAACTGAATGCAAGTGATTAACACTTTCAGTCACGAATTTTTCCAGTGATGGATTTTTCTTAAATTTGATATACAGGGGTTTTTGGAGCCGCTGATTGCGAATCCGGTGTCAGATTTACAAAATTCAAAATGACGGATCCAATATAGCACCCCCAAAAATCCCTGTATACCAAACGTCAAATAATAATAGCATTTATAGTTCGCCCTGACAAATTTCTGTTGAAAATTATGCTGTTTTGAAAATAATTTATTATTAGCAATAATTATTTTACATTATGCAGTATTATTATTTTTTAATACCATTTACTGGAGTCTTAGGAAGGGCTTAATGTAGGGGGGACACTGGTGTCCCGCTGTGACTCAAAGGGTTAAAAGATAATTTGATAGAATTTATTAACTATTTGTAATATGTAACTAATATAATATTTTGATTAACACTATGGATATTGTTGATCTAGTTTTAATTGGGACTCGAATGAATATTTTATAACATGTTGAAAAACGATTTGCATGTATAGTGACATTTCGGTCATTGGGACGTTTTTCAAGATATCAATAATTGTTTCTCCAGAAATAGGATTCAATCCACTTTAGTTATATGTCGGAATAGGTATTCTCGTACCATTCAACACGTTGAAATAGCCCTAAAGTAATTTTCAATATGATAAAATTGTTTTAAAGCTTGCTGAGGATAAAATTTGATTTTGCAATTATGTTAAATATATCAGCGTAACAGATCGTAAAATAAGTTTGTTCGAAGTTTGAAGGAAATCAATTTCACATAAAGTGTCCAAGTTAAGAAAAACGACCCAAGTAACAAAGAGAACGATCGATGTGAATTCCAAGTTTGAATTAATATTACTTTATTAGATTGAAACTATTCGCAAACCAATAAAAATGTGTAATAAATTGTGACCAAAATTTAACATCTAAGGAATACTTGCTTTTACCTCAGTTTTTCCGATTTTCTACGGCTGTCGTAAATTGCAATGAGGTGCATTATGGGAACGCACCCTTATAAACTACTTAGACAGACTTTGTTCGCATCACAGTTCCGCATTTTTCCTAAAGTAGAACCGATCAAGGAGCAAATCGATTGTCTGCCGAACGTTTTCCGTATAACAAAAGAGAGAAGCGGAGCGAAGGAGACGAAAATGAATAAGAATGTTGATGAAATATCGGAGATCGACTTAGACAGGACAATATTCCGTCTTTCGCCGGTAAATGCTTTCGCGTTTCGGTTCAGACCGCCTATATAAACGCGGCTTCCTACCTTTATTTTTCAAGCTTGTAGCCCACGAAAAATATTTGGAGCAATCAGCTTTGTGAATTTCATTAATTGTAACTATAGCGTAAATCGTTTACGACTAGATATTTTAAAATAAAATAAAGCCATACCCTAAAGAAAATGTACAAGTTCGGAGAAGATTTATTATTTCAAATTACTTAGTAGAATAAAATTGTGATTTTAAGAGTTGAAGGAAAACGCAGTGAATTTTGAGCGCGTACTTTCCTTATATATCGTGCAGTTGCTTTAATGTTAATAGTTGTCAAATATTAAAATGAAATATTTCGTCAGTAGTGTACAAAATCTTTTTTATAATCCTTGTTTACTTTTTCTTCTGATTCTAAGACTTATTGTTATTTGGGGAGAAGTATAATCGAACTCGGAAAAAGTTGTTTAAACTCAAGCAAATTATTTCATTGATACAGAGTTAAACTAATATACGCATCATAATTTAAAGAAAAAATTATTTCTGGCAATTCATAAAATTATTTATTGAATGTAATGATTTTTTTTTTCATTTGAACAATTACTTCCAGACTTTAATAAAAAGATTTCTTGAATTTATAAAAATATCTTTTAAAGACATACCAGCTGGTGTAATAATTGAATAATAATAATGTGGTATTGAATATATAGCACATCTATTCGAATACTTCCAAAAGGATATTTGATTATCATTTCAGATGATATTTGATCATTAGTACATAGTAGATATGGCATTGCAACAAAAATTAGGATTACATATTGCATCAAAGAGTGGTGCTACAAAATCATCTATCAAATGAATGAAATACAATAAAAAGATATATTCTTCAAAAAGTTGTATTGAAAGAGAATACAATCCCACATGAAAAAGTTATATATTGATTATACACGGAAAAAAATAGAACGTCGCTCAAGCCCGATTGTCAAGCTAAAACAGCTACCCACTATCCAGCAGATCGCGATATAAATCGCGAGTGAAGACGTAAAATGTCAATTAAAATTCGAAAACCTCACATTTTTTTTTCTATAAATAAGTATACTTTTCTTATGTCATTAAGAATATTTCGACATAATTTCTAGACGATGTGGTTATTTATATTATTTTGATATGATTTTTTAAAGTAGTTAATAGTGAATAAATCAGTACTTTTTTCATTTTAAGGCTTCCGTATTGATTACCGTGTTAGATACGCCGAAAAACACTCAACCTTTTTTGTAGAGCAAAAAATTTCCTAAAAAAGTCAGTAAGAGCCATAGTCTAATGTTAATAGATATGTCACGAATAAGATAACTATCTCTGTTTCAATTTCAATGATTTTTCCAATAACTTCCGACGTTTTTCATGACGTACATATTAACATTAGACTATGGCTCTCATTGACTTTTTTGTAGGAAATTTTGTGCTCTATAAAAAAGGTTCAGTACATTTTTGTCGTATCTAATACGGTAATCGATACGGTAGCCTTACAATGAAAAAAGTACTGATTTTTTCACTATTAACGACTTTAAAAAATCATATAAAAATAATATAAATAACCACATCGTCTAGAAATTATGTAGAAATATTCTTAATGACATAAGAAAAGTATACCTATTTATAGAAAAAAAATTTTTTAGGATTTCGAATTTTAATTGACATTTTACGTCTTCACTCGCGATTTACATTGCGATCTGCTGGACAGTGGGTATAGCTGTTTTATCCGGACAATTTTCTCCGTGTATATAAAATATACATTAATTACACATACTTTATACAGATTTAGGCACACATATCCAAATTAAACCGGGTTTATGACGTTTGCCCGACTACTGTTGCCTACGATACCCGAGGGCTGTATTCGGTACCGGACCTGGTTATCCGCGTATGCGGAATCCTAATATATTTTTTTGCAATAACTCTTCTAGTTTCTAAGTTATTTTAACGAATGAAAGCTCATTTTCAACATTTTTCAAGACGTACAATTGATCACTGACGAGTAGCATTACCCAAGTGCCAGTCGAGGATTGATTTTTTCTTATGTGCGTTTTGTAGAGAATAGAAAAATATTTGATACCTTTTTTTTGTTTCGGCAGATATGATAATTCAAGGGATGAAAATAGGGGTTGAAATATTGAATTTTTTATTAAGCGGACGCATTTCCGACCAGTGCTGACATGCGATTTATTTGTAACTTCATACACGGAAAAAACACCACGGTTGTTACAACCAAAGCTATGGTTGTCTTGACCATATTATATTGATAATTATGTCCCTTCCATACTATGGTCAAAGCAACCATAGAATGGTTGGTGTGACCATATCTGTTGAAAGGGATTCCATAGGCAATGTTCTCTTTACAATAGCAATGGTCGCCCTATCAATATTTTAATTCACTATACTTCTTTGGTTGGTATGTCCAAACCAGTTTTTCCGTGTATTTATGTAATTTGAACGCTGATCATGAATATGACCACGAAAATTATCGGTAAGGTCATTTTCAAGGTAAAAAATTCTTTGAAAAACTATCATTGAAAAATAAGCCGCTCCTGAAGAATCATCATATGATTCGTAAATTTGACGCGAGCTAGTGCGAGCAATATTTTTCGATTCCGTAGATGTGAAAACGGCAATTTTTTACAAATAATGACTTATCAAAATTCCTATCTAATACAGGGGTCGTGAAATGGCCATTTTACGTCCACAATAGGAGATCTAAAATGACCGTTTCACGCCCTTTATGCAAAAAGTACTATTTTATAAGACCAAATAAAAAATCCAGGGACAGGGGTATTTTACCTCTTTCAACCATGAATAGTATTTAAACGTTTTTTAAATGTATCCTCCAGAGGCTATGTCATATGATCCGTTAATTTGACTTTCTAAAATGTGAGACCGGATTCGTACTCGGTAACCAAAACACCACCATGTATCGTAAGTTTGTTTGTAAAAATAGGTAAAAACAGAATGTAATTTAAATAGTCCACATTCGTTCAATGTTAATTGTCTGTAACGTGTTACCCATTTTCACCATACCTTTAAAGGGAAAATAACAAAACTCCACAGAAACTGTTCAAAACTGGACTCATTTTGTACTAGGGATTACACACATTGCTACTTTAATTTGACTAATGTTCAATAAACATCTAGTGATTTATTACGATACAGGGGGACTTAGAGCTCGAAGTATACTTCTACATTTCTAACGGTTATACTAAAATTGTAGATTGAACTTTAGTCATTAAAATATTCTAACCGTTTGTAATTTTGCAAAATGATAAATTCATTTCTCAAAAACTGACATACCTCGCTGCATTTGTAAAATGGCGTTTTCATTCTGCAGTTGGAATGTTGTAAGGCGTGAAGCCATGTCGCTTGATAAGAGGCTGCAACATCGCGACGAACTTACACTTGTCAGCGGAAACTTAATTAAATATCCGAAGTGGACGTTGGAATTACCGTAATTAGCGTGATGGTCTCTCTTCCCTCCTGACTACGCCTGCATGCAGTTCCGTCTGTCCGAATCACGGATATTACTACTTAATGTCTAATAACTGTCAGTGAATTTCCATAGTCCCTCTCTCACGGTTAATTATTCATTTAATATACGAAAACTCGAATATTACGCTGGGCAATGACACTTGGTTCTTACGGACTTCCCAAGAAGTAAGTGCCTCAAGGAAACCGATAGGAATTTATCATCCAAGACGACGTCATCCCCAGGGTTCGATTCTTTTTAATTAATCGTAAAGTTTGAGAGCGGAAAAGTGTATTACCGTTCTTCATCAACTAATAGTGATTTTTTTTTAATTTTGGATGGAATTCCCAAGACTGGCATTTTGAATTTATGATTCCTTTATCAAATAACGACCTAGGCCTACACTTGACACCGATTTTGTTTGATTGAATTTGGCAGGAAGGAAGTAACCTCGATTAATCGATTAATTACGATTATCGATCGTATTGTTCCAACTTCTCGTTTCAGCAACAAGAATCAAGGAATGAGTGGAATGGAAATGCAGCAATGCATTTTCTCTCTCGAGGTTTTAATTGCTGCCGGAGGACATCACGCTCAATTAGCGAGCGCTTTATTAAGAACTGAAAAGGCAAGGCGCCGAGCGTCCTGCTCAATAGCCTACGGTCATCGCCGCAAAGACACGGGGATGACATACTTGCGAAAAACGTGACGTCGTTCAGGTATTTGGAAAATCTCAGTATATATAACCGCGCAGAATCAATTTATGTTTTTTACAATAATTAAATGTAAAACAATAAAAGTGACATCGACAACAAAGTGAAAAACTAAAAGAAATTATAAAAATGTAAAATATTTTATTACAATTAAGAGATCAAAATTGAACTTGCTTCTTCAGTAAGGTTGTTGAGTGAAAAAGTATAAACATCGTGTACCCAAAAACGAATTAGATACAAATTTATAATTATTTACTATTTTCACCTGCAAATGTTCATTTAGACCATAACGATTTTTTATTTTTATTAAACAGTATTTATATAAACAAAGTAATAAGCAAGGGTTGAAACAATTGTGTTTACGATTGCATAATAATTTTGGTATGTATTCAGGTAATACTCCGAGACCATCAAAATTATGGAATATTTCCCGATTATTTCGTTCTGTAGTAATGAGCGGGTTGAGGATTTTGAAAATATTGTAAAAAATCTTATACCAATCATTGATGAGCAGAGAAACTTGAGGGAAATATACAATTTATTTTGAAGGTCGAGGGGTATTCGGAGGATTATTTTTCATATCGCGATTTTGGCTCAATCAAGGTGCGATATTTGCGACCTTGCGACGACTTTACATTGTGAACCGATCCTAGTTTTCATCTAGCGTTTTTAAAAATTTCTGTCAAATGGATGGAAAATAATTGACAGGCTAGAGGGGTATTATAGCTTCGTTAGGGGGGTATTATCGCTTGGTAATACCCCTACTGTCAGGGAAATAATCAATGGCGTACTCGATAGATGAAGTTGTTGCCAATACTGCAGCGCCGATTGGCAAAGCCACAGTATGAAAAATAATCAAAATCATTTCCTTGTCGTATTAAAATTTTCTTTTATAAAATAAAAATAATAAATCAATATATGAAGAGAAGCAATGATCCATTTTGGCTACTTGTCAGTCATTATCCGAATTGAACCTCTTACCTAGGACAATCATCTTATGTTCTGGTATAGATTTTTCAAAAATTTAATTATCGCCAAAATGAAAGTAAATAAGAAGAAATATTCTTATGAAAAGAAGCTAGTGAAAGTTTATTTATTCTGCTTGTGTACCTAAGGGTAAAAAAGCATATAATATCGAAAAGCACAAAAAAGAAGTTGTAAGTAAAACATAACTTACTTCTTAAACGTGGTTTACGTCTTGAATTAATAGACCTTAAGTCTGGAAGAAGTATTGCATTTAGTCACCTTGGACATAAAAATGATCCTATAGTTTTTCATCAAATGTCGACGTTTCAGACCCTAAGGAGCCCAAATCAACAATAAAAAAAAAATTGTGTCCGTGATCTTGTTCGTACATACGCATAAATTTTCTTTTAAAATACGGGACTTGACATAACATAGATCTGATTAAATTTTGGGCCAGATCCATCCGCCTATTATCTTCCATAAGTCATTTTGTTCCTAAAGTCAACGATAATGCCATAAAAACTGTTTTAAAATGCGTATGACCATTGTCTGAGGAAGTAATCAATATGGTCACCCAGGCCAAAAAATTACCCTATAGTTTTTCATCAAATTTCGACGTTCCCTCTGGGAGGGAGGGCTAACTACGGCTATACTGAAAAAACTGAATCTTCGCCAGCCTCTCGGGCGCGGTGATCACCTACGGGCGCATAAGTTCTTTTACGCCCTTGATGCGAAAATAACTATTTCGATATATCTGAAAGATGTCTTATAGATATCTAAAAGATATCCGTCAGAGTTTTTTTTCGACACTTTTAAGATATCTTTGACGAATTATATGTACACGGTGAGCTTCGATCAAATTTAAATAAAAGTATCGTGCACATCGCAGATTTCTTCTAGGGTCTTTTTGGGATTGTCTAACAATTATTTTAAGCCGTCAATGAAAATTATTGCCAGGAGGAAACTCAAAATAACTCAATTTTATTGTATTCTTTTTTAAGATTTTAGTAAATATTTCCATAAAAATAGCATCTAGACCTAATTTGCATCGTAGATTTCTTCTGGGGTCTTTTTGGGATTTCCTAACGATTATTTTAAGCCGTCAATGAAAATATTTAGATCTAGTTTTTTGGCATTAAAACTTAATTTTTTAATCAGAAAGACAATCCCGATATGTGTAAACTACTTTTATACTTTTTAATTCAAAGGATGTTCCAAAATAACTAAAACAAAGTAGATTTTGTTGTTTTTTTTTTTGTCAATTTCTTTTTTATAATGTTATTATCCGTGACAAAATTACCATAGGACGAGTTGTATCTCATTAGATTATTTGTAAAAAAAAATTTTTTTTTTATAAAAATATTTACTGAAATCTTAAGAAAGAATACAAAAAATTGAGTTATTTTGAGTTTCCCCTGGCGATCATTTTCATTGACGGCTTAAAATATTTGTCAGGAAATCCCAAAAAGGCCCAAGAAGAAATCTGCGATGTGCCCGATACTTTTATTTAAACTTGATCGAAGCTCACCGTCATATATTGTATATACAAGATCATAATAATACAGACAGTAATTAGTAAAACATAGTAAATATGTGATATGCATCGAATAGTCTATTACAATACAAGTGCATAAAGTAAGTGTTTTACAAATGTAAGTGATGTCCTTGACGTAATCGGGTGGAATTAATTCATGATTTATTCCCAAGATGGACTGGAGGTTGACCAAGAATCACAAAAAAATGAAAACATGTAATTTCTAAAACAAATTCAGCAGTGAAGTGTAAAATAACGAATAACTCAAAATGCACCAAAAATTAGAAAAGTTTGAGATAAGAGTAGAGGACTCGAAACTAAACAATCTGCGAGCATTTCTTGCTACTGATTTTAAAGTTGAGAATATGCGTGTCGGTCTAAGTACTTAATCCAATTCTTGCATTACGTGGTGCGATGCGCTATTGTAAAATTTATTTGAATAAGGGCTACTACAAACATTTGCAAGTATTCGCAAGAATAACGCAGAATGGAAGAGGGACGGATATCAGAGAGTAAATGCAAAATTATTCAAAAGTTGCATTGAAGATCTTCTATTGAATACCTGTGAAGATGACGTGGAAATAATAGACATTATACCAACACCGGATTACAACACCCTTTATTTCCTACCTGGTATAGTGAACAAAATATACAATGAAATATGAAAAAAGGTTCCAGTAATTAGTGACAAGATAGCAGAGTTATGTTTTAAGTAAGATATTATACCATACGTTGATGCTTTTGAAATATGTTGAAGGGTAATGAAATGCTTTGGAGAAGAAGTAGAGCCTAATTATGTTGAAAAAGTGAAATCACCAATGCTATAAAATATTATCTAATACTTTTACTCGCATTTTCTTGCGTCAATCACTTTTTGCATGTTTTCGCAATTTGCCTCTCACTATTGCTCTCCAACTATCTAAAGGGCAACATGCAGGTTAAAATGGCCAGCATCCATCTTTAATAATCAACGGCCGACGATTCAAATGTAATCCTATACATCTAATATGCATATTTATGCAATTACCGCGTATTGAAGAAACTGCCACATATTTTGTTGGAGTATCTACCTCTACTACTTAACAATATTCGTACGAATTTTGTCCAACAGTTCTGAAAAAACCCATTTCGAATCTGTTTTTGTCAAAATTGCCTGGATAAACGACTTGTCATATTTGTTTATAAATAGTTGCTTTTATAAACGGTCACCATAATATATAAATAATTTAATTTAACGTTTCAACTCTTGATTGTAGCCCTCTTCAGAATAGAATTTCAAATAATTAAATAAATAAAATAAATATATAAGTACAAGAAACAACGTCAAAAATTCATCATGAACTGAGTCAAGCAAGATTCATTTGATTTTATATGAAAGGCATATATGTTTATGCCTTTTTTTCATATACACCAACCAACGACCCAGGATTAGTATGAGATTTTGTGTTAACTGATGATCAAATGAACCACGGAGGTAACTAAATTTAACGATTACATATGTGTAGATGAAATTGTCGTATTATTATTGGGTTAAGTAAACCCCCGATTTTCAATTCTTAGAAATAATATAACCTAAAGTCATTTGAATAAAATAACATATAAACGAAACGATCGAACAATACACATACTTAAAATACAATGAATTTCTGTAATGACAGTTGAGAGAATACATAATTAAGAAAATATGTGTATAAAGAATACAACGCATTTGAAATTTATAATCTTTATTTTTGTTAGATGTTAACCGATCGATGCTTATGTCATGAGCATTAAGACCAGAAATAAGTTCATCCAATTTAAAAAAGAGACGATATTTGTTTACATTTTATTTGTTTCGTCTTTGCAAAGAAACGTCAATTTTCATTTTTTAATTTTCGCATGACCTACATTCTTTTTATAACGGAAATGAAAATGGAACAAAGTTTACGTATGCGTTCAAGAAATAGCATAAAAATAAGAATTAAAGAAAAATATTAGAATTCGTAAATAACGAAGCATTTTTTGTGCTTTTTTTAATAACATTTTGGAGAATATTTTCGAAATTCCCATATTCGCAGTCTCTTTGAAACTATGCTTACCGACGTAACGTGGTGCGCTGAATACTAATATCCTAGTGCAAATCGTCGTCAAGGTTTGTAAACACCTTATTTCCGCCATTTAAAAAAATATAATTTTAAAAAATGTAATCATGAAATGCTACACAAAAAATAATATATCCTTTTTTGGTAATGTTAAAAGCAACTCTGTAAATGAAGAATGAACATACTTTTATCTGAATATATTCAATTTGTGAGAGCCTACATAGTTTCTTATTAAATTTTGCTTGCACTAATATCACCTTCTGCATGATTCTTTTCTTTATTAGTAGCAGTTCCATATCCAACACTGATTTATACCTTACACCACCTGCCTTAATAAAAATCGACGATTGTATGTGAAAATATCATCATATAAGCAGAAAATAAAACATATGTTTGCAAATTTACAGTACATTATAAGTATGTAATTACTTACATTCACAGCGTCTAAAAATGTTCTCCTTATAATCCAATATTAATTCTACCATTTGGAATGTTAACATTTTTACATGCAGTGAATGAAGTAAATTTCACACATCTAATGATGCACAAATTCAAATTTTTATTTTCATATCCTTGTATGGTTAAATATTTCCTATATTATTATATATAAGTTTAGAAACCATAGGTGCATTTAAAAAATGTCCGAAATGTGTAAAGCTGCACTTTGCGCACACTGAATAAAAAAATGTTTTTTTTTTATATAAAATGCGTAAAATTTGATTTTACCCGGCTTCGCCGGTTACTCGTGCACCTCGGTCATCACGCGTGCGTAACATCGTATTTGACCCACCGAAAATGGCGCATAAATTTTACGCATAATATATCAAAAAATAATGTTTGATACACGTGCGTAAGAATTCCATTTTACGCACTGGTCCTATCTAATTACGTGTTAAAAACCAGTACGTAAAATCGAACTTTACGCAATTGTATCGAAAATGGACATTTGCCATCAATAATTTTATTATAAATATTTGTAGTTAAAGTATTGTAAAATTAAATAATAAATTCATTAATTGAGTGCATTAGTCATTCTGTAAGAAGTTTTTCATAACAATATCAACAATAATAATAACAATATTGTCTTCTTTAATTATATGTTTACTTATCTTGTATGATACCAAAGGTGAATAAATTAATTAATAAACAGACGTATATTAAAATATTAAGGGGAACCATACCCGGATTGTCAGCTACGTCAAGTCATAATTACAAAAATTCGTAATATTAAGTTAAAATATTAAATAAAAATTATAATAATAAAAAAAAAGTACTTTTTTCAGCATTTTTCACGTGGAATTTTTCACAAAATTAAAATTTCGCCATACTCTTATTTCTTCCTAACGCTTGAGAAACAAAATAAAAAAGTGCCATCGAATCTGCCTCCAGAACTTCTGAAACTAACAAATTCGGTTAGAGTATGATGACAACTAACATCTAATGGTAAATTCGATGGTTTTATGATGTGGGAAAGTTTAAAAAGACGCTGTTAAATCCGCTGATTATGCATATGAAACAGCAGTCATTTCAGTAGTAATAGGACGCACTGTAGTTGTTCGCAGTAGGTGCGGAGTTGCGGACTGTTACTACTTAGAATCCCGCATTTTTCTATGTATAATCGGCGACTTTGACAACGATTTTTTAAACTTTCAGATGATAAAAACATTCAAATTTTCCATTAGGTATTGGTTCTCATCATACTCTACCCGAATGTCAGTTTTGGAGGTTCCATCTCGAGGGCGGAAATCACTTATACTCATGGGCATCCTCCTTTGTGGAAGAAGACCTCCGCGCATGCGCACTTCGGTTCCATTACTCCCTCTGAAAGGAAAGTGTGACGTCAGAGGGAGTAATGAGCGTGGAAGTGGGGGCATTCCAGTGAAGTCGCCCCTTTGTGGAAGGGCTGCCGTCACATACACTGGAAATCGCGCGCTTTCTGCCAGTGAAGCGTAATACACTATTTCAACGTATTATTATCTATATATAGATTTTAATAAATAATTCACAGAATTCGCTAACAATCAATACCCTGGGATTTTTAGGCCGCTGATTACGAATCTCTTGTTAGTTTTCGAAAATTCAAAATGGCGGATCCAATATGGCGGGCGAATTGTTTTAAGCGACGCTATACGCTGCAGCAGGCTACTGAGGGAAGCGGATGTACTTTCGTTCTCATGGGCATGGACAAAGAAGTGGAAATGTAATTTTTGAAAACTAACATCAGATTCGTGACCCCGAAAACCCCCGCGCAACAAATTTTAAACAAATTCTTTTAATTTTAAAGGAGAAAATTGATGTTGAATTATTTCCAACCGTTAGCCGCCGGGAAGTCCATATATAGATTCAGAGTGTGATTGGAACTTTCTATAAGATATTTTTAAGCTATAGCCACATCATTTTGGAATTTTTAAAGGTGAATAAATTTTATCAATATCCGGCAGTCTACAGGTTAGTATTGTGACCACTTTTACGAATTTTCTTACATCAATTCTGTTACTGGGTGAAAAAAATCTTACCAGAAAACGAGGACTGCGTTTTTTTTAAATTCAAGAGTAGCACATTTTTAGATATTTTTGTGAAATATTCACAATGTGTGTATACAAGTTTTGAGTGTTTCTAACAAAGTTGCACTCTCATAAAAAGTGTTCGTTATCATACTTCGATTCATGACTACCAGTATTTTCTTATAAAATACGTGTGACAGCATAAGTTTTTCCCACCCTTCTTAAATGGATTGAATTTTTATTGGCCAGTCCGGTTTCGTATTTTTGCACGAACCGAATTCCGTTCGATTCAGAATATTTCTACCGTATCGGAATGGTACGCTGCCGTGACAACGGTCATAGTACAGGAGTATATAAAAAGACCTAGATGCGTGCGCGGTCTACGATCCGATTCTGTAAAGTATGAAGCTATCAAAGCCAATGGCCCGAAAAGGCGGATGCAATTACCAATAATTCGTTGACACGCTCTACGTTTTCTTTTACGACTCCAATAATTCAATACGAAGCGCACGAATATTTATATTTATGCTTTCGCGACAAATCGAACTCGCAATGAAAGAATACAATCTTGAAAATTGAAAATTTAATGGTAACCATAAAATGAAAATTCACTGTAGGATTATTGTTGCACTTCATAGTTTCTTTCTTAGTTTTTTTTTCTCAATTTAGCATGGTCAATTGTTGCTTTTTTTTATCTTACACATATTATAAATTTTCTAATAAATAACTAATCGAACAAAATAATTATTGAATAACATCGCAATTAAATACTTAATAACATTTTAATGATATTCTAGGCATTACATATATAACTTTTACTAACCGTTCTTGAATTATATCAGGGTTTCGGGATGTTAAGGAAATAATTCAACTGAACCACGCAAAAATAATATGTTTCTTTACTAATCATTTGGAAAGTGAAAACTTTTTAACGTTTCGAAATCCTCACAAGACTTATTGATTCTGAAGTAATTACAAAGATTATATTTGGTTCTACGGCATGTTAATTACGCTGCCTAATAAATTTTTTTCCTGACAGTTATACATATATATTGAAAAAAAGAATAAATCTGCTCGAACAACGAAAAGACCACTTCGATGGGGCTTTAAGATGATTATGAAAGCTTTCGCATAATAGTCCTCAAAGAAGTGTTCTTAATTAAGAGCCCTTAATGTCTAATAACAAATATTTCATCCAATATTAAATCAAATATAGCATTAAATTAATTAATTATTTCGAATTGTTAACATGTTTCAAATACTCTTCATTCGAACGTCCCTAATATTTTTGGTTAAAAGTTGTAACGAACTTTGAATGACTTGACAGAAGGCAAGTGAGTTGCATGTATACGCGCCGTACAAACATGTATACGATGCTAAGTCCGAAAGGGCTATCTACAATACTCCGAATTACCTCAGAATTAAGATTTTCCATAAATCGTTTTGTGTTTGCTGAATAATTGTGTCCGCCGCAGAAATTATATCAGTATGGGAGAGCTGGGCAGACTGTGACACTTTTTTTCAAAGTCAATTTAAAATATATTATAACCTGTAAACACTCATTTTTATTTTCAAATTAACTCTTGAGATTATACAAAGCTTTAGATAAAATAATGTGATAAAACGCGCAGTCTGTATCAGGTTAATAGACGGTGTTGGTAATTTTTAAATACAATTGTAAAAGTTTAATCTGTATTTTAAAAAAAATTATACTTATTATTTATCTATTACATGTAATATTTTGTTAACCGGTGGATGTTTAGACGAAAAGTTATAATATTTGCTGGTCGTATCTCCGGATTTTATATATAAATTTATCGGATTCGTTTTTTTTTAAGTTAAAGACCATTGGCTTTCCTGAATCCGCTGCTATTTTCAGCGTCATTATGGACGTTGTATGTTTCATATCTACATTAATATTCCCCCAAATAAAATGAATTCAACTAATTATTTAAATTAAAATAGTGTGTTAATAACATTTTTCATATAATTAATTTACAAGCATTTCATTATTCTAAGCAAGAATAATATAAGTTATTATAAGATCATATCAGAAAAATTATAAATTTTGAGATACGTTTACTAACCGTAACGTATGTTGTTTCAGGATGATCATTCAATACAATAAACACCAACATTGACCATTTCGACCTTATTTAGACATTTCCGACATCCTAATCTCAATTGGAATTAGTGATCGGATCATCCAAATGACGGTTTCGCGCAATTAATTGTGTAGTGAAGTTGAATCCAAACTACAGTACAATAATATAACTCGTATCGAATTTTGGACTAGTTCTGTGGCATATTGTTGACTCATTCGATTACATGAAATAAATTGATACAAACATTAATTCCTAATAATTAATTACATTTGATAACATTTATTTTGCGAAATAATAATTAAAATTATTTAATACAGATATTCGTATAACAGAAATGAGATAACCATCGATGCAAATGAAAACTCCAAAACAAAATACAAGACGTACAGAAATTTCACGATGCTACAGCAAACTATAAAAAACTTGCACCTTCTTTCCCCACCTCTCCCCTCCTATCTGCTCCTCACAAAATACGATACAATGGTACTTCGCCCTCCTGGGAGTAAAATCGCATTTTAGGCCCTCGAAAATTGGTTGAGGTGCGAGATCCCTATACCTATCCCAATTTGAAATTCTAGGCATAAATTCGAATTTTACACCGGCTAAGGCGAAAAATATTGGGTAAACCTTCGGAAAGATTCGGCCACCTCAAAAAAAAAATGTACAAGGTACTTTTTATGTATTTTGAGCTGCTGAATCCGAATTTCACAAAAAAAATTGTCGCTCGGCCATATCCTGGCCGCTATTTAAAAAAAACGTCAAAAAACGCGTTTTTTGACAGTTTTCTGCGTTTATCTCAAAAGGTACGCATCTACGGAAAAAATAATTCAAACAAAAAATGAAGAGCGGAAAATTCTCTATAAAAAAGTTCCTATACATTTTTTTCGTAAACTTCATATTAAGCCCGTAAACGAACGCTGAACATGAGATTAGGCGGCTTGGCCACGTTTCTCCTATCGTTTATAGTTTTTCTTACCTCCGCTAGGAGTTCGGCCGTTCATGTCGCGATCATCGTGTCTACTTGCGTTCTCTATAGAGAAATGTGATTTTGATTCGGATATAAAGGGGCTTATCGAGACGTATCGTTGCATAATACTACTATAGTATATTAATAAAAATGGAATTCACACATACGCAATTTGTTGTCAAATGCAGTAGCGAGGAATGGTGTATGGACTTTCTGTTGCGAAAAGAAATTTTCAAAAACAGTATGCTATGCCCGAATTGCGGAAATGTTTTATCGCTAAATATAGAAAAACAGGGATTCTGCTGTTATTATCGAAAAATGATAAAATGCAACAAAAAAAAGACATATAGCAAAAAATGCAACAGTTATATTTCAGTGAGAAAGGATACGTGGTTTGAATTTTCCCATATTTCACTGTCGGCGCATTTTTTGTGGGTGTCTGCTCCCCGATATACATTTATTTCGGAAGATTTGGGTTTATCCTCCGAGACAATCACCAACTGGAACAGTTACTGTCGAGAAATATGCGCATACTGGTGCGAAACCCATTCCGACAAATTAGGCGGTCCTGGTGTAACAGTGGAGATTGATGAAGCTAAATTTGGTAGGCGTAAATACAACAGAGGTCGCCTAGTAGATGGTAAATGGGTTTTTGGAGGATACGAACGAGGCAGTAAAAAAATATTTCTGGTGCCTGTTGAGGATCGAACTGCTGATACATTACTTACATGTATCACAAAATGGATATTGCCAGGAACAGAAATAATGTCAGATTGTTGGAAGGCATATAACTGTTTATCGAACGAAGGATTCCAGCATTTAACTGTGAACCACTCCTTAAATTTTGTGGATCCTGACACTGGCGCCCACACACAAGGAATTGAGCGTACTTGGAGGGAGGTACGAGCAAATATATCGAGGTATGGTGTGCCGAAGGAACAAATACAATCTCACCTTACGGAGTATTTGTTCAAACGTGCTCACGAACCAAAAAAACGGATTGAAGCTTTTTTTGATACTATGAAGGAATTTCAGTCACATTTGACGGCTCAAAATGATGCCGAAGAAGAAGTCTTGGCTGGACCTTCTTAAAAACACACAAACACGAACACACACATGCACACACGCACACACGCACACACGCACACACACATACACGCACACACACACGCACACACACACACATACAGGGGTGGTGGTTTTAGCGGGTGAGAGCCCCGCACTCCTGTATGGCACCGGTCAGCAGGGTTGGCTGGTAGAGCTTTCCACCATCGCTACGGAAACAAAACAAACAAACAAAAAATCCCAATATATCGTATTTTGGCCGGGCTATTTGCGAGAGGGTTTTCAATTATTCATGGGGTCGAATTCTGGACATATTGGTCTGGGGGGCGGAGCAGACCCCCCTTTTTATACTAGCCTAACCTCCAACCATACTGGTGTGTTCAGATTTCGAACCCTCGAGCAAATAGCCCATCCAACATACGGGTATGGTTAACGGCAATGCCCCGATCATGCACCCTATACTCTATAGAATTTCTATTTCTCTACTTCTCTATAGAAAGCATGAAATAATCACGACGATCACGACATTAACAACAGAACTCATAGAGGAGGTAAGAAGAACTGTAAACAGTAGGATAAAAAGGACCTTGCCGACTACTCTCATGTTCAGAGATCATTTACGGGCTTAATATTAAGTTTACGAAAAAAATTCATAGGACCTTTTTTGTAGAGAATTTTCCGCGCTTCATTTTTTGTTTGAAACATTTTTTTCGTAGACGCGTGTTTTTCGAGATAAACGCAGAAAACTGTTAAAAAACGCGTTTTTTGGAGGTTTTTTTAAAATAGCCGCCAGGATATGGCCGAGCGACAATTTTTTTTGTGAAATTCGGATTCAGCAGCTCAAAACACATCGAAAATACGTTGTACATTTTTTTTTTGAGGTGGCCGAATCTTTCCGAAGATTTACCAAATATTGTTTGTATTACGGGCGTAAAACTTTATTTTAAGCCCGGAGATCATCGCATATGCGCGAAGGACGGCGAAGCATGACTGCCAAGATCATTTGCTATTGGAGGGAGTCGCATTTGAAAAGGACTCGAAACTGAAATTAGTCGAAACTTCTTACATCGTTAAATATACTTGCATATCATATGCCACAAAATTCTCATATCTGATTACCAAAAATAGAAAAATGATATTTGCTATCTTAAATAAATTCTTAAATGTTATGAACAAGAATTTGTTGTCAATGTTATTAAAAATACATTCAGTTACATAAGAATCTTAGTTGATCACGTCCATAACAGGAATTCAAAAAGTGTAACGTGCCATGAACCTTGCCTACAATGAAACTCACGAATTGGAGGAGGAGAGTAAGATTAGCCTTTAAAATGTATTATTGAGTGTAACAACGGTGATAATATTAGATTGGTATAGGAAATCAACGTTTTCATGTCGGATAATTAATTGTTTTTCTCAATATCCTATTTTGTAATGGTGTTTAATCTCGTTGATAAAATAATCTTACAAATAATTCCATAACAAATAATATAGAGGTCAAAAATATGTTGAGCAAATATTAGTTTCAAACATTAATAACAGGGATTAATAATAAAAAAGGAAAATATAGCACTGCATTAGTACATAATATTACCTACAGGGTCATCGAAAAGTATCGGACCCCCCTAATATCTTCAGTTAGAATGCACTTAGGAGAAAATGTCCAATAGCAAAGTTGTATGGTTTCAAGCGGGGAGTAAGATGATGACCTTGACTTTGACCTTGACCATGTCCTTCAAGGTCATTTCAAGGTCAATCTTATTTTTTTAAATAGAACCCCCTACATTTTATTGCATATTCTTATAGCTTATCTCGAGAGCTTTCCAAAACACTATAATAAAATATTTTTTTATTAAGTACTTTTTGAGTTATAAAGGTTTGAAGTTAACAATTTTTTGACACAAAATGTAGAATATCTTGTTAAATATTATTTAGTTTTCAGTAATCATAACCTTAATACATTAATCGGATCCCCCTAATATTTTCAGTAAGAATGCATTTTGGAAAAATGTCCAATAGCAAAGTATTGTACGGCTTCAAGCAATTATGCTAATAGGCTCTGGCGAAAAACTGCCCGAACGTAATCGCGAGAAGCTGCTCGAATGCGTGATTTCCGAAGGCGTTAGCGGGAATCTGACCGAAAGCGTTGGCCAATCTTTATTCTCTCACTCTCGCAGGCACCAATGTACGAGCTCTTGAGCAAACAATACGGATCACTGATTTGAAACTTTGATGCAGTGCTGTCTTCTTCTTAGCGAGCAGCAGTCACCTCGTGGACGAAAACGAACAGCCTCAAAAATTTTTTCTGTAACAAAAGAAACCATTGCGCTTCAATTGATTATCCCAAACATCTTCATTTTGTTTCCAATAGCCCAGAAATTTTTCGTAAATATTATTAATTGATCTATTAGATTTTCAGTTGCTCAACGAGCTTTTTGCTAGTGCTGGTTAAAATAAACAAATCGATAGTTGGACCAACACTTAATAATTAGTATTTTTCTCTACTTAATTATCTAGATCAATTTCCTATCACTTACCTGATTAATTCTTCTTCGCTCTAATTAAGAATGGCGGAGCTTTCTGAAAGAATCGAATAACACTGTTAATGATGCGAGGATGGGGAGATAAACAAAGAGGGTATAAAACAGTAACGCGATTATTTAATGAAAATTTTCGGAATGAAAATAATAGGATCTCCAAAAGTACTGTAATCCGTACTATTCAACGTTTCGAGGCCATTGGTAGCGTTAAAAGCCGCCCAAAATCTGGTAGACCTAAAACAGCAACAAATAATGATAAGGCATTAGATGTTTTACAGTCTTTCGTTGAAGATCCCCATATTTCCATCAATCGCGTTGCACAAGAACACGAAATCGTCAGTAATCTGTCATGCATCTGTCAGTAAAATTCTGAAATTGAATAAATGGCATCCACACAAACTCCATTTGGTCCAAGAGTTGTCCGAAGACGATTTTGATAGACGCATCGAATTTTGTGATCTTATGATGGAGATGATTGTCGACGATCCTCTATTACTTGATAATATTGTTTTCTCTGATGAGGCAACATTTGAACTGACTGGAAATGTAAATAGACACAATTGTAGATACTGGAGTGACGTTAATCCTCACTGGAAAAGAGACAATCATACTCAATATCCACAAAAAGTTAACGTATGGGCTGGTATTTTTAATGGTAGACCAGTTGGCCCTTTCTTCATTGAAGGCAATTTGCCTTCTTTTGACATTTGACAGCACAAGTATACCTAGTCATGCTTCGCGAACAAATTGTTCCAGCTATTCGAGACATAGCTAGTGGAAATATGGATGAAATTTATTTCTAACAGGATGGAGCTCCACCTCATTATGGTGTCATTGTCCGTCAATATTTGAATGAGGTCTTTCAGGACAGGTGGATAGGGCGAAGAGGTCATATTGAGTGGCCACCTCGGTCTCCGGACTTGACCCCACTTGACTTTTTTTTGTGGGGTTACTTGAAAAGTAAAGTTTTTGCCACCAAGCCTCAAGATTTAGATGATTTAAGAGGGAGAATAACTCGAGAGATAGAACTAATACCGCCAGAAACGTACCGGAATGCGGTTTCGGCTGTTTATAACAGATTGGCACATTGCCAGGCTGTTGAAGGGCAACAATTTGAACATTTGTTGTGAATTGTTTGGTACAATTAAATATTTTGCCCAAGCTAACCAATTGGAATTAAATTTGCCTTAACTGGCCGGACTCACACACCACTCTTGCCTTAACTGGTCGGACTCGCACACCACTTAACAAATTGTTAACTTCAAACCTTTATAACTCAAAAAGTACTTAATAAAAAAATATTTTATTATAGTGTTTTGGAAAGCTCTCGAGATAAGCTATAAGAATATGCAATAAAATGTAGGGGGTTCTATTTAAAAAAATAAGATTGACCTTGAAATGACCTTGAAGGACATGGTCAAGGTCAAAGTCAAGGTCATCATCTTACTCCCCGCTTGAAACCATACAACTTTGCTATTGGACATTTTCTCCTAAGTGCATTCTAACTGAAGATATTAGGGGGGTCCGATACTTTTCGATGACCCTGTATAATATCCTTTTTCTTAAAAAACCACGCGCATTAGTGAAAAACGACCAAAACAAACATGTTTATGTCTAACTCGGAACTGTTCATTATAGGCCAATATCCGGAGTTGCGGGTATTGCTATCACTAGCGAAGAGTATCTCACGAAGATCACCAAATGGCGCCAAATGCATAACCTTTCGATAGGTATGTAGATACCCTACGCGTCCCACCAATAGTCGGTTAAATGATTCTGTTTATGCCTATCTGAAATGATGTCACTTAAATGTACAGTCTTTTGGTGCTATAAATAAATTTGATCACTTTCAATCTTATTTCGCTGAACATTCTTATCATGGCATACTCTTAACCGAAACATGGTTTAATACGCATTCTTTAGATGATCAGTTCATGCTGACGGATTGCCAGCTTATCCGCAATGATCGTGTACACAAAAAAGGTGCATGTACACTGAACAATTAAATATAAAATTCTCGAGAGGTCTAGCAATTTAAGTCTATTGTACCCGCTTAAATTCACAACCGAATAGTGAATCCTCTTCCGATCAGCGTATACTACTTTGTGTTGTTTATAGGCCACCCAAGAAAGCCTCATTAGATAAATTTGAATCAACGATTCAAAGACATTCATTATCGCGGGTGATCTTAATAATGAACTAAACCGAAATTGTTTTAATTCCGCATATCTCAGACAACTAGCAACTACGAACGACCTACAAATTGTAACTTGCCAGCCTAATAATTACACTGGTCACGCAGATACCTGGATTGGTCTCGGCCGTGTGGGTAACCTCGATAACGTAACTAATTCTTCTCAACGTAATCTTGAATTTATATATGGGCATGATCTAACAGATATTCAATACAAAATTGAGACGCAACATTGCAGACCTTTACCGAAACATGTCGCGACTTTACATTCTTTGATCGTTCTCTCCTGCTGCAAGCATACGATTGGAGCAAGTTCATTACACCCTGTCCAGGATCCAACGTTAACTTACTCGCAAACACAGTTAATAAATACTTACTGGATTGTTTTAATAAGCATGCTCCGGTCCACGCTTTTACTCCATCGCAAAAACCGTCACCATGGATTTTACCTGACGGAAATTGAAGCAGCAGAGAAATACTCTTCTCCTTGCATACAGGAAAACAAGAGATCCATCACTAAGACTCCGACTCATTAATGCCAGCAAAATTAACAAAATGACCTGGAATTTAACCAGAGAAGTCTACTACCGTAACCGTATTAGCAACATTCACGACACAAAAAATTTGTGGAAAGAAATTCGAAAATTAGGCTTAATAAAAATTAAAACCAAAGCAAAATATCCCAGTATTGCGTTGTTCTCTTGACGAGATAAATTGTTACCATACATCTTCAGTACCTTTGTACACCGATTTAGTTGACTCGAACTCTGTGACACTTCACGGCAACTACAGTGATGTTAGATTCTTTTTTTCTACGTTGCTAATGTAAAATCTGAGGCGCTTGGAAATTACATGATTCCCCTCAGTTTTTACACTACAACTTTTTCAGTAACGCTCCTTACCTAGTTTCTCTTTTCAATGAATCATTAAACTCGTCCTTCTTTACTTCATAGTGGAATAATTCACTTATGATCCCTATAAATAAAATCCCTCTACCAACGTGTCCAGCCGATTATCGCTTAGTTACAATCTTACCTGCAATATCTAAGCTTTTAGAACATATAGTTTTTAATCAACTGACAACTTTTCTTAATACAGATTGCTTTAATCCATTCCAATCAGGTTTCTGGACTCACAGGCAATTGATAACCGAATTAAAACTATTTTATTTATATTTGGCTTCAGCAAGGCATTCGACACAATTAGCCATTCGATTCTAATTAGAAAACTAAAAAGTGCCAACTTATCTGATACATCAATCCGATGGTTTATATCTTATTTATCCTTCCAAAAGCAAGCAGTCAGAGGCGATGATGGCAAGAGTTCGTCATGGCTACCAGTCGGCGCAGGAAAGCCTCAGGGTTCGGTTCTTGGACCGTTGCTATTCTTAATATTTTTCATCGACCCACACTGAAAGAAAAGACACTACTCTATCCGGAAAGTAACGTCGATTTAGCGCTATACTCGGGTAAATAGGCGATACTCGCAATGGTGTATGGATCGCCAGGAGTTTTGGCTGCACAAACGTTACGCTATTTCACCGTCACTGCCGCGCCGCAGAGAACTATTTGCTGATCTGTGACATCCAAACAACCACACAATTCTGTTCATCGATATGTTAGCATTAAAGTAATCACGTATGTGAATTTATACATTAAAACGTATAGGTTATGAAAGAAATAAAAGAAGCATTCAAAATCTTAAAAGTTATCGCAATTCAAATGTTTAAATATAAAATATTTTGTACAATGATCATTTTTAAAATGGAAACTGTTATAAGACATTATTACATACGCTGAAAAAAGCATTTGGTTCTCCCAACTAAACGCATTTGGTTGTTTTGTGCGTTTTAATGATATGAATAAAATCTATAAGTGTAAAATCATTCCGTTCCGTCGTTAACATATAACCGTTACTTGGCAGCAGAATCGTTCTGCGGGAATAATGTAATAACCCAAGTAGAAATTGATTAGGGTCCTATTCAGGCCCTGATCAAAAGCATTACACCCTGATCAGGGCCTGAACAAATTTCGGCTCGGTAAGTAACGCGAATTAAGTTGCACTGGCCGGTCGTATCGGCGTTACACGTGATTAGCTGTTTTGGTTGATCAGTGTGACGAAAACTTGTACGTTTATTTGCGGACGATACCCAAATATTTTTAAAACCAAATATCGCTGACTTAAGTACGGCCCTCCAGAAGATAACTTCTGATGTAGAGAACGTCTGCCAGTGGGTGGAAGAGAATGGACTAAATCTTAATTTCAATAAGACTAAAGCGATGCTCGTTGGAAGTTCAGACTATCTTAGTATTCTCGATATGAATTCCATCCATGCAATAGTCATCAAGAATAACACCTTACCCTAGGTAAAATCAACCAACATCATGGATCTCTCACAATGGACCGAACCCTATCTTAGAAGGAACACCTTGTTCTGATGTACAACCGAGTGTTCTCTGTCTTACGACAACTTAGCCAAAACCGAGCGTTTTATTTGATGTTGGCCTTCGTGAAACACTAATAAAAACGTTGGTTCTGCCTAACCTTGACTATTGCTGTACTGTGTACAATGAAACCAAGATCTTGCAGAAAATTAGGGTAGAAAGGGTGCTCAATGCGGGAATCCGATTTATCTACGGCCTGCGCCAAGACGAGCACATTACTCTGCACCGTGAGAAACTACATTGACTTACAGCCTCATCACATAGGCTAGATTTTATTGGCATCATCACCTTTAACATCAGTTACTGGAGTGCCAAAATATCTTTACGATTTCTACCAGTGGCGAAGTGAAGTCACCAATCGAACACTGAGACCTGGTTCTGATTCCCAGCTTCGGGTGCAATCACGCCGACTTGAGTAATTTTCTCATTCCTTCACTATAACATCGACTAGACTCTGGAATGCTTTACCTCCTAACATCAGGGAAAATAACACTCTAGGATCGTTGAAAGGTAAACTTTGATTTTTCTATTATCTAATCCGTCGTTTAACATGACCCCTATGTGGTAACGTAAGCTACACTATATAAGTGTCATTGTCATTATTATTATAGTTTGGTACTGGGAATATAGGTATCTTGTTGCGTCCCTTATGATCACGAACATTGTAATCGCGCTAAATGCCTGGCCGTATGTCTTCGCTAGTTACTAGAATTCTATCTCACCTATTGCGTTATTCTTTATCTTATATGTTTATATTCTATCTTATAGTACTCATTTTCACAATATATTTTCAATTAATTCGAATATAAGTCCATTTTTAGTATATATAAGTTTAAAAAGCTGTTGTATTATTTATTTATTATGTATCTAATGGTTGGCCAAAGAGGGTTTCTCTCAAGCCATAATAAAAATAATTGAATTGAATTGAATATCCAGCATAAAAAATAGTCCTAAGTGGGTGAAAATAAAAGACCATTAAAAACAAGAGTAATGGGACACAAACAATATTAGCAAACCATCACAAAGGATGCCTGTTATATCAGAATATCGGATTAATTGAGGACATGATTTTAATTGCAGTAAAGGTGTCAATATTCTTCACAAAGAATAGATCTGGTCGAAACGACTAATATCAGAGATATGTCTTATTAACGATTTACCGCCGGGAAGGACACTTTTTTCAACGTTTATTTTCAACGTTAATTTTCTCTACTACTATAGATGTAAAAAAATGGAAGATTCATTGCTTACGTATTTAGGATCGCTCTTTCAGAATCTGCTACTAAAATTGCACAAAAATGAATTTTCAAATAGTTGCGGCCATTTTTGTGACAAAAAATAAGAATTTTTGACAATTTTGTTTCAAAAATGACTTTTTTTTCATACGGCAAGTAACCAGAACACTGCTCCACACCAAAATATCGCGTCCGCAATGTCTAAGCTTCAAAATGGTGAAACGTACTTTTGAGAATTTCAAGATGGCGGATCCAATAGGGCTAGTTCGGATGGTTTTGAAAATTGCTACTCAGGCGTTTTTTTGGTAGCTGAACATAAATCTGAAGTCCGATTTCAACAATTCAAAATGGCCGATCCAATATGGCAGACGATATTCTTAAAATTGGTCGGATTATTTTGAAGATCGAATGTTTTTGAGATGGCAATGCCAGCGGCATTTTCGCTCTAAAATAAATTCATGGGAGGTGTTGATATATATACGATCAGTACTGTAGCAAAGTTTTACGTTCCTAGCGAAGTAAAACAAACCTGGCCAGTTCTACCTAGTCAGAAATTAATTCAATCTTCTATTTCCAACGCAGTCGTAATTTTTAATACTGTACGGTTAGAAGGAAACAAATCTAGTGTGAAAGGGTTTGTAATCAAAATTGCTGAGAATTATGTCAACAAATCTCCAGCACTTATGAAATCAGATGAATCAATGAACAATGAGTAAGAAATGGTATTGGCGACAAGTGTCCAATAAGATCGCAAATGTTTTGTAAAAATTGAGAGGCATATTATTTCAAAACCTGCTTTAGTAAAGTTCACGAAATTTATGTATCACTTGACTTATCCCATTTCTTCGTAACACTTCAATTTTTGTAAATTTGTACTAACACTTTGAAGCATCGTGTAGCATATATGCTACACCTTTTTGTAATTCATTATTTACACATTTAAGGTAATTATAAATTAATTTTGCTGCAATTTTTTGCTTCCTTACTTCAAGAACATGTTACGAAACGTAAATAAATCAATATTTTTAATTAATTATCATGTTATATTGTTTAAAAAGTTTAAAAAAAGTGTAAAAATGCTTGATTTTTTACGGAAAATATATGTGGAGAAGAAAACGTCACTCAAATATGAGGAGATTGGGTACTGGGGGGTTTTCGAAATCGAGGGTGAATCTGACTTGTTTTTATATTTCGGATGGCCTTATTAGATCCGCCATTTGGAGTTTTGAAGATCTGCGGCCAGATTCATAATCAGCGACCCCGAAAACTACCAAGTAACAAATTTCAACTATTTTCAGCATAAAGAAAAATGTATGCTTTAAAGGGTTAAATAACTACAAAATTAAAAAAAAAAATTAAATTCTCACGGTTTGAGCCGGGCAACATCAATAATTTTATTAATGGCTAAAGACCGTGGAACATTTTATATAAAAATTATAACTTCAAAATATGCTACGTTGGACTATAACTGTAATGGGAATGTCAAATTACTTATAATTAAAAGTGCCATAAAAAATTCGTTATCAGCGATTTAAAAAATCTCTGAGTGACAATCTTCAAAATAATCCGACCAATTTTAAAAATGTTGTCCGCCATTTTGAAGTTTTGAAATTTTACTTCAGATTCGTGATCGGCGACCAATAATATATTTAGATACACAGTCTCATTAAAAATAATTTTTTTTTATGAAACGGGCACTGAATATTTGTGAAAAAAATTCTTTTGTCGTCATTTTGGATCCGCCACCTTGAAATATTCAAAAGTACGTTTCACCATTTTGAAGCTTAGACATCGCGGACGCGATACTTTGGTGTGAAACATAAACAGTGCTCTGGTTACTTGCCGTATGAAAAACAAAGGCATTTTTGAAACAAAATTGTCAAAAATTGTTATTTTTTTTCAGAAAAATGAGCACAACTTATTAAAAATTCATTTTTTTGCAATTTTATTGGCAGATCCTGAAAGAGCGATCCCAAATACATAAGAAATGGATCTTTCGATTTTTTTTATATCCATAGTAAGAGAGAATTAACGTTGAAAATAGATGGAAAAAAGTATCCTTTCCGGCGTTAAAGGGTTAATCTGCAGAAATCCGCATTAAACATCAAAGAGGGCTCAAAAAAATACAGTCCTCCTACATGGGAATGCTTCTCAATTCAAAGTTAAAATTTAATATTTCTTAACTGAAAGTCTGTTGTATTTTACGAGTAACTGAATATATATTTCAATAAATTCCTAGATACAATAACATTCCTGCGAATGCGAAGTATAATGAATGCAATCAACATATCGGTAATTCCGTGATACATTGAATATTGAGAACATTTTGGTTAAATTTCACTCAGCAATAATGTCTAAACGTCGTAAGTATTAACCCTCCTATGCACAAGGACGAGTATCCTCATACAAACTCCGTTGCTTCCATATGGATAAAGAAAAATTCGTGCTCGGGAGGGTTAACTTGATTTTCGAAAAATATCGCAATGTTGAAATTAAATTATGTCTTGCCGAAGGTGTAAGTTAAGAAGTATAACACTTATATTTTCATCTGTTTATACTAATACAATAAAAGTTGACGACTCTTAAACAACCATTTTTGCAGATTTTCCAACAATGAGTTTCGTTCAGTCGACAGTAAGCGTTTAGTAATACAAAGGGTGGCTATGATCGCGCCTTACATACCCATACCGCCACGGACCTATAGTCATGCTAAACATCCGCCATCGCTGCGAAGTGACGGTAACATGCAGCTGGTCAGACGTCGGGTGTGCATGAATAATTCATTCATTCATCCCAACTAACAGCACTTTGGCGCGCGAGTCTCGTGGGTAACCGGCGAGCTCTCTTTCGAGTATCACACAAAATCACGGAAGCGGGAGGAGTTACTTGATTTACGCGACTCTCTTGAACCTAATATGGTTATTTACAACTCAGCCGTAGAACAAACCTCTATAATATTAACATTTATCGATCCCAGCCGTCGTTTTTGAGTAATGTCACATTTTTTCGATTACCATATTATCATTTTCATACTGAACCTAAATGCTGGATATATATATATATATAATACCTTCTGCTGTAATCTACGTAAGTAATCGTTCGGAAATGGAGAACAAGAATAGGACCGAAGAACAGATACTCCATGATAGTAATTGCAATACAGTTATCAAATTATATTCCAAAGTAAACCATGATCATGTAAGAATCCTACAAATATTCCATTTCACAATATAACTTATTAACCCATTAACACCAAAAATGTAAATTTACTTCGAATACCGTTTCTTCAAGTTCTGACTCTTCCCTTTTTAAAACTAAATTTAACCCTGATTCAATATGGCGGTTTTAAACTAAAAAATACTAAACAATTGTCTTTTTCTATCAAGTTTGAACCCCTTAATCACCTCGAAAAAGTGTGCATATTATACAATTATGTTCTCAACCAAAAGTCTATAAAATTGGTATACCTTCGAAATATGTATAACATATGTGGTGGAATTAAATATTGCAACATGGCGGACCCAATGTGGCATCATATTCATTGAAAAATCTTGGAGATTACTTCTACATTTTACAAACTACGCAACATCTGTCGTCGTAGGGTTGCCTCTACAATATCAGAAAATTTTATTTTTATATATATTGAAGTTCGTGCTGGACTTTCATAGGTGTGCCCCTTTCTGTTTTTGAAAATAAGATTATTTAGAAAGCCGCCAAAAGCAAAACACGTTAAAAAATTGAATACGCCTCTAGTAGAGTATGACTTTTATGACTCTAATGATACTTATGACCACATCGTGTTCTTACCAAATCCAGAACATTCTTACAGTTCTGAAGACATAGTGTCTTAAACCAAATCATGTGAAGATGTACCACACAATTTACTTCACATAAGCTTCACGTGGTAAGAGTCCAAAAACAGAAAATTATTATTTTCGTACCTTGCATCTGCTATATTTGATCTGCCATTTTGAAGTTCAAAATGGTAATCAGCGACGCCAAAAATCTCCGTGTAACAAGAGTCATGCAAATTCAATGAATTATCATACTTCGCTCTCGCTATATTGGATCATCCATTTCGAATTTTGAATTAGCTAATGCGTTAATTTGCAAGAAATACTTGTGATTAGATCTGTTTATTAGTTGAAAACGAGATTTCAGTTAAAGAACTACGTCTTAAATATTTAACGAAGGCTTGATGTGGTTATCTATGAGTGATTATTCCTCGATATCATGATGATAACGGTGTCTACAAGATGTTTAACATATAATCCATATATGCTCGAGATATGCAGAGGATGCGAGTGGTCAAAAAAAGTAATCAAAATTCCAGAACCCGTGTTATCTGCTGGTAATATTATTACTCAAATATTCAGAAAAATGTAATTCCTCTCAATGAAGATATAAAACATAAAATAATATTATCACCAAAAAATCAGACGTAAATGAAATAAATGATGAAATTCTTTCACGCGTAGAAGGCGTTGGAACAAATATCTTAGTATAGATTCTATAGATGATGAGACTAATGAAAAGTGTGATACAATATTGCCATTTAATTTTTAAATTCCTTAACACCAAATGGTCTCCCACCACACTAATTAAAATTAAAAATCGTAATTATTCTACTAAGGAATCTTAAACATATAAATAACGGACTATGTAATGGTCACTGATTAATTGTTAAGAAAATGTTTTTATATTTTATATGCATAATATTTTTATTCCTATGCAGCTTGTGGCTTTGTTTTTCTTATTATTTGGTGTTTAACCTTTACCAAATTTGTAGTAACTATTTTTTGACAGGTGGAATGTGGACCGATTCATATGTGAATCGTTTCAACTGGGGTATGTTGCTTCAGGTAATTTTCGATTCTCCAATATTTTGTGATATTGAAATAATAAAAATTCCCATAAAAAAACAAATAAAACTCCGTTCAAAAGGGTGGGATTTTTGATAAAATATGGCGGAATAGTTAATATCAATGGATTTTGATGAATATGAAGAATAGGCCTCATGTATAATCGGGTCTGGGTAAAATATACCTTATGTAGAATCGGGCCTGTGTAAAATAGATCTTCTGTAGAATCGGGAACGTGTTGATCAAATATCGTATAGAATCGGGACAGTGTATAATAGAACACGTGTAGAATCAAGAATGTGGTGAATAGATCTCATGTAGAATCGGGACTGAGCATAATAGATAGATCATGTGTTGAATCGGTCAGTGTGCAAAAAAAAGTAGTGTACAATCGGGTCCGTGTAGAAAGGCATTTCGTGTACAATTGGGACCGGGTAAGATAGATCTCGTGTTGAATTGACATCCGCCCGAAAACCCAGCATTCGTGGCGCAATTGTTATTGGTAAACATTGTGGTGAAGTTATTGTTTTACCTCGAATAAACTTATCCCCGTCTAAGGAAGAAATATTCCACTATTTCATAGGTGGCAATTTCCCATTAGATTAGGTTGTGATATGACAATAAATAAATCACATAGGCAATCTTTCGAAAATGTGGTACTGTTTCTGCCATAGCAAGTATTCAGTCACGGTTAATGGTATTAAATGCTATAATTGCAAATAAAATAAAAAAACTGAATTGTCTCCACAAGAATTCGTCCCTAGTCGATACATTATCGAATGCGCAACTAACCACACGGTCACTCCTGACATTAAAAGCGCTGGATAAAAAGTGGCATTCACTCGCAAGTGTATCAATTTTCTGTTTCAAGTGTTTGTCATTTTTTACATAGTATACATACTATACCAAATGTCGCCGAGTCAACTACTAGGTACTGTCCAGGGTTCGAATCCAGGCGAATACAACGTCATTTCAAACAAAAAAATCCAGTACCTAAATTGTGACCGAGGTTCAGAATTTCAGCGACGAGCCATTAACGTTTAGAAAAACAATTCCATTTTTTGCAACTCGCTTTTGCTTAATTTAAATGAGTGAGGGCTCATTTTCGAGCTTTTTTTAGTCGCACAATTAATCCGCAAGGCGATTTCACCTGCGTTGAATATGTATGAAGTTATGGCCTAAAAATTGAAAAAAAGGCCTATTTTTAGAGTTTTTTTCACTCATTTCGCTAAATAGCTAAGGAAATTGTATGTAAGTTAATTTCGTTGGGCATGTGGGATTTAATGACAATGTAAATAACAAGAGGTCAGATGAAACACACAAATGTAAGAAAGAAGTTGTAGGTCTTGAAAAGATGAAGTATTTACCCCCTTATAAGTTTGATTTCAATAAAACTTGAGTCCGCGGGAACATTCTTAATGTAGAAACGACGTCGCGATATTGCTATTTTCGCACATGGAACTTCGTGACGTTAATTTTTGTGAAACGAAACTTTTTGTTTTTTCGGCTCCTTACGACTAGCGAAGAACAAAGTTCCGAAATTTGTAATTGCATAATTGATTCAACCTACCGTTTTTTATCTGCTTGCGAAACGTTAACCGAAAAGTTTACAGTCGCCAAAAATACACAGCGTAAAATTAAAATTATTATTATTACTTCGACCAAGACTATATAGGTTTGAATATGGTCAAATTCGAAACAAAAATTGAAGTATAGTTTTTCATTAAATGTCGACGTTTCTGACCCTAAACAACTAAAAAAGCATTACAAAAACAACTTCTGTCCCTATCTTGTACATACGTCCGCCCATTCATGCGTGTAATTTTTTATTGCGCGGGATATGTCGTCGGTGGTATACAACCGATTTTAAAGTTCAATCTCTTTTTGAGCTTGGTATGACCTGAAGATTGATTTGTTTATGGAGTCGAGCCATACTAGATTATGGGACGTTGAGAAAAAAGCTAAAAACATAAGATTTTTGCGTTTCTTATCAAGAATACAAATCACACCAAAAATTACTTCCAACAAAAAAGATAGAGCATCAATTTTTCTATAAAACCGGTTATGTGCATTTTTTACGTAAAATCAAAATTAATGCCGTAGAAGACAAATTTACATGAAATTAATCAACTATATTATTAACTAACTTACATTTCAGACAATTTTGGAGACAGTCCGTACATCTAGTATTCAAAAAAATCGAAAAAAATATTATTAAAAAATAATTTATTAATAACATTTTCTCTGCGGATTGCCTCTTTCTCTGAATATTTTTCTGATCGGCGTCAACGAGCAAATAGTCAAAATCCTTAGGACAATGTTCTGTCTCCCTACATTCTGACAATGAGATTGACGGCTCATTACTGTCCAGACGAGAAGATAACGCATGCGCGCTACCAGTGTAAATGTTCACAAAATAGTAAACATATATGTATCAAATAGTATATTACAATACAAATGTGTGAAGTAAATATTTTCCATGCATTATTTATCAATACTTCGGCTGGGCTGTAGGCGGGGTCGAAGTTTTGAAAATGCTTATACCAATTTTACTTCGTCCCAAGCCATTGGTCATAGGTGTCAATCATTTTCAATTTGTATACATCTAAGAAGCACTATATTGTTGTAATATATCAATCGAATACACTTGGATCTAAATATGTTCGCCCTCCTCCAACCTCGCCTTCTTTTTTGTTTCAATCAATAAACAAATATTGGTATAATTTTATAATATAACTAAAACTGTTTGTAAACCAACCAGTATTAAGGAATATCTAACTTGCCAGTGGGTCCAAGTTTCTGAGCAAGCGATATTACGCTAATTACAAAACAAACACTAATTAGTATTTCAAAAACTGTTTCCAAAATCCATTAATCGGAAAATTCCGCGTCGTGCTCTTCGCGTGGCGATTACACGTTCATGCGTGCTCTGTAAATTTTGTGTTATTCAAAGCGTGGTTATGTAGGCACTGCATTTAGTTACACACTACTACATTAGTATCATCAAATTTGTTAAAAACTAGGGAAATCCTCTCTTACGTATTCCAGACCTTTTCGTCACGTGAGGACGAGGAGGAGGAATATCGTCATATCTCAGAAATGAATGTAATTTTACACATCGGTAGCTTTTGGCAAAATAGAATATTGCCTCAAGTGTTTTTTTGCAACATTGATCGCATTATAAACAATTAAAAATTTCAATACTTTTTTTTCAAAAAAATGTATATCTTGAGTTAATGCAGAACCGGTAGAAAGAAAACCCACGATCGCTAATATTACAAGGAAGCTCTCTTTTTGCTTGCAAAAATAATACGTGTATACTTTATACGAGCATTATTATTTATTTATTATTATGTTTTAAATTTATTTACTCACTACCCATATTCTTTTTCTTATTTTTCATCCATTTCCACAATTAAAGTTTGCTAACTAAGGTCTTAATAATCTTGAAATATAAAGAAACGTTTGCGGTTAAAGAATGCTAAATGATCATTTTGCATAGGAACCAGGCGGACGAAGTGCCACGAGTTTTTATTAAATAATTTGATATCTTTTCTAAAATTTGTTTGAATTGGCCTACATAAATGTATGGAAATTAAAAACTTACAAGCCAATTTTGGTGCATTCAACAGTCTTTAACAACAGTCTTTAAAGATTAATTTTCTGAGCTAAATTCGTTAAGTCGCTCTTTAATTAATATCATTACTTAATACAAAGGTACTTTAATCATTAATGGCATAATATTTTTTATTATTTTTGTCTATCTTGGTATCTTGTCTACTGTAATAAGTTTTTGATGACTTTGTTTCTACGCTATACCCATAGAGTATTTTAAATCGATAAAAATTATTCTATAAATGGTGAACAATAATAGAAAATTGGCATAGTTCGTTTGTTAGGTATTTGGTAATCAGCAGAATTATGCAGTCTTTTTAACGTTTACGTTCCAAATTGTAGCAGGCTTGTGATAAATTAGGTCAGATATTAAAATTTAAACTTAATGCTAAGGTATACAAAAAATTACATAAATAATCAATCACAATCATTCGGAATTCGAATGGCGAAAAAAGGTTATTGTGTGCATGAACATTAAATCTTGGAGTGATAAATGAATAAAACGATTGAAATATGAAATATCAGCATTGACCAAATTGTGGACTCGGTCAACGATCTTTGTAGCTCGTGAATGATCGAAACCTGCCAATGTTCAAACCTGACACAGCATTCAGCGGATCACGCACTGAAAGTGATCGTTCATTGACACCGTATACTCTCAAGTCGAAACAACGTGGCAGGGCTTTTAACACGTGAACCTACTGCTGCTAAGACGAGGTATGGCACCTGATCACACAGTTTACGATATGGTACTCTTTGGATTCCTCAGTAGTTTGTGTTAAGAGTGTGTCTACCATGGCTTGTGCCCACTTCTCGAGTACGCATTCTTGGGCCCACAGACTGTGGACAATAAGTTCCTTAAAACATTATTAAGCGCCCGAAGCGTATAATAATACTTTATGGAATTTTCAAGAATAGAAATCGATCTGTATTCCAAGTCAACAATTGCAACAGTCAATGCCATATTTGCATGATCAAAACGCATTAAAATTTGTACGAGTTATAATGAGCAAGAAAACCTTCTGAAATTAACGGATTTCGATTATTGTAGATGAAAAGAAATAAGAAATAAAACTAGTGTGCGTGTTACCTTCGGTGAAAACGTCGACTTGGTGATAACTCTGCTGTTTCCCCAACACTTTCGCGTTCAGTAATAATTTTCTGTCAATGTTGCGCACGTGACGCACGTCACAATTAGACTGGCCAGATATGGGGATGTTTCGATAGACTGACGTTTTTTTATGCAGTTTAGCGATTGAAATTTCCGATAGCCTAGTACGATTTTTTGGCGATTATTTTCGGAAGAAACTTCGATATAAATAACTTCTGTATAAAATAAAATATAGAAGAAACGTCTATATAAATAAAAAAGTAAATAAATATATAAGCTTAAATCGCATTTCGTTAAGTACTGTTAATAATGCACCTCGTCTCATAAAATGTCTAAAAATTAAAAATGATTATTTTCTAAACTTCGACCCCTACCGCAGGCCAGCCGAAGTTTTAATAAATAACAGAATTATTATACATTGAATAAAATAAGTGTCAACTAGTTTTTGAGCTCTCGTGCAGAAACATGCTGGTTATGCTGAGAAAATTATTTTTATTGGCATGACAAAGAAAATGCATTTGTAGAGAATTCGATGTCTGTCACTTTGTCGGAAAAATATTTTTACGCGAGTTTTCCCTTTTGAAAATAAACACGAAAAAACGCGTTTTTCATTATTTTCCTTCGTTCTATCTCTTTTTAATCAACTCCAAAAACTAATCAGATACAAGTTAGGCCATGCCAAACAAGAATGTCCGACCTACTTCTCAATCTATCTTTCCCGTTTTTGTGTTGTGTGTACAAAAATGAGTCTCATACATTTTTGTGATTTTTAGGGTTCGAAAAGTCGACATTTGATGAAAAACTGTAAGATAATTCTTTTGGCCGAGGTGGCCTTTTTATATACTTCGTCCGACTTACGGCCAGGATCGAACTAAATATAGAAAAGAAAAAAAAGCAGAAACATATACGCAAAACATCCTTACTTTGCTCACCTCTGATCTATACAGAGCAACAATGGAACACGATGCAATAACACATAATATCAGAAAAAATGTATCTTTTCATGTTTGTAAGTTACAGATATCAAAAAGAAAGATATTATAGCTAGTAAACTACACTCCCCGGCAATCACTTTTGCCATACCTAAGTCGAAATTGATTAAATTTCAAAGTTTAATATCTTTGCAAAAAATTATCGTAGCTTAAAAAGTTGAACGACATTTCAAAGGTTATTGCAACAGCTTTCTACTAAGCTGAGAAAAAATTGAAAAGACATAAAATTCAGATTATTATGGATAAAAAACGAACAAGAAAAAATACGAGATTTTTATCTTTAGTTAATTGTTTGCCAATTGGAAACGAATAATAGCAGGGTAATGAAGAAACGGTTTATTAAAGGTATGCCAGTTTCCTTTGAAATTACCGCTAAAAAAAATATTCGTTTTTGGGTAAAAAATTCAAAAATAAAGTCAAAATTTTTAAAATAAAAAAAAATTTTCTTCTTTTTTTCTAGATAGAAATTTGTTGTTTAATTTCTCATTTTATGTATATAGTTGTTTATTCAAAGTTATGCGTACGAACAAATTGTAGCGTTACTTTTAAAAATACTCACATTAATATTTTAATGTCAATTAAATTTTGTCTACACTATTATATACTCTTCTTTTTTCATGATGGCATCAATTTGATCAAAGTCGCTATATTTTTATCACGCAAAGCAGTTCCAAACCAGCAGTGAACCACTACCATGTTTCGCAGTGGGTACGCTGCAGTTAGACGCATACTTTTCACCTATTCTTCGTCCAATAAAAATTTTCCTTTAAGACCCAAAAATTTCAGTCATCAGAACAAAGTACTTCTTGCCAATCGCTTATAGTCCTTTTAAACCTGCATCTACAAGTCTCCTGGCAAACAAATTTTAAATCTTTTAAATGTTGACCTTATTTTTGTATTTTCTACCTAAATATGTTTTGTATTACCATTTTTTCTATCACTCTCAGTTTTCGATATAATAAGAACATAAAAAACGTCACGTTTTTTAATAAAAATAGTCATTACTCTGGTCAGAAAGATCGCAAAAATGGGCGAGCGGTTATTTTAAAGGTAAAATGCATACCTACAAAATTCCAATGGTTTAATTACCCTACTATTATTCGTTTCCAATTGGCAAACAATTAACTAAAGATAAAAAAATATCGTGTTTTTTTATCCATAAAAATCTGAATTTTGCGTTTTTTCAATGTTTTCTCTACTTAAATGAAACTCTATTATTATATATTAATATTAAATATATTATATATTAATTTATTAAATTTTTGGTATGTTGACGATATTATGACGTGAATACTTGCAATAGACTGGGAGCAATAATTAAGGTTTTTAACAATTACTCGCAGATACAATAATGTACGTATGAAATTGAAATCCATATTAATCTGCTTCTTTCGTAATTATTATTTATTCAAAACATGCCAATTAATACCGATACACTTTTTTAAAGTAGACAGATTAATTAAAAATGTTAAACCACAATTTCGAAGATTTTGACTAAATATTGCAATTATAAAAAAACAATGAAACCTTACAACAGTTCCTATTTTAAAACATACTTTGTTTATTATATAATAGATTGTTTAAAAAACATGAATCTAACATTCGCAGACCATCAGACAGAACAATTGATGTTCAACACAAAAGATACACGAATTACAATGTTGATAGAATGTCATGATTTTAAAGCCTAAAATTAGTTTGACCAACAGAAGAATATGAGAAATGTATATAAAATTACAGAAATGAATTATATAAAGTTAAAGATGCTGCAATTTAATCGGCATCGTGTTGATATACGATCTATACAAATAACAATGAAATCAAATAATTAATCGCTACCACCTGTTTAAAGAGTATACTCGAACATGACAACCGAATTCGATCTCGGCTGCTCGGCATTAATCGAATTACATTATATATTCGATTATCAACCTCTTGATAACGGATTCTAGTAATTATAACCTTCCGTAGTATTTCTTTGGCCTACATGCGGAAACAATATATTTTTAAATTTACTAGTTATGAATCCCCAGTTTCATATTTTGCATTTTCGACGGAAATTTTTTAAAAACATCCACCATACATTTGCCCTTGAGTAATAACAACATTTTATGGACTTTAAGCTATTAAGCACCGTTAAACATCAAGCTTAAACTTGCAATCCAGATACGAAACAAAAGCTCATTTCATTTTGAACCTTTTCACAATTCGCCCTCTTCCGAAATTCCTGCTCTAATCCAGTGCTAAGTACCTTGGGAGAGCGAACAGACGGAAGCGACTAAACGCGTCGGATAACGGATTAAGATCAATTTCAAGTAGGTGGTTCATGGATATGCAGTGTCTTAGATGCACATAGCACCGCTCCGTTGAGCGCAGAATCGGTCACGTATAGCGCAGGTTCTAAATTCGATAAACTTAACTTCCCCTCCGATGTAGTTGCAATATACGTCTATATTGCCAAACGATTTTCGAGAGCGAATAGTGAGGCGAAATTGGTCATTACTCTCTACAAATTCCAAGTTTTTGTAGATCATACTCTAGCATTATACTTACATTATACTTACATGAAATAGCTTAACCATTGTTTTTTGTGATGCGTATAGTTACTAAAAAATAAGCCATACACAGTTCAATATTATTTTAAACTTATTTATCTCAAAGACTTGGTTCAAAAACTATTCTTATAAGATCTTCTTGACCTTTAAGATATTACGAAGTCAGTTGTGGGGTTTTACAAAATATCATTGGGTCTTTATAGTATATTATGCACCGAGGGAATAAAGTGACGTGTGCACTCCGCGGGGGCGGCATATCGCAGGGAGCGCACACATTCTATTTCACCGAGTGCAATATACGTTTTTTTCTTGTCCCCTGCGGAAAGTACGTTTTTTCAATAAGTCAACAAGTGCGATTATTTGTATGAAAAATAGAGAGTAAGAAGTTGGGTTAGGGTGAGGGAGGGGGGGGGGGGGCAATGCCCCCTCGACAACAAAATTGCAATAGCGTAATTTAAAACATACATGGTGAAACCCTTCCGATAAAACAGCGGTGTCATAATGTTTAAAGTTTATAGAATTCAGCAGAAAACTAGTGTTGGCGTGGTGCCTCGCTCGCTTCGCTCGCTCAGAAACTTCGACCCAATGGAGAGTCGGCTATTCCTTAATACTCGTTTGTTTACTAACAGCTTTCAATTATATTATAAAATTATATTGATATTTGGGGGTCCAATCATATTTAGGTACAAGTGGCTTCGATAGATATGTTACAACAATATAGTGTTTCTTATATGTATGAAAATTGAAAATGAGCATTTTCAAAACTTCGACCCCGACAACAGGCCAGCCGAAGTATTAATAAATAAAAGTTGCAAAACACTTACTTCAAGCACTTGTATTGTAATAGACTATTCGATGTATATTACATGTTTACAGTGTTTTACTAATTCCTGTCTGATCATTATGATCTTATATATACAGTATATATACATATAATTCGTCAAAGATATCTTGAAAGTGTCGAAAAGATCTCTGACGGATATCTTTTAGATACTATAAGACATCTTTTAGATATATCGATTATTTTCGTATCAAGGGCGTAAAAGAACTTATGCGTCCATAGGTGATCACCGCGCCCGAGGGCCTGGCGAAGACTACCTTTGGGGGTAGGGGGTCGAAACGTCAAAATTTGATGAAAAACTATAGGGTTATTTTTTTCCCGAGGTGACCAAATTCAATACTTTTTCAGACAATAGTCATAAGCATTTTAAACCAGTTTTTATGGCATTATCGTTGACTTTAGGAAGAAAATGTATACAACCTTTTTTGTAGAGAATTTCATACTCCATCTTTTTTGTTTGAAACATTTTTTAATAAAATTTGTATTTTTCAAAATAAATGCAAAAAACTACGAAGAAACTTAATTGGGGCTAATTTTTTTTTAGTAATGGACGGATGGATCTGCGCCAAAATCTAATCAGATCTAAGTTATGCCAAGACGCGTATTTAAAAAAAAATTATGTCAATACGCTTATCCGTTCGCGAGTTATCGCGAGACAAAAAAACGGGACGTACGGACGTACGGACGTACGGACGTACGTACGTACAAGATCACGGACACAAATTTTTTTATTGTTGATTTGGGTTCCTTAGGGTCTGAAACGTCGACATTTGATGAAAAACTATAGGGTAATTTTTTTGCCCGAAGTGACCAAATTCAATACTTCGTCCAGACTTAGTCTGGGTCGAAGTAATTCACAAACTGACCGATATCATTTACGGAATAAACATTGTCCATTTTTACCATATTTTTATAAATTCATTATTGAACGATAATCATATATCAATATCTTTTATAATGGTAAATATGAATATTAGTTATAAATAAATGTATGAATTAAAATGTACGTTTTCAGTTACTTGTTTATACAAGTATCCAATTCATTTAAAAACAACAATATATAGCGTATATATTTTTTAATAAAAACGTTGAAAATATATTATCATGTATCCTCATTATATGAGATTTTATTAATACGGTTTTATTTGTTACTGCACATCGAGTGTTTCAATAACACGTAAAAAAAATTAAACTTTATAAATGCTTTCACATCTGCGTTTTGTTTCACGTACATTCATTTCACCTCTCCTCACAGATATTACAACCAGATTTGACCGTTTCTACAAAATCTCTTATGCCAAAAATGTTTGTCTACAAAATAGTAGTTTAAGTATCTAGTGCGTAAAGTGGTACTTTTGCGCACGGGCGCGAGCCGCATGCTCGAGTTGCCGGCGAAGCCGGCAACGAGTGATTTGCGGTCGCGCTAGTGCGCAAATACCACGCACGAGATGCTTACAATATTTTTCCTACGGGCGTGCGTAAAGTAGGTGCAGTGGACTATATTATGTATAAAAAATAATATAAGATAATGTTGTGACTGGGCGTAACATTTTTTATTAGTTAGTTATTTAATTATGGAAAATAAATTACATTTTTCACCGCAAAATTAATTTTCGCTATGTTCAATTTACTTTTTTTTCTTTTTTCCTTTTCAAAATTTATATTTAATAATAACAATAATAATGATAATATAGTTTTATTATATATTTTGTATGATTATTTTCGAAAAGCGCCGACTAAATGAAGAAAGGTAGGTTTCAATAATTTAATTAGAGAGAAACTTTAGTTTTATTGGAAAAAATACAATTTCATATACAATGAACACACAAATAAACAGTTATGTAATTAATTATTTAATAGAAAAAAAATACTATGTACTTGTTGAAAAAAAGTTTGAATAGAATTTTATATTCAATGAATAAAAAAAAACTCACATACTTATGAATATATTGTCTTATTTAATAAACACGTTTATTTACTATTGTATGGTGCACTTGTTTACATTAATGCCATTAACGGTAACAAAGTTCGAAGTTGTTTTCATTTTTTTTGGAGTTGGTTCGTCGCAGTCACTCTCATCATCTTGTTTTGAAGTAGACGCTTCGTCGATGGAATCCGTTATTTGTTTACATATCTTCTTTTTATTATTTATGGAATCTGCAATGTAACTTTCAGCAACACTTGACGACTTCCACCCACCGTGGCGCTTTAATGTCGTCATCGATGCTCCTGCATTCGCGAGCAATGTCGCTGACGTTCTGCGAAAGCTATGACCGGTTTTTTTACATTTTTTTTTTATCATTAGGTGCAGTAATTGGTACAATGGTTAGTGAAGCAAAAGAGGAGGGGCGGCAGGCCGGGGCGGGAAAGGGGGGTTCGGGGGGGCGAAGGCCCCCCGATACAACAGAAGTTCGGGTTTTAAAGAAACAAAAAACTCTATTGCGTTATATAGTTTTACACACTGAAAACAATGCGTAAAATCGAATTTTAATACGCATACTATTGCAAAAAATAATATATATATTATTCGTTTTAAATATTTACCTTTGTTAATAAATGCTGGTCATCTGGGGCCTCCGACATGAACCTATTAATTTCCTGAGGTGAAAATTCCTTTGATTTTTTAGGTTTGTATCCAGTGTTTTTTTTTCAAAAAACTGCGCAGTTTTTCATAATTTCCGATGTCAATGTTTTTTTCCGTGTTGATCATTGTCTTTAACATGGAGTATCGTGACCATAAAGAACTTGGAACTACTTTCAATGATAGTTCATTAAAGTATGCCAACATTACCATTTCGTTAAATGAACGGGTATTATGTTTTTTCTGCCATTCGACAAATTCGTTAAAACTACTCATGTACGTACTGCAACAAAACTACTAATTATGCATCACTTTTACGTACAATATTAATAGTATATTACTCACCAAGGGACGTAAAATAAAGAATACCTCAGACTGCGTGTAATTTTTACCCGAGGCGAAGCCGAGGGAAGTATACGATTTTTCTTCATAAAAGGGAGGATATGCCGCACCTTTCCTCCCGCGCGCACAGTGTGCACAAAAGTATCACTTTACGTACAGAAATCGATGAAAAAAAGTGCTACTTTACGCACGCCCGTAGGAAAACATTTTTTTATAGCACTGCGTGCCGTAAATTCGCTCATACCGCACTATTTTGCGTGTCGTAAGTAGTGTTTTCTGGCACACGCACACGGTGGCGCTTTCTTGCACGGTGGCGGTTTCTGGCACGGTCTGTCTACCATGGGTGTACACTGCGAATTGCGCACGGAAACCATGAAAACCCCACTTTTTGACAGTGTGTACTTTCACAATAATACAGAGCTTTTAAATTAAAAAAAAAACAGTTCAAAGTCACTGTTATATTCAGGAAATACGATTTTATTCTAATAAATCATAGATGAAACGGATGAAACTACTAATAAAGTTACAAGGATATGTGGAATATTGGTATCAAATGATAACAGAATTTAGGTTAAGTAAGTTTCATTGACCAATTGCAGTATTGTTTCCCTCGGTTCAATCATCAAAAAACTTTTGAACAACAATCATTAAAAATAACAGTTTATGTTATATCTGACCCCCCCCCCCCCGTACCGCGCCCCCTCCCACCGCGCTTTAACTAATTTCGGCGAATTTACGTCACACGTGCTATAAAATAGTATACGATACACGGGTGAAAGAGACATATTCTGCTTGCTACGCTTGGGCGGTAAACTCGCCGTGCCAAAATATGTCACTTACCACCCTCGTATCGTAATGTACTATTTTAACTCCGTGCGCTAAGTGCTTACTTAGCGCACTGTTTGGCGTGCGCAAAGTAACACATTCACGCACTGTACATTAGCGTGCGCTAAGGGCTTACTTAGCACACTGTTTTACTTTGCACACTGAAAACAGTGCGCAAAGCACCTAGCGCACGTCGTTAAAAAAAATATCTTACGATACAAGTGCGCGGTAGGGGATTCCCTACTTAGCGCACTTGTATTGTAATGTACTATTTGTTAACTCCGTGCGCGAAATTGACACTATTTTTAGTGCGCGAAGTAACCCATTTGCGCACTGCACTTCACGCACTGAAATGAGTGCGCGAAATACTTCGTACACTCAAATCAGTGCGCGAAAAATTTCTCTCACGGAGTCAAAAAAAGTAGAATACGATACACGTGTGCCGTAGGTGACTTTCACCTACTTCGCGCACTTATTTCGCGTAATATACTATTTATTATAAATTAAACTCAATAAATCGTCTTGTTCTAAAAGTGTAAATCTCACTTTTTCAAAATGAATATAATTTCGAATAACTAATATCGAAGTAAAATAATAGTTAAAAATAATCACGTATGTTTTATTGGAAGCTGTCCAGGTAGAAATTACCCTTAATTTCTCTACATTATATATAGGTCCTGGGAGGAAAATCTGAGGGGAAAATATACAAGTACAAATTCTGTATAGAATCTGAAAGCATACGAACATTTTATCAAAAAGTAATAATGTTAAAGAAAAGTCAACATAACGGAAAAAACAGGTTTGGACATACCAACCAAAGAAATGTGGTGAATAAAAATATTGATAGGTCGACCGTTGCTATTGTAAAGAAAACTTTGCATATGGAAACCCTTTCAACAGATATGGTCGCAACAACCATAGAATGGTTGGTGTGACCATAGTATGGAAGGGACATAATTATTAATACAGTATGGTCCAGACAACCGTATCTTTGGTTGTAACAACCGTTTTTTTTTGTCGGTGTAGATTCTGCATCCCTTCGATATTGATTTTTACCCAATTATATAAGCAAGCATAAGGCCTGGATAGGAACTTTATATTTCATATACACATATTTCGCATACAACTTTTTTGTAGAGAATTTCATGCTCTATCTTTTCTGTTTGAAACATTTTTGAATAAAATTTGTATTTTTGCAAAACAAATGCAAAAAACTACGAAGAAACATAATTGGGACTAATGTTTTTTAATAATGGGCGGATGGATCCGCGCCAAAATCTAATCAGACCTAAGTTATGCCAAGACGCGTATTTTAAAAAAAATGTATGTCATTACGCTTATCCGTACGCGAGTTATCGTGCGACAAAAAAACGGGACGTACGTACGTACAAGATCACGGACACAAATTTTGTTATTGTTGAATTGGGCTCCTTAGGGTCTGAAACGTCGACATTTGATGAAAAACTATAGGGTCATTTTTCTGCCGGAAGTGACCAAATTCAATACTTCGTCCAGACCTAAGGTCTGGGTCGAAGTAATATGCGAAACTTGCGGAAATGTAAGTTGCATATATATAGGTATATATAAAAAGAACATTTTCAGATTATTTTTATTAGTGCGGTATGTGTCGATTTGCATGTGCAAGGAAGTCTACCTTCACTTTGTTTTATAAATTTAGCACAGCAATGAAATATTTCGAATATGTGTTGTTCCAAGACTGCAGACTACGTAATATATGAAAAAATCAGCATATCAATGTGGTTACGCTCCAACGTTTCTAACATTAACTTCAGTATGAAGTTTTCTGGAATGAAATTCAACAGCTGTTGCCAATCACAGATAGGGCAATTGAATACGTTTCGTGCAATGCAGGTGGTTTCACTGAATCTATCACGGCGAGAAATGGTATTTTGCACCACAATAAATCAATTATGCGGATAGTAACTTTCGTACCAGAGAAATAATAGAGCAATATCGACATCGATCGAAGTGCAGGTGATTTTCTGACGATAGAAGATGACGAACGGTTCGGGCGAATAAGCTATCGGCATATTGAAATATCGACCAACATTTGTCCACGTGTAGCCATAATACAGGTGCAGTAATCGTAGTCAGACTCGTGTGTGCATTTTAGAACGATCGACGTCCTCGTGTGTGGTGGAAAGTTGGTGCTTTGGAACGTGTTGTATACAGCCGTGGACGTAGAAGGCGGCATGTGCGCATAGAACAGACGAAAAGCAATCTCCCCGGCCGCTCGCAATCAGCCAGGAACGCTTGTGACGCTCCCGCACATAGCGTCAATACTGGAACTACAGAACTGCGATATTTGATGCTTCGAAACGTCTTACAAACCCAGAAATAGTTTCCACCTATGTTTAAAACCATTTCTGGGCTAATGGGGAAAGTCTGCCACAATTTGATACAGTATCAAGGCAAGACGTACTGCATTCTGCCTGGTCTGCCTGAAACAGCATATTTGACATTCCATAGGAGCCATTAATTATACACTTTTAGACATTTTTATTGAAATTGCAAAAAAAAGTTATTGCAACTTTTTGCAATTGTTTGAAAAAATGTCAATATGGTTTCTGCTTACTCTATAATCCAACTAAAAATATGGAAACTTATATCACCTGTTTACAGACGAGTTTCTAAGGCATGTCCCTCAATTCCCTGAATCGATATTCAACGATCTACAAATCTTCATGTTACCCACGTGCGATTTAAGAGGAAGGGGGAATCGAAGAGAAAACGCAAGGAGATCAATGTTATGCTGGGAGGCACAAGGTGAACGAAGCGCCGCATTGTTGTTTACTTACACGACCTTAATGAAGCGATCATGCGAAGAAGATCTCCCGGAATTCCGCCAACAATATGAATAAAAATTTAAGGACTAACATATCAATGGAATAGATCAAGATTAAAAGAGAAAAGTCCTTCTATATAATTTGAAAAGCCATGTATGAAATTCCAGATGGGCATACGTAATAATATCTTTATAATATATTTCCTCCGCAACAAACCGTAGACTTTTCGCGCGCTGACCGAATAACACGGGCGCCGAGCGCGTCTCTCTTAATCATCATAGATTAAAAAATTATAGTTGACATTTTCCAGAAAACTTCTTCAATCCTACATGAACAAGTTTGTCACTGGAAGTTTTCCCAAACGTAAACTTTGTAACACACTTTTTCCCGCCAAAGATGCAAACTAAGATTTTTCGCGACCTTAAGTTTGTTATTGAATAACAATAACAAATTGTTATTTTTAATTATGGACAATAGCTCGTAATCTTCATACATAAATCACGAGTTTACTGTGCAAATTTCAACTCATTTGGTTGATATTTGACCGAGATACGACGATTTATATTGAAAATTGTATTGATTTCAAAACTATGAAATTTAAGACTTTTTATTTTTTATCTTTAAAAGTACAAATCGTAGGGGAAAATGTTATATACAAAAACTGTTCAGTTTAGTGAGCTCTATAAAGTCATATTTTTTATTTTTTATTATGACAAATTCATTTTTTTTCTTCACCGGACAATACTTTTCCGGCAGTTCGAGCGCGAGACCAATTATAGAATCGCGTGCCTCAATTGCCCATTGTAGTTTTGTAACAATTATTTTACGAATACCGATAAATAAATATTACAAGCACATCAATAAATACAACTTTACAAAAATGGAATTTGTCAACATTTGTTAAAATCTAGAAAACAAAATTGTAAATAAAGAACAACAAATTAAATGTCTCTTTTACCGTCAACCTTTTCATTGATGGGAGTCGAGCAACATCGACAATACTCGGGGAAAACGAACGGTGACCAAATTCTGCGCTTGCAAATGCTTGCATCTTCTTATTAAAACAATATTGATAATTGAATCGCAATCAATTGCAATCGACAGCACACGGGAAAAAATAGGTCATTGGGCTTACTACTTAAGTAGTAAAATTCGGACCAGACATCTTTTGTAGTTGTTCTTACTATTTATATAGTAAGGTCAGCCATTCTAGTGGTAACGCCAACTCGAACGCTGTCTGGTCCGTATTTTACTAGTTAAGTAGTACGCCGAACTGCATATCTTTGTCGTGCAAGATCATTTCAAATCTAAATTAAGTAATAAATGTAGTTTTAAACAATCGCATAGGGTTTATTGTTTCATTTCCAGCATATTTTTACAATTTGAAAACAAATGCAATCAATCTATTCAACTTTGGAAATCCCGGAATATCCAAGGAAGTAAAAGCGAAATAAATGAAAATTCTATTGACATGAACACTGAAAACAAAAATTGTTAATTCCTTTATGAGCAATTCGAATACAGGCTGTTTACAAAATTGTTGACATTATTGCCCATTACAGAGGAAGTTACGCTCCGAAGTTTCCAGATAGAATTGTTCTCGCCTAGTTCTCAATTAGCAAGGAATATTAAGTTACGCGCAAATTTGTAAATACTTTCGAGGTTGGTAATAACGTCGAGAAAGTTCGTAATATCACAAATTTACGAATTGTTACAAATATTCTGTATCATTTTATATTATACACTATTATGTAAAGTGAATATTTTAAGACACCACCAGAGAAGATAAAATGAATGCATATGTATAGTATTTGTTCTTTGAAAGAGTTTTACGGAGTAATTCTTCCTATTACACAGTCATTTTCTCACCAGTGTCCGATACTAGCCACTTTTGATATTGGAAACTCGCCGTTAATGTATGCTACGGCTTTTACAGGACAGGGATTCTGTTTCTACGCGTTCTAGTATTAAATAACTGAAGGAAACGTGACCCCCGTATATGTCTATATATTAAGTTGACAACAGAAGAAATGGAATAATACTAAAATAACTTAAACTTAAATAGCTGTTGTTGCAAAATAAATTGTCAGTATCACATGAAATATTATACACGTGTAAGAGAAAGTGTACGAAATATGATAAAAGAGACCTAGTTGCCCTGTCTAACACTTTAAAGTATCGCGCCCACGACATCTAAGTTTTCAATTCTCGATGTTTCAAGATGGCGAACTTAGAATGGTGTCAAAAGAATTTTTTAATTATAAAATCGTAACATAATATCTGAATTCTTTAAAAAATTGTGGATTTTAACGACACTTGTTAACTAGTGGTTTTTGAGGTCGCTGATTACAAATTTGAAGTCAGATTTTAAAAAATCAAAATGGCGGATCCTACATGGCGGACATTTTTTAAAATCAAACAAAATCTATTCAAAACGCATTTCCAATGGGTTTTTGAAGCCGGTGATTACAAACCGTCAGCTTTTAGAAAATCAAAACGTCGGATTCAACGTGGCTATTAGTTTTTTGAACATTAATCGAAATACGTTTGAAACGTATTACCCATGATGTGGGTCAAAATGTGCTTGTTTTTTCATTGAAAACTCGCTAAAAAATTATGAATTTAAGGATAAAAAATTATTATCGTGGTTCGTATCAAAACTACAGGTATTTATAGAAATGTCACAAAATGTCAGCCCAGGAATTAGGATTAAGAATCTTTACGACCAGTTGGGACAATGTGGTTTTGAACAAAATACGTTGAAGGTTTTAGTAACCTTGATGTCTGACAAAAGCTTGACTGTAATTTGATATCAGAGCCACTGATCAGGTCAGAATCCAAATAAATTTTCAGGTACTATAGCCGTAAAATCCGATTTTACGGCCTACTTTTAGTCCGCAAAATTAAATTTTGCGGATCACGTGTAACATGAATCTTCGCTGTCAAAAACGTAACCCATACGGACAAAATGCAGTTCGCGAAATCAAATCTTTACATCTTTCAGTACCGAAATAATATATTACGATAGGATACAAGAGCGCGAAATAGGTGATTTGCGCAAGAGTGTAACGAAAGTCACCTACGGCGCACGTGTGTCGTATACTATTTTTGTTGACTCCGTGAGAGAAATTTTTCGCGCACTGATTTGAGTGTAATCATCAAAAATATAATAGTAATTTCCCATACAAGGCCGTAAAAACAGCGAAGCCGGTCCGAGTATCGCTGGATCGCAGGAGGCCGAAAAGTCTTACGGCCGTGTGTCGAACATTATTTTTGTTTAACTCCGTGCGCGAAATTGAATCTCGCGTACTATTTTTAGTGTGTGAAGTAACCCATTTGCGCACTCTACTTCGCGCACTGATTTGAGTGTGCGAAGTACTTTGCGCACTGATTTGTGGACCGGCTTCGTTGGTCCTCGTACGCGGGTATCGCATTCAAGCCGTAAAATATGGTTTTACGTTCTTGTATCGAAAATTACTATTATATTCCTGATCAGGATCTGAAGCTTATTCAGGCATTCTAAACATATCTTAATCTGTATAGTAATATTTCTACTTGGGATATTTGTCTCATTTCCTTTCGCAATCTATAATACAGTAATTATTTCTATGCATTATCAAATCAGTGTGATGATAATATGGCAACATTCTTTGTAGATAATATATTTAGATAATGTATTTTAGTTGATGCACCCAAAATATAGAAAGCTATGTAATAATATTAACTTAGCGCTGTCTTCTTTAAAAAGTATAGTTAAATAAATTTACGTAATACCAAGTGTGGTTCGTCATTTTTCTAACTGCAGCTCGGTATCATCAGCGAACGTACTCGGAAACTTGTTGGAGATGAAAGGAAGGATAAGATGCATTATTTGTAGAGACGCCAGAATGTCGAAATCCGATTGCGCTCTGCAAATATTTATTTGAAGTTCTTGTGAAAACATTTGTTGAACGTACATTTTCAGGCTGCCGATCGTATATACGTTATTCTAGTTTTTAATTTTCTCGACATAGCCCGAGCTATTTGCAAGGCTGCTCGTGTTATACGCAGTTTCCGAGTTCGACTGTACGAGGATTTAAGCAAATGCAAAGAGGAAAACGGACTGGATAATGAGAGGAACGTGATGAGAGACATATAAGGGGTCGAGAAAAAAAAAAGTCGGCCGGTCGGAAAGCCGCACGGTGCTTTAGTCGGTTGGTGTCCCGTCCAGTACAACATTGTTTTCAATAACGGCCCTTTATCATTTAACGCCAGCCAGGCCTGGGCCCCCAGGGTCTCTCTTCGTCGTTCCGGATAATGACTTAATCGCGTTCCTGATGTTACCCCGAGCCGCGTAAAAACTTAAAATATACATAGCCCAGTAATTCCCAAGGCAATAATTACCTTCAAGATTTCACGGAGTTGTAGATATGCCGTTACGCCAAGATTTAGTGTGACTCGGGTTGGATAATGGCGGAGGATAAATTTGAACTTGGGGAAATTACGTTATGTGCTTTCGTATCCGAATTATTCTGTGTTACCGTATCTGATATTACGATGCTAAAAAATTGTAAGAGATTTATAATATAACCTAATCGTTGAATTTCGGTTCAAAATATAACACAAGCAATTGCCGATGTCCGGTCGAACTCGAAAAATCGACCTTGCTGCAAATATATAAATATAATCGTCGGTTAAAGGTTTGCTTTTTTGCACAATATAACATTCCGCGAGGATTATTCAGGATATAACCAAACAATTTTTTCGTATGGAATGGCACTGGGAATTTTGATTATTATTTATCTGGATATAATGATCCAGTATTAGTTAGGTGCCTTTGCCGCAATAAATGCTCGTACTAATTGTAAGGTGCAAACTTGAATGCAATCAGTACTGATGGTGGTACTATATCAGCACTAATTTCGTACTAGTCGTTGAGTAATTTTGCAATACTTGAGACAGTTGCATCTAAGGAAAAAAGTCGTTAGGTTAGGAAGCGACACTTCTCGTTCTACGTAGAACGGGATCCAGCTAATTGTTTTCGATTGACTGCTTGGTCCAAATGATATGTATATATTACTAGGATTCGATGAAAAACACAAGAAGGGGTCAATAGATTCACAAATCACATACTGAAATGAAATGGACACAATGGTCAAAGAATTCTGAATTTTACAGTTTACCGTCTAAGTAGTAACAGCCATAATCGAAGTAGTTGAGTGTACTAAAAAAAACAGATATATACAAAGGTTTACTACCTTTTATTAGTCAAGTGAACGAATTTCTTTCTAGCTGCTAGCACCTATCGTAATCAATTATCAGCCTTTATTATTACGGTAATCACCCATCGTTCTTTGACCCTGCTAATTAGTTACTTGGATTAACCAATACTTGTTTAACTTTGTTTTCGACAGTAAGTACAACTGACCACTTTTTCCATGTACGTTAGGGTGGTTCTAGAATTTGAATTTCGCTCATTCCACCTCTCAAATTATAAACTAAGATCTGATTGTAAAAAATGATCCTTCATGTCATTTATTGTTACACCTATTATCGTATACGGGCAATTCCGCGCGAAGCGTGTCAGTCATCTCTTAAAAACTTACAAATTTTTGATATTGGTGGTTTTTGACGTAACATGTTGTTGCCAGTTATTGTTAACAATTAACAATTTGGGGTCTTTTTAGTTTTAAAAATTGCATCTGACAGTATTAGGATGTTTGTACTTTCAAGTTATGAGTAAATGTCTACAGTTTAAAATTAACTTTATCTGGATACAAAAAACATAATTTTTCGATTGTGTATTAATAATATATTTTAAAACAGACAATTACTCATTTTCTTTCAAACTCAAATACATATAAGCTACAAATTTTTGAAATAAAAAGAGCCTAACATTTCAATTATTTATAACTCGAAGAATTTTGCATTAAAAATAAATTATTTAGTACACCATGTTATCACAGCTCTCGCACAAGTTCCCTGGAAGCTCTCTTGCAACTCTCTGGGACGTCACCACGAGATTTGTCGTCGGTAAAAATTAATTTGATCTGACTATATGCGAACTATAAGCCTCTTTAGTGTAAATGATTGTGACTTTTGATTATGATCTACATACTAACCCAATATCAAATTTGAAGTTAATATGTCAAATTGACAACCTTCTCTATATTCTAATTCCAATTTAGAAGTTCATTTAAAAGATATTGTTGTTCAGCCTAATAAATATTGATTGATGAGTTTTTTTATGATAAACAATCTGTTTCATTTAAATGTTCGGTCTTCAAAATTAACAAAGGGGAGTCTTCTGATCGCTGGCCAGTCAATTTCGTATGCGCCGTGTACTCTTGCAACTCATGCTGTCCATGTTGAAGCTACCACGGAGTTTCTTTAAAGAGTAAAATAAGCTCCAAGATAATTAAAATCAAGTCCACAGGAGCTCTCATAAAAGCTTCTTTGGGAATTTGCACGAAACATTTTGGGAGTTTCAAGACTTTCGATTGCCCAAATTTTTATTAGATTACTGAGAAATCTCCCAGGGAACTCGTACGAATGAATTGTGCGAGTTCCAAGGAAGCTTCCAGAATTGAACTCCAGTGGATCTCTATGAGAGCTTTGTATTATACGGTAATATGGTAAATTTTACTTTGTTGAGAGATGACTGAACCAATGAATGCGAAATTTGTCATATACAATATGAAGTGTAACAATGAATGGCATAGACCATGACATAGGATCATTTTTTACAATCTAGACCTTAGGTTTAGAATTCCAGTCGCATGTCAGTATGAAATTATGAAATCTTAACGCAGACAATGGCCAATATTACATTGCAACGTCAAGATCTTGCACGATTGCTAAAGATTCACAATAAGCAGTGTTTATAATATTATTATATTATATATTATTATATCTCATTACATAATAAAAAATCAATCAAATAATGAAACAATCGGCTTCGTATCGCAGCCGGTAGCGTACTAGACTACGAAGTCGTAGGTCGTCAGTTCCCTTGATAGAATAAGAGAGGTATTGCAAGACGCATGTTGGAGAAGGGGAAAGACCAACATAGATCAATGCTGATTGGTTACTTCCATACCTCTCTTATTATAACATGTTCGCATCCTGCCCCAGCCGATCAATTTAGATCAACGTCTATTGGTTGCTTTTGCGTAACCACAAAGTTGATATACCTTTTTTCTTATACCATGGTGAGTTCCATCCTAGGCCAGGAAAACATCAATTTGAAATTGAACCCCTGGCGATCAAAAGGAGATACGCGCGAAACGCCGAGGAATTTGTTGGCCGCTCGGCTCGTAATTTTTTGACTTTCGAATATTCAAGTTTTCATTAGATATCTTAATAGGAAAATTAATTACGCGTATTTTTTGTTAAAATACAAAATTTCTATCCCTCTTCGTTTTTAATATAATCGCAAAAAACGAAATTATTTGAAATATAAAATAACTTAATTATTTTGTCTTTAACTCGTCATATCTTTTACAATAATTGGAATTTTTTAATGAAATTTTTAGGGAATATGCACTATTCTATCTACAAACTAACGTATTTTTCCAAATTATGGTTAGTTATTACGGAAATTTTTAAAAAATTGGTTTTTGTTTTTCTGCACAAAATTGACATTGAAAGCTTCAAACACTTCGGGAGTCGAGGGAATTTCAATAAGTCGAAATTTCCTTCACACCGAAAATTCGAGGAAGGTTCAAAGAAGTTTTTTGTAAAGTTATAGACTAGTCTGACTTGTAGTTTTCAAGTAACAATTGAAAGTTGTAATGATGTCGCGTCGCATTTACTCGAATATTCGTGAAGGCCAGGGTTTGTCGAATCAAATTCCGCCTGGTTGAACTTCGACTACAAGGTTCAGTCAGAGCTGGGGTTCTGACTTCAAGGCCCCAGGTCGTCTGGTCCTTGTACGGTCGATGTAAGGGCCCAATTAGCCTCAAAGGACAGAAAGGGTGGAAAAAAGAAAATAATGAAATATTCGTTAGCATACTCTCGAGTCACCGTTTTATCTGTCTTTCGGGTAATAAAGGATATTATTTTAAATGATACTATATGTTAACGGCCAACATCCGTTCCGTTGCTGAAGCTTTCGAATGAATATATTGCATTGCAAAATTATATTTTTGATGAGAAGTTGGTAATTGAAAAAAACTAAATAGAAGACAAAAAGCCTAAAAAGGAAAGTCTGAGAGGGGGCTCAAACTTGGATTTCTGGAGCCTTGGGTAGGTGGGGTGCAAAGTTCCAACGATACTATTCCTTTTACGATAAAACTTTACAATTTGCGGAAAAACAATAGGAGGTAATCGTGCATGTAACTTCCTCAGAATACACGAGGAATCGAAGCACTCGTCCAGGACCGAGCCACGGGCGGGTCGGTAGACGAGACGCATCTTCAGCAATTAGCATCGCCGGAAATGAGAATTCTGGCCTTATCCATTTCGAACGGAAGAGGGCAATCTCTGGATGTAGATTAGAAATAAATATTAAGTCGGGACCCCTTTGCCGCCAACGTTTCGATCCGGAAATTTGGGAATTGAACGTTTTCGTTTGGACGCGGATCCTCGATACACGTTTGCACGCGCTTGGGGAAATTCGCATTCGACAAACACTATAACCCGTGAAAAGGGTGGATACTCGTACCTTTTCTTTACTCCGGCTGCTATACGCTTTTCGTGGTTCATGCAAATTTATAACTACGGCTGTTTGCGACGGAGGATAGAGGAGCCCGCGCGCGCCAGGTCGTAAAGCCGCTGCGCTTCGGAGTAAAATTAAAAAAATAATTCAACGCTCGTGCGTACCTGCGTGGAATATGATCAGCATTTAACGTATATGATTGAAACAGCGCGGTACGTTCAGAATTCCTGAATACCTGCAGCTCTTATTTACCGAATTTACAAGAATTGTTTAAAACGACATTCCAGCCACTGCGACAAGACCTGATTCATTCTTAGATGTTTCGTCCCTATTTTTGATAGTTGGGGTGTTTTTGTGTCCTCGTTAGTAAAACATCTTATATGTCGCAGTACACGACATTTGACGTTATAAAGTGAGACATACAATGTATCTTCACTAAACAATGCACTGGAACAACCATGTAGCTAAAATATCTCGAACAGTGTATCGTACCTTACATGCATGGAAATTTCGTGGTAACCTCCTTTCTTCTAACATTAAAAAACTGCTAGTGGAATCATTAGTTATGCCCCATTTTGATTACGCTTGTTTGGTTTACGATGATGCGTCCAAATATCTGAATGGTAAATTACAACGTCTCTCAAATAGTACCATTCGATTTATTTTTTCTCTTAAGCGTGACGCTCATATTACCCCTTATCGTAATAAGTTAAATTGGATGACCATTAAGATGCGTCGGACTTATTTTCTAGGCACTTTAGCATACAAAATTTTGTTCACTAATACGCCAGGTTATTTTCGCGAATTATTTCTCGAAGTAAATGAAGACGTAGGTCTTCGCGTCTTCATTCTTCCGGTTTCCATATTCCACGTTGTCGAACTGTGACACGCGAAAAATCATTTACATTCTCGGTCATACAATTGTGGAACCTATTACCAGAAGATATTAAATCGGCTGACACAATGTCACATTTAAGCGTAAATTAGCAGCATATTTATTTTTAAACAATATCGAGCGAGCAAAATTGTAATCGGGAGCCTACTTATTTTCTTTTAGTTTATGTACTTCTTATTCTTTGTTTTTTCACGAATATGCTTTATCTAATGTGCTGTACCTTGTAATCTATAGCGATTATAATTTGGTTGTATATTACCACAAGACTAATTAGTATGGTATAAGACATACAATACATACATACATACATACATACAATGCCCTCGGCATGTGATCCGCAATTTAGAATATATAACAGTCTTCTGGAATCATTTGTGCGAACGGTGCTATGAATAAAAAGCCAAGGGAAAAAACGACTGCAAAAGAAAGCGACGAAAGAAAAAGCCACAGAGAAATAGCCGACCCAAAAAAGCTCTGGAATGAAAGGGCCTAGTCGGATAAGAATGCCAAAATTGCCCCAGCTCCTTTTAGATTGGAAAAATTAGAGTATGTTTTTCATCCTAAATGTGTATTTTCCTAAAAGCTTCAAACCTTTATCTATTTAACTGATCGCGTAATGTTAAAAATTGGCTTTTTTGGTTTTTATTTTTTTTTCTCGAAAACCACACAACTTAAAAATTTGCAAAAAATCAGAAAAATAGTACTTATCAAAACGCACACAATAATATTTTTTTTAATTATTTAACAGCCTATTCACAACGAGAAAAAAAATATTGAAATTTTCAAAATTAATTTCCACTAGCTAAATTTGAAGTTGGCACCGCCATTTTTTTCTCAGAATTGCATCTTCACATTCTGCATTTTGTCAAATTTTTTCGAATTTTTATATTTGGTGCAACTAAGTGAAAATCATTAAAAATTTGATTTTTTCCATAAAAAGCACATTTCATTCGATATATTCGACCAAATTCAGAAGATTTTATTCTGATATTCAGTGGCTATTCATTATTTTTTTATTTTAAAACATATCTCTGTTTCCATGGTATTCGATAAAGCAGGCAAAATAAATAATGAATTTGCGTAATTCCTGGGTGGGTGTTGTGTTTGTGTCTAGCTAGTTCTGTCTTATACCGTCCTGTCTCTGTCCTGTACCTATCCACCCGAGAGTCGACCCGCAAATAAACAAATTGTCAATAACGCGGGGAAAATTACCTGTCCTTTGTTAATTGAAATAAATTAGTGTTTTTTTTTTTAATTTATTACATTAATTTCTTCATTTTAATCACGCAGAGTAGTATATTAATGAATAGCGCGCATTAGTTCTTATTCCGCTCCATGATTAAATATTTTTATATAAATATCCTATTTATTTTATTGAATGAATTAATTATTGTTTGAATAAAATATTTTGTTTATTTGAATAGGAGTTAAATAAATATAATGAAATTATCTTTTACAAAAAAGTTTCAGAAAACAATGAAGAAATTGATTAAATCAATGAATAAAATTCATTGAATGAATATTGACTGCTTTTATAAACTTTGTGTTTAAAGAATTGTATTTACGACATATTAAATGATCCTGAAAAGAATTTTAATAAAATATTTTCTTTGATTTCATGAGCATGTTTCATTTATGTAATTCAAAATTTATTGTTTGAATGAAAGAATTCTTCCGTCTCATGAAATCGACTTGTATGAAATTGGCTTATTAATTTTTTTCTCCGTGTAAAATTTTGTATTCTGTCCCAATATCCGAACTTTAAAATACAATTTTTTTTTAAATTTCTTGAATCGTCTTTATTCGTATAAATATCCAATAAACTTACTGTAAAAATTTGTCAGAACTCTTCTTTGGATTCGGAATAATTTTCTTGCTTTGGGTAAATCGTTTCATTTTCTATTAAGGTCCTTTTCAAAAGAATCGGTTAGTTTTTATCTTCAATCGACCGTTTTGTTAAAACTTCTCGTCGTAAAGCTCATTTTTTTGCACCATCTTCAGGGGTGTTCGATAAGCCTAGAGAACGCAGCGCAATTTTAACGCAGTCTTTCACTCCCAGAAAAAAAAGGCAATACATTGCGAAAATAGAGGGTACTGACTGAGTGTGCGGTGTAGATATCGTGTAAGTCGGACTTAAACCCTCGGCGGTTGCCTGTATGTCGAGCACCATCGTCGAATGGCTTCGGACTGCGTGCATCCACCCTTTTTCTGAAAAGAAATCCCGCGCTCGCGGTACTTTTGTTTTGCGGGATACCGTTTGGATCAGGGAACTTACTGAAAACCCAGGGCGACTTTCTCAATTTCGCGATAGGAGCTTTTCATCCATTTGTCACGCGTGTTTTTCGATCTTCGTTTATATACACTCGCATGTTCGTATTTAGGAGAATAATAAGAAAGAGTCATTTAAAAATGTTCAAGTTTGTCGAATGTTTGATTTAATTAAAATACAAATTGATTGTTTAACCCTTTAACGCCCAAATGAACAGATTTTTTTCGTCAAGTTTGATCGTTCATAGCATTTTTAGAAATGTATATTTGGATTGCTCGACCATCATATCTTATGTTTTTAGGTCCGCTCTTTCAAATGCCGCTGAGAAAAATTCGAAAAAATGTCATTTAACCTCATTTTTTTTTCAAGAAAAAGAAAAATAGTATCGTATTTTCTTGCCTTTTTTCACAAATTCGTATTTTTAGATAGGAAAACATTTTTTTATATCATTTTGAAACCTTTCATAAAAGTGATCCCGATATTCAAGGAATAAGATCATGCACAAAAAAAACAACTTTTTTTTTTCAAGATGTCGGTTTCAAAATGGCGTCTGAATGAATGGTTTTGTTCTCGATTTATAAATTACTGTCTTTACATGTTTTTCTTCGTGTTTTCTAAGGTAAAATATCAGGTATGGGGGTTGTCGAGGTCGCTGATTGCAAGTCTGATGTCAGAATTGCAAGTACAAGATGGCGGACCCAATATGGCCGATATTTAAATCTGAATTCGGTGTTTTGTACTCAAATGGCCCAGGAATTTTATTTATGGGGGTTTTTGAGGTCGCCGATGACGATTCTGTCGACGGATTGGACAAATACAAGATGGCGAATCCAAAATGGCGGCCATTTCTTGTCAAATTCGTTGTTCCTTACTCAATCGGTCACGGATTACGTGTATAAGGATTTTTGAGGTCACTGATCACTATTCTGAAGTCAGATTTGACAAATATAAGATATAAGATCCGATATAACTGCTGTCAAAGCTAAATTATTTCTTTTTTTCATATAATCTCATAGATCCCACTTGTTTGCATCTTCGTCGATTAGTATTCAATAACCGTTGCCCGATTCTCGCCGTGTGGAGGTAGGGAAACCTTGAGAATCTTTTTTTATTCTTTTTTTTTGTATTTTTTAATTTTTTTTTGTAAATTTGTATTTTTTTTTATTTTAGCAAATTTTTAAATTTAGGAAAGTACGATAAAAAACTATAGAAAAGTACTACAAAATTATGTAAAATAAATTTAAAAAACACAAAAATATAAAAAACAAACAAAACAAAAACCCCGTAAATGAAATTCCCGGGCCATTTGAATAAGAAACAACGAATTCCGATTTAAATATCGGCCGTATTGGATCCGCCATCTTGTACTTTACAATTCTGATATCAGAGTCGTAATCAGCGACCTCGAAAATCCCCATACCTGATATTTTACCTTCGAAAACACGAAGAAAAAAAACAAGTAAAGACAGTAATATATAAATCGAAAAAAAAGTATTCATTCAGACGCTATTTTGAAAAAAAGTTTATTTTGTGCACGATCTCTTCCTTGGGTATCGGGATCACTTTTTTTAAAGGTTTCAAAAAGATAACTTAATGTATTCTATCAAAAAATACGAATTTGTGAAAAAATAGGCGAGAAAATTCGGTACTATTTTTCTTTTTCTTGAAAAAAATGTGGTTAAATGGCATTTTTTTCGAATTTTTCTCAGCGGCATTTGAAAGATCGGACCTAAAAACATAAGATATGATGATCGAGCAATCCAAGTATGCATTTGGGCATTAAAGGTTTAATATAGTCATTAGATATCCGAGTTGTACAAAGATCAAAAAAAGTAATCAAATAATTCACTGATTAAATTTCGGCTGTAGGTCCCTGACCTCTTCAAAAATAAATAATAATAAATAAGAATTTATAAGAATGATCAAACGGCAATCCAGGTCTTTACATCGTAATACTAAGGACTTTTTGAAACTAAATTTTGTTAAAAATTAACCTTGAAAATGAAATAGTACATTGTGCGACTAAGGGAGCAAAATAGGTGTTTTTTGCCATAGCCGACGATGGCGAGTTTGACGACTCACTGAAAAGAAATCAGCAAAATGCTATTTTGTTCCCTACATTCCGGGAATAAATTCGCACATTTCTCTTCATAAGAAGCAAAACAAGTTTCCCTGACTTCGAGCGCAATATATTATTTAGTCCTTATGTCGTGGGAGCAAAATAACACGCTCTCGTTTGAAAAATTTGTACACTGTTAAAAGCAAATACATTAAATTTAATGAGCATGTGCTGGAAGCAGATTTCAATTCCGACATTAAACGACTTTTAATGTCAGACCTTAAATTTAATGTACTTAAAAAATAAGTAAACCTTAGGGTGAGAGGTAAACGGAGCACTCCTCCAGCCACGTATGTCCCCAAACTGATCAATAATATTTTTTATTCATGAATTTTTTTTCACGAAATGAACCATTCGACGAATGAAATTAGACCAATCATTTTCCGACGAATAATTTTTTGACGAATCATACGGGACTCTGTTTACTATCGAGAAATTCAGATCAACGTTATATTAAGTCGAATTCCAGCACTATTTTAAGGGGTTTCATTTGCAACTACAACCAAATTGTACATAACCTCATTTGATGAGAATTACAAGCCCTACAATTTTTGTTTGACAGATTTTTTTCGTCAGATTTATATGTATCGAGATAAATGCAAAAAAACTAAAAAAAAAGTGCGTTTTTGGCTGTTTTTTCAAGATAGCGGCCAGGAAATAGCCGAGCGCCAATTTCTATTCTCATATTTGTTTTCAAGAGGCAAATATACATCGAAAACACGTGAGATATTATTTCATTTCGAACATGCAGCTCATCCGAATATTTTATAAAAAAATGTCACGTACGTATCTTAAATTTGATCTTATTGCTCACTCTCTCAATTTGAAGCAGTGAAAATTTCATTATTTGAATCGGTGAATGAGCAGTCACTGCTGAATCAGTGGTTTATAGCGTGTTTACTGCATAAACGGTAAAATGAACAAATTAATGTTGTTTTTCGTGAGGAAACAGTGAAACTTGCTACATTGAGTTCATAAACAATTAGAACACGGTCAAACGATTGCGGATATATTGAATCATATACTCCGTATCATTTTTCATTGTTGGAGGTTTGACGACACGTCAGTATCATTTTTCATTTGGGTAAGGTAGGTATTTGAACAATAAAAGTTAATAGTTTACTGGAATCGGAACAAACAAATTAATATTTTTATTTATTATCGAGAAAGCGTAGCCAAATTTTCGGGGCTTAGCTCTTGGATTTCAGATTTCGGTTTTTATAACTTATATGTATGATAACTATATTATATTCGAATTTGTCCATATGTTGATAAATGAAATCGAAAATTCGCGACAGGAACACTGCTTAGATTTCAGTAAACAACTTTAGAACTTTCATTTACAAAGGAAACTATCGCGCTCAACCTAACCTAAAACTAGTACAGAACACGACAACTATTCTGTAGAATCTCTCAATCAAAGAATATTGTGATTTGTTTGCAGATGCACCATGCAATTGGTTAATGAATTTTAATGTTGATAACTTTGAAAATCGTAGGTGGTATGTGATAAACGTCCTTTTTGAAAATATTTAAATAATGGAAATGAAGCAACTTAGATGCCGCACATGTGGCAACACAGTCATCGAAAAAAAAAGAACCAGTTTCGGATTCGGTCAGTGAGTCAATTTCAATGTTTCACCCGCGGCGCCTTTTTCATCAATGAATTTTCATTGTTTCAAATTCAGAAAGTGGCGCCATCATTTTTAGCATGAAAACCCAGATCGGAAATTATATCGCGATTGTCAAAGACAAACCAAAACTAAAATTTTGTCGGTCAAGTGTTAGCGACATGTCTTGTAGACCATGAAGGCAATGAAGAAACACGAGAGAAAACCGAATGTGGAACCTGATTTATCTAAATTACTCATCTGAAGTTCGTTAATTCATTTTTACAGACTTCAAAATCACAGTTTTTTATTGAAATAATAAATCAGACAATTTGCCAACAGCAATGTGACTATTTTAATCATTTTCAAAATTGGGGCTAATCGAGCACGTTTAGTGTAAACCGATCAACGAATACTTACATCTGTAATTCCCGTTATCACGTTTTGATTCGCACCTACTTTACCTGTTTTACAGTATTATCGAACATGTATTAATAACAAGAATAGGCAGTCTGCAAACATAAGCATTAAGCGTTGATCGGTTTTCATCGTGGTTCTCGCTTAGCCTCAGTATCACGTTACAATAATTTATGAAGTTGTCAATTGTAACGCATCCGTCATATTGGGTGATGTGTTAGTCAAGAAGTTCCCATCAAAAAGTTAACAAGTGTTTACAAGTTTTTATGTTGTTTTTAACAATAATTAATTTAATAATAATAATAATCCTAAACTATTAATGATAGTTTCATCGATGTTCCCCTGTCTAAAAAAAGGTTTACGATTATTTCACTGATACTGAACACAATAATATTTTGTCACACTTACTTTGATTCGTAGAAAGTTTTTAAATCATTAGAAAATGTTTAGAAAGGTATAGTCTTATTAGCGGGTAGAGAAAAAGTTCACATATGGCCAATGAAGTCAAATATTATTTATAACAATTACCATCAGGATAAATCATTTGAAGCAAATGCTTGCAGAATTTAAAAAGGTATATCGTTTTCTTGACGAAATTGTCCTTCAAGATGTTGGTCGCGATCGATTGGAATCCTTCACGAAAATAGTTGAATACTGCTTGCCAACTAATATTCAGAGTTAAGTAAACACAATACAGAACTTTAAAAAAGCCACTACAAATGATTCTCGATCATTACAAATTCATATCACCCTAAATCATCTTGAATAATGCACGTGGTTTGAATGTAATAATAGAGTAGGATTGTAGTCTCTCTAAGCATGCTAATCAATACATAAGGAATTAACTAAATTTTTGTATCATTATAAAAATAATTTCAGTGATAACACTTCTGTTATGTGATTGAAGGCAGCAGCTAGAGTTGTAATTGAAAAACATTTAAATTCTTTTGGTTTACCAGTAAGAGAATTTTAAAATAAACGAACAACACTGCAGCTGCTTATATTTCTTAAGCAACATATTTATCTAATAATTAGTTTCAAAACAACAAAAATACTTACAATTTCAAATAGGGATATTAATAATTATTATTTGAAATTCAGGAAAATAAGGATATGTAATTAGAAATGTTTAAAAACATTTTCTTCCGTGTTTCCAAATAACTGTTCCTAATTTTTCTTTCACGTAATAATCGTCATAGCAATTTAGCTGACTTTAGTAACGAGCGCTTTATTTATTTCCTTAGCTAAGTTAAAGAGAGGAACGTGCATAATGTAATACTTTTTATAGGCATATCTGCAGAGATGTGGAGAACCATGAGGTGAGAAATAATAGTACGCGCTCTCTAGCCGACGGCTGGAGCACATCTTGAGAAAATGAGCCCAACCATAGTCGTAATTTATAGCTGCTGATTTATAAAGGAAATAATTTCGTGAGGCAATTTTTCACGAGGACGTTAAGTGTTTGCCGTTAATACTAAAATTACTCTGGGCTATTTTCAACCGAAGATGGTTATTACGCGACGATGTGACAATCTTCATAATATATTTTACCAACGCGATATATGATTTTCTTGATAAGTTTAGTAATGTGTGTTTATATTTTCTATTTAACCTGAATTACTGTTTAGTCTAATACATTAAATGTATTTGTATCTGTATTTTAAAAAAAAATTTTTTTCAAATTAAACCTTGCTGGCTAAGAATATAGAGGGATATAAATATATATACATAAACGTGTAGAGTAGTTCTGTAATTAGCCTATAAAAATCCGCCTATTGTTTGGACCTGAAATTTTGGGTAAAAATATGTGGGAAAGAATAGTTACTGATGTTAGGTTGCTCGTGTCCAATTTTCAAATTGAGCATATAGCTCAAACTTTAGATATGGGGGTTCAAAGGGGGCATTTTTTACTGTAGGGGAGACTGGGATTAGTTGGCGGTAAAATTGTTAATCTATTTCAATAAAATGGTGTACAGTATAATTCAATTAATACAATTGTTATGGCTGGGATGGCGGCCGAACAGGGACGCCATCTTTCTGCCGTGAAAGGGCCAAATCGACCAGACGGGTCGATTTGAGGGTTCTTTTTAGGGTGGACGGAGCCGCCGAGTGTATCCGTTCAAAAGGAAAGGAGAAGGGTGAAAATAAATAATGACTCGATTTTCTTTTTCTTATAGGTTTTTTTATTTTGTGATCATTTATTTTTTTATATATTTAATTTATTTTTTTTTGATCGTGTTACGGCGCCGATATTCCTCCAGCGTGATTTTTGTTTTCTGCGGGGGAGGAGGCTGGTTGTGATCGGGGGTGGCTGCTGGCTGCCCTTCTCGTTGGGCGCGTTGCTCCACCAGGAATTTATATAATTTGCGGGCTCGCTCCCGTTTGCGACGCCGGACACCCTTATTATTTCGGGGCATTATGAGATCCTGGTTCGACGACTCCCGGAACCTAGGCTGCTGGGCTGTCTGTATCCAGTGGTCCAACTACTGCTGGAGCTTAACTGCTCGATGTTGACTGCTGAATCTTAACTGACTTTTTTTGGTCCAGGAGGTGCTGTTTTTATACTGGATACCGCCCGTGGTGCCCAGTTCCGTTTTGAAGCGTTGCGTCGTGTCACGGATTTTTTTATCCAAAATTCGTGTGAATGCAAGATTTGCAGCTTCCGTCCGAATTGAATAGAATCTTTTTGCGTGTTTAGACAATTATGTTAATTTTAAGATCGTACAAAAATGAACGGTAGTTGTATCTTGTATAGAACTGGAGATATTTATTTGTTAATATTTACTAAATTAGTTTTTTAATAATCCGATAGATTTTATGCAATTTTGATATGCCGTTGTGTTGTTTTTAATAGTAAATTTGTATTTTTAATAAACTATTTTGCATTAATTGTTTTAATACAACTGTTGTTGATTTTTGTACAATTTAACATTATTTTAATCGAAGGTTTATAAGAGCAATTTACATATAGTGATATAAAGCATGAATTTCGTACAAGAGATGAATAAACAATGAGGTATTCTTAAAATGATTGTTTGTTTTTATAAATTTTGTATTATTGTAACATTTGAGAACATGATTATCAAGATACTAAATTTTAAAGGATGTTCAATTTTGTAATAGATATAAATATATATATAAAAGCTTCATTCTTTATTCATGAGATGGTGTTTACAATGTTTTATACGCTAATGTTTATTTGTTCGTTTGTTCGGTACCAGTTTGGAAGTTTGACTAATGAAAATTCGTGGTTGAATCTATTGTAATAAAAGGAAAAAACGGAATTTGTTCGTAATTATAAATAAACGTTTTATTTTATTTTATAAATGTGTTTTCTATATGAGATACTATTTATTTCTATCTAACTAATCCGACCAATGTTATCATTCTATTGTTCGTTAGTTTTGGTTTATAATTTTTATATTATATGAAAAGCTATTTTGAAAAGAATTTTCTTGGAAAAGAAAAGTATGTCATATAAGCGTGTGCGTGAGAAAGCGGATGTACTTTGGAATTTTTATTACTTTTTTTAGAAATAGATAGAGTTTGTCAAGGGTACGGGTTGCTAGTCCGGTTTGCTACACTTTCTAAAGATACTTTTAGATTTTCCCGTACATTTTCCGTTGAGACTATTTCGGAAAATAATTAATGATATTATTACTCTCTACTGGTAATGTAGGAAACTGTGAGTGGGAGTGAAAATTCAGGAATTATAGGGTTCTCTATTTTCGATCGGTATCGGTAAGTTATTTGTTATGAGGTTCAGTTAGTATACGCCGGGCGCGCTATTGCATCGGATATTTAGCCGGTATTTTTGAAATAAGGTGCGTTACGTAGGACGTAACACCCCCCTGCTCGGTCGAAAGTCGGCCCTCCGACTTTGTGAGTACATGCGTTAGTAAGTGCGTTAGTGCGGAAGCATTGTAGCGTGATGATTAACTATCATGAGATTTCCACTGGTATTACAAACAGCTTACATTATAGTCGCTTTTTGTTTATATTTTTAATTGTTATACATGAAATGTAATACAAAGAATTTAGCCTTTCGTGTGTCTAGAACATTTTGCTCCATGAATCCTTAGAAGAAATGCAGTATTTTATTACTAGTAGACGATATCTTCTTTTGTGTGATTAGGAATATTGATGTCATCTAGGTTGTTCCGTAGTTTAAATCGATACATTTTCCTTCCTTTTATGTGTGGAATCCATATTTGATTAAACACTTTATGCGATCTGTGAGATTGTTTAAAGATTTCATGCAAGAAGTGGTTGGTTTTCTACTAAGTAGTTATTTGTCGTTTGTTAATGAATCGCCTGTTAGTTTTATTGTTTTCGTTTCTTTTTGTTGTAAGGTAGATTCTGATAATAAAACCATTCATCTTTGTCATTTGTTTAGACATTTTCCATTTGGTTGCATGTTTCCATAGTTATACAAGTGTTGATGCCATATATCTCGCATGGCTATCATCATAGTGTTGATGAATATGATCCATGGGTAATACATCTCTGTTGGCAGCGAAAAAGAAAGAAATTCTATTGGTTTTTGTGTGTGCTTTTTCTTTTGTTTTGGCTGGATTCGTCCTGCATTTGATACATATTATTATTTGAGTTGCTGGATTTCTCCTACGCTTGATATATATTATTGTATGAGTTGCTGGATTCCTCCTGCGTTTAATGATAGAATTCTCTGAAATTCTTTTGTGCTCCATGTATTACGGACATTGGCTGGATTGTCCCTCCACTTGAGTATGGTTGCATGCTTTGGTTTATTATTGTGCAAATTTCGTGTAGGCGTAACTTTTGGTTGTTTTGAAAAGTGATGAACAAATAAGACTTGTCATTTCTGTAAGGGTTAACGGATCAACCGGTTCTAGTCATTGTAGTTGGCTTTACAAATGTTTACATAGATTATTATTACAATTTTTGTAGAGGCGGGCTAGTGATAACGTAATTGTTACATTGGTATTTTTCGTAGTGAATCGAATGAGCAGTATAAACATTTTGATTACTTATTTTCGAAATAAACGCAATTCGCATATTTATGTTTAATAATATAGTGTCATTGTTTGTTTTTTTTTTTTTTTTTTTTTTTCACTGTACGCATGTGTTTATTAGTTTTGTTGTTAGTTGTAACTTGACCTCGTGCAATTATTTTATTTTGTTAATTGTGAAATGGCATACATGTTATTATCAAAGGTATTTCTTATTCGTGCAATTTGAAAAATATGAGAGTTCATATTTTGAGTATCTTAAAAAAAAAGAAATATATATATATATTTGTATGAAAATTATTGAAAGAAGAATAAATAATAATTTCAGTTTTATTAGTGTATATATTTTTTTGTTTTTGCTAGTATTTAAGTTCTAATAGTGATTTGGTAAAATGAACATGACTTATTATAATCCTTCTTAATACGTACATTTCTCGCTCTCCACTTAAAATGTGGCAAGCCTAACTTAACGGCGAGTTTCTTAGCATTTTTTATACTCTGATACTGGAATTTCCTAGTCTCATTTCACTCCTTCTCGAATTTACGAGGTTGACTTTATTTTCTGGTAAGCCCTAAGGAAACCATACAAAGTTTATTTACTCTACGAGAGTTAAAAATGGTTTTGAATTTTTACGTACGTAGTGTAAGAAAAATATATGCACATATATATAAAGACTAACTTAGTTTAATACATTATTTTTCTCGCACTCCACTTTAAAATGTGGCAAGCCTAACTTAACGGCGAGTTTCTTATCGTTTTTCTGTGATGTGAGGTTTGAATCCTCTAAAAAAATGATTAGAAATTAATTAAATTTGTTTTGATACTAAACATTTGTTGTGTCCTTTATACGTTACATATATATACTTTTTGTTCATTTCATCAAATTCAATGTTATGCAGCACAATTGCAGAATATTATTATATACTTTTCTTTTTTTGGTTATGATTTAAAGAGGAGAAAAAAGAATAAAGATTCTATAACAAAAAAAAAAAATTTGTATTTATGAAAATTTGTAATGATGTAAATTGAAATCTATTGTGCTTGTTTTGTATTTGTTTATTTTATCTGCCGTGTGTAGATAGTGTTCCTGAAACAGATTTTTCATATACACATATGCTGTTTTGCATTTATGTATATGTAGTCAGTTATTATTAATATTATTCATATACTTGTATGAGCGAATATATATAGATTTATATATATTTATCTTCACTTCTTTTACCCACAGATGAGAAATATGCTATCCCTTGTATGCTTTCTATTGTTGTTTTTTTGTAAAAAATAAAGGAAGAGAAGAAAAAAAAAGGGGGAAAACAAAAAATTTTTGTGTTGCGGAGTTTTCAGTTTTCTTCATTGTTATGTAGAAATATGTTATTTCGGTTATACCAATGAGAACTTGCGCACTACCTTCTCCCAAAAAGAAAAAATATGTATCTCTCTTTTGGTGAGGTAATTTTTACCAGCCTTTCGGCTTGGCTCCATCTTGCAACGCTTATAACTAGAGGATATGATATGAGAAAAATAATACTAATGAAGCTAGGGAATTAAAACAAAAGAAGAAGAAAGAAAAACAAAAGTAGTACAGTAATGTGATGGCATGGATTTTCTTATTAAAATAATAGAGTTAAAGGAGAAATGTCAGGTGAGAATAAGGTAGACTTCTTTAAGGATTAAAACAAATTTATTACATTTTTAACTTAATTTTGTAATTCTTCATTTGTGCGTATCATTTCAATTTTAGTTAGTTTTGTAGTTGGTTTAGGTATGTCATATATGGGTTCCTGTCTTGAATCTTCTTGAATAGGAGTTAGAATGAATTGGATGTTATCAAAATTGTCGGATATTGGTTCATCTTGTTTTGAACCTGTATGTGTCATTATTTCGATATCGTCTTGACTAAATTTTACATACGTGTTTTGTTGGTTTGTAGGTTTGTTTTTATTTTGTTTACATAATTTTACTATTATAATAGTTAGTAGTATGGTAACGGTAAGGCAGTAAATCCCAACAACTATTAGTGTTTGTGATGATAAGTTTTCCACTGTTGGTGTATCGTTGTTATTTGGTCTCATACCTTCGATTATTGTATCGTTATCGCTATTTTGTATTATTTCTGTAGTTGGTTCTATTTTGGGATATGGTGTCGTTGTGGTAATTATTGTATCCCAAAAGCTGCCTTCATAGTCGTCGGAGCATGTTTCATTCACGGGGCATTCTTGTCCGTTATATAGTATTATGTTATTATTTTCTAATAGTGTTTCATATTCTGTTATTATTGCTGTTATTAGGTAGTTTGTTACTTCTGTGTTAACTCCATCATCTTTGCAGTCTTCAAATGTCGTTAGTTCTTTTTCTGCATATTTGTCTATTTCTAAATCGTTGATTTCTACTCCAAGAAGTTGTATTTTGCGAGTCTTGTGCATATTTTTGCAATATTCTACTGAGATATTGACTTTTTTATCGTTTTCTACTATTAACGTTCTGTCACATGAGTCGATTGTTTTCATAAATTTTACTTCACAACTTTTTACAAGTATCGTTTCGCCTTTGATTCTTACTCCTAAGGTTATGAGTAATAAGTAATGTAAAAGTGTGGTATTCATTGTTCTGTTTTTTTTTGTTGATTCCTGTAGATAGAAAGGAGTTTTTGTAGTAAATATTAAATAAGGAATATACTATTATTATTTTTTTAATGTAAATGCTTTGTTTTCTCTATTAGGAAATTGGTTTTTTACATTTAATTCCGTCGGTTCGTTTTGAATTTCTATGGTTTCTTTGTGTAGGTTTGGGTATATTTGGTTATTTTCGACATTTCTTGTGTCTTGTGATAGGTTTAAATTAGGTGTTTCGTTTTGTTCAATTTTTATTTCTTGAAGCTCGATTTGGGGAATTTGTTGGTAGTTCGTATCATTGTTATTGTTTTTGTTATTGTGTTTCCTTGATAAGTGTAGTAGAAGATGAGTTACAGAATCCCAAATAGCTCCTAATAAAAAGATTGACCATCCATAAGCATTATGTAGTGCGTAGCCATGGATTGCTGTGTCTATTATAGATTTTATTATTTTTACTATTACAAATATTCCCATTATACCAGCTGTTGTTGATCCGAATATTATAAACTTTTGCCAAGTTTTGTTCCATGCTGATTTTATGATTTTCCCTATGGAGTTTTCGTCTAATAAGTTTGTTACTGATGTACCTTGATAGTTTGTTTGTTGTCCTGTTAAACCTCTTGCTACAGTATTGAGGAGTGCTGGTTTTTCGGCGGGGAACATTATATGTTCTTTTAGTTTCTTGAGGTCTTCTTGGCTGTAGATTCCATTTGTGGCTAAATTCTGGGGGTTTATATATGTCCAAGTTTGCTTCGTTAGAGGTTTTAATTGTTCTGGGGCTGATGCCTGTACTGGATTTGGTAGGAGTTTGTACCAAATATTATTAACTGAATACATTGGTGGTACTAGACTATTGCATGTTATTTGATTTCCTTTATTGATAATTATTCTTGTCTTGGGCGTCATATACATTTCTTTTTCGATGTATGTAATTGGTAAGTGAGAGTAACATTCTTCTGTTCTTCTAATTTTTACTTCAACTGGGATACATTTCATTATATATGCTACTTCTCCTGCTGCTAATGCCATGTATCCAGGGCCTTTCATGATATTGTAGGCAAATTCATCTGGGGCATGTGTTGCTAATGATAGAGCATTGTGGAGTACTTGTTTTTCTAAGGCACATCTCTGTACCAGCATGTCATAGTAAAGTTGTTTTATCTGATGTCTTACGTGTCTTTCTACATAAACAAATTTGGAATTTACATATGAGAATATATCGAGGTTCCATGTTTTTATGGGGCGTTTCTTGAAGTCTCCGTTATTTTGTGATTCAAATATTATCAGTTTAGGATGTTCTGTCAGTGTTAATTCATAGCCACATATATTCTTCTTTCCTTTTTTTCCTAATGCAAAGGTTATTTCGTCTGTTGTGAGTGAATAGACTATTGTTTTGTCTTCATTATAAGTCTTATCAACAAATCCTTCGTATAATACGTCATATTTGTTAGCTCCACAGAAGTCTTTCGGGATTGTGTCCCAGTATGTATTTCCTCCTTCGATGTCTAGGCAAGATTTATCTGTTAAAGGATATGATATTCCTGATCTTAAGTGTAGTCTATTTTCATTAAGATTTATTCTAGCTTGATATTTTTGAATTAATATTTTTGCTGTTGCATGTACTACCACGTTGCTCCATGAACCAAACGAATCGCTATATTCTACTCCTTTACAATTTCCATCTACTTGAGATGTACCAGCCATGTTTAAACTGCGGGAGTGAACTTTGTTAGGTGTTATTTGATCTAGGAATATATTGGAATTTATAGTTAACGTCCCTGTGTTGTGTATTTTGTCACACTCGTCTCGTGATATTTCTAGTATATATGTTGCTAAACCGTTTGATACTGTAGACATATGTGAGTGCATTCCGCAATATTGGATGATTCGGTTAATTTCTATTTTACACTGTGTTACTTGGATTTCTTCATATTCTTTTAGTTGTAATAGCTGGGCTTTAATTTTTTCAGATTTGATTGATTTTTTTTCTATTTCGCAATCTTGTGTATTTAATAGTGAGATTGTGGATATGTTTGAACTCTGTGCTCCGCAATCGAATGCTATAAATGCTTGAACGTCCAGAATTGTTATAAGTAGTAGAACTGTGGTTATGAGAGTATTCATATTGTTCGTAATATTGACTTCTGTTCTTCGTTTGTCTCTGTTCCTGTTAAACATATATATATTTATGTTATTATTCTTTTTTTTTTGTTTTTATTGTACGTACTTAAATTTATTATATTGGTATTTTTGATAATTTTAGTCGATTCGCATGAACTATTTTGTCTTCGTTTTTTATTCTTATTTTTATATTTCCGTTATCAAATAGTTCGAGTACTTCGAAGGGGCCTTGATATTCGTCATCGAATTTGCTAGTTTTGTGATTTTTTTGAAGAAAAACAGGGTCTCCTATATTAAATGTAATTGGGTTAATATGTTTGTCGTAGTAATGTTTTGATTTTAGTTTAGCGGTTGTTATATTTTGTCTTGCGAATTTCTGTGTGTCGTAAAGTTTTGAGGCTAAGTTTTGTACATAGTCACTGTATGTTTCCTGGGTTTCGTTTTCGATAAGTTTTGATGATGGTAATTTTGCTATTCTACCAAACATTAGTTCAAAGGGTGTGTATTTAGTTCCCTCGTGAATGCTAGTATTATATGAAAAACTAGCTAATTCTAGCCATTTATCCCAGTCAGAGTGTTTGTTTGTGAAATGTTTAATGTATTCTTTTATTACATGATGAGATCGTTCTAATGAGCCGTTAGATTGAGGGTGAAATGCTGTGGTTTTTATTTGTTTTATATTGAAGAGTTTTGCCATTTTTTTCATTATTTTGCTCAAAAAGTTCTTCCCTTGGTCTGTTAGGATGCTTCTTGGAGTGCCAAAAATGCATATAAATCGTTTTGTTAGTGCTTCTGCTATGTCTGAGGCTGTGGCTTTTTTTAAAGGTATAGCTACTAAATATTTTGTTAGATTGTCTTGGATAGTTAAGATGTTTTCATAGCCTTCTTCAGTTTTATTGTTTGGTATTACAATATCCATTGCTATTTTTTCTAGAGCTTTTCTTGGTGTGTCGGATATGACCATTGGTTGTTTGGTTTTAATTCTACTTAATTTTTTTAATTGGCAGGATTTGCATGATTGAATGAATTTTTCTATATCGGATTTCATGTTTTCCCAGTAATGATTTTGTTTAATTCTTTTGAGGGTTTTATTGATTCCTTTGTGTCCTCCTACAGGTGAAGAGTGTAGTTCTTTTATAATGTCCTCCCTGTCGTTTGCATCAGGGTGGTTAATTGTTCCGTTGCAGATTATTATCTTTGTTTTGCCGTTTTTAAAATTTTGTTCTAAAATATCTTTCACTTTTGTCCAGTTTATGCCTATTATGTTCTCAGTTTTTGAAATGCTAATTGTGTTTAAATCTAAGTTATCTGCTTCTTTTTTTAAAGATTTTATTACAGTTTTAATATTTTTTAATATTGTTAATTGACTTTCTCCTGTGTCTGTTGCTATTGGAAGTGCAAAATGGTATTTATTTTTTTGTTTTGATATTGAGATTTTATTCAAAGTAAGGTTTTCAAATTTTGGGAGATCGTTCCTGTTTTTGTGTTTTAAGTTTCTATTATCGCATAGTTTCCCAGTTGTGGTTACGAAATGGGCTACGTTGTCTTTTTGCATATATATAATTTTTAATTTCTATAATGTTTTTGTTGCAACAGCGTTTATTATATTTGTTAGTGATTTCTTCGTCAGTGTCGTTGCTTTCGTTACTTGAGTCTAAGTCTATATTGTCGTTATTTAGGTTGTAATTTGTATCCTTTTGCTGTGGTTTTCTGGTTGGTTCCGTATTTTTTGTTCTAGGCCGTCCTCTTTGTTGGTGCTCACTTTTATATGAGTTTGTCTGTTGTTGTTTTTTATTATTTATCTCTAGTCTTTTGGGAGGTTGGATTTTTCTTGTACTTCGTCTCAGGCATGCTGAGTCTGTGATATTTGCGATTTGTTTACATTCAGGTTCTAAATTGTTTATTTCATCTTTGGTATGTTTTTCGGTTTTTGTGACCTTTTTCTTTTCGTGTGCGAATATTCCAGGACAATTTATTTCTATGTGATTTAATTTATAACATTTAGTACAGAATGGTATTACAGCCGGAAGGTTGTATTTTGGCCCTGTGTAATTTACTTTATCGTTTCGAGGTTTTTGAATATTATATATTGGACTGTGTACTAGTATTTGTTTAAGAATTTTGTTCTTTGCTATTGTATGTTTACTTTTAATGAATTTAATTGGTTCTAGTGCTTGTGCATCTTGGTTGCTGTAATTAATCCAATAATTACTGTCTCCATTAAACCCTAGTCCTTTTCGGTCGGTTTGGGTTTTAATTCTGATTGGTTCTCTAATTCCTTGATTATATCTGCCTATTCCGGCTCCTCTCCACCCCATATTTTCCATCATCTTAGTAATGGTATTATTAAGGTATGCTCTTTTATTTGATTCGTTAATTTTTAGTATTTCTATAGGATTTCTGGATAATGCATCTGCGTTGACGTTTGATTTGCCTGCTTTATGTATTACTTCAAATTCGTATTCTAATAAATTGTACATCCATTTGGCAACTCTGGAATTGGGGTCTTTTTTTGTTCGGAATGATGTGAGGGGTTTATGATCAGTAACTACCGTAAAATGTTTTCCATAAACGTAAGGTCTGAAATGTAATATAGCATAGTATATTGCGAGAGCTTCTTTATCATACGTTTCGTATTTCTTTTCGTGATCGTTTAGTACGCGAGAGGTATAAGCAATAGGTCTATCTTTACCTATTTCTCCTTGAGATAGTATTGCGCCTATCGCATATCCTGATGCATCTGTAGTTATTATAAAAGGTTCATTGAAGTTAGGGTACTGTAGGACAGGTGCGTTGCATAATTTTTCACGCAGTGTGTTAAATGCATCATTTTCTTCTTGTTCCCATTTGAACGATATATCGTTTTTTAGTAAATTTGATAAAGGTTTGGCTATAGATGAAAAATTTTCAATAAATCTACGGTAGTATCCTGCGAGTCCGAGAAATTGTCTGATATTCTTCTGATTTTTCGGTATTGGAAATTTTTGTACGCAATTGATTTTGTTCGGGTCTGGTTTTAGACCTTCTTCGCTGATTATATGTCCTAAATAACAAACTTCTTTTCTTAAAAATTCACATTTGTCCGGTTGTAATTTAAGGTTTGCGTTTCTTAGTCGTTTCATTAATTTCTCGCATTTGGTCTCATGTTCTTCTAACGATGATGCGTATATCACAATATCGTCAAGATACACAAAAAGTTCGTTACCTTGTAGGCCTGATAAGATTATGTCCATTAGTCTTTGGAAGGTTGCAGGTGCATTTTTTAATCCGAATGGCATTCTATCGAATTCGTAATGTCCATGTGGGGTAGAAAAGGCTGTTTTGTGAGAGTCGTTTTCATGCATTTTTATTTGCAGGAATCCGGATGCAAGATCAAAAATTGAGAAATATTTGGCACTTCCAAGTTGGTCTAGTATATCGACAATGTTTGGAATAGGGTATGAATCGCCTATTGATTTGTCATTTAATTTTCTGAAATCTAAAACCATTCTCCATCTTTTGTTACCTTGAGTATCCGTTTTTTTAGGTACTATCCATATGGGTGTGTTATATGGTGATTCTGATGGTTTTATTATACCACTCTTTAATTGTTCCGATATTTGCTTATTAATTTCTTCTTTATGTATAGGGGGGAATCGGTATTGTTTTGTGTTTATAGGTACTTCGTCAGTTGTTATTATTTTATGCTTTATAAGTGGTGTGAAGCCTAAAGGCTCGTCTGGTAAGTGAAATGTGTCTGCATTTTTATTTATTATTCTATTTATACTTTCCTTTTCTTCAGTGTTTAGATGATCCATTCGTAATAGCTGTTTTACTTGTTTTGCTCGTTTTGTTTCTTTGGTTATGTGATATACTTTAGTTGTTTTCATTCTTGTTAGGGGTTCGTTTAAATATTCTGTGTATGTAAAGAGTTTTTTTTGTTTATTGGGATGTTTGTTTGGTTCTTCTGAAGCGTGTATTATCATATGAGTATCCCTTTTCGTAGTTGATGTTTCGTTTGTAATATTTACATCGGGTTTATTTTTATCTTTTTCCTTGTATTCGTGTCGTTTCTTTGACGGGTCTTGGTGTTCTTTGTTTATTTTCCATTTTTGTAAGATTAGTAATTTTACATTTTCATTATAGAAGTCTTGATCTTCCTGTATTGAGGAATTGAAAGATTTCGGTAAGTGTTGTTTTATCATTTGGTTAATTTCATTTTCGTTCGTTTTTTCATTTATTATTTCATTTTCATATTGGTTTTCATTTATTATTTCGTTTTCATTTTCATTTTTGCTTTCATTTCTTATTTCGTTTTCGTATTTGATTTTATTTTCATTTATTATTTCATTTTCGTATTTGTTTTCATTTATTATTTCATTTTCATATTGGTTTTCATTTATTATTTCGTTTTCATTTTCATTTTTGCTTTCATTTATTATTTCATTTTCGTATTTGTTTTCATTTATTATTTCATTTTCATATTGGTTTTCATTTATTATTTCGTTTTCATTTTCATTTTTGCTTTCATTTATTATTTCATTTTCGTATTTGTTTTCATTTATTATTTCATTTTCATATTTGTTTTCATTTATTATTTCATTTTCATATTTGTTTTCGTTTATTATTTCATTTTCATATTTGTTTTCGTTTATGTGTTCTACATTTTCCTCTATTTCTTCTATTTCGACTGTTGGAATATCTAAATTTAATACTTCATTTGTTGTATTAAAAATTTGTAAATATGCTTTTCCTTCATTATTTTTAACAAGTGCTTCGCCCAAGAATACACCTTCTTTGATATTGATCTGTGGTATATACCCATGTTGAATGTTATTGTTTTTTATTTTTATGAACATTGTGGATACTGCTCTAGCCGGAATTTTTATAGTTTCTGGGCTGTTGAAATATTTTGTGTTATTTTTCCATTTAATAAGGTTATTTTTGTAGTCTATTGTAACTTCATTACTTTTTAAAAATTCTGATCCTAAAATTCCTTCGCAATCTATTGGGAAGTTGTTTTTAACTACGTGGAATAGTGTATCATGTCCTAATATCTCGATTATTACTACCCCCATTGTAGTTACTGGTTGTTCCGTGATTCCTTTTAGATCTATTATATTGGTTTCGTCTATTAATGTTTCTCCTTGTACACATTTTTCTTTAATGATGTTTACGCTGGCTCCGGTGTCAACCATTAGGTTTATCATTGTATGTAAATCTTTTGATTTTATTTGTATTAATGGGGCTTCATGTTTATTTAGATTGACTGTTTTTATTTCTCTGGAATGATTTCTGATTTTGTCACAAGATTCATTTGGCGCTTGTTTCCGGTCTCCCTCTGTGCGCCTGTTCTGAAGAGACCATTTTCGTTTCCCGGATTTGTTGAGTCTTTTAATTCCTTGATTAATTCTGCTCGTATCTGTTCCTTGAATTTTAGTTTTCTACATTCTTGCCATATGTGTCCAATAGACTTGCAGTATGTACATTGTTTTGATTCGTTAGATTCGTGGTAGTTGTGATGTTTAAAGTTTTGGTTTTGATTGTGTGGATTTTGGAACCTTTTTGGACGATTGTAGTGTTGTTCCGGATTATAGTTGTTTGTATAACGTTGTGGTTGATTTTTTTGATGATTTGGTTGAGAGTTGTAAGATTGCTTTTGATAGTTTCGAGGTGGATAGTTGTTTGGTTTGTAATTGTTTGATTGAGGGGTGTTCTGATGATAGTTATTCCTTGGATATCCGTAAGAGTGATAGTTGTTGGGTTGAAAATTTTGTTGATTTGAGTTTCTGAAGAGGCACGTATCAGCTTCATGTCCTATTTTTTTACAGATTTGGCATTTTTTTTCTGTAGTTAATAATTTGATTCTTTGTGTTTTTGGTTTTTCTTCGTTTTTTGGTTCTTCAAGAGGGATTCCTCTGACATTGTTTGCGAGTTTTAGTCTTCTTTCTATCTGTATTGCTTTATGTATACCAGCTGATAGGTCTGTTAGTTCTGAATTTAATAATCTAACTTCTATTTCGGGTTTTAATCCAGTTAAAAATGTCTCTAGAATTTCTTGTTCGGTTCTTTCTTTGTCTATGTCTGTTACTTCATCATCTTCGCTCAAGGCTTTGTAAATTTCTAATATTCTATCTCCTGCTTCTCTGATGCGATTTCCATATTCGACGACACTTTCAAAATTAAATTGGTGCATCCCTATTAATTCTTGTCTGATTTCTGTTATTGAATGTGCCGGGGCATAAATTTCTCGTAAACATTTAAGCAGGGCTGATACGGTTTCGAATGTGTTATTTTTTACAGCTCGTCGTGCTTCTCCTTTTAGTCGACTTTTTATTAATTTTACTAAGTCTACTTCTGATTCCTCGGGTAGCATATCTTTTGCTTCCTCGCAACCGTCGACGAAAGCGTAAAAAGTTTTCGGGTTTCCGTCATATCTGGGTACATTTTCTATAGCGTGGTTAAGAGTTAGTTTGTCTTTGTAGTTCGCCATCTTTGATATTTCGTCTTCGAAAAAATATGGATTCGAGTTATTTATTGTTCTGAAGGTGTCTTCACCTTCGCTTTCGATATTATGATTTCCTATCTTATAATTAGTACTTTCATGTACGGGGTTTTCTTTAATAATCTGATATTCTTCGTTGTTGGTTCTTTTTTTGTGTTGCTCGTTTATATTACTATTTGTTGGGGTGCTGGCACAGAGCGGTGTATGTTTTGTGTACCAGTCTCGGGATTCTGATATTTGTGTATTTTTTTTCTCTGGAGTTTTATCTATGAGACAATCGAATTCTGTAACTAGTTCGTTAAATTTACTTCTTACATCGTCGATGTGCGTCTTTCGTGAGAGTGTATTTTGTTCTATATTGTCTAGGTGTTGTTTTAGCGTTTGAATGTTTTCGTTTGTCTCTAGAATATTTTGTTCTACGGTTTGTGGGTTTTCGGAGTTTTTTGGGGCTAGTTCAGGCTCTATAGCTTTGTCTTCTACAATTTCTTGTTTTTCCGTAATATTTTCTAACTTTTCAATTGACTGCTTTTTTGGTTTCCTATCGGTAGTTAGTCCTGTTCCTAGTAATGTGTTTTTATCGGTCGTATTTAAATTTTGTGTGTCTTTTCGAGTTATTCTTTTGTTAGACATTTATGAAATATTGGACATAAAAAAAAATAAAAAATGTTTTTTTTTTTCATTAGAAGTTCGATTATGCAGTTTTATATTTAGTTTATGTAATAGAATCTGCATTTATAGGGAAGCATCTTTCTACGAAGAAAAAAAAGTGAAGATTTTTTACAACGGCAAGGACAGCCAGCTTATTGGGTACTTTCTGGTTGAATGTACTCGCGTTACGCCCTAACCAATTGTTATGTAACGAGATGGGATAACTACTTTCCTATTTGTTGGACACATTCGGGTTCCGCCCTAACTTCGCTGTCACCAATTGTTATGGCTGGGATGGCGGCCGAACAGGGACGCCATCTTTCTGCCGTGAAAGGGCCAAATCGACCAGACGGGTCGATTTGAGGGTTCTTTTTAGGGTGGACGGAGCCGCCGAGTGTATCCGTTCAAAAGGAAAGGAGAAGGGTGAAAATAAATAATGACTCGATTTTCTTTTTCTTATAGGTTTTTTTATTTTGTGATCATTTATTTTTTTATATATTTAATTTATTTTTTTTTGATCGCGTTACGGCGCCGATATTCCTCCAGCGTGATTTTTGTTTTCTGCGGGGGAGGAGGCTGGTTGTGATCGGGGGTGGCTGCTGGCTGCCCTTCTCGTTGGGCGCGTTGCTCCACCAGGAATTTATATAATTTGCGGGCTCGCTCCCGTTTGCGACGCCGGACACCCTTATTATTTCGGGGCATTATGAGATCCTGGTTCGACGACTCCCGGAACCTAGGCTGCTGGGCTGTCTGTATCCAGTGGTCCAACTACTGCTGGAGCTTAACTGCTCGATGTTGACTGCTGAATCTTAACTGACTTTTTTTGGTCCAGGAGGTGCTGTTTTTATACTGGATACCGCCCGTGGTGCCCAGTTCCGTTTTGAAGCGTTGCGTCGTGTCACGGATTTTTTTATCCAAAATTCGTGTGAATGCAAGATTTGCAGCTTCCGTCCGAATTGAATAGAATCTTTTTGCGTGTTTAGACAATTATGTTAATTTTAAGATCGTACAAAAATGAACGGTAGTTGTATCTTGTATAGAACTGGAGATATTTATTTGTTAATATTTACTAAATTAGTTTTTTAATAATCCGATAGATTTTATGCAATTTTGATATGCCGTTGTGTTGTTTTTAATAGTAAATTTGTATTTTTAATAAACTATTTTGCATTAATTGTTTTAATACAACTGTTGTTGATTTTTGTACAATTTAACATTATTTTAATCGAAGGTTTATAAGAGCAATTTACATATAGTGATATAAAGCATGAATTTCGTACAAGAGATGAATAAACAATGAGGTATTCTTAAAATGATTGTTTGTTTTTATAAATTTTGTATTATTGTAACATTTGAGAACATGATTATCAAGATACTAAATTTTAAAGGATGTTCAATTTTGTAATAGATATAAATATATATATAAAAGCTTCATTCTTTATTCATGAGATGGTGTTTACAATGTTTTATACGCTAATGTTTATTTGTTCGTTTGTTCGGTACCAGTTTGGAAGTTTGACTAATGAAAATTCGTGGTTGAATCTATTGTAATAAAAGGAAAAAACGGAATTTGTTCGTAATTATAAATAAACGTTTTATTTTATTTTATAAATGTGTTTTCTGTATGAGATACTATTTATTTCTATCTAACTAATCCGACCAATGTTATCATTCTATTGTTCGTTAGTTTTGGTTTATAATTTTTATATTATATGAAAAGCTATTTTGAAAAGAATTTTCTTGGAAAAGAAAAGTATGTCATATAAGCGTGTGCGTGAGAAAGCGGATGTACTTTGGAATTTTTATTACTTTTTTTAGAAATAGATAGAGTTTGTCAAGGGTACGGGTTGCTAGTCCGGTTTGCTACACTTTCTAAAGATACTTTTAGATTTTCCCGTACATTTTCCGTTGAGACTATTTCGGAAAATAATTAATGATATTATTACTCTCTACTGGTAATGTAGGAAACTGTGAGTGGGAGTGAAAATTCAGGAATTATAGGGTTCTCTATTTTCGATCGGTATCGGTAAGTTATTTGTTATGAGGTTCAGTTAGTATACGCCGGGCGCGCTATTGCATCGGATATTTAGCCGGTATTTTTGAAATAAGGTGCGTTACGTAGGACGTAACACAATATACCATTTTGAAGGTATAAGGTCTAGCAATAAAATGCCTTTTGTAATATTCCATAAATATTGTTAAAAAAGAGAGAAAATGACCAAATAATCGGTAAGTTCAAAAACCGCCAATACACCCCACACGTGGGGCACATTGACGGGTGCAATGGGGCTAATTGGCGGTTGATAAAAACTTGTGTTTTATTGAATAAATGAATTTATAATACTCCGGCATGATGTAATAAGTAAATCAAATCTCTGGCTTTCGCTTAGTTTCCTTTCTTGCAATAAAAATACGTTAACGGAGATATTTTTTGTAAGAATACCGCCACTCTCTTGTGGCTATTGTCGACTATCCATACGTTTATAAATAAAACATACATTTTGCACTTTTACACACAGAGAGAAAAAGAAGGTTAACGGAATCATGAAGAAATTGTAATAAACAGTTATAAAGTATAATAATTGTAAAATTAACAATGTGAAATTGTAGCTCGCAGAGTGTTACTTTTGCAATTCAGAACATTCTGAAAAGGGCCATACAATAATTGCTTTTTGTAAGGAAAGAAGATATTTTCGTTTAATTTATTTTATTATGTCCATTTCACTGTTCGGTAATGTTTGAATTGACTATTTAAGTATGAAACTGAAGTACCGAGTATCTGAGGTTATGTACGATGGTGCGTACATAAATATCGGGAAATGGTAAACTGAACAATATTATGTTCTTGTTTAATATAGAAATGGTTAAATTAACTACTTTTTGTCATCAAATGTTTTACTATTATGAAATAGTTCCATTAACCATTTTTCTTCTCTCTGTGCAGAAAAAACAATTTTGTAGTATATTATATATTATTATTTGTCATTACTTTTTCATCCATTAAACAGTATTTTTGAACAATTTTTGTATTAAATTAATATATAACTATTTTCTTAAATGTTTCTTTATAATTTCGTATTTTTTCTGTCGCCTCTTTGCCTGTTGTTTCAGTTTCGAACCATTCTCTGCAATAAGAACATATTTTACAAGCAATAATGACACCGCCAATGTGCCCCATGCAAAACCCGCCAACCTGCCCCATCCCGAGTTTATAAGTTAAAACGTAATTTTCGTGATGATGTATACAAATATTACAATACTTCTCACAGTGGTTTTGTGCAGTGAAAGTAGAGGAAGCTAAATGTATAAATACTTACTCCGATGTCGGTCGCAACACGGAGAAAAACGTGTGAGAAAAACCGAACTATAACCAAATTTAGTTCGATAAACAAGGCGTTACTATGGCAAGGTGATGAAGGCAAAATGCTGGACACAATGAATATACTATATGATGCATAGAATTTTCTAATGTGCAGAATTCGAGAAAAGTGCAAACCGTCAATGTGCCCCAGCCGCCAATTAATCCCAGTCTCCCCTACTGGATATTAATTGAATCCAAATAAATATTATTTTTCACAAAACGTGACAGATTAATGTTTACTTCATTTATTTAGATCATATCATCTTCGAATTTTTTTAATTAACTTGAGTATTTTGCATCATCTTCAAGAGAAAGATACATTGTAGTGCGTGAATCATGAATAAACTGCATATTCTCAAACTTTTGACCTTTTTTGAACGAAACGCGATTTGTCCGGTAGTATACCTGCATTTAAATAATTCAAAAAGTTTCAAAATCAAGAAAATAAGACGCAACAAATGATTAATGTTAAAAACAAAATAATGATTAATAAATAAATTAATATTTTGTAACGAAATAATAGGAGCGACAATTCTAAGATCAGGCGTTTTTAACACTTCTTAAATAGCGAAAAAAACTAAATTTAGCAAATATCCAAAGGGATCATGAAAGTCTTTGCCGTTAATGTCTAAGAAGTGCCAATCTTGGAGAAATTATGCAAAAACTTGGAGGACGTGTGAATGATCAAAGTTCACTGTTTGCCTTTGTGAAACTGAATGCCAATAAGTGATTATTGCTGCCTCCAGCGATCTATAGGTTGATTTCATGAAGCAGGCATGGGGATGTAGTAATTTGTTGGTTTGAGGGAAGCGACTGGCTCCGAGCTGATAACAGGAAGTGGTCCATTCTCCTGTGAATCAACCCTCAAGCTGTCCATCCCCCTGTTTCACTTGTAAGCATTACCCATCCCTCGCTGACATTGTCATTCTCCTCACGTGAGATGTTAAATTCGTTTTCTCCCTTACGCCCTTGTCCCCACTTTTTCAATTAGGGGCATTTCTTTCGTGATTAAATCATCCTTTGCTCAGACGACCGTTTATTCCCACCAACTGCAATCGTTCATTAATTACATAAATACCTTTATGAAATGTAATTGGAATTTGAAACATAAACGGAGATGACCGTTAATTGGCGCACCAAATCATTTATCTCCGAACAAATGTACTCCGAACAAATGAGATCAGTAAGAAATTATGTTATCCTCCTTTCACCAACTTACCCTCTTTTTATAATTGCTGTAAAATACGATTAAGTTAACTGGAAGGTACGCTCATTGTCAGTGTTGCCGTAGGTCGCCCCGTACAATTTTTGGATTCGCTGATTGGCCAGAGCAAACAAAGTTACTTCCCTAATCTTGTTTCCTCCGAATGCTACCCTAAATTTCTGTACTGTTCTTGCTGCACGTGTCACGCTATAGGCTATCCTACACAATTCATTTTACTGTATCAAAATTTTACATAGTCTACGAAATAAATCGGACTGAAAGAACGTTTGATTGAAACTTTACTGACCATGAATACGTTGGATTCACATTACTTTTATTATAAATATGAGCGTCCATGGATATGTAGGAATTATGGAGGAAATGCAGGAAAATAGATATCATTTTTTAATTAAAAAAAAAACGTTTCAATTTTAAAAATGTTAACGCATTACGACTAATAATTGATCAGTAACAGTTGCCACCATTATATAAAATTAGATACGATAATGGACGTAATCAACCCGTCTGAATAAAAAGTTTTCATGGTGGAAAGTAATCTAAAAGAACAGTGCTAGGCAATCTCCAGTTTTGTTGCAATTTTAAGAATTTTCCATTCAGTTTAATCACGAGCTGCGTAATAAAAGTCAAGAAAACGCCCTTTTATCTTCTTCCCTGCCGCCTCGGAGCTTTTATACGAGTATATGTAGAATTTCATAAGATGGCTAGGATGACATTTTAGGTAATCCTGCCAGTTAACACACTCGACTTACACGACCCTGAGTTAGTATCCTTAATATGTCTGAGGCAGTTAAATTAAAGTCCTTCACCTGACGTTCAACGAGTGGAGGCCCCACGGTAATTTCGCATACCATTGCGCACTTACCGTAAGATCTTACAGTAGAAAAGCAAATGCTTCCTTCGCTGCAATATTGCTCTGATGAATAAAAATTCTCGTTGAAAAATGACATAAAACTGAAATTCCAGTTACTATATAGACTTTGATCTATATTCCAAATAAAGTATATCTTTGGTATACAAATTAAAAGTGCATATGCATCACACCCTTGAAATATGTGTTTTTTGTCGACTTGCATTGCATCTTGATTCTAATGAAGCATTGTGGAAAAATAGACAATGGTTCCCAGGTTGAAGTTAAGATGTCCCGCCCACCTTTTCCACTGACAGACTAGCTAGCAGTTGGCACTCAATTATGTTAATGTAATGAGGGTTGGCCAAAATGATGTTACATCTGATATACTGCTCAGATAACAGCTGAACAGCAAAGTATAAGACATATCAAAATTTGACCGAATTTATACCAAGCCAATGTTACAAACTTTATAACTTAATATATAATAAATATCTCATGAGGACGAATGTGGTCATCGAAACGTTAAGAGGAGTGTTTCCTTTTTCTACCTCTATCAACTACTTCTAATCCACAAATCGATCAATTCTTCTAATTATGAAATTTTATACCTGCAGTACGATGGATCGTTGATATTTATTAAATTCTACAATTCAATACGTTTAGCGTTAGTAAAAATTCAGATATTTTTGTATATTATTGTTAAAAACGGCACTTTCCTGAGGTGAGCGCTACACCCCCCCCCCCGCTTCCCCTACCATGCTTCATGGATCTGTTTTAACCCTAAGATTACTACTGAACTATTGGTGAAGAATAAATTGATCGACGGGACTAGAAACATTTTTAAGGGTATAATCACGAGGCTATTATTGTAAAAATACATTTTTGGATCGGTCCTCGCGCAATTAAAGCAGTTCATATCACAAGACTGTTGACGTGATACTAAAAAATGCCTAGGAGGGCGGCTTTACCCTACAGGCAGATACGCTAAAATCGTACTTCAAAACACGTAATGCTCCATCAGCTAATTTGAAAATGTAATCATTCATTCCTTATTTATATACGGTACAGAAAACATCTGACATGATATTCTTAATATAAATGAATCTGGTTAGCGATCGATTATCTGCAGGTGTATTTAATGTAAAAAATGCTTGTTAAATCATTAAACCATCGTAACTCAAAGGTTTGTGAAGTTTCGTCAGCGCGTTTGATTCGGGATTCTATGCCGAGATTCGAAGCACCGCGTTTGGTTTTCCGACGTTCTCCGCAAGCCGTCAACCCGACTCTGCGGCTACGATGTGCTTTTTAGCAAAGTGTCAAACTCTCAACGACACTAGTCGCGAATTACTCGCCCGTTGCATGTGCGCGCTGTAACGTGTTCCCGGAGATCGCCTTGATGTAGTGTTCAATTATAAAGTAATTCTGATCACTCGAGAATACAGTCTGATTTCCAACTGAATCCTGAATAATGTAAACACTGCTTCACTTTTTGAGTAAACTTTAGAACAATATCACGTTATTCAAACGGATGAAAAATGCATGAATCTCTGATGGAAATTTTCACCAGTAATTCTATTTCTGCAACTTTTAAAGATATACAAGAAAAATATTGCCAATCGTGTAAAAAGGAAAATATCCTCTTTTTCTATATTTTGCAAATCTGGACGTGACAGAAAAATATTATATACTATATTATGCACTACGAGGAATTGATAATTATCCTTTCTTAACGAGTGTGTTGATATGTACACTCTCGCAGTACAGCTGCAAACTGGTTTCTCTCAACGTCATTAGACTTTTTCCAAGGGCCCTCGAACGCCCCAAAGTGGGGTAAGGAGACTGCAAATAGCAACGATTTCTAGATCCCGTTCAGCAGATTTTTTAATCCATTCTTCGCGAAACACGTAGTTGCTTTATTACAAAAGATTCCAAATAAGAATAATATAATTAAGATTCATAACTTATAAATAAGAGAAATCAAACTTGAATAAATATGATCAGATAAAGAAATGCAAGATTCAAACTTTCAAGTTTGAATTTTCTTTTTTATAAACAATGAATCTTAATTATATGTTTAATCAATAGCCCTTGCTATTTCTAGGAAAAGGCTACCAGAATCATCTGGAATGAAGCAATTTGCCTCGCTTTGATTGGCGCCTTAACCTTACTTCCGGACGCCAGAGGTCCTTTAACCCTTAGAAGCATGATGGTAACCCACCTTACCACCTCGACTTCTTTGATATTTGCTAATTTAAATTCAAGTTAACGCATTTAGATCAGTCTTTTTGCTATTTTCTATTACTATAGTGATAGACGAATGTATAAAAACAATTCTTACGATATGATTGTTTATTATTTATGAGTTATAAATAAACAAACATTAAAAAAAACACGATTTTTGTAGAAAGAATTCATTATTGACGCTGTTTTTTAAGATAATCATTTGAAATTTGGTATAATAGGGTTTTATATATCACTGAAAACAATATCGATATTGGTTTTACGAAATTCAAAATGGCGGCCATCATGATGTAAAAACGCAACAATTTAATGAATTTTTATATTTTTGTCCGCCATATTGAATCTGCCATTTTGATTTTTAAAAATCTGACACCGGATTCGTAATCAGCAAACCTGCAAACTCCCTAAGTAACAAGATACAGAATATTTCAATGGATTTTCATATTTTTGTCCGCCATATTGGATCCACCATTTTGAATTTTGAACATCTGATTCCGGATTCGTAATCACCGACCTCGAAAACTCCCAAGTAGCAAATTTCAAGTTAATGCAACGTAAAGAAAAATGTATGCTTCAAAGGGTTAAGTACAAGTTCACATAATAGCTTTCCACAATTTGAAGGAAACAAATTATTTTAATGCCAGCAATAATGCTAGATTTCATTTTATTTGATACTATATACTCGTTTTCAAGCAATTGTTCCAACTTTTTAATGCGTACAATTTAGTACGACTATAAACTCGCGCGTAAGTTTTTTGCTTTGGTACCCCGGTTTGTTGAGGTCTTTATAATATAGATCGAAGTATCCTTTACATTCATTGGGATCAATATTCAGGAGTCCGTTTCTATCAGTCATGTGCACCTATGACCCCCTTCCACCGGGGACCGGTAATTCGTAATTTATTTTCAGTTTTTATATGTGTGTTGAATAATCCCTGCAAACACCGATGGGTACAAATCATCTAGAGAGAAATTAGTACACTTTAAAATCGGTCATATCTCATGATCGATTTTCTATCACTGTAAGGGGCTCCTATGACCCCCTTCCGCCGGGGACTTGTGGTCGAGGCAATTTTTATTCAGTTTTTGTATGTGTATTGAATAATCCCTGCAAGCACCGATGGGTACAAATATCCTAGAGAGAAGTTACAACTCCGAAAAAAATCATACCTGGATCCTGGTAGGAATGGAAGTAATTTTAATTATCATTTAATCACTTCTACATAGTTTTTTGCTGTATCAATTTCTATTTTTCATCATTCCCACTCATTTTCTACACATTTGGGGTGGTACAAGAAAAAAAAATTTTCGTTTAATGATCGATCGAAACTTCATTATGCTAACTTTGTCAATTATATACGGTATTATTATTAATAATAATTATTATCGTACGGGAACGATCTTTTTTTTTATTTTAAACGAAATTCAATACTCTTTAACATAAGGGTATGTACGTAGCTGTATTTAGATTATTCAGTTAGGAAAAACTTGAAAACATCTCGCAAGTCCGCTTTGACGAGGTCATTTTCGGTATTTTTACTAATATAGTGAAATATATATGTACATTTCAATTCAATATGAATACATAACGCAAGTGATACTATAACGTAACCCTCCTGAGCACCAGTTTTTATTTTTCCTGATGGAAACAACGCAGTTTGGACGAATATATTCGTCATGGTGCACATGAAGGTTAAGTGAAACTCAGACAAAATTAAGTGATGCTAACGTATTTGAAACCTACATATCAAAGCTCGCACATATTATGCATTATTATTGAAAAAACGTTCGTTTGGCGCGCTGTAAAATTTACAAAGCAATGTCGAGTATAAAAGTTTCGTTTAAAATAAATTTAAAGAAAAATATTGTCCACTGAAAATGTTCATCGGGTACTTCGAATTATTACTTCGACCTAGACCTTAGGTCTGGACGAAGTATTGAATTTGGTCACTTCGGGCATAAAAATTGCCCTATAGTTTTTCATCAAATGTCGACGTTTCAGACCCTAAGGAACCCAAATCAACAATACAAAAATTTGTGTCCGTGATCTTGTACGTACGTACGTTAGGGTGGTCCACAAAAAATCGAAGTAGCGAATTTTAATTGGGACACCCCCCAGAATTCTTCTATATTGAAAATAAAAAGACACGTATTTTTTTGTTTTGCGATTCGTCGATATTTAATGGTGCCGCCGGGCCCATAAAGTTTCCCATGTATTTTATATGGGAAATAATCGTTTTCTCGAAAATTTGATGTAAAGTTTCTAAAAAATTAATATTTTTTCATAAGCAAAATATATTTTTCTTCAGAAATGATGAAATAATTAAATAGTAATGATCGTTTGTATAAAAAAAACTTTTGTAAACGACCGCCCAGTAAGCCCATAAATAGAAAAAAGTGAACATTTTCTTCTAATAATGTATATCTCTATAGTATCTTAGTTTCATATCTTGAAATTTATTACTCAGAATATTTAAGAGTCACTGACTAAGAACCTGAGATCAGAATTTTAAAATTTAAAATGGCGGATACATTATGGTGGACATTACTTTCAAATTTAAATGGGTTTGCAAAAAACTTATTGTTGTCTGGAAGTTTTTGTAAATGAATTTGTTTGAAATTTACTATATGGTACCCCCCCCCCCCCCAAATTGGATCGTGTGACCTTGACGTGGTGGGGGGGGCTTAGCAGAAACCGTTTGGAGGTCCCGAGACGAAGGCAGTATGTATGAAGAGAGAATGCTGAACCCTATAAACGGATACTCAAATTGAATGGCTCGGAACTCTATAAACGGGTTTTCCGATGAAAGAGTGCGAGATTGGGGCCGGAAGCTCACGCGCCATCTCTGTCCTTCGAGCTGGAGGGGAAATGGGGCAAGGGACCTCTGAGGTCCTGCGACCAATATACGATCCCCCAATCCACAGGTGTAATGCTATCGTGCCGAAGGATGCATGGTACAGGGGAAGCTGTACTGCAAACGATGCCCTTGGGATACCGGGCGCCCTCCCATTGTAAAAATCATTTTTTTTTCTACATAATTTCGATGCCTATGTTCTTACGGTCATTTTAAGACGTCAGGTTTAAAAATATCTCATCATTTGTGGATTTTACAGTCATTAGAAGTGAGCGCTGCAGGTAGTCCGAAAAACCGGCTTAAGCTGTCTGGCGCTTCCCAATAACCTTAGCTCTTTGAATCGTTCTGAGGTCTTTGTTGTGATTTCCGAAGTTTCATAGAATATCTCCTCCAGGTGTATATCCCTTCCCAAAATATCCCCTCCTCTCTTCCTATTTTGCACCTGCTTGTCAGAAACGAAAACTGCCATTCTGTTGCGCGAAACAACCGAGTAAAGATATTTTAAAATTTATTTTCGCTAGATTCGCTGAAATGTTTAATGTAACGCATGTGAATAAAAAAGGAAGCCGAGAATCTCTCAGGCGTCCCTTCTAGAAAAAGAAAAAGGTCGGGCCCTTCAAATCGATATGAAATGGAGAAAGAAGAAGAGAGTGCAAGTACATCGGCACGAAAACTTCTAACCTCAAATAACCCGGAGATTGAAATTGATGCGTCTTTCGGATATCGCATTTTAAACTTTTTATCAGTTTTCTCTGTTATCAGTGATGTTGTCATGTGTAAAAAATGTGACGGAAAAATCACATTTACCGAAGTGTCAAATCGAGGCCTCGGATTCAAATTAAAAATATCGTGTGTGTCCTGTGAACCAGTTTTTGCCAATTCATCTCCTCTTATAGGTAATAAAGCATATGCTGTGAACAGAAGAATTGTCTTAGCATTTAGAATGATTGGTGTAGGATTAGCAGGAATTGAAAATTTTTGTGGGATAATGGACTTGCCGAAACCAATCTTTCAGTCTTTTTACGACAAAGTAGTGTCGAATATTCATGTTGCTGCGAAGACTGTTTGCGAATTATCAATGAGAAATGCAGTTTCATATGAAAAAAAGGAAGCTGATAAGGACAAAAAAGATGGACTTACCGGTATCCGGGGATGGAACTTGGAGGAAGCGAGGATTCTCCTCTCTTTTCGGAGTTCCATCGATTATTGGACACTACACGGGGAAAGTTTTGGATTTTGTTGTCAAATCTAGTTACTGCAAAATGTGCGAATTTTGGAAACATTTGGAAGGAACCGAAGAATATGAACAATGGTACAAAAAGCATAAAAGTGAAAGTAAGTGTCTTGCGAATCACGATGGATCGGCGGGGAAGATGGAAACTGATTCTATGTGTGAAATATTTACAAGATCAGAACTTTTGTATGGAATAAAGTATACAAATTATATAGGAGATGGAGACAGCAAAACCTACAAAGCCATTGCAGATTCAAAACCATACGGAGATAGTACTGTAAATAAAAAGGAATGCATTGGCCATGTGCAAAACCGAATGGGCACACATTTGCAGAAAGTAAAAAAGGAAAACAAAGGTCTTGGTGGGACAGGAAAACTTACTGCTAAACTAATAGACGAATTAACTGTGTTTTACGGTCTGGCGATTCGACGACATTCTGATTGCATTACAAAAATGAAAAACGCCGTTTGGGCGACTTTTTTTCATAAAATTTCAAGTGACAAAAAACCGCAACATCATCTCTGTCCTGCCGGAAAAGATTCGTGGTGCACCTGGCAAAAGGCGAAAGCGTGTGGTACATTAAATAATTACAACCACAAACCTCCTCTTCATGTTGAAGTTCAAAATGCAATAAAACCAGTGTACGAGAAATTAAGTGCCCACGATTTATTAGAACGTTGTTTAGGTGGTTTTACCCAAAATAACAACGAAAGTTTGAATTCCATGATTTGGGCCCTCGCGCCAAAAGTCACGTCTAGTGGTGCTAAGATTGTGGAAATCGCAGCAAATATTGCCAGCAGTATTTTTAACGACGGATATACAAGCGTCCATTTAATAATGCAGTTATTAAATTTAAAAATAGGGCCGAATGCACAGCAAATGTGCGAAAAGTGTGACGCGACAAGGATCACTATCGCCAATCTGAGAGCGCAGGAGTCTACAAAAGAGGCGAGAAAACTTAAACGAGCCAAACAAAAAGAATCCGAGGACATTCTGGCGATTCTTGGCGATGAATATTATGGGCCTGGTTTCGCTGATTAATTGGTAAGTTGAAAATTTCCGAGTTTTAATACCTTAAAGTACTCTTTTATCTTCTTTTGCGTTTTTCTCAAAACTACATGTTTTGGAGCGGTGTACATGATTTCTCAAAAACTACTCGACCGATTCTCTTCAAAATTTGTACACAGCTTCTCTATAACATTCTCTATGGCATGACGTAGGATTTTTTCGAGATAATTTTTTTGGAAAAAGTTATGCATTTTTAAAACAGAAATTTCGTACCAAACAAAAATTTGTTTTTTCAAAGTGCTCCCATTTGCTCAAAAAATTTTTTTTTTAAACGGCTACGTCATGCTGTAGGTAATTTAATAAAGTTTAAACAAAATTTTTGTTCTTGGGTTTCAGATAAAAATTGTGCTGTCCAGCATGTACACCGCACGGCCGTGCGCTAAGAAAAGTGGCTTGCGAGACTCCCTATATCTTCACCATTTTTTAATATTTTTTCTTCTTTCAAGAATTTTTTTTGAGTGAAATATATGTACTTTGATATTATAAATATTAAAAAGTTGTATTTTTAATAGTTTTGTCAAAATTAATTCTTGAAATACCCACCAATTTTCGGGCGTTCAGGGTGGTGTAACCCCTTACATGCTTCGACCGGCATGCGGGGCTCTGCCGGAAGTGACCTTTTATTTCCCTAGCTACTCGTGGGAACAACATGCAGAACACAGTAATAAACAAACAAACAAACAAACAAACAAAAACGAAAAAAAAAGAGACTGTGGCTTCCGAAGCCACAGATGAAGTCCCTGGCACCTCAATGGAAGTAAGGCCTCAAAGACCTGCTCTCAACGGGGCCGCCAGAAATAAGCTTCAAAAACTGCTCAAAGGGGGCATGGCTTTTGAGGAAGCCCGCGCCCTTTGCATAAAACCGATCGCGGAAAATACGGGCGCAAAAAAAAAACCCGCTATAAAACGGGTCAGGTCGGAGGAGTAATCCCCACAGGACCGACCCAAGAAGCATCCTAGAAGTCAGGAGCCTGTTGACAGGCCCTTCTTCCGGGATGTTCTTGGATCGGTCAAAATAGGGATCCGTGATAAGGTCCCTATGACAGGTGTGCAGCTCGGAGTCTTGCAAAAGGCTATCATCAGGGTAGTTTCTGAGACCCAAGATGAAGGAGCCGGACCGAGATTCCTGGGATGCGCACATAAAACGAGATGGCTGCTACTGACCTGCGCGGACGATAAAAGCTGCGCGTGGGTGACCAAAAACATCGAAAAGGTCAAGGTTTGGGAAGGCCCGGAACTCGCGGTAATGGGGGAGGACGAGTTACCCAAGCCTAAAGTCGGTGTGGTGTGGATACCGGGGGCTGATATAGAACCCCCAAAAGACATACTACACCGAATAAAAGTTCAAAATAAGGGACTGCAGACCGAGCTCTGGAGGGTCCTCAACACGAAGGCTGAGGGCAAGGGCCAAACTCTGACCCTTGCCATCGATGACGCCTCGTTTGAGACTCTGCAGGGAATCAACTGCAGGCCCTTCCTCGACTTCGGGCAGGTCTTGATCCGATTCAAGAAACCTGCCAAGAAATCAAACCAGGAGATGGGAAAAGTGGCTGGTGCGGTGGAGGGGTCCGGGGGTGCGGCCTCCCCAGCTGCCCAGTGAGCAATCTAATGCCGCTGAAGCAGCTGTGGAGGCAGAGATAGAGGTTGACGCTCAGCCAACCGCTGCCGAGCCGCAAATGGAACCCCCAACCCAGATGGCGAAACCAATGGAGAGGATGGCGACTAACACCGACCTCTCCAAAGAGACGACACCTTCCAAAAATGGATAGGACCACACTCAAAGTGGTTCAAATAAACCTCCATCATGCTGAGGCTGCTTCAGCAAGCCTATGCAGGAGGTTTTGTAAGGACCGCTTGAGTGTGGGACTTATTCGGGAGCCCTGGATAAATCGAAACAGGATTCAGGGCCTTGGAAACGCAGGTAATATCTTGTATAATACTAGTGGAACCAAACCAAGAGCAACCGGGGTGTACTATCGCCTGTACTGTGGTCAATTGTGGTGGATAGCCTACTAGTAGATCTAAGTAAAGCATACTTTGAAGTACAAGGGTATGCGGACGACATAGTCATCATAACCCGAGGTATCTGCCTAGACACCTTGACAACCAGAATGCAAGCTGCCTTAAACATCGTGAGCAGGTGGTGTCAAGAAAATGAACTGTCGGTTAATGCGGATAAAACAGTAATGATTCCTTTCACTAAGAAAAAGAAAATGGGGAAATGCAAACTGCCAGAATTAGGCGGCAAAGCAATCCCATTAGCCAAGCAAGGCAAATATCTAGGAATTATACTAGACAGAAGCCTTACCTGGAGCCAACACTTGGATTACATCCTGTCAAAAGCGAAAAAAGTCCTTGCGATTACTTCGCGAATGATAGGGAACAAGTGGCGGTTAAAGCCAAGTATGGCACTGTGGCTATATGAAGCCATAGTTAGACGTATCATCACATATGCAGCAACTGTATGGAAAGAAAAAAATCTACAAATTACGTGCATAAAAAACTCACCAGTATCCAAGGACAAGCATTTCGTTTGATAACTGGCGCCCTAAGCTCAACTCCAACAATTGCCCTGGAAGCACTTCTAAACATGCCACCACTCCATTTACACGTGAGAAACGAGGCAAGAAGTACCATGTACAGAGTGCTAACTGGAGAGAGATCAAATTGGTTATCAAGGAGGATTAACAACCTCAAAAGGGAAACCTTGCGAAATCCGATTCTGGGAATGCCCACGGATGACACTAAACTAGAACCTGGGGAAACCAGGCTCTTCAAGTTTGAGTCGATGTCATGGGAACCACAGACATCGATAGAGAATGACCTGACAAGGACCTCATTAGTGTGGTACACCGATGGGTCAAAAAATTCGAGCGGCACAGAATACGGTATATTCGGGGACCGTCCGAAAGTAAAGATGTCAGGCAGTCTTGATACAAATGCAAGTATTTTTCAAGCGGAATTAATGGCCGTAAGAGAATGCGTGCAACTTAATTTGGACAGGAAGTACAAAAACCATACTATAGTTATCTTAACAGATAGCCAAGCGTCCTTAATGGCTCTGGAGGCACTAGAGGTAAACTGCAGACTTGTAAAAGACTGCATTTCCGCTCTAAACACCCTCGCCCGTAATAACAACAGGGTCGTTCTAAAATGGGTAAAAGGACATGCAGGTAATAAAGGCAATGAAGAAGCCGATAAACTGGCCAAAATAGGTGCCAATAAAAAATTCTGTGGCCCGGAACCGGCCATAGGAATAAATTCCAAAGTAGCGAAAAAACTACTTAGGAACTCAATAATAAAGGATGCTAAGGAAAACTGGGGCATAATAACAAACCCTAGACACTCAAAAGCACTCATAGAAGGCTACAACGGATCGAAAGTCATGGAAATCACCAGCTCAAACAGAAATACAGCAACAGCAGTAACAAGAGTGCTAACAGGGCACTGTCGCCTAAAAAAGCACGCCCTAAGAATGGGGCTGACAGACACCGCACTCTGTCGCTTCTGTTTAAGTGAAGAGGAAACTCCAGAACACTTATTAACACTCTGCACAGCAACCTGTCAGAAACGTAAATCGATCTTCGGAAAAGACTTCCTTACCGCAGAAGAAATAAAAAACCAGTCATTCAGTAGCATTGTAGCCTTTATCGACAAGCTGCAGCTACGGGATGAGCTTTAACTAGCTAGGTTCGCCACAATAGGATCCTGTCGATCCGCAGTGGCCAGGCCATGAGGCCTAACCATATTAGAATATATACTATATGGTAATTTCTTAGGTTACTGAATACGAATCTAACATTTACTCCTAGAATTATGCATTGGCATATCTCCTTTGTTTCGGCACTTTATTCATTATTCGCAACCAAAATATTAATTGTTGCTACAATTTTTGCATAAGAAATATCAACCTGTCTTTTCTATACAACCTTGTTCTGTCGCTCTTGAATTTTTTTTCTTTGGTGATTTCTGCAAAATATTAATTCTTCATACAGCTTTTCCAACTTTTCAACACAGTGACATGTTATTTGGATTGGTATGCCAGCTAAGAAGCTACCATATAGTAAATTTTAAATAAATTTACTTATATTTTAAAAATTATGTCCGCCATAACGTATCCGCCATTTTGTATTGTAACATCTGATTTGAGATTCACAATCATCAAGCCCAAAAATTCAAGATAACAATAAGTTTTATGAAAATCGATTTAAATTTTATAAATTATGTCCACCATATTGTTTCCGCCATTTTGAATTTTGAAATTCTGATGTCAGGTTCTTAATCAGCGACTCTCAAATACTCTGAGTAATAGGTTTCAAGACATGAAACTGAGATACTATAGCGATATACATAATTGGAAGAATATTTTCACTTTTTTCCATTTATGGGAAGTAATAAATTCGTGTAGTATAATGTAGAATGATTGATAATAGAAAAGTATTTACACGGGTCAAAAAATGATTCAATGTCCAAAAATGAATATTTCTCAATAATTTTTCATTTGTTGAGTTAACAGATCTTCAGTACACCTATGTAGGTCTACGTCCTTCCCAATGTAAAACAACTGTGTCCATTTTTGCTGCGATTTCCTTAACATATATAGTAAATAATAATTAGATTCTTGATAGCAATGGGCGCTGGTCACAAACATATGTCTGCGTTTCACAAGCATTACATTGATCCCTGTTTTGTATTTTTCGTTTCTTTGCAACTTATACAGTAATTTATACAATAAAAATGAAATCAATGGTAGTACATTTCTATTTATTAACATCAGTATTAATAGAAATTCCATGTTTACTAAGAGTTGACAAGTCTGAAAGTCTGATATGCTTCCAGAATATGTTCCTTGACGATCCATTACATTACAAATGACTTGTGAAACTCATACCAACATATCCAAAATTTTATTTTCTTCACACCGAGAGGGAAAGCAGCAACAACCGCTTGCGGGAGGAAAGATGCCGCTTATCCTCTCGGCAATAAAGAAAAATCGTATACTTCCCTCGGGAAGACCGCATGTTTCTCACCCTCTGCTTCACCTCGGGTAAAAATTACACGCAATCTGCGACATTCTTTATTTTACCTCCCTAGAGCAACGTACTATTATTTTTCTATGAATTTTAGCAAAAACTTCATGATTCTCATTAAAATGGCATTGAAAACCGATTTTATATACAGTTATACATCTTGGATTTAACCAGCGCCTAATTGTTATAGACTCATCTATTTTCAGCAGTCAAATGAGAAAGTAGAGGCTATAGTAAGCGCAGAGCATCAGCAGTACACTGAAAAAAGTGTCAAGTAAAATTACATTGCATTAATGTAATAATTTCCAACGATTTTTGTGGTGAACTTACAGATTTGTTGTAATTTCTCAACGATTTCTCGAAGATTTTGACCATAAACATAGTAATATTACAATAAAAGTGTAATTTTCCCACGAAAATCATTGGACACCAAAATACCACTGATAATCGTGGTAAATTTACATTATTTTATAACAAAATGTGACTTGGTATGTTAATTACGTATAGTATTAGTAGATTATATATTATTTACATAAATTAGAATAATAATTAAGTAACCATGTGTATTTTTATAAAATAGTTTTATTGTAAAAAGTGCATTGTATAAATTACAGCTAAGAATAACTTTATAATACTCCATGGGGCAAAATACGGTTTCCAATAAGAGACGATCACCTATTCCGTTGAGCGTTGAAATATCAGCAATGTTGGATAACATTACTACACCGCCGAAGAACAAACAGCCAAATATCGTTTCTTCATCGAAATTAAATGACATTTGCAGCAACGACTTCTCTAAACTTCACACGGATGAATTATCCGAAAGAAATTTCATTAAAAAGAAAAAATTACATTTTAATTACTTTAATAAAGGAATTTCATTTTTCAACAGAATCTTGCAGTGTTCAAACTACGAAGGGCATTTGCGAGAAAAGAAATAATATGAAACAGCATCCCTGAAGAAATTCACTACTTCATATTTCCATGCACAGCACTTTTCATGCCTTTCTTTATAAAGAAAAGGATAAACTCTACAGTAATTAACAGGTGAAACCAAATATAAACTTTATAGTATAGCTTAAAGATTTGCCTACTGTGATGTAGTACCTGCATATTTAACTTCATCAAATGCTTTTCGTGCCTTCTTTAATTCTTCGTTCATTGTCAGAAGGTCTTTTACTCTCGCATATTTTCTTGCATCTTTTCTCACTGCGAAGAAGTAGCTTTCATTAATGCAATAATATTTTCTAGATTGCCTTCGATAATATTTATTTTCGTATACAATGTTGATAGAGGACAAGAAAATTATACCTAAAAATACAATATCCTCGACTTGGACACGTCCTGTGCGCCCAATCTCCATAGCCCGATGAGTCATTTCAGTAATAAATTCAATGACTAGATCTTCTAATAGATCCACACTTTCTGTATATGGATTTTGATCGTCTCCAAATCCATACATCATGCAACGCAGTTCCTTAGAAAATAGCCGCTTCCTGCCACTTGTCAAAGTTCCTCCAATTGGAATTTCAGTTTCTTCATCGTCAAACTATATAATTTGCAGAATTTATAAATGCAATATACTTTATTAATTATAACTGACAGACTGCATGGAAAAACTCAAATATTTAGATTTTAAAAAGTACATAAAAAACTTTTGAATTATACAAAAGAGTAAAACAATTATAATGGTCAGTAACCTGCAAAAGCATGACTGGATGCATGTCTGTACGAAATAAAACGTTTTGCGATTATTAGCGACAATCATAATTATACCATCAGTAATTTTAACTTAATTCTTCCATAGAGCCCTTCAGTTTATGTACAAACAAGAATAACATATACTTAAATCATAAGAAGTGAACATGATTTCTATATAGCTTGAAGATTTCTGATGTCTTCTTCATCATGCAGAGCAATTCTTTTAACAGCACAACATAAGAAAATTCAAAGGAATATTTGCTATTTTTAGTCAAAATATTAATTACAATGGTCTAAACAATTTTTAATATTTTTCAATATACATTTATTGGCTTCTTTCGTTGTTATTCCCCCCCCCCCCTTCCCGCAAACTGTCCCTACTTACCAAATTCATCAAGGAATTTGTCTTAATAAAAACATGATTTTCTACCGAAGGATTTTCATCGATAAACATAAGCAATGCACAATCTAGAAGCTTGAGACGAATTCTAATAGCATAAATGTTATTAAAGCTTTCAATACACTTAAACATGCAAATCGTTACAAAATGGCTTCACTTAGAAGATACTTAAATTAAAAGGTATAAGCTAGGAAAAGGAGTTTTAATGAAGTACGCAACTTCTTAGCTCCTGTTAATATCAAATTAAAGGTATAAGCTAATGCAGTGTTACAAATTTACTTGATTAATTTAGCATTCATTCAACTACAATTTAATTATACAAATCTTCAACTTGGTCACATCTGTTAAAAATATTGATGTTCTATGCATTCAATAATAACCAACAATTTTAAATAACATACTTTATAACAAATAAATACCTAAAGTATAATGAGCGTATATATAAGAAAGTATATAAAAACCTTAAAATTATTATTAAAATACATCAATTCTAAATGAGTAGTCTAGTTTAACTTATAAATCTTATAACGATAAAAATTATAAAAGGCATTTTCTCAAATAATTTGTCTAACTAGTGAATATAATGTATATAATTAGCAATACAGTTATTAAGCGTAATAATGCTTGGCTATTTCTAGTCTAAGTAATGTCTGAAAAGCGCTGCAGTAAGGAATAAAGCAACAAAAATCTGCAAAATAAGCATGGAGTGGATCCCTGACAGCTTTAGTCAAACTTTTGAAGCATACGATTGGGTGGGCATTTATTCTTCTTCATTCGCATGCAATATTGGTACGAAAAGCTTTTTCGATTCAGGATGCGTAAAATGACCATTTTATGACTCTTCTTCAGGGTGTGAAATGGCCATTTCAAAACCCATGTATTAGAAGGGGATTTTGCTAAGCCATCAATTATAAAAATGGCTGTTCTTACATCGTCTCTGTAAAGAATTATTGTTCATGCCACAGGCGTAACAATATGACCAGCTTTTACATGAGGCGTAAAACATCATTTTATACCCTTGGTACAAAGAATACTATTTCAAGTCGTTAACAAAATAATTTAAGCGTGTCACGGTGAGCTACGATTCAATTCAACCCAAAAGTTCTTTCACCTCGCGGTTTTCTTCTGATATCTTTTCAGAGGTGCCTGGAAAATATTTTAAGCCATAAATGAAAATAATCGTTAGGGGGAACTAAAAAATCTTAATTTTTCAGTTTTTTTTAAGGTTATTGACAATATTTCCATGAAAATAAAAGTTTGATATAGTTTTTTCACTGTAATATTTGGGTTTAGACATTAAAACGTAAATCCTGAATTTTACAATATATTTTTATATTACACATAGTCGAAAATATTAAAAAATGTGCAAAAAGTGGTACTTTTTGTTACTTTTCTTTCAATACCTTTTTTGTAAGTCATCCTACAACAAAATAACATCGTAATGAATTTAATGACTTGTAATTATCTACAAATAAAAAGAAACTCTGAAGCCTTACCTGTCATATTTCCAAAGATATGTCCATTCGAAGTTACGTTACTAAGTGGACATTTTTTTCTACTTCCAAATATTGTCAAATAACTTTTTCTACAAGCCTTGCAGTGAAATACTGTACTGGAATACATTAAAGTAGACTTAATTTCGAACAATTTAAAAAAAAATTTACTAAGATATCTTGTACAGTTTCGAAGATACAGACGTTTTAATTTCGCGCATTCTGCGTACTAATATTTCTCTTGTGCTAGCGATTGCATTCAATTCATTTAATTGCGGTTTAACGCATTTCTCGATATTCGATTGATCTTAATTCGTATATATCATTTCATTGTTTGTATGTAAATCAATGTTTCTGTGGTCGTCAGGAAAAACCAGCTACCTGAATTTTTTCAAAAGTCGAGATAAACACGTTTAATGTTTTAGATTTGCATTTAAATCTGTGTAAATGTGATTTTTATTTTTTAAATAATTTTAAAATGTGATATTGAAGCCAAATTTCGATCTGGCAGAGCGATGGCAAGTCAGAAATTGATCCTGTTTTCGGTGGTTTGTCTATTTCTTTAAAAAAATGCAGTTTCTGTTTTTTAATTCCTGATGAACACAGATTTCAATATTTGTTAAGTAAACTATAAAATACAAATTGACTTGAAAATAACAGAAATATAAGAATCTTTTTAAAAATACATGTGTTGCCATGTTTATTTATTATTAAACGAAAATTAATATATCTATTTCTTGTGTAACTGAAGTTGTTGGATTTTGCATACACCTATTTTTTCATTTCTTGAGTTAGTTATAGCTTACTTCAGTTTCCATGGTAACTTACTTACCATATTTCGATTTGATCCGAAACCGGCCTCCCCATGATTTACAATCAACTCCCTATTTTGTTTTAGCGATTTGCTAGATGTAAAGAAATTGCAAGTTCTCATGGTAATTATACTTATATTGCAGCCAATTCAATTGGTACAGTAACAGCAAATTCCGATAACTCAAATGAGAGTCGGTATAGACCCACTCTCTCCTGTATATCATCCTACTCTCTCAAAATCAGTGAATAGTCACTGAACTTCTAGTGAAATTAAAACGTCTGTATCTTCGAAACTGTACAAGATATCTTAGTAAATTTTTTTTTAAATTGTTCGAAATTCAGTCTACTTTAATATATTCCCGTACAATATTTCACTGTGAGGCTTGTAGAAAAAGTTATTCGACAATATTTGGAAGTAGAAAAAAATGTTCACCCTGTAACGTAACTTCGAATGGACATTTTGTTGGAAATATGACAGGTAATGCTTCAATTTTTTTTTTTATTTGTAGATGATTATAAGCCGTTGAATTCATTCCTATGTTATCTTATCGTAGAATGACTTACAAAACAGATATTAAAAGAAAAGTAACAAAAAGTACCACTTTTTGCACATTTTTTAATATTTTCGACTATGTGTAGTATACAAACATATTGTAAAATTCAGGATTTACTTTTTAATGTCAAAACCCAAATTTTACAGTGAAAAAATTATATCAAACCTTTATTTTCATGGAAATATTGCCAATAACCTTAAAAAAAAACTGAAAAATTAAGATATTTTTAGTTCCCCCTAACGATTATTTTCATTTATGGCTTAAAATATTCTCTAGGCACCCCTGAAAAGATATCAGAAGAAAACCGCGAGGTGAGAGAACTTTTGGGTTGAATTGAATCGTAGCTCACCGTGGTGTATTCTTATATTCCGTAATTTAAAACTTTGTGCAATAAGGCAAGTATTAGAATTCTCGACCACTACAGAGCCTCATCTTGCTTTTCCTTACTTTGAAAATATTTATATGTTTTGAAACTTAATTCATGTAACATTCATAATATAAACATATAGAAGTATACTCTTTTTTAAGTGTATTCATGAAATCATTGTGTTCTTATGTACATCACTCTTCCAATCCAAAGTAAGTATATTACTTTTAAATAATCAACATTCTCGTAAAGTTATATACAAAAGAATACAATTTATAATTCAATAATTGTGTACACAAGTTTATTGCATCTCTACCTATTTGTCTGTGAGAAATCTTTTTGAAGATCTACGTAAGAAAAAGAATGCTAATATTGAATTCATTTAAAATTGACAAAGAAAATAGAGTTATAGTAAGTGATTTTGAAGTATTTTGATAATAATTAAATCTTGATTATATTTGACAATTTACCCCTACACTGTAAAAAATGATGGTGTAAAATTACTTACAGAATTGTAAAATTACAGTATGTATGATTATCTTAGAAGTAGTCTAAAATCACTATTCCACTAGGAATTTTACCACTATCGTACTAATTTTCCAACAAAATTGTAAAATGACTCCGTTCAGAGTAGATAATTTACAAGACCCTTTCTGAGCGTAGTAATTTTACTACTGCAAAAGAGTAATTTCACTACTTTGAAAATCGTAATTTTACTACGCTAGAAGTGGTAAATTTACAAGAGCATTGTAATTTTACAATCTTCCTAGGGATTTCCTTTCGTTCAAAGTGGGTCTTTCTGATTACCTGTTGCCATAGTATAATTTTACACTAAAATTTTTTACAGTGTACGAAAGAAAGATTAAGAACTTTCTGGAAGAAAACAAAATAATAATGTAAAGTATATTACTATGCAACCTTTCCTCAAAGTTGACAAATTCTTCAGAACCCAATGCAACGTATACAAATTATATATTTCTTGACTATGATCGTTATTCATCAGCACAGTTCACATAATACATAAAATAGACACTTGTTACGGAAAACATCATTCAAACAAGGGTTACATATAGCTGATTTTTTTTAAGCGTTTGGGAATTTTAATGAATTCTGACCAATTTTAGGTTAACAATTGGTTTGATATATATGTTCAATTTACAGGGACAAACGAAGAATCTGCGTATTAAGTTTTTTTACAAATGTTATGTTTATGTAGAAAAATGAACTTTAAATTGCTCACTTGTTCGAATGTCTCTTCTTGCGCCATTTTAATTTGTAATTTTGTAAGTGCAATGTATAATAATAAGAAAAAAAATTCCTTACTATTCTTCGAATTCTACCCTTGTGATAAACGCGCCACCTTACAGTAAAGATCTGAAGCTACACGCTACAGAACTTCGGATAAAACAGAAATACATAGGATGAATGTAAATATGTATACATTTGATTGATGTTCTTTACTGCAAAGAACAGATTTTTTTAATGGATTTAAAGTACTCGTATATTATTTTCTTGTACTAAAACTAATAAATTATGAAGTACATTGAAGTGGACGTTTTAATTCTATTTGGGAATCGCAAAATTAATTTGTGATAAATATCCCAACAAATACCTTGTAATTCTGCATTTGTAATAACGGACCGGATATTATCGTGTAATTATTAGTCTGTCTTTTCTGTTCATTCTTATACGGATAAAAACAACTCATGAAACACATTTATGTAACTACAAATTTACATAACATAATGATCTCATAATGACATCCAGTTCAGAAAAACCTCATATAATTTGAGTATTTGACGAATCTGACCTCTTGCGGAAAACATTATCAGATATAATTTTGAGCTACAATCTGGGCAATTGAAAATCTTTCGTAAATATAGTTTTATTGGGAGATTCAGGAGTGGAATTCAAGTATACAGCAGAATTAAAAATATCAATATATTTTATTCGATTTTTATTTATTGGGATTTGCCTCAATTAAGAACTCGGAATAACAACCCAGGCAGCAAAATAGAAAAGAGTTCAGAATGATTTCGAAATGTGCTCTAAAATAAATCAGATGACCCACTTTCTGAGGATTTTATGAACACTATGTCATTATGAAATTTTTATGAACTCATGTTATAAAACCCTTAGAAAGTGGGACATCTGGACCTCTGTTAGTGCACATTTCTAAATCATTCTGAACTATTTTTGATTGTGCTGTCTAGGAGTTAATTCAGTTTCAAATCTAATTCAACGTTAATTAGATTCGCTAAAATATATTCAGACCAAGGCCGTAGCTAGCGGGGGGGTTAGCGGGTTCAACCCCCCCCCCCCCCCACCATTTTTGTACGAATAAAAAGTGTTCAACAATTTTTTCAAAGAATTGGAAAAATAATTATTATAAGCTTAGCTTCGCCTGACCACCAAGCTGAAAACTCAGATTGTGATATCACAGTTCGGCCTGTACATAATAATATTATAATATTAATATGCGTTTATACATAAATTCATATATTAATAAATTAAATGAGTTAGGATAGATTAGTACATGAAACTGAAAGATCGGTCCATTCTTTTATTAATGTACGAAAATTTAAACGTATGCTAATAGTAATTAACAATACGTTTGCGCTTTACCTGTAATGAAATTTCTTCATAATTTTTTCATAATATTTCCTAATCCATTTCAAAAGAGACTTGGCTGATAGTTGCACGCGTGTAGTGCACGTATTCGGCGAATGTAAAACGTGCACCTGCGTCGTGCAAATTTACACCGCGCAAGTGCACATTTTAACATGGGACCTGACACAGTAATAAATACCTATTAATGAATAGTTTCGAGATGAAAAGTAAAATTTTAGTATAACCCATTTCGAAATTATTCGAGTAATTCCAAATTAGCTGAATCCGACGTATTCCTCACTCTTTGTCCTACTTTAAGCTACTTACCTAATTATTTATATTAGTATGACTGAAACGGATTGAAATTGGTTTCAGATAGCTACGGATTCACTACTTACAGAAGAATTAGTCGAACTTTTATATACTATATATATGTATGTATATAAAATAAATTTTATTCAAAAAATCTGCGATGGCTATAAGCGTTCAGGTAGCCAATTACCTTTGGCCTTACTTACTTTGAAATTAATAAGTTAGTCATGAAAAAAAATATAATTGCTCGAAACTCCATGGGTTCTAGATACAAACTATGTTTTTCTAGTTAGCGAAAAAAGAAATTTAAGATTTCAAAGACAATTGCTAGTAAATTTTAAATGACTCATTTACACAAAACTTGATGGTGCGCTGTGCAAGTACTGTGTCCTTTTTTCGAGGGATACAGCAGGAAAAGGCGGTCATCAAAAATTAAAATCTCCCTTACAGGAACCATTCAAAAATTGGATGGACGCATTAGAAGTGTTTAAGACTCATGAAAATAACTCGTACCATAAAGAATGCGTGATTAAAGGAAGTGATTTTTTAAAAACTTCGAAAGATCCGGCTCGTGAAGTATTGAATATTATCAATACTTCGAAACTGAAATAAATTGAAGAAAACTGTGAGAAGTTATATTCGATCATTGAGACGATTAAGCTTTGCGGAATACAAGAATTAGCTTTAAGAAGTACAGATGATTATGGGCCTTTAAATGCGGTTAGTGAACCAATGCATAATGATGGAAAATTCAGGACTCTTTTTACGAATGAGAATGAGGTGTGGAGATGAGAAACTTGTAAAGCATACTCAACATATGGCTTTAAATGCTACATATTTTAGTTCCACCATTAAAAATGCAATCATTAATATATGTGGCTCGATAATTGAAAAAAAATCATCAACAATGTTATTGACGCACAAGTAATTTCGATACTCGTTGATGAAACTGCCGACATAGCTGGACATGAACAGATGACATTATGCACTCGTTACGTACAAAAAACCGAAACGTGTTTTATAACTAAAGAAGATTTTCTAGTATTTGTTAGATTTGAGCAGGCAACGGGGGAATATATAGCTGATTCTATTTTAACTTCCTTGCGTGAACTTGGGGTGGATGCAAAAACCATGGTAGGTCAAGGTTATGATGGAGCTTCGGCAATAAAAGGGTCCTTCAAAGGAGTCCAAGCACATATTAAAAAAGAATATCCTCAAGCGCTATATGTGCACTGTTGCTCGCATTCACTCAATTTAGCACATTGCCATTCATGTAAAATACAAAGTGTTAGAAATTGCATTGGTACGGCTAAATCTATAATCACATTTATAAAAAAATCTCCTAAGAGAATGATTTTACTGCGCGAGAAAATAAAAAATATTATGCCAAAATGCCCAACAAGCATATTGACTTCAATGTGTGAAACGAGGTAGGTGGAGAATCACAATGGTCTCTTAAAATTTAAAGATCCGTTTAGACCAATTTTAGCTACGCTTGAAGACTTGAGTGATGATCCTGATTCTGAAACTTCAACCAAAGCGTTGGCATTAGTAAAAGCAATAACTAATGGAGAGTTCATTGTTACCCTATGCTTCGTGACAAAAGTATTTGCATATACTCTAACCCTGTATAAAATTTTACAATCACCTCTTTGTGATTTGAAATCGGCAATTGACCACATTGAAAATATTACTGGTCGTTTTGACAGCATGCGTAGAAATATTGATAAAGAGTTTTCAGTGGTGTATAAGGATGCAGAAGTCATCTTAAATAGCATTGGCAAAGAAATTAGAATTCCACGACGCATTTCTCTGCAACGCAATCTTTGTAACGTTGAAACGAATGATCCACAAGATTGTTTTAGGGTATCAATAGCTATACCCTTAATAGATGATTTTGTAGAACAATTAACAGATAGGTTTACAGATTATAAAGAAATGTTCTCAACGTTAAACTCCTTACTTCCATCAGTATCTGCGATCCTGTAATTTCTACAGATTTTGAAAAATTAATCATATATAAAAAAAAATTAATGTGGACTTGGAGCAATTAAATACGGAGTTTGATTTATGGAAGAATTATTGGACAAAACAAGACAAATTAAATCGCCCATCATGATTGAAACTTTGGGAGAGTGTAATCTAGATTTCTATCCAAATATATTTTTATTATTAAAAATTTATGCTACGTTACCAGCGACAACGCGTACGCCTGAGCGAACTTTTTCAACTTTGAGAAGACTTAAAACTTATTTACTCTTGTGGACAAAACCGATTTTCTGGTTTGTCATTAATGTATATTCATCGTGATATTGATGTACCAACAGAAGAAGTACTCGATATTTTTGTACAAAAAAAAGATAGACGAATAAATTTAATTGTTCAATCTTATCTTCTTTTGTTTTTATTAATGAGAATTCTTTTCCATTTTACTACTTAAAAAGATTTGCCTAAAAATGTATATTTGTGAAGAAAATCCCTCCCGAAAAATATTTCTAGCTACGGCCTTGATTCAGATATTAAAGAAGAAACTTGCAATAAGTCTCGCAATAATTAAGTCCACGTGGATTCAAAATAATTCGGGATGTCGAAAAATTCGAGAAATGTCTGATATAAAAATTCTCCTATAAATGCAAATTTATTTTAAATTTCAACCAATAAACGAAGAATTATTATGATTAAAAGTTATTCAAAAGTATTCTGTTTTATAAGTTTGAATCCTATTTGTCGGAAATTTTTTAATTTAACATCTTGGAAAATTTCACATGTATTCTTCGAAATTCTAGCCACATTTTGTTGTATGAAACTTTTTCATCAAGCTAATCATTTTCGAATTAAAAAAATTGCGAAGTTTTACTTTTTTTCAAACGAATATGTGAGATATAAGCAAGATACTTATCTTATCAGTTCTTTTAGACAAATATAATTTTGCATACCGACGAAGGCCGCATAAAAAGTAATATAAGCTGCCTAATATATAAAAATAGTAAAATATAACTCTACTATACCAGAAACCAAAGAGTGCAGTTCCAAGAGCTCGCCACTCCTCCTGCTGTTAATGACTCCAAACCGCCCCGTAGTTTGTCCTTGCTCCTGCACCAACTCATATTTCGGAAAGGTGACCCACCATATAAACGCTAGATATTTCTCTCTGTGTGTAATTCTTGATTTAAAGATATTATATATTTATGCAAGTTGTGCAAACGTTTGTAATGCGTAACAAGACACGATGCTATTTATATATTTTTTATTTGAAAATGATCTGTATTTAACAATGGACGTTTAGAAATCTTAAAAATGGTAAGATGCCTTAGAGACTTATCACAAAAAGATCTTAAAATGTTCTTTAAGAAGACTTATGCGTCGATTTAAAGAGTTCTGCTAGACCTCTCAATCATGAGGTCTCATAAAAGAGCTCTTATTTGAGAGCGTTAACATATATTAAATAAATAATATAAATGAAAAGAAAATTTCTACGAATTATAGATTCTATATGTTTGTACTTTAATTATATTAATTTATATAATTCTTATCGGAGTTAATTTTTACCGTTTTGTATTGTATTGGATGGTGGTTACATTCAATAGAATGGAGATCGTATAATAATAATACAAAATGTTGATATGACTTGCCAAATACTATACCTACATCATCATCCATCGGTCTGCATATGAAGTAAATATTGCGCGATTTCATTTTTTATTTCAATAGCCACCTAATGCCTATGGACTAAACATATAATGTGAAGAACAATTAAGGTATGTAAATATATATTTATAGTGTTCCGTCAGCATGGCCAATTGCGGCAACTGCGATTTTAATATAAATAGGTAAAAGAAATGCATAATGTGTAGAGAAAAAAACAGGAGTCACGAGTGACCACACCCGTCTATCACATTTCTAAGCCAATTCATTAACTGGAATTGAAAAATTTAACCCATTAAGGCATGAACGGACATTTTTCGGGCAACTTTTTCGGCAGCATAGTACAGTCTCTTAAAGTTGTAACAAAAAAATCGAGGGAAAGGTTTTTTATGCCGAATTTCATCCTCTTTCCGATGGTGGTCTTATTTTTTTTATTTAATGGAAGCCTGAATTGTTATAAACAATTTATTTCAAGGAAACACTAAATTTTCAGTAAAAAATATTTTTTAATCAACACTTTAAAAGCGCACGTTCTGATCCCCGGGAAGTAAATTTTTTGCGTCCATGGACCAAAAACTATGAGATCCGTGTATTTTTAAGCCGATTTGCAGATGGTGCTGTACACAGCAGCGTTAATTAAATTGCGAAATCAACGGAATTTTGCTTAGTCCGCGAATTAAAAAAAAATCCATCGAAATGAGATGTCAACGTTTTCTTAGAGGGTTTCAGGGTCGCTGAGCACGAATCCAACGCTAATTTAGCAAAATTAAATTGTTTAAACAAATTTTTACAAAATCCATCGAAATGGGGTAAAAACGTTACCCCGGGGTTTTGAGGGTCACTGATCTCGAATCAAACCTTAATTTTGCAAAATTACCATTATTTGAACGATTTGTTTATTGCAATATTGTTTAAACGATTGATTTTCACGAATTATACATAGAACACGTTACTTAGCCGATAAATAATATTATCGTTGCCCGACTCTCACCACGGGGAGGTGAACGCACTTATTTTCGACTCTTTTTATTCAATAGATTATGAATTTAAAGTCAATATAAAAAATATTAAAATTTGTCAACGTGATTTATTCGTCCAAGCCTTTATTTTGCAATAAAATCGTTATAAACAATTACCAAGTTAGCAAACATTTTTCAATTTCAAAAAATTACCTGTGCTATTCGATTTCAAGAGAAACATCATGAAAAACAGCTCATTAACATTGTTTGACCCCAGGTCTTTATTTTGCTAAAATAACGTTATAATCGATTAGGAATGACGCAGTAACTCGAAATTTTTCACAATTTTATTGCAAAATGAAAACTGATAAAAAAATGTTACGGAGCTTTTTTTCATGATTTTCTCTATAGAATCGAATGACGCTATTAGTTTGCGGATATTGCAAAATTGTTGGTGATTTTTTTAAACAATATTGCAAAAAGCAAATTGTCCATACAATTTAATTTTATAAAATTAAGGTTTGATTAGAGCTCAGCGACCCTGAGCGCTTTTAAAGTGTTAACGTTGATTAAAAAATATGTTTTACCGAAAATTTAGTGTTTTCTTGAAATAAATTGTTTATAACAATTCAGGCTTCCATTAAATCAAAAAAATATGACCACCATCAGAAAGAGGATGAAATTCTGCATAAAAAACTTTTCCCCCGATTTTTTTTACAACTTTAAGAGACTGTACTATGTTGCCGAAAAAGTTGCCCGAAAAATGTCCGTTTAGGCCTTAATGGGTTAAAACAATAATACAAGTGATTTTGTCTCAAACTATCAATTGTTGGAATTGAATATAAATTTTAAGAGATCTGAGTCCTCCACAACAAGTTCCACTGGCGAACCGTCAAGTTTTGTGTAAAATATATCCACGATACTTCGTATGTATTTCGTGGCTATATCAGAGCACAATTCCCAGACAGCAAAATAGAAAAGAGTTCAGAATGATTTCAAAATGTGCTGTAAAGAACTGAAATGTCCCACTTTCGGAGGGTTTTCTGAGCAGTAGTTCATAAAGATCTCATAATGAAATCATGTTCAGAAAACCCTGAGCAAGTGGGATATTTGGCTTCTTTTAGAGCACATTTCGAAATCATTCTGAACTCTTCTTTATTTTGCTGCCTGTATGTATGCACATGGATGGTGTGGTTGAAATCGTTGAAATCGACTGTTTTCCTCTGTCCACAAATGCACGGCCGGCATTGGTTGATTCATGGGAACTTTTTTGCATGGTGATTTTTTGCGTGACGTTTTGCATCTATCTTCTAGGGATTTTTTTGTGTATTGGTACTTATGGCAAAAATCTGTAAAACCGAATGTAATTTCTTATCAAGAAGAAAAAGAAATAATAATAATTAGGTTTTTGAAACCGACAAGAAAATAATTCTATCATTTAATATCCTAATAAACTATACAATGCTACGGTTTATCACTCGGTGGATTCGAACAAAGGTCGTTGTTTTGCAATTTTCTAAAAAATATGAATCTCTAGCAACACGGAAACAAAAGGAGCAAGATTAGCAAACGACCAATATAATCGTTTGGTAAATTGAAACATGATAAACGACAAAATAGTAATGAACTGAAATTGCATTGAAAGTTGAAAATCCGGAGAATTTGAAAGTCGGAATCTAATTTACCCGTGCGCGTTTATTGAGGTTCTGCGGTCGGTAATGCAGAATCCGATCGACCATCGCGAATCCGCCGTAGGAATAAAAAGAGGTGGCGATGAAGTAAGGACGACGTAACCGAAGAATGAGTATCCGTAGACGACGTCGGCGCGATCCCAAGGAAAAAGAAGAAGAGAGAAAGACTCGCGTATAGTCCCGGACGCTACTGGCCGAGTGAAAAACGTCGGTCCGTCTCTCTCGCTCTCTCGTGGTAGTGCCAGTGCCCACCCAGCAAGATGGCTCCTTTGTGGGGCAGTACTCGACGTTTGACGTAAAGTTATTTACATGCGTCCAGCAGGTGGAGGAATCTCCATCCGCGAATCAGCCGTCACGCCGCTGCGTCCCGGGAACGAGCCGTCGAACCTCCGGGTGACCTTTTCGCGTCGTCGTCGAAAGTCCAAGACATCGGCCCTTCGATTCGGAAGCCGCCGTGTACCCGGGAGCGAAACTTGTCGATTCGATCGAATCGACCAACTACAACCATTTCGGCCTCATCGCCGGGAGGAAACGTCCCCGTTGGCCCGACTTTCCACCAGTTACCTCCCGCCACCTTCTTCTGGAATTTCGCTCTAGGTAATTTCCAGTTTACCCTCTGTGCTTCTCCCCATTAATGATTTGTAAATTAATCATTTCGAAAACGTTTCTGTGACGTTTCGCTTTAAATATATTTTATTTCTACATTTTCAAATACAAACAACGCACTTTTTTTTTACATCCGACTGATCTACGATACTTTGCCTCTATCAACTACTTTAAAAGCCGATACCAGTGACTTTTCAATTTCTATGCTTCCAGGCGCGGAAAGAAATTTTAAATTGTCGTCAATGCGACAGCATTTTGGGAAGTAGTAGTTACCGCACAGATTCTGACGAATGTGAAATGACGGTTACAATTCGAATTCGTTAAAAAGAACATTTTTATAAACAGATCCAATTTGACTGCACCTTTGAGAATATTTATTCATAATTTCTAGACGATACAGTTATTAATAATTATTTGTAATAAACATAATCTTTGTTGAAAGGGAAAAACTTGGTACTTTTCTCATTCTAAAGCTTCCGTACCGAAAACAGTGCAAGATACACTAAAAATGCACTGAACCATTTTTATAGGGCACAAAATTTCCTAAAATAAAGTCAGGGAGAGCCCTAGTTGAAAGTTAATAGATTATCCATAAATAACGCTGGAATTTTCTCTTACAAGTTAATTAAGAATATTTTAGAATTTTTGTAAATTATGAGACATATTCCATCGTTGCTCGTGGCTAAGCTATTAACTTTAGCCTAGGGTCCTCGCTGACTTTTTTGTAGGAAATTTTGTGTTCTACAAAAGAGTTTCAGTGCATTTTTAGTGTATCTTGCACTGTTTTCGATATGGAAGCTTTAGAATGAAAAAAGTACCAAGTTTTTCCGTTTCAACAACGTTTATAGATCGTTAAAATTAATTATTAATAACTAAATAGTTGGAAAATTATGAATAAGTGTTCAAAAAGGTGTAATAAAATTGTATCTGTTCATAAAAATGTTCTTTTTAACGATTTCAAATTTTAACCGCCATTTAAAATTCGTCAGAAATCATGCGGTAGCTGTGACTTTCCTGTGCAGTGGCATTTACTTCAAATTTCTTTCCGCATGTTTTCAGAAATCTTCGTAAAGGGTGTCAACAGTTTTGAATCTATTGTTTCATGTGTTTTCTAGCATGTAATTGTATATTTTGGATCTTGAAACTTATTTGTGCAATGCTGATATTCCTGCTGGTTTGTCTGCATGGGTCTAGTCATGTAAGATGATACGTCAGTAAATATAACCTGCAGTAGCTGTTAATTATCATTATATATAGACAATACAGCAGGAAACAAAGCACTGGACACCGAGTGTTAAGTGTCACAATTTATATTTTTTGTTTCTCATTATTGGAATATGTCGAAGATGAGTGTTAACTGTTATCAATTATAAACTACAAAGGTGTTATTGAAAAATGCTGCCTTATTAATACTATTACCCTTGTAACCTGACTGTTTCAATTTAGTCTTTTTATTACACATTTGGTTTTTCAATGCTTTCAAAACAAAGTGAACTAAAAAAACCTTCACGTTTTTTGGAGCATTTGGACTTTAGGTCTGTAATCACATACAAAACAAATCTACTCCCATTTTACTTCTCACTTCTGATATTTCAAAAAAAAATGATATGATGAAAAATGATTTCAAAAAGCTTACTTTAAGAAATTATGTAGAAATTTTTTTTGTAGCCAAGTTATCAATAAGAACTAATTTCTAGAGACTTCAATTAATTTTTGTCAGTACTGAAAATAGCTGTAACGACAGACTAACATTTACTTTTTTTGTGGAAATCACAAAATTATTTGTATAAATAGTTATTTTTGTATCAAGAGCGTAAAATAGAGTTTTACGCCTCGACAATAGAACCTGAGAGACGGCAAAGCCGGCTCGAGGTTCATGAGGGTGAAAATTCTACGCCTGAGATTCAAACATTGTTTTTTGACGCAGTAGGCGTAAAATATTTTAAATGTAAAATGCCAATTTTACGTCCCAGGAGGCATAAAAAATTACATTTTAACTACATATCCTTAAAACGTAATAAGTAAAATACTTTTCGTTCTGCATTACCTTTCCCATTGGCAATGCCGAAAAAATAGAAAGTCCTAAGTCCAAGTTGACTCGAGCAAAAATCGACCAACGACAGAATTGCGTAAAACTATTTTATATTCTAGTTAATGACCCCACTTGTCATCTTGTGAAGCTTCACAACCCTGTTACCAAATTAACGCTGATTTACATGGAACTCAACGGTAATGCATGTAATGCAGCGTAAAATGATATTTTGATTTTAATAACAAAATGTGCAACATAAGTTTTTTTGTTGTTGCTTATAAATTAAAATTGGTGAACTCTTCCAGAACGCATGATTATAGGAAAGTTGCATAAAAAATCGAATTAAGTTCACTCGAGTCATGTAGAACTTATTCAGATGCTTGTATACTATACAAGATTGTAAACGGTCTAGTCCAATGATCAGAGCTGAGATCTTGTTTTATTCAAAGCAAAAGTTTGTATACTCTTCGGAATGTTCGATTTTTTACATCTAAGCCGCATAGAACTGGATATGGAATTAATTCTCCTTTAAGTAGGTTGATTAATTTTGCTAATGGACAAAATTGTCCATCTTTGTATGACACTTTGTTTGGTCTGTTTAAAAACGCAGCAAGTGTAAATTTATTACGTAATTACCGTTAGGGTTATTCTAGTCAGATTATAATAATTCTTAGGTATATTTTTAAAATTTTGTTAATTATTTTCATTTGGTTAAGCCAATGTATATGATATATTTCTTTTGCGAGGTTACTATTTTTTTCTTCTGCATTATTGTATTTATTGGGCAGTAATGCCCGTTTGTTGGTTGACGAAAATAAAAAAAAAAAAAATGTAGAAAGGCAGATCTTTCTAAAATGTCACATGTGTATCAATCACTAAATAATAATTTCGTTGCGTTTTTAAAAATATACGATCACCGAATGATTAGAAAAGATATTCAAGCGCTCTTGCCATGTTTAACTTTTCAGCGATGGTATAATAAAATAAAATTTTTATTAAAAAAATATCATATGTAAAGTTTACAACTAATAATGAAAAATATTTGTATATTTCGACGAAAATAAATGATAAAAATTCACTAATAGAAAAAACAGATGACTAAAAGTTAATGGATCGAACATGGCCCTTAAGCACCCTCTAGATATCAGGGTTGGGTCGCACGAGCCACCTTAAGGCAGTTCTTACAAAAACCCATTTATTCAAGATTGACACAAAATAAAAATAAAAAAGAAATATTTTAATATCTATTTGATTTTTAATATCTGACAATGTTTGTCTGTGTAGTTCCTGCGGAAATTTTAATATGCATTGTAATTTTTTATTGTGGTAGGTTATGGTATTGCAGGATTGAACAAACAACGAAAAATTGGCATTGAACAAGTAAGAGCCAGTAAGAACTTAATAGGTGAAAGCTGAATGACATTGACTATTTAATTTCTGTATAATCATTTATCATTGTATAAAATAATGATTTTGGAAACAAAGTACAAGAATCTAGCGTTTAATTCTACATTAGGCTTTTTTCTTATTCAATTCAGGTTATAAGTGTACAAATTTGCATTGAATGTAAATTTCACGAGCGCAGTTTACACCATTGCAGTGTAAATTTTTACATGGATTCTTATGGAAGTACTGAACAATTGCAATTGAAAGCAGAAATGAACTAGACAACTGTAAGATTCATTCTAATTTAAATGTTATTATAACAACTTCTACACACGTGGCAAATAGTGTTATAACTATATTTTGTAGTTTGTGGCAAATTAAATGAATAATTTACTTTATTTATTTGTCTTTCGCTTGTCTTAATAAAAACTACCTTATGCTCCTTTTCAGAAATGAATAAATTAATTTTTTACATTCATGCGTGACTCCAATTTCTTACATATCTGTCATTTAGGAAATATTTTTCATTCATTTTGACATACTTTACTAACAAACCATATTATCTTGTTGCCATGAAACAAATTTTGCATATTTAATGCAGTGTACATATGAAAATATATCAGAAGTGTATAAATTTATATTTAATTCAAGTATTACATTATAAGTAACAAGTTTTTAATATTTGTTTAAATAGTCAACAAATACATCTTTTTAAGTATTATTTTAAAATTAAAGTATGTTTTTTTAACATCCCAGAAGACTTACTAATGGAAGAAAGATTGATCCAAATTAATTTAATACTGTGGTTAGTGTAGAAAACCAATAATGTTATTAGCTAAATTATTATTCTTATTATTATTATGATCTCACAAATGCATCTTCATATTGTTGATATGTACCAAACCTGTTCTATTTATTTTTCTATTTTTATAAGTTATATTTTGTTCACATTATCGCAACCAGTAAGTTTTACGATGCACATTAAGCTTCAAAATGTAAATTCTATTAAAAAGTGATAAAAAAAAATCATAGTATAAAGTATTTCAATTTTCGACATTGTTTATTCCATTTCTACAATTTCAATATTTATAATTTAAACTTTGTAATGCAAGTTTTTGATTTAAGAATTGTACTTAGAAAACATTGATTGATAACTGCATATTCTGTTGTATGCATATATAGAAAAAAATTGGCATAATTTTCATATATAAAATTTGTGTTTCATTTGTACTCGTCAGGTTCGAATTTTTCTATCTGTGAATTTGTAAAAATTTTGTAAATGGGAATTAAATATTTGTTCAATGCCGAAAAAATAAACATGCTGAGAGATTATTGCACTGAATTTTATTTTATAATTGTAATATTTCAACATTAACTTAACTATACTACAGGTTGAAAAATTGCAAGTTTCAGCAATAAAATTTATGGACTGATTACATAATGCTCTGAATTGAACAAAGATTTTGAAACTTGTTTCAATACTAGAATTAAAAATTAATTTTGAATTAGTACTACAACTTATGTAGCAAAATGATTAGTTATCAACAAATTAACTGCAAATGCATTAGCAAGTTTTGTATTTCTTTTGCACCATTAGTTCTAACTAATCTATCAATCAATTTAATCAATAAAGAACGTATGTTTGATGAAAATAATAATATGAAATAATCGCAAACTGCATGTAATAAATGACCATAACAAACTGTATCTTTTTTGTATGTAAATATCAAACAAAACGCAATTTGTCGAATTAAAGTTAATAAATTAAAAATTTTGTAAAATTTACCTTAAATTTAATTAACTTTTATTGGCTATCTGTCAAATGTTTATACATACGATTCTGGGTTGAAATGCACCCACAATGGTAAATGTTTACTATTTGCTTGGAATTCTGTAATTATTTGTTGCCATAAACTTGATTGAATATTTTTTAGATTGGTTTATACTAAGATTAATAGCAAGTATACATAAAATATTTACACTTAAATGTATCTAATTAATTCTTTACTTTTTTTTTTATTTTCAAATTATATATAAGTCTATTTAAATTAATTTTACGATTATATTTCTATACATGTTTCATGGTGAGACAACTTTAATATACGTATTACGTCACCTTGATCTGAAAATAAGCAAAATTCATTCATGAATAATTTTTATGTTTGTTCTATGATATTAATACAATGGAAATTAATATTTTTGTTTCATGAACTACTGTTATTATGCAATAAAATATTTAGCAATTACTGTAATTACAATTAGAAACAGTAAAATATATAATCTTTGTTCAAGGTACCAATCGATCGCATATTTAATCATGTTTTAAAGTGTGCTGAATGTCACCTTTTGCTATTTCATAAATTAATTCGACATTAAAAGTTACAAGATGAATAATGCTTATATTTTATATTTTACGCAGAAGTCTTTCGTTTATAATTGATTTACTTATGACTGGTGGCATTTGATAAAATCTATGGCTTTATATTCTCATTTTTTCACTAATATGGTTTTGGATATAAGTCTGAAAAACAAATCAAGTAACTAAGTAAATTACAATCATCGTACATATTGACTAGAAATTCTGGGCAAATGTAAATTTATGACATCATTTACTTTCAACTGACACTAGTAATGTAAATGAAAAATAATATTCAATAAATATCTATAAACTACTATAAAACAATAAATTGTGACTTAGATTGACAAAGATTCCTGAAGCGTAAAAGTGAAATAATAACATGTGATGTAAAATTTTAGAAAGTTCCAGGAAAGATGCGATATCTGATGTCAAAGGTGTAATGTTCTGCCAAAGAAATTTAGCAACTCAGCGACAATGTTACCTAAAGAATACCACAGAGCTTTCTAAGTTTCTCAGAGCTGCCATGAACTGGTCACAAGCATCGACGAAGGGATAACGGGAACATTGTGATATAATTCAAATCAGCGAGTAGAACAAGCGAGGCGACATGGCGCGGAAAGGTGAAAACTTAAAATATATCAATGTGGCCGTTGTTGGCTTATCTGGTACAGAAAAGGATAAAGGCCAAGTAGGAGTGGGGAAGTCCTGTTTTTGTAACCGATTTATGCGTTCACTCAGTGACGATTACAGTGTTGATCACATATCTGTGTTGTCACAAGTAAGTGTCATTGTTTTATGAGTTTTTTTATTTTAAAAATAATCAAGCACTTATAAATAAATATTATGTTTCTCTAGTCGGATTTTAGTGGACGAGTAGTAAACAATGATCACTTTTTATATTGGGGCGAAGTCATAAAAGCAATGGAAGATGGCACGGAATATCAGTTCCAAGTAATTGAGCATACAGAGTTCATTGACGACTCTTCCTTTCAACCGTTTAAGGGTGGCAAAATGGAACCGTATGCTAAAAGGTGTGCCGCAACAAAAATAACAAGCGCAGAGAAGCTCATGTACATTTGCAAAAATCAACTAGGCATCGAAAAGGAATATGAACAGAAAGTATTACCCGATGGTAAATTAAACATAGATGGATTTTTATGTGTGTTCGACGTGAGTGAAGTGCCAAACCGGTTGATTGAGAAGCAAGTGGACATTGTAGCGAACATTCTAAATAATTTGATGAAAACAAAGAAACCAGTGGTTCTAGTAACTACAAAGAATGACGATGCTAGCGAACAATACGTGCGAGAAGCAGAGAAACTTGTTATGAGAAAGGAATATAAAGGATCTATACTAATGGTCGAAACATCATCCCATGAGAACATCAACATCGATTTGGCTTTTTTGGTCCTAGCGCAACAGATAGACAAAAGCAAGTTCAGAAACAAGTGCATTCCTTTCTCCGAAGCTGCGAGAGCGAGAAAAGAATTACTCGATGCCTCTACCGAATCTCTGCAAAGGCTCGTGAGGATTCACGTCACAGATTATCGAACCCTTTGGTCGCCAGCGCAGAAAAAGCTTGCGCAGCACAAAGAGTTTACTGCTTTTGTGGAGCTTTTCGGTATTGATGCTACTCAAAGGCTTTTTAGACGACACGTGAAAAAGTTGAAGGACGAACAAATAGCTAAAAAAGTACATGGATATTTGGACATGTTGCCAGATATTCTTCACAAAATTTGTCCAGATATTATAAGTTTAATCAATGAGTGAGTAATGGTCTAAATATTAGTCGCTACTCTTGGGATGAAAATAAATTTTAATTTAAATTACTTAGGGAATGGACAAACGTGCAGCATTACATCAAAGAGCATCCTGATTTTCATCAGTATTTTTACGAGTGCCCAGAAGATATACCTTGGATAGATTACGATTTCGGAGAAAACAACGGCACCAAAATTCCTTACGACGTTTTAGAAACGCCCGAAGCCGAGACAGTATTTAAAAATCACGTGAACGCACTTCAACAGGAGCAACGACGTCTAGAGTAAGTTTTGCCATGTTAGAGCTAATCGTAGAACTTTGCTAGAATTAGTTATTATCTGTGACAGCATATTTAGATCTTTGAGTTACTAAGTTACTAACAAGTACTATTGAGTTGTTCGACTTAGCCGGCGATACCGCATTATGCAGTGTACTAATGCTTTTCTTGCTTGATTCTGGGTGGCGCCTTTCTTTTCGCAGACTCCCCAAAAGGTAATTCCATCACGCTATTTTAAACGCCAGTTTTCATAGTAGTTTTCTTTTATGCACTAGACGAGTGACATCTGTCGATTAGACTAGACTTTTAGTACAAGTAACTTAGCTTTGCTAGGCAGTCGTAATGCTGGTAGAGATGCAGGAATTTATTCAATCCATATATTAAATACTTTGAAAAATAACTAAATTTTTATATAAATAATCGAAGATGACAAATTCTGAAGTTAACGTAAAAAACAATCTGTTTAGCGTATAAATTCTGGTTTCTTACACGATTCTGTTTTGTTAGATGGAAGAAGTTGTTCAAAAAGCTTTTGGAAGAGACGGGGTATGTCACTCCTGGGAAACATTTGTCGGAGGTTCGAGTACTGTTCATGGGCCGAGAGTGTTTTGAATCTTTATCGCATCACGACTGTCAAGAAATCTACGATCAACACCAAAAAGAAATTATTGAAAAAGCCAAACACAATTTTCAGGTAATATTTTGAACTTTATTTAGAAAATCAAGATTTTCTTCGTTGAATTTTTATTGATCGTTGTATTTTTCTACAGGAATTGCTGTTGGAGCATGCAGATTTATTTTATCGATGTAAAAGCTTAGCCCCAACTGGCACAATAACCCAGGATGATATCAAAGAAATTACAGACGCATTATTGGATGATTTCAGGTTTGTTTTAACCCATTAACGTCAAGGACACTTTTTTCACTCAAATTTCAATCAAAAATTTCATATGAAAATCCAAGTTGAAATAAATTGAAAGGTACATGTCTTACTATTTTCGAGGTCGCTCTTTTCAGTGCTGTTGTCAAAATTGAGTTATCTTAATTAGAAAATTAAATATGGCGATTTAAATGTCAAAATAACGCGAAAAATCGAGTCTTCTTTTTTATAAAACATTTTGTTCTCATCGAAAGAATGATAATAACGTGGACCCAATAGTTACAGTATCAAGATAAATTTTTTAAATATTTAAAAACTAACATGGTGATCACAAAATGGCGACTCCAATGACAAATTTCTAATTAAAACTTAACAATTGTTTTTCTTGAAAACTATAGACTTCAGAAAAAATTTTCTAAGAATAAATATGTTTTAGAATGAGTTAAAAAATCCTCTCAAATTTTTCCAAAATATATTGTTAAAATTTGTTATTTTTCGAACATTCGAAAAATCGAAATTTTTAAAAAAGTCGTCCAAAAAATTTGAGAGTATTCTTTGATCAATTTGAAGACATTTTTGTTAAAAAAAATTATTAAACTTTTCTAGATTTCAAGACTAGTAATTTTTTTTCTTGAAAACTGTAGACTTTAGAAAAAATTTCCTAAGAACAAAAATGTCTTCAAATTGGTCAAAGAATACTCTCAAATTTTTTCAGATTTTTTGGACGACTTTTTTAAAAATTTCGATTTTTCGAATGTTCGAAAAATAAAAAATTGTAATAATACATTCTGAAAAAATTTGAGAGGATTTTTTGACTTATTCTAAAACGTATTTATTCTTAGAAAATTGTTTCTGAAGTCTATAGTTTTCAAGAAAAACAATTGTTAAGTTTTAATTAGAAATTTGTCATTGGAGTCGCCATTTTGTGATGACCATGTTAGTTTTTAAATATTAAAAAAATGTATCTTAATACTATAACTATTGGATCCACGTTTAATGAAGAAATTTTCGGACGACAAATATTCTTTCGATGAGAAAAAAATGTTTTATAAAAAAGAAGACTCGACATATTTAATTTGATGTAGCTCAATTTTGACAACAGCACTGAAAAGAGCGACCTCGAAAATAGTAAGACATGTACCTTTCAATTTATTTGAAGTTGGATTTTCATATGAAATTTGTGATTGAAATTTAAGTGAAAAAAGTGTCCTTCTTGACGTTAATGAGTTAAGAGGAATAATAAAAGACAAATTGTATTCATTATGGAAATAATTGATGGACTTTAATACAAGTGCACGTTTTTCATTACAGATATAAAGCATTAGATAGGTTAGACCAAGACAGAAAATTAATGCTCTTTCAGCATTTGGGCTTCGTACATTGTCCAATTCGAGAGCATTGTCCAGCTTTTCCAAACTGTATGGATGCACTTATCGAACGAATACTTGGAACTAAAGCTCACCGGTATAATTCATTATTACAATTTTAAAAATGTTCGGTTTATTTAAACAAATCCTAGTTTTTATCCAATCCATATCGTTTCTGCAGACCATCATCGTGGAATCATAGCAGTCAGTGGCAATTGACTTCTGAGAATAATCAATTAAATATAGTAATACTTGGCTGTAATGGACTTGGGGATGAGTTTACTCGTGAAATCCGAGCACAAACTGAGGATGACGAAGTGGAAATCGACTGTCAGTTGTACAGTCTTGGCTACAGAGTGATCGATGGAGATGTCGGTTTGCCAAACAATTCTTTTACCACTTCAGAGTTTATGCCACACGGTAATTGACGGAGCTTTATTAATTTCTGAATTTTGCATTACATAACCTCACTTTTTCATACGTACTAAATATATTCTTGCGTTTAACATCGATCATTTCACAGGGTCCTTTTGCATTTATTCCAACGACGATACATTCGAGTATGTTCGAGCATCATTAGAGAAGACGCTACTTACAAATTTGGAACAAGAAGATCGTTTACCATTCCAAGGTTTACCCATCGTCATTATGTTCGTTCCAGATATGATTATCGATGATTTGGAGGCAGTGAGATTACGCGAAGAGGGACAAAGTCTTGCCGACAGGTAAATATAAGGTTTTTTCCCAAAATATATTCCAGTATGAAGGTACTCCAAAAATGAAAGATTGTGTTTTCATTTATGCAATTGTTTATTTACTTAAGGCGTTCTGTCTTTGCAGTTTACAGTGTCCATTCATCGATGTCTCACTGGATGACTTGGAGCCTGATAAGAGATTCCCTACACCTCTAATCAAAGAAGCTCTGCAACAACTGGTGCAATCAATCAATCATCGTGCTGGTTTTCTTAATATTTATCAAAGTGTCATTGAATGTTTGGAACCCGACATCAGGTTAGATTAATGTTTTCATTTAAAAAAGATACTTGACGATGGCATGAGTTATTTACGGCCTCGTAGACAGGGCAGTTAAACTCTCTGAGATTAGATTTAGACATAAGAATTGAAATTTAGTTAGAAAAACTTGACTAAATAATGGATATCCTATTCAACTCATTAACGAATGCATAGCTAAAAAAATTAATGAATTCTACAATAGTCAGAGTAAAAATAATGAAAATACTAAAATTAAAAAAACATCTTCAATCCCATATGTGAAAGATATCACTGAACCTCTACAAAACAGACTCAAAAAAGAGAACATCTGTCTAGTTTCAAAATCTATATACAACAAGATAGGTAAAATTAAACCCTACAAAGATATACTAGCATATTTTAAAACATCGAATGTAGTCTATCAGATTCCGTGCCTCCACTGCCAAAAAACATGCATTGGTCAGACGGAACGTAGGCTTGAAACCAGACTTAAAGAACACAAAAACATCAATGGTTCGGAAGCACGATACACTGGATTAACTCTACATCGTTTAGATACGGGACACGATTTTGATTACCAAAACACAAAAATCTTAGCATTAGAAAAACATCATACAAAACAAAAGGAAATAGAAAATTATTTTATAAAAAAAATTCTGAATCAACAGTTAATATTAGATTCGAGAAATCTAAATTACCTGAACTATATGATATTTTATTTACAGACTCTAATAAATAACAGTATATGTATATAATTCAGGTTAATTCAGTTATTAATCATTCTCAACATCAATTTGGAAATTTATTTACATATATGACAAATATTAATAGACACCTGTTCATAAAAAGAACCATTAATCCCATCAATGTTTCCAAAAGGGTGGTTGGGTGGCGTAATGAATAAGAGGAGTTAACATCTGCTCCCCTTAAAAACAATTGATTGTTTTCATTTTAATTACATTCATTAGATTTACTAGAAATATTCTAGATATACTATTTTTCTGAAGAGGGTTCGTATTAGAACCGAAAACCTTAAAACTTTTTTCACTTATTTTTCGTTTTTTTCAAATATATCCACTAATCCCCTTACTCCCCCGTTTTTTGTACAGTGACCGCTAAAACCGTTAAAACTTTAAAATAATTTATATATATACGGTCGAAATTAATATTTAAATTATTATACATGAGTGATATTTTTTGTACGCTGAAGTATTAAAAAGTTTTAATTTCGCTACCACCCTACTTGTTATTTAACAATTAAAAATTAACGCGAGTACTTACAAAGTCGAAAAAGACAACAAATAGTATAGTACGTTACAGTTCGATTTGTGTTAGATATTTTTTACGATTTTTAAATTATAATTCTCATCATCGTCAGTTTAAAAAAATTATTATTAAACTAAATAATTATAGAATTTTTGTAGCATTATAATTATCCATATGACCAATCGACACGCTATTAACGATAGACTATTTAAACATTGATAAAACATATAAACTGTCACTAAATAGATTTAAACGTTAAAGAATACAACGGCACCTTCTATGAAAGATTAAATCCGATAGTTAAGAAAAGATCATGGTTGTGATGCACCTGATGTAAGAACAAAAAAAACTTATACATTAGAATGTACGGACACAAATTAAATCGATATCGACCATGCTGATCAAACATTGCATTTATGTATAGGTCATTCCATGTCAGATTTACAAATCAAGATTTTTTTTCAATGGTATATTTTTTCTCTTGTCCTCAACACAAACGTGTGTTTTTTTTAATTTTAACCCGTTTCCGCCCAAAATTCCGTAAATTTCACTACATTTTAATCGTCACTTTTCTTATAGAAACTAACGATGAATAATTCTGAATATTTTGTTTCTATAGTTTTCAACCCTCCTCTTTCCGAATCCGAAGTCCGTTTTTCGCTAGGAGCAGCCATTTTTTAAATAAGGCGGCGAAAAGGCTAAAAAATAGAGAAAATTTCGATTTTTGAATCGGTTTTTCATTAGGTTCGAGCTGACCGTTCATTCCAAAGACCTGGATCTGGTGGCATAATGAGTTTGACTAAAAGTTGACATGATCAGATAAGCAAAATATAAGATGGCGGATTTTTCGCCGAATTTTGTGTTTTTATAGCGTTTCCAACATTATTAGCTATTTATAAATATTGTGGTACACTTGTTATTGATTTATGCAATCATTTGTAACAGTATCTTCTATCCAATACTCGAAATTCAAAATGGCGGTTCCAAGATGGCCGACTGAAATGCAAAATAATTTCTTGATCCAGATGAAACTGACTATTCGGTGGTTTTCGGGGTCGCAGATTACGAATATGACATTTGATTTTCATAATTCAAAATGACGGATCCTAAATGGTGGACGAAAATACATAACGTTGCATGTCCGACATGAAAATCGTTACTCGGGGGTTTTATATTATATCTGCGACCTCGAAAACCACCGAATAGTCAGTTTCATCTGGATCAAGAAATTATTTTGCATTTCAGTCGGCCATCTTGGAACCGCCATTTAAAATTTCGTGTATTGGATAGAATATACTGTTACAAATGATTGCATAAATCAATAACAAGTGTACCGCAATATTTATAAGTAGCTAATAATGTTGGAAATGCTATAAAAACCCAAAATTCGGCGAAAAATCCGCCATCTTGGATCCACCATCTCATATTTTGCATATCTGATCATGTCAACTTTTAGTCAAACTCATTATGCCACCAGATCCAGGTCTTTGGAATGAACGGTAAGCGCGAACCTAATGAAAAACATGAAAAACCGATCCAAAAATCGAAATTTTCTCTCTTTTTTTGCCTTTTCGCCGCCATATTTAAAAAAATGCTACGCACTCGGGATCTATAACCTGCAAAACTTGACATATTCACTTGTTTGCAACAAAGCTATCGGGAAATATTCCGATAATTTTGAAGGTCTCGGGATATTACAACTGAGAATATAAAGAAAACCCTGACTTACAGGACAAATTCTGTCCACTGATTCGAATTCAGGAGCCCAAAATCTGTAGAATCGTCTAGTCGCCTTTCCATGTCAAACCGAAAATTTTTTTTTTATGGTCCTGTGTAATTTGTTTTCATGACTACTATAGACTTTACAGAAAATTTCCTTAGAACTATTTAAAGAAGCTACTCAAGTTTTTTTAGATTTTTTAAATGATTTTTTTTTAAATTTCGATCTTTCAAATTTTTGAAAAATCTAGCAGTGTATTATTGCATGCTGATAAAATTTGATCTAAAATCTATAGTTTTTTAAGAAAAAAAATTGTTAAGTTTTAAAAAGAATTTTGAGCTTCTAGGCGCCGCTATGAAAACTATCATCTTGAATTGTGAATTCTGGTATGGTACTTTTCAATTCTGGGGATTCGTGGACGCGATATTTTCAACTTAGATATGTTTCCCAACGCAATTTCGAGTTGAAAGTGATGTTTTTATGAAAACCAAAATGTAAAAAACCATAAAAGTGAAGCGATGTAACGTGGGTTGGTTTTTAACAAATTAAATACGGCTTATACCCCATCAATGAGAAATTTATATTTTACCCGTTTCGGCCGACTCGCGTACATTCCCGAGGAGAAAATATATATCAATCAAGATGAAAAATTGATCGATTTTGTTTTAAAAAAACCACGTTTTTTAACAGAAAAACATGTATAAATTTGTTACGATTTATTTTATCGAAATTTTATAGAAAGATTCTGAAAGAGCATACAATTTTACGTTAAAAACAGTGGAGCTCAAATTTTTTAAAGTCATTTATATACAAATTATCGATGTTCAAACTGTTATTGAAAATCCGTCCGTCTGAGCGTTAATCGGTTAATATGCAAATTTAAACAGTTTGTTAAGCACTACTCTTGTACACGTTTTAAATCCTTCTACAAATTAGATGCATCCGAAGGACCGCGTATAGTAGTATAGAATTTCAAATCGTCCGCATCAAGAAGAAAATTTGCCGTCTTAAAAACTGAGCATAAGTCATTTATAAAGACATTAAATAACAATGGTCCTGGATGAGCACCTTAAGGAACTCCTGAAGGTACTCGAATGGGATCAGATGTATAATTCTTTATGCGGACAATTTGTGTTTTATTCACCAAATAAAACTCAATCCATTTCAATAATCGTCCTCGAAGACCACACGGTGGGCTTGAACCAACTTTACATAAAAAGTCTTCCGAAATGGGATTTTCTTGTTGATTCTGCTGGCACTGGTGACCTTCCTGAGTATTTTCATCAAAAAATGAAAAAAATCAGTCTGGCCGTTTTTTTAAAACTTGACTTTTTGTAGGCAAATTAGAAAATTAATAAAATGACGAAGTATAACGTATGCTTAAATATTTTAAACATATATTATTTTGTTTTTAATGATAGGTTATGAATAAAACAAATAAATTGCATAGATTTCTTTTAATGTTTTGTCCACAAGAACCCTGAAATCTAGTGTACACACGAGGATAAAGTTTTGTTCAACTTAAACGAATAAAACACGTTTATGTGAAATCATTCAAAATAATAAATCATTAGTCGTTCTTATTTTAATATTTATTAACATTTTTTTACATATCGTTCACAATAAATATTAAAAATGGAGACGATTAAATTCGCAAACAGCGCGTAATAAATGTTGCTTGTAGTCCGAACGTGTTGGGCCAACTTTAGCCAAATAGTATTAAAAATTCATGATGAACCGATTCAAAAGCTTGTTCGCTGAATATTCCTAATCCTAACTGATATTTGTTGCAAATTCTTGCACGTGTACAAAAATACAATGCGCTTTGTGGGTAACTGAAATGCCCGACGACTTTTTTTAATTTTATGAAAATGCTCGGGAAGGTCACCAGTACCAGAATCAACAAGAATATCCCATTTCGGAAGCCTTTTTATTTAAAGTTGGTTCAAGCCCACCGTGACCAACGCTATAAAGTTTAGGTAGAAGGATATTGTGATTAATGGAATCAAATGCTTTAGAGAAATCTAATTAAATTGAGTCGACTTGTAGACCTGATTCAAGTGCGTTATTCACGAAAGATGTAAAAGATCTAAAATTTGATACACCCTTCATGAGCCCACGTTGCGAGGTTGAAATAATACTTTTACTCTGAGAAATATATACAAAATTGTATTTGATTAATGTTACTTTAAAAAATATTGTACATTTAACCGATTTCCAGGATAATTATGTGCATGTTCTGCGGCGATCCGTACTCGGTGGAAAATGTTCTGGGACCTCTATTGAGCCACCAATGCTGTTTTTTGAGCAGTGACAGATCGATAGTTTTGGAAACTTTTCTCGGAGAATCGAAGAAACGAGTCGAAGTGACAATATCTAGTTTCCATGGAGCGAATGCCTTCAGGGACGAACTTGTTCACGGATTTATCTTAGTTTATTCAACAAAGAGGAAAGCTTCTCTCGCCACTCTGAAGTAAGTCATTATTTGCTTTTTTAATTTGGGTGGATCTATTTCATATTATAACTCCCCTGATCTTCATTTTAAAACATTTTTTAAAACTTAATTTGAAATATATTTGTTCATAATTTATATTGGTCATTCCTGATACTTGATACTGTATATTTTGCTGTACATCCGATGAACATGAAATTTTGTTTACGATAGTGTTTATTTAAATAGTTAAATTATGTGAATCTTTTCAGTTTTGTATTATTTTTCAATGCTTTACAACAAGAATATCATTCAAATTATATTAAATTTGAGAACGCGTTTATTTTATTTTAGAAACATATGCATAAACAAGTCCTTTGCATGAAAATTAAATTACGTGGAAAGCGTCAGTAGAATACTGAAAGTACTTTATGCTGAATTTAAGCTTTGAAGGCTCCAAATTGCAAGTCTTTCATATCTGCTGAAATTGCTCCATAAAGTTTTTAAGGTTATGGCTCAGGTTACGCTTAGAAATCTGAAGAAACAGACAATGGTTTCATCAGAAAATAAGACATGTCACAAAATTTACGACAAAATAATCACAAATAATCTAATTATATAATTCATTCATTTAATAATGTCGTAATAAGATACAATAAATTAGAAAAATATAATTAAATTTTAATACATTTTGTGATGTTACGCAGATAAAAAAAATTTTATTTGCCTGCTCATCAAATTCATTAATGATGTTAAACAATTATTGTCCATCTTACTTTCTGTAATTTTATCTTCCTTTTGGAGCAATTAGTTTAAGTCAGGTTAGGTTAGTCAATAGTCACGAAAAATATTGGTTATAGGATGTTAACAAACTATTAATCATTATATTTATTTTTAATATTGATATTTGTATTATGATGAGTGATGAATTTTTAATATTCAAAACAATTACATCCGACCCACTAGGTTACAGAAAGAGTAACTGCGGAGTCACAGGGTGTAATTGCCCAGCCGATTATACGTATATAACAATTACATTAATTTTTTTAATTAATGTATTCTTCACCAATTAAGGAACGAAACCCATTTTGGAAGAATAGTGTACCTTGCTTAGAACTCTGTCAATATCGACGCAAAGAACGTTACATCGTTGCACTTACGGATTAAATAATCATCGTTTTTTAATGGCATATAAATACAGCTGGCAATAAATATTTGTAAGATAGTGTCAATTTTTCTTAAGCGTATTTTGAACGATACGCCGCTTGGTATATGGGAAAATCCACGGAACTTTTAATTTTTGGCACTAAAACATTTTTGGAATTTATTTTGTGACGAACTTTTCACCTTTTAAGCATATATTCAGGCTGTCGCTCTGAAGTGAAAATCATGCGCATGCACAGTTTTTATGACACGACGTGAGGGCAAAATACAAAATGGCGGATAAAATGTGAAAAATTACTCGATTTTAATGAAATTTGTTTTTTTTTTTTTTTGTGGAGGATGTTAACGATCGCTGATTACGGTTATGTTGTCAGATTTTCGAAATTCAAAATGGTGGACGCAATATGGCGGATTACAGTACGAAAAATTGTTTAATGTAAATAAAACTCGTTTCCTGTGCAGTTTATAAGCCACTAACTACGAGTCTATCGTCAGATTTTTTAAATTCAAAATGACGTTCCAATATGGCGAACCAAAATACGAAAAATTGCTTGATTTAAATGAAACTAGGTTCTCAGGGATTTTTTAAGTTTTCGATTACGAATCAGTTGTCAAGATTAAAAATGTAAAAAAATCGATTGAAAATGTCCATAGTAATAATAATGATAATAATAATATGTTGATTAATTAACGATTTTATTTTTATTGCTACTGTGTATAATATACATAGGAACCCTAAATAGAAATTGTGGATTTTATTTTTTTCTCAGGTGTAATAACTGAAAATTCACGAAATTCTGATTTCAAATACATAATCAACGGCTTCACAAGTCCCCACATACTGAAGTTCGTCTAATTTAAGTCATATTTCAAATTTGAACCCGCCACATTCTATCCGCTAGTTCGAATATTGATTATCCGAGGGGGTAATCATGTACAGTCCTATCGGAGTGCTTAACTTACATCTTAATCGACGTAAATGTTTATTTTTTTTTAATAGATATAACACTGTAGTCTCCGTAGTGAATTTAAAAATTCTGATATCAGATTCGTAATCAGTGGTTTTGCAAACCTCTTAATGTGAAATTCTGTCAAATTTAAGTAGTATTTGGTAAGTTTGTCCGCCATATTGGATTCACCATTTCGAATTTCAAAATTTTTACTTCAGATTCATAATCAGTGACTGCAAAAATCTCTGATCTTCGATTTTCGCCCACTTTAGATTATATTTTGATAGTTTTGTCCGTCATATTGGGTCCGCCATATTGAATTTAAATTTCTAAATTCAGATTTGCAATCAACAACCTATAAAAATTCAGAATACAATTACTGAAATGTATTTAAAACCCTCTGCAAATCGTAAAACGAAGATCCGTTGAAGTAAAGCCACCCGGGACGAATGGTTCTCACCAATTTGCAAAATCTAAAGACGCCGTCATCATTTTTTGCTAAAGTATGAATTTTGAGAATGATCACAGAAAGAAATAATTTAAAATATTATTTATTTTAAGTGTGGCGCAGCAAAAAAGGCAATTTTGAAAATAATCACGTTTAAAGTGAAAACGATTAAACCTGTCTAGAATCATTTTTAAAAGGGGCACATAGATTAGTGACACCGCAATTTGTTCGTTTTTATGTTAGTAACAAATTGGACTCTGAGTTAAAACGATTAATAATATGTCATGAAAATTATAACAGATAATCTAAATTAATTTTATATTTTTACAAAACTTAAATCACAAGCAAGCACATTGATCAGACTGTGACTATTGCTTAGTGTATTTACTTGACTACATTTTGTACTTTGAGAAAATAAAATACGTAGCATAGCATAGTTTAAAATAATTTGTAAGAATCACAAGTTAAATTTTTCGGTTTTCAATTCGGAAACGTCTGTAGCAAGTGTCTGTGTTGATTAATTGACTCGATACCAGCCATATATATTATTTAAATGTGTTTAAATATTTTATAGTGAACATATTTATTTCCGTATATCACTGAATCACAGAAAAGTTAAAAGTTCTGTGAATTTGCCCATATTTTAAAATCCGACGGTGTAAGTGAAAAAATGGAATTTTTGTTTATTCTGGTTCACTTTCCAAAAAAATAAACCAAAAAATATATTAAATACATTTTTTGGCATAATAAAATTTAATTCTTTCTAATGTATATTAGAACTACCTGGGTTGTTAATAAAATTGATTTTTTAATAAGGTAAACTGAGTCGAGTTTGTTATTCCTTAATACTCGTTCCGAACGATTGACGAAAATCGCCCTCTACCGCATGAAAATCATTGTTACCATTTATATTCCATATTCACCTCACCGAACTGCAGACGTTTTCGCCCTTTAATGTAATAAAATTATATAAAAAGCAAAATAAAATATCCATACTTTTAATGCGAATAACGATAAAAAAGAAGTGGTCCAAACTGGAATATTTTGTTTAACTGCTTTCATATATAATTTTTGTATAGGAGATTGCAAAAAACGTCTGGGAGGGAATGCGCGCAATTGATTGACATTTCCGAATTTTAGACCACGCCCTCTGCTACAAAGTAAATAAATTATCCCATTAATATTAATATCGAATTTGGCCAGCAAATTAAATCATTAACACAAGACGAGCTGTTAATCGGTGTACACTGATAGGAATAAATCCAATAATTCACCTTTTGTGGAACTTGTTTGTATCTTTGAAGAGATAGGAGAATTAGTTACCAAGCTTTACTGCTAAGATAGTAGCTATACTTGGAAATTACACTAAAACAACCTAGTTATAAATATATCATTTTTAGCGACTCAATCAGTTCAATTGTTTCTCTATGTATGTAATATTTAACCCTTTAATACATTTTTCTTTACACGGAAAATGGCTGAAAATTGTTACTCGGGGATTGTCGAGGTCAGACTTTCAAAATTAAATATGGCCGATCCAAAATGGCGGATCGTAATGTTGAAAAGTTACTAAATTGATATGGCACTCCTGGGGCTTTCGGGGTCGCTGATTACGAAACTGGTATTAGATGGCAAACCAATAATAACTTTATTTATTTTCCACCAACAATTTAGAATTAAATGACGAATACCTGTGGATTTTTCAGTCGCGAATTATGAAATTTTAACATTCTGGTCCACCATTTTGGATCCCCCATATTCAAATTTCCAAATTCTGTAGTCAGATTCGTCATCAGTGACTACGAAAACCCTCGTGTACTCACTTTCAACCCGATCAAGAAACTTTTTACATTTTGGTCAGCCATCTTGAATCGGCCATTTCTAATTTTTAAAATCTGTGATCAGATTCGTAATCAGCGACCTTAAAAACTCTGTGATACTAAATTTCAAACCATTATCTTAAAAAACAGCGTCAATAATAAATTTTTTCGAGAAAATCGTGATTTTTTAATGTTTGTTTATTTATAAATCATACAAAATAAATAATTATATCTTAATAACTGTTTTTATACATTCTTCTATCACTATAGTAACATAAAACAGCAAAAGCAGCGATCTAAATGCGTTAACTGCAATTTAAATGAGCAAAAATCAAAGAAATCGAGGTGGTAACGTGGGTTATCAACATGCTTGTAAGGGTTAATAAGACATGAACACGTCCATACCGGTCTTGATTTAAAAATTAAGTATATGCTTTCCAATCAATAAACAACCATATCAGAATCAAGGGCGAAGAAATGCCAGACAAATGGGCAACGATAGCAGCAAATACAACTTTCATGACGTGACATTTCAGATATAGTCATATTGAACTGTCATTTCCGATAAAGATGTATGAATAGGAACCGTCGACTTTTATTCCTCAATTCCCTCGTGATTTCTACTATCGAATCCAACAATATCAATATGTTAAGCGCTACACACTCATTTTAACAGTAACGACAAAAAAAAAACGAAAATTATATCCGCTTCTTTAAACGTAATTTCCTCATTGCAGAAAATGCAATTCCGTACTTTGCATTGTAATTATAATATAATGTTTCTTGCGACAATCTTTGAAAAAAAAAAAACATTAAAGTTGCAGACAAAAACATAAAGTAAATATCTCTTTAAATTAATCCAAACTTTTCTTCGTTTAACTTTCGACGTATTAATGAACAAAGCGTGTTTTCTAGTTTAATCGTAAAAAAACGCAACATACAAAATTACATTTAAGAAATTAAATGAAAAAAACTCAACGATTCATAATTAAATCTTTTTAGTTACTTGTTATGTCGGTAGCTGTTCTACTTTTGATCCCCCTTCAACCGATTTTATTTAATCTAGTGAAGCTCGTCTAACTATCCACGATATTTATTATTTCCTCGTAAAACACATTTCTAATTAATAATTAGTAATGTTATTAGTAACGATGTTAGTTTATATTAATTATTTTGTTTTGCAGTGCTTTTTCACACAACATACCAAATCTTCCGATCCAAATCATGGCTGTAACCGAGACTGGCGGGGCGAATGCTTTTTTCAACAGCGATCTAAGTCACCACTTAATAACAGAGGGGAACGCAACGGCGGATAAATTGCAGGCGCATTTCATGACGTCCGCTTCCAGTTGTCAACAGAAAAGTAACGTGTCAATACCCTTCTGTTCCACTGATTTATAAATAACAATTTCCGAATTTTATCCAATTTTTTACAAAAAATATTGTGGTTCACAAATGTGAAATGATATTGAAAACAAAGATTTAAACACTTAATCTGTGAGCTATTATTTAATATGCTTTAATATTCTATGTTCGTTTCGTGGAAATAACTTTTTTTCATTGTATGGATAATTTATCATTGACGCCGAAAATAATTGTATTTTTTGTTGACGTACTTTCCATAAACCTAATGAACTTCAACGTTTTTCCACGTTCAGTTTAGACATAAACCGATATAGATGTTTTCATTTGAATAATAAAATTCTTCACATTTCTTGCAGCTGCGTTTTACACTCCGTTCTTCAAAGAAGTCTGGGAAAAGAAACCCGAAATTGAACAAGCGTTTAATATGGAGGAACCAGCGAATTTGAATGACAGCGGCGAAGGTACCCTGGAATACTCGGCGTTACATCCAATGCCACCTCCTCGACACGAAAGTTACCACTTGCAAACTCCAGACGACGGGTAAGCGATTTCTGCAATATATTCCATACTTTGTTTAGACTCTTTGACAATAGGCAGAAAAAGTTCAGCTTTGAAAACTCGTAAAATCACGTATTACTTTTATTTAAATCGATGTTATCATCATTTTTGTCTAAATAATACAAAAATTATACAGCATATTGGCAAATCTCCAACATTATTGACATATGGTTTTCAACATTCTTGAAATTAAACAAATTAATTACCTTAAATGCATTACACGAGTTACGTTTTATTTTTTCTGTTATATAATTTAATTTTTTCCTTAATGTAATTATATCTATTTTTCGGAATTATAAAAAGGCTTACTCGATAAGGTGAAAAAATAATGTCCTATCGGTGTGCCTATAAAATAATTTTTTATGAATTTTAAAAATGAAAAGTCCGATTTTGTATACCTCGCTTTTTACGTTATTTTAAAATATACTTATTTTGGATTACGTACGAGATTTTTCAATGTAGACATTTTTAGAGGAATTTGAAACTCTCTGAAATGACAATATTCGGAGATTTAAAATGGCTAGTTTTAGTTAGTTCGTCCCGAGACGACTAAATTTGTCGCAGGTTTTCATCCTCCGTAAGTTTATGAATATCTTTGAGACATTGTTATGAAATGAAGGTTTCCTTTAGTTTTTGGGTATACTCTTTTCGAATCTGAAGTCCGTTTTTCGATATCACTTTTCATTTCTTAAATATGGCTACTTAAACGGAAAAAAAACGTGGAAAAATACGAAAATTTTTTTAGTAGACTACAATTTTTATTACAAAAGAGTTCCAGGATCGTGTGACGCATCAGAATCCTATGGCATAATGAGTTGGCAATATTAAGATTTAAATTACAAAATGGCGTCCGCACAATGGCGCTATTGATTTAGATTTTTTGTTGTTGTTTGCGTTTTATTAAAATATTTCTGGTATCTTGTCGTGCATTTTGATCAATATGTTCTTGTGGATTATTTTTAAAGTTTCTCAATACAAATCCGTTATTAAATTTTGCAAATTCAAAATGGCGAATCCAATATTGCTAACTGAAATTTAAACAAAATTGTCTAGCATTTAGTAAATAGAAATTGAAGTCATATCGGATTTGCCATTTTGAATTTCCAAAATTTAATAACGGATTTGTATTCGGCCACCTCAAAAAAATCTACATATTCATCACAGTACACGTCAAGATACCACAAGTATTTTAGTAAATCCCAAATAACAAAAAAAATCCGTGTGAATAGCGCCATTTTGTAATTTAAATCGTAATATTTTCTAACTTTGAGTAAAACACATTATGCCACAGGATTCTAAGGCCTAGCACGATCTCGGAACTCCTTCGCAATAAAAATTACAGTTTACTAAAAACTATAGGAAATCTTTATTTTATAAAAATATCTCAAAGATATCCATAAACTTACGGAGGATAAAACCGGCGAAAAATTTTTTCATTTTGGGTCGAAACGGGTTAACCCATTAACGTCTAAATTCACAGAAAATTTACACCAATTTCAACGCTTATTTTGTTCAAAGCATAGGTCAGACTGTAAAGCAGCTTGCGCTGTGGCTCGCCTTTTGTATGTTTTATGTACCTACAATAAAGACAATATTATTATTATTATTATTATTATTATTATTATTATTATTTCCAGTATGAAATAAATTTTGAAAAAAATCAAACTTACCATATTCTACCATTTTCGGGGTCGCTCTTTCGAGTGGTGAAGAGAAAATTGTAAAAAATTCAAAATTTATTTATGACTTTAGCATATAAACAAATATCGATTTTTCGCTCAATAAGTTTTTTGCGGAAATAGTCGTTTTCTGGTTATTTTCTCGACGGAATTCGATAGAGCACCCTTCAAAATAGTCGGAAATGTATTTTCCAAAAATTAAAAAAAAATTCTTTCTACTGTAGAAACACAACTGATATTGACGTGTACCTGCTTCTTTCATTTTGGACAAAACAGGGTTAAATGGAATTTCATATATTAATGTAATTTATTGCTGAATTATTTAATTTTTAATATAAATAGCATGCAATCCTTGACGATTAGTGGCGTACAAAAAAATGAATTACTATTTTTGTATGATCCATCATCCTCAAACGTACCTACAACAATATTAGTATATTCGTCAAATGCAAAAAAAAAAACAACCAATTTTTCTGCCAGTTAATAGCTTTAAAGATATATTTATTGTTATTAATCTTTTGATAATTTAATAGAAACATAAAAGTCTAACGCAAAGCAGTATGTCCGTAACTTTCAGAAGCGGTTCAGAGTCGTACGAGCAACTGACTCCTGATGGTGAGCTGGGTGATACGGCACTAATGAACGAACACTTCATCGACAATCGGGCGACGCCGAGCGACGACAGCGACATCTACAGCCACGTCGATTACCACCGCGACGATCGCGACCGGGAACACCTCAAAGGTCGAGATTTTGCTAACAAATTGTCCGGTATGCCTTTTGCACTATTACCAATATCCAGGTGGGGAAATCACATCGAGCTCAAAGTCCAATTTTTTTTTTTTCATTATTTATTCCTCACTTGATTCACAATTATCATTAGTTGGCACCTGCTTGTGAACGATAAAGGAAGTTATATGCTTATGTAATTAACCCTTTTAGTCATCGAATTTTTTATGAATCCTAATTTCAATTATGAAAATAGAGAATCCAATAACGTTATCCACATTTTTCTTTCTGGTTTTGACTGAAAACATTGAATAGTACAGTATTTTATGTACATTTGTAATTATAACGACAAAAAGCAACGAAAATGTTTTTTTGTAAGAATTTTTATTACGATGTTTCTTGGTGCGCTGCGTCCGAGTTGGAAACAAAATCTTTGTTGGTTTTGACTTCTGAAATATCATAATCTAAAAGTGCAAAATCAGCGATTTTGGCATATATTTGTGGTTATGTTGCGTTAAATCTTAAAAAAAAACGATAAAATTAAATTGAATCGCGGATTTTGCCATTTTAGTTAAGGATGTATCGGAAACCAGAGTCAATTGAGATATTTCGAGTTAAAATTCCGATTTAGCTCACCAAAAACGTTCGGAAAAGTATATTCTGGTTTCTAGGTCTCAGGGTCGACTTCGTTTTCGTAGCTTGTCATTTAGAATATTTGAAAGCTATCAAATACTTGAAGCCTACATTAAAAAAAATTTTTGATTTCATCTGCCATATCGATTCTATTACGTTGCATTTTAATACTTTCATATCGAATTCATCATCATTCGAAACTTCCTTGAATGAAATGTCAGGCAATATAAGAATTTAAAAAAAAATTTTGTCAGCTATATTGGATCTGTCATTTCGAATTATATCTCGACATGCACCACAATATTAATTAATTAGTACTGAAAACTAGTCAGCTTTCTGTTGAGAGAGAGAATGTAACCCATTAAGTCCCAAAAAGGCAAAATTCGTATCTTACGTTTGAGATCAGGAAACTTTGTGAAAAGGTAAGAAAATCTTTTGGAAAATATCCAACCCTACTATTTTCGGGTACGCTCTAGACGATAAAATGTTTTAAAATGTTAAAAACTTATTGTTGATTAACAGCTTTAAACAAAAAATATGATTTTTTTATGAAAAATTTTTATTCTATCAAAAATTTGAGTGGGAAGGAAATTTTGTTTATTGTCGCAAATATGCACAAAATTGTGCAAAACATCTAAACTTTTCAACAAACTTTGGTTTTTTATCGTATGTTTTTTTTTAACAAAATGGCGGCAAAAAACGAAAGCTAAAAATCAAACTTTTATTTTAGTACTTGTTTTGACGTTTTTTATTGGAATCGTGTAAATTATTCAATAATTTCAGTAAAAATATACTTAAATATAATATTATTTCTAAAAGTATCTATAAAAAATATATGAAAAATAATATTTTTATGGTTTAAAAAAAATAAAAAAAAATACACTTGAATTCATCGACCTCCACGCGGTAAGTGTCGGGCATCGTTGTTTAAGAAAAGAAATAACGGCTAAGAGATGAAATTTGAAAAATGACTCGATTTACTTGATTCACTAAGATTTCTTCTAAAAATATCAAAATGCAAACCAATATTTTGAAAATCAACGATATTCAGATTATTACATTAATTCCCGTTCAAATAATGACGAGAAACCGTAAAAAACGACTTGTTAAAACCTTAAAAACATTATTTTTCATATTTAACCCTTTTTATAGTTATTAGACAAAAATATATTATACGTAAGTACATTTTTACAGAAATAATTGAATAATTGACACGATTCCAATGTAAAAACCGTCAAAAACGGATGTTTTAGCTTTCGTTTTTTGGCCGCAATTTTGTTAAAAAAAAAAATCGTACGATAAAAAACCAAAGCCGGTGTTGTGAATTGGTTTCATGAAATAAAAGAAGAACACGATATTTTATTAAATTGTTAGGTCATGAATTTCGACATGAGATTAATTTATTCTTGATTTCAAATTATCTTCCGTCATTTTGTGAACATAAAACAATAACCAATCGCCGTACATCTCTTGCGTATCTTATAATTACGAAATCTGATTTATATAATTCAAAAGTAAATTAAAACTATCAAATTGAAGAACGATTCTTTCAAAGACGACAAACTGAGTTATAATTCAATCATTACATTCAAAGAAAAATTTAACGACCCAAATCGAATGAGAGAGAGAGGGAGAGAGATCATATTGTTCAAACTAATAAAAATACTCAATTAAACTTTAAGAGAAAAGCTGGCCAGGTGCTTCATATATCTTGCATCTTCTTTACTCCGGTGGAAACAGTCAAAGTCGTTGAACGGGTTGAAAAAATGGCGGAGAAGTCTCGAAAAAATCGGTCACGTTTTTGCCGCACGTGAATGAATCGCCTTTTTGTGATTGAAACAGCTTCGTCGCGAAATATGCACACCATGAGAATCTCCTCGAATTAAATATTGGGGTTTTTTCTTCCAAATCTCGACAGCTTACATAATTACTTGAATTATGTGGAGAGGAATCCCACACTTGAACAAAGATGACCATCTTGATGTCGAGGAAATTAAAGACATCTCTCCGTGCACTTTAGATTCTTCGCGGTGGCAAACACTTTCGTCCAATAATCTTAATTATCCCGAAACGTTCTTTTTTGTTTTTGTTGCAATAATAATCACCAATTATGTATCGCGAGAATGCGATATAGTCAAAATACTTTACACGTGTAATTCGGATTAATTTTTGTTAAATTATTGAAAAACAAGGAACAATTTTAGTGTGAACCGAATCGTGTTCTTTTTCAGAGTGGCGTCCCTCTTCGCGTCTTCGTCTTCCTCGCGGCAACGCCTTCTGATTGGTGGACCAAAAATGAGCTCCCTCCTTCGTTCTCACCTCAACGTCTCCTCTCTCGTCTCATTCTCCACGATGTTGAAGTTTGCAAGTTTTTTTTTTTTGTCGAACGAAGTTTTTTTCTTATCCTTGTCATATATGAACCTCATAAATGACAAAAATAAAATTTTCGAAAATTAGGGGGCTGGTGGAGGGCGCAAAACAGACCCAAAAACGCGAAAAAACGCTCTGAAATCGCCATTTTGTCTTAGGGGTCTGTTTTTATTTTTTAAATATTCATTAATACTCGTAACGAACATAATGTAATTTTTTCGAAATTTTTCTATGCCAGGATCATCTCGAAAATTGGGATAAAACACCCCGAAAACCCGAAAAACCGAAAAAACGCTCTGAAATCGCCATTTTGTCTTAGGGGTCTGTTTTTATTTTTTAAATATTCATTAATACTCCTAACAAACATAATGTAATTTTTTCGAAATTTTTCTATGCCAGGATCATCTCGAAAATTGGGATAAAACACCCCGAAAAACCGAAAAACCGAAAAAACGCTCTGAAATCGCCATTTTATCTTAGGGGTCTGTTTTTATTGTTTAGATATTCATTAATACCCATAAGAATCATAATGTAATTTTTTCAAAATTTTTCGATGCCAGGATCATCTCAAAAGTGGGGGGGCGAACGAAAAAAAATTTTTTTTTTTTTGTTGGTCGAACGAAGTTTTTTTCTTATCCTTGTCATATATGAACCTCATAAATGACAAAAAAAATATTTTCGAAAACTAGGGTGCTGGTGGAGGGTGCAAAACAGACCCAAAAAATCGAAAAAACGCTCTGAAATCGCCAGAATGAATATTTTTAATGAATATTTAAAAAATAAAAACAGACCCCTAAGACAAAATGGCGATTTCAGAGCGTTTTTTCGCGTTTTTGGGTCTGTTTTGCCCCCTCCACCAGCCCCCTAATTTTCGAAAATTTTATTTTTGTCATTTATGAGGTTCATATATGACAAGGATAAGAAAAAAACTTCGTTCGAAAAAAAAAAAAAAAAATTTTTTTCGTTCGCCTCGAACGTTGCAAACTTCAACATCGTCATTCTCCCTACCTAAATCTCTCTCTTCATTTACAAAATAACGCAATTTCGCTTGATTACCGACGATACACATTATATATCCGTTATCGACAGAGTCCATTTATCATCGCACGATAAATTTACTGCATTAGATTTAATAATCCATTACACCGGTTAAAAAGTTTAGATATTTTGTGCAATGTTGTGCATATTTTCGACAGTAAACAAAATTTCCTTCCCACTCAAAAAATTTTTCATAAAAAAAATCATATTTTTTTTTTTAATTGTTAATTAACAATTGAAAATCAAAGTTTTTAAAATTTTAAACCATTCTATCGTGTAGAGCGTATCCGAAAATAGTAGGGTTGGATATTTTCCAAAAGATTTTCTTACTTTTTCACAACGTTTCCTGATCTGAATCGTAAGATACAAATTTTACCTTTTTGGGACTTAACCACTTCACTGGCACAAATACCCAAATGGCGTTCCTCATTAAACTCATTTTCTAAAGTGTGTACCCTACTTTTAATTACTACAAAGCAATATTTTCATATTTTAGACATCAGAGAACAAGATTATAATAATAAAAATTTCAGTTTTTGAGATTTTCAATTTTTTCGTTAGCTTTGAAATCGGCTATTTTCAATACTTTTCAACAAATGGCGTTCCACCTTTTCTCAATTATTATTCAATAAAACTAATTTTTTACAAAAAAAAGATGCTTATATGAAATATTTCTAATGTATAGAACATTGTAATCATTACATTGTAATTTTTTTTTTGTAAACAATTAGTTTTATTGAATAATAATTGAGAAAAGGTGGAACGCCATTTGTTGAAAAGTATAGAAAATAGCCGATTTCAAAGCTAAAAAAAATTAAAAATCTCAAATACTGAAATTCTTATTATTATAATGTTGTTCTCTGATGTCTAAAATATGAAAATATTGCTTTGTAGTAATTAAAAGTAGGGTACACACTTTAGAAAACGAGTTTAATGAGGAACGCCATTTAGGTATTTTTGCCAGTGTTATGGGTTAACAAAAGAATACACCGAGAAATTACGATATTTATTATTAATTTACAAAATCACAAGTAATTTTTATTTCTCAGGCAATTTTAGCTCGAGCATCTATAGAGGTCCTTTAATTTTTAGTACATTTTTATTTCATTATGAATGTTATGGTAATTTGCTTTTAAACTAAAGTAATTTTTATTTGTTTAAAATGCTATTTGGCAATTAGTTTTATTTTTATATAAGATAATTAAAATACAATTTTTTTTTAAATTAAATTATTCTGCTGTCTGTATTTAAAATAACGGATAAGATATTTGTTATTTTCTTGTAAGAATTTTAATTTGAACAATGTTTGGAAAATATTCACGATTTAAATGATGCTCAATGATACTGATTTTAATTCAAACCTATCAACCAATTGTTTTTTGATTCACATCTAGAATTCATTTATGAAATTTTAAACATAAAGCAATTTTAAATTGTGTTATTCACTACTAGGGCAGATGTTATCACTGTGTGCTATAAAATATTATTTGACTTAACTAACAGATTTCGGTTGCCAGTACGTAATACAGTTACTGCGAGTTTGGTATTTCGCATGAGTCTACAAACACCTATTCTCCCCTATTGCACGTACTATTTTCTCAAACGAAGGCGTCCAATTTTCGCTCAGAATGCGAGAACCCTATTTTGTTCTCCCTAGTGAGAGAATGTGTTATTTTGCTCCCGCAGTATAGTATATTTCTCACCATGGGGAGTAAAATAGAAAAGTCCTCCTCACGCCCTCATGCCTCCTCCTCCTTCTCCTCAGCATGTTAAATATGGAAAAATATAATCGCTGACAGATTATTTCACAAATACCTAATACAATTTCAATTGCATACAGTACCGCTCATCGCCAAGTTAAAGTACGGGAAAAATAAGAAAAGGGAATTAAAAAGAAGACTTTCGGCTTCTCATTCGCGGTGGTTTCATTTCTATATATACATTTCTCTAAGAACTACGCTCGATTTACTAAAGTCATTTTTTCGTATTATTTTTTTCTTTTTCAATGCGCTCCCATTTTTTTAAATTACAAGAGAAATGTACGACGTGTAATCGAAAGTTGTCTAATATTCTATCTCTGTAATATTCCTGAGATCTCGTGTAGGACTCATTAGTAAGGCTCCACGAGATCTCTGTCTTAGACACATGGTTTTTATTTATTTGAAATTAAAATAATACTAAACAGAGGAGGAGATGTTTAGAATTATTATATTTGTACATATATACGTAGCTATAATGGTAACAGGATATCGTTACACAGTACGTATATGTATTGAAACCAGTAATTTCTCAGGACGAAACACATTTTTACAATAGACAATATATAGTTAATTTAATTACCGCTAGTGGGAAAGAGAATCCATATACAGCCAAGTAAATTTTAAAGCATATATAAAGTCCGGGGAAATCTAGATTCTGGGTCGTTAATTATACAAATACCAGCCTCTTACAAATATTTTTTATATCATAACACGTGTTTTCCATCGAAAACCGATTTAATGTATGTGATCCTTTTTTTTATTTTTTTTATTTCGTAATATTGTGACCGAGATATGCCAAGAAGAAATTTTGATAATTAGTATACTTGATGATTATAAACGTAATTCTAAAAGCTGCATAATATCTCGAACCGGAATCTACAGAATTAATAAAGTAACAACAACAACAACAGCAATAAATGAACAGTTTTCGATTTTCATCCGTTCTGACCGTGCTCCTGTGTATATTATCCAAACCAAATAGTTTTGTATTTGTGCAGTAGTTGGCGCTGTCGCATGCTTAACATGGCGAATAGAGTGAAGAAGCCTTAGCCATACTAACCAAGTTTTGCAGAATAGAGAACTGAACGGTATAGCAGTCTTGGAAAATAAATGAAATCTATTATTGTTGATTATTTCAGGTTGGGTAAAAGACACGTTCATGCACCAGGACGGTGTTACGAACAGCTTCTCCCATCGGTCGTTCACCACTGGTCGCCGGCACATCCCCCAGACGAAGTCGAGGCCGAAGGGCAACAGCCAGACTCTGAAGCAGCCTGGCAAGATAAACCTGAAGGACTTCTCGAACGTGACGGACGTCATCTCCAGGATGGCGATCGGCGAGAAAGACGAGCACGGTACGAAACTGTCCGCGAGCACGATGTCGATGACGATGCCGGGGCACGCCCCCCTGGCTACTCCCGAACTTGTCGATCTTGGCTCGGAGTACGCCCAGGTTAAAGATGTAGTCCCCAATTTGTACTCCGCATACGACGGAGAGTACGTTTATACCCTGGTTCACGATTCGATCGGGAACAACAAATCCAAGCTGCGACACAGGCGAGAAAAGGGACAGCCGTGTAAGTCATACTTTTATTTTGATTTTATTCACCATCCCTTTTCTCATTTATTTTTCATTCACTTTTCTTTTTATCATCTTTTTTCTTTTTGTTACTTTCGGTTTCATTTTTAGAGTTTGCTTCTTTCATTGTTATCCTTGAGTTTTCCCGGTTACGTTTCACAGAGTGAGCATAACGCTTCTTGTGTATGCAACGTCCAAAATAGTTTATTTCTTGGTTGAAATCGTGTTTTAGGCCACGTATATTTTGGTTCAAATATGTAGACATTTGTATGCCTGTCCTTAGGGTTGATCTAGTTTCCTTAGTTTTTCAGAGAAAAGAACGTTTAATAGTACATTTCGATACTATTTTTCCCATTAAGTGTGCAAAGTTCGATACCTATATACAACATTTAAAGTGATGGTGCAAAGTCGGTGAAGAAATAATTTGTAAATGCTTTTGTAATAAATAGACTAAATTTAGAAATATATATAATACATTATTTACTATCGTTATTACTGTTAATTGTTATTAATATTAATTGTTACGATGCAATTAATAATTTGAACAAATTTGAATGAATTGAAATTATCATTCGCATTCGCGTTTACGACATTTTCAATTACATTACTATTTTATATAGAATTAACATACGAAGAACAGCGATTGAAAAGTAAAACAAATGATAGTTTTGACAGGTCTACGCTGCATTTTTGTATACAGAGTTACTTTACCGCACGCTAAATTGTAAGCTCAGTAAAGTGTGGGTAAGTGCACTTTGCACACGCAAATACGTGCGCAAAATCGAACTTTGCGCACTCTAATAGGAAAAATAGTTTTTTCATCACACTGGGACGAAAGCAGCAACTTTCCTCCCGCAAGCGGGATTATTTTTCTTCTTTTCCTCCCTGTTATGAAGAAAAATCGCATACTTCCCTCGGGAAGTAAAAAAGAATGCCTCAGACTACATGTTTTTCACCATCGGCTTCACCTCGGGTAAAAATTACACGCAGCCTTAGACATTCTTTATTTTACCTCCCTCGTTGAGTAATATACTATTTTCGCCCTAACCGGCGTAAAATCCGATTTTACGCCCTCGAAAATGACATGGTTAAGATAGGAATTCCCCACCGACCAGCCCACAAATCGGAGACATAAAATCGAATTTTATACCCGCTAAGATGAAAAATAATTTTTTACGCCCTTAATACGAAAAGTACTACTTTACGCACGTAGAAAATCTTGTTTCCATTTGATTTGGTGATTACTATTTCACTAGCATTTTTGCACTTTGGGATGGAACATTGAGAGAATTCACTATTGGGTACGATATTATATTTTGTCGGTGTTTTAAAATATTTTACGACAAAACAATATTTTGATAGTTCAATCTTTTAACATTTCCCTCTATCCATTTCTCTTTTCTTTCAACTAGATCGTTCTTTCTTTTCGATTAGATCTTATTGATTTCTCTCGCGTCATTTTTAAAATTAACGGTTCCGAAGAAACACTTGCTACTATTTTTATTCATTATCATTCTAATGTCTATTTTCATTTAGTTGCCCTCATTAAGGTCTCAGATTGAAAATCAGATAATTGAACTTGAAAGCGATTATCATTCGTTATCACCCTATGGTCCGATCATAATTTCGTGTTGGAACTTTGAATAATAAATTTTAGTGTACCGGGTGTAACCAACCTGTCGATTTAGTTTTCTCAATTGTAAAATGTCCAAAACGTGAGTGCCGTGTTTTAGTGAAACGTCTAAGAAAATTTGCGTAAAAGCTTACTGCAGAGGTACGGCGCATTATTTATTAATCACATGATTAGTGTAAGTTATGTATCGAATGAACACTTTTTTTTATTAATAATTACTTCAATTATGGTAGAAAATTAATATTTAATAAATAGTATTTAATATAGCAATGGGATAAGTTTTCGACTAATCGAATAATGGTATCTAAATACTACTTATTAAGAATTAAAATTAATATGTTGCACATTCGTAAAAATAAAACGTGGAAACTTCTCACAAAATGGCGGCTGCGCAGCATTTCTGTTTCTGTCCGTCTGGGCGTACGACCGAAACAAATTTGAACATAAATTTGTACTTTAATGTACTTGAGTGTGACCCATTCCGTGTGAAGCGGATCAGTCATGTCTCAGAAATTGCTCACATTTTGCATAATATTAGTTTACGGCAAGATAAAGCATTGTGCAAACATTTTTTTTGTTATTTGCAAAATCCTACAAGTTATACGCAATTAAAGTTTTGGTGAATTCTCTTAGATTTTATCGATAAATGTTTCAAATAAAAATTGTAGGTAAAGAGTTGTACTTTAGAATGAAATTTTGTCGGATGAAACAAAAATTAATTATCCGATATTTATTTCTTCATAATTTTTGTAACTGTTAGGAAGATGATAAAAAATTGTTTAATAATATCTTCATAAACAAACAACCCTCCTCTATAAATTATAAAACATTACGAAAGAAGTATTTTTTTTTCGTTTTCGAGAAAACAATTTTTAAAGTTCGACAGGCACGGCGACTTTGTGCGACCACCATCTGCGTTCAAAATTTTGTAACTCATTGTTTCGTAAAGTAAACGAAATACTTTTCTTATTTTTATATACAATTTACAAAAATAATGAAATATTTAATAGCAATCTATAAACCGGTTTATTAACGAAAAATACTTATTTCGTAATTTTTTTTAACATAGAGGAGGGTTTATTGTTTATGACGATATTTTAAAAAGATGTTTAATCATCTCCAGTTCATCCGAAAAAAATTTCATTGAAAACTACAACTCTTTACCTACAACTTTTATTTGAAACACTTTTCGATAAAATCTAAGATAAAAAAGTTATGAATTTTTGAAAAAAAAAATTCACCAAAACTTTAATTGCGTATAACTCGTAGGATTTTGCATATAACAAAAAATTCGTTACACAACGCTTTAACTTGTCGAAGACTAGTATTATGCAAAATTTAAAAAATTCCTGAGTCATGACTGATTCGCTTCCCGCGGAATGGGCCACACTCAAGCACATTAAAGTTTGGGATAAATTATTATCGAAATCGTTTAATTTATATATTTTTTACTAAACCGTATCATAATTATTATTCCGATCGTTAATTATTTCGAAGTTACTTTAATTATTGGGATAAATTTTGTTTGTGTTTCATAGCTATGGACATTAATGATAAATACTGTTATTATACGTGTGAGTGTCATATCAAAAATCGTATAAAATTAAGAGTTCCTATTATCTACAACTATTAATTTAGGAACCGCCATTGCATATTTGAAAAATATATGATTAATTCCGATCATTTGAAAGGGATTTCAACCGTAAACTCGTAAGGTACATAGTTCCTTTAACAAGTTACATTCTAAGACATGCATTTGTCCGAAAAAGTGGCTAGACTCGTATCGATTACTCCACGAATAGTATAGGAAAAGATAAATCTCCAGTATTTCGATGAAGAAATTTTGAAGGAATGAGTAGCAGCTTCACATTACTATAAAATTAAGGAAATAATGTTTATGGTTTTCCGAAACACTCTACCTGCAAAAGTACAACATTTCATAGGATCACTGCCAGAATTTCAACAAAATCGTAGAAATGGTGAAGAAAAACTGAAACCAAAGAATTCATATACGAAAAAACAATTTTAATGGGTAATAGAAATAATACCCGGTATAATATTTTGTGATTCCTATGTACACAGCAAAAATTACTTGCGTAAGAGACAACTAGAAATAGCCCTTGCCCCCCCCCCCCCGCCTATGTTAAAGGAAAAAAGATCAAAGTTTAAAGAATCAATATTCTGCTACTTCATTATATACTTTATTAAAAATAACAAATAATCTGTATCTTATTTTTCTGAATAATTTTTTGTTCAATCGATATTTTTAATAATAATGAAAAAAAGTAAAAACAAAATGGGTATGAATTAAATTAAACAAAATAAATACGGCTTATGCCCTGCAAAAAAAAGTATAACATAAGATCTTAACCCATTAACGCCCAAGAGTACACAAATTTCACCAAGATTTTCGGAATATTTCTTGACATTAAAATTCAATTAAAAAAAATTTAGACAAATTATTTTCGACGTAAAATTGATCGATCTTTCCAAATCTGCCGTTAAAAAATCAATCGAGTCCATTACGAAAAAGTCATGCTTGGTTTTTCACAAAAAAATCAGATTTTTTAACTGACAAATATTTTTTAATCGGTATTTTTACATTGAAAACGGTTAGGGAGATCACTGATCGGTGAAAATATCGTGTCCTCGAACCTTTAATTTTGAAATGTGCATGATAGCATTTTGAAAATAAACTTGGGAACTGTCAAAATGGCGGCTGAAACACGAAAAGTTCGGCGAAAAGCTCCTGAATTTTTTATTCGATAATGATAGTGCTTTTGGAAAAAATGTCTATGAACAAAAAGTTCTTAGAATTGGTCAAAGAATACGCTTACATTTTTTCAGAATTTTTTCAACACTTTTCTTCATGTTCAAAATCGCAAAATTTTGAAAAAATATGAAAAGTCGTAGAAAAATTCTGAAAAAATTTGAGCGTATTCTTTGATCAATTCCGTTATTTAATTAACTTTTTACACTAATTTAAAAGCGTGATCCACTCATGGATTCATTCTCCTACAAAAAACATTTATGATGCAAGTGCTTGTAAAATGCGCCAGAAAAAAGTAAAAAATATGTAGAATAGAATTTTATGCACACTGCATCATAAAGTGCTTTTATGTGTGCCCGCTAATATAGCTCTGTCTTGTACCGTTAAGTCTTTGTCATGCACCACTCCACCCGAGAGCATACTCGCGAATAGACAAATTGTCCTTGTATGTGTATCAATTTTCAAAAATTTCAGTCATAACTTATTAAGGTATTGTTCACGATTGACCGGGCGGAAATTTTAATAAAACGCACAAGCCGATTTCTTCAATAGCAAACTACTTTTATTGCGATGTTGGTGACGACAAATCGCGAAACCGACCGGCCGTAACGATCTCCGTTGATCGCAATTTGAAAATCGAGTGACTTGGGAACAGAGGAGTCGCCCGTTTTTATACTCTCTCGTTGCTACTGACGCTAACAACGTTGCTAAGGATCCCGATCGTCTTATTTTTTTAACTTCTCGATGAATCTGGAAATTTCAATTTCGAAGCACGATATCCCTTCTTCCATACGGCTGAATCTCGCTGCCTCTCTTTCTTTCTTTCTCTGTCGCTCCAAAATTCGACAGGCATTTGAAATGAATTCGACCAACGAAGAAACCGACCCCTGTGTCGGTAAATTACCGACCGTGGCTCTATAGTTAACGAACCTTCGATATGAGAAACCAACAATGGCAAATCGACTCTTCGATTTCCATACAAACTATCAATCCCGTCTCTGGGTTACTAACTTAAGGACTTCTTATTATTCGAAGGACCAGCATCGGCGGACTTCGACTCCCCGAGTCCCCGTGCGTAGAACCTCCGAGTACACTAGTCCTCCCCTTAAGTTTTACATTTGGGCTTTCAAGATGGCGGCTTCTTCCCTTAAATTTAACTCATGGAGTATAGATATATTGAACCCTTCTGCGCGCCGTGCGCATGAGCGGCAAAACATGGGAAGAAACTCGCAAAACTTACGGGAAGTATAAAACTTAAGCGAAGTAAACTTAAGGGGAGGACTACTGTACTGTCCATCCAAAAGCGAATTACCAGCAGATCGGCTAGTTCGCATCTCTGGGTTACTAACCTGCAGACTTCTCATTCTCCGAATTACCAGCAACGGCAGATCTCGACGCCTCGAGTCCCCGCTCGTAGAACCTCCGGGTAATCACCAGCAGCCTGCGTAAACAACTCCGACATAGCAATCGAACCGTGCTCCGAATTACAAATAGACATCGATCCGACTCCGAAATGTGCTCTGCTCCAATTCCGAATTCTCCTTGCTCCGAAACTCAAACGCACCTTGCTCCGAATCTAAATGCACCTTGCTCCGATTTTAGGATACCTTGCTCCGAATCGAAATTTCACTACTCATGTAAATCATTATAACGCTCGTTAAATTATGCAGGGACTCCTCAGTTACTCCAATTATTTACAATAATTTCTAATATCGCACGTGTCGTCACCAAGTATGAAGGGCCCGTACATGAAACCTATAGGCACCCTTCATTGCGGCTGCAGCCTACTTTTTGAGAAGTACCCCCATTCGGGTGTGCAATGGCGTGGGGAAAACTGCAGAAAAACCCACGCCGCTTTTTCTTTTAACTTTTACTTCATTATTAATAAAAATATCAACTGGACAAAAAAAAATATTGAGAAAAAAAATACAGATTGTTATTCTTAACAAAGTTATCCTTTTAGAATATCGGTTCTTTGAAATTTATTTTTTTTCCTTTAATATCGGCGAGGGGCCAACTGATTTTCCAAGTTCGAGTGCTCGGCGAGTTCTTGGATCCAGGGCCTCAAGTTATGTAATATTGAAATATTTTGTTTGTTGAAAAATAGGGGATACGTATTTTTTTGTTTTACAAACAAATATTTTTTGCAACGTGACAAGCAGTAGACAATTTTCCAAGTTTCACAACTTCTGTGCGAAATAAGCTGAACATTTTTTTCAAACCTCTTTATTTTCCTTAAATTTACTAATTTTAATATTCTGCTCTTTTCAGTTTTGCAATCTTGCAGTATGTTCTTTCATTATAATTTTGAAATGTTACAAAAGTTGGAAAATTAACAAAATGATGGCCTTTTTTTTAAATATCATGAAACTTTTGTATTTTTTGTATTTTTACCTTTCTTTTAATGGGCAGGCAATTCAGGATGAAAGCTACTGCAATAACTTTTGTCTACGCCAGAACGTTATAAGATTGGAAAGACATTTTTTCCTAAAAAGAGGAATAGACGTTTGTCCTCCACGATGAGCTCAACCCATAAATTTCATATGCCTCCAATTCTTTTTTTCTTACTATTTCAGTAATCCTTTATGATTATTTTAAGACCTAAAAAGAATCGTCCGGGGAGAGCTTAAATTTGTCCAATTGTTCGATATTGCTTGTAGTTTATTGTACGCGGAAAAATAAATTACAGCGGTAACTTGTTTTTGAAATATAAAAAATTTGTTTGTTGATATCAATATTTTATAACGCCGTATTGAACTATTTTCTCGATATTAATTTTTGCTTATTAAAACGATTAGAAAGTGAGACTAGTGTTCTGTAGTACACACGACGTTTTTTTTTTTACAATTGTTTTCAACTTTTTGGCAAGCCGTTGTTATTGTTTACCCAGACCGAGTCAAGGGAAGACGGGAGTGAACTGACATATGTCGTCGTTTAGAGGTGTAAACATCTTCCTGTATAGAAACCGCCATTATTGGATTACTATAAGTTATATAAATATATCGATTCCAAGAATTTCTACACAGTTGCGCTAAGGCGAGGAACACATATATTTTTTATGCAAGATTCATACACACCTTAGTTTGGGTTAAGCGTTGCACCACAAAGTACGCGCCGTACTTTTTATTTTGTTCAGTTCAGAATTTTCGTTTGTAAGAAAATATGAGTTGTGCAATGAAAACCACTGAATACCCTTTGCACATGCTAAATTGTTTTGTGCTCGTGCTTTACCGATGCGCATGTCCGTGAATTTCATACATCATTATACACGTAATGATTGGAATGTCATTGTTAACGGCTGGTGGAAGGGCTTTAAGATGCACCATTTGATCAGCCGAATAAAAATATATAAATTTATTACGATTAACCAGTGACGATCCGATCGCGATGCGGACTTCCCAAGCCGACGACGTTTCGAAACGTACTGAAAAACCCGATCGTCACTTTTTCACATCTTAGTTCGACTTTTCAATTTGTCCAGCATTTAAATGGACTAAATCATCACGTTATATATCAATATTATAATATTCGATTTACAAATAATTTTATCGAGATCGTCACCATTTGAAGCGCCATTTACGTAATTGACCTAACAGGCCCCTTCATTTTAAGAGATATCTCCATTCGGGTGCGCAATGGCGTAGGGAAAACCACCTTTGTGGGAAAAAACCTACGCCGGGTACCGCAGTTGATAAAATGTCGATTCTGTCCGTAACAGTCATTTTAACGCTTGAATGAAGAATATGGATATTTGTCGCGAGTCTTGAAAGGTGCACGGATTTATCGAGTATATTATTTAATGATAAGTGATAATAAATATTACGAAGCAGTTTCGAATGTCGAGTGGCAGTCACCTCATACGCTGCTAGGGGCTTCAATTCGTCATGGTTATTTTTTGCATTCAATGATATTTTTTAATAACATTTATTTTCTATGCAGTGGCGACTGCACACGCATCGAAGATGAATCTAAAGAAAAATATTATGTGTTTTTCACATACTTTAGATATTGTGTTTTTATAGAAAAGGAAAACAATTTACTCAGCAAAATGGAGTTTAAAAGCGATCAAGTCCTTATTTACATAATAATAATATCCTACTTGTTATTACCCAATGTTATGAAATTTTGACTCTGAGGAAATAGCTTCCTAATTGTTAAGTACTGTATACGTCATTTTTTTCGTAAATATAAGGTTTTGGATAGTTTCGAAACAAGACTGGATTGAAAAAATGGTTGGATTTACCGAAAACGAGGGAAAGGGACGTTTTCGATATTAATTGTGCTGCGGGTACAAATAAGACCTATAGATGATTGGATCCTGGGTGTTGTGAGGCATCGTCGTGAACCGAGATGGTAATCCGGGAAGCGATATTCCCGGTTAGGTTTGCGGTCGATAATCATTAGTGCAAATGCATGGAACGTATTAGAACTTAGTAAATTAGATCGGCTGGATAGATTTAGATAAAACAATAATTAAGTTTTTTGTTTGTTAATAGCTTACAGCGACTCGGATTCGGAGTGGAGTTCTTGGGAAAGGCAACGAGCGGCAGTAGCTGACGTTTTGAACAAGGCTAAGCAGAAGTCCATGTCTCACAAGCGGATACGTAAGAAGCGTACGGCGATACCAGTTGCGACGCCTAAGGTACCGCTGCTACTTTCCAATGTGGGCAACGACGGAATCATCGGTTTGAATTACAATGCTAAGGAGGAGAAAAATTGGAGAATAGATCCCGCAGATCGAGGTATGATTTTTCCATTAAATCTCTGTGATATACCATTTTGGTCTTGAATCATTCTAATTCAGCCGAGTGACTGAAAACTTGGTATTTACAAATGGCTCCTTAAAATGCACCTACCTTGGTTGATTTACGTTTATAATAGTGCTGTTTTAACCCCTTGGTTGTTGACGAATTTATAATTAAAGGGAAATATGTAAATGTTATTATCTAATAGCACAGGAATTTATTTAATGAAATAACGAATGTTCATTAATAGTATCAAGCGAAACGCCGGACAGTTCTGAATCAAGCGATCAGGAACAAAACTCTAGGACACGTTTGAAGAGCGGCCAGAAGTACGGTGGAGTTGGCGTTGGTGGCGGCGGTGCTAGTCTTCGTAAGAAATTTGGTAACTCGTTACACGCCCAGCAGCACATAGCAGCAACCCTCCAGCATCATTCCTACAATCTGAAGCATATGACCCAGGAAATGTTCAGCGCTGCAAAGCAACGTGCGGAAAATAATTACGGTGCGTTGCCGGACGACGAATCCAGCTTCGACGTCTCCTCACCGCGCGAGATCAATTCCCCGAGCTTCGGCATCCTCGCCGGCGGCAAGGGTAAAGATGCCGAGAAATCGGCTCGCAAAAAAGACAAACAGAAGGCAAAGGAGGACGAAAAACTTGAAAAACGTCGTCAAAAAGAGGAAAAACTTAAGAGGCACGCTGAGAAGGAGCGCGAGCGAGAGAAAAAGAAACAGGAAAAAACGAAACAAACCAAAATCAACGTGGGAGGCGGCACGGGAGTCATCGGTCCTGGGGGCGTGGTGATCGGTGGAGGGGGCGTGGGTCTGGGACCCACGTCGGTGTCTGGAATGGGGATGCAGCAGCAGGCGCTCGTCATCGAGGATTTCGCACAAAGCGATACCAACCGAATTCCGCTGTTCCTGGAGAAATGCGTAAGATTCATCGAAGACGAGGGTCTGGACTCGGAAGGTATCTACAGAGTTCCCGGTAATCGAGCTCACGTCGAGTTGCTGTTTCAAAAGTTTGAAGAAGGTGAGATATTTTTATTATTTCTTTTTCTGTGTCTTATGATCTCAAATTCAATATGAAGAGATGATCGAATCAATTATCTAAAGTATTCAGCATTAAGCACCAAAAGAGGTTTGAAAATATTTTATTTGTTGTAACCCAAGCCGCCAAATAGGGTGTAATCACCTTCCCTTGAGCTGGATTTAAGTCGATATATTTTCTCGATCAAGTATTATTCCCTAGAAAAAGAAGTAGTATGACTGTCCGAATTCGTTCTTGCTATAGTGTTTGTTTATTTGCGAATTTGCATTAAATTAAAGTTAATATTTTAGACACGAATAACGAATAACATGCACAAACAAACGTAATTATTGTTACTTGTAAGTAATTTCCTCCTAAATATTAGGGACATTTCGGCTTGTCCCGGTAAGCTTTTGGGATTGTACCCTGTATGCATGAAGTCTTTGCGGTTTATATTTTATGAATTTAATATATATTCCTAAGTTCTCTGAGGGTACAGAAATTTAAAATTAAATAAGAAAGGTTGAACAATACGATACCCTACTAAATGTTTTACGAAACCAAAAGAACTGTCGATTACTATGTTTGTTCTTTCATGTCACTTTCATTAATACTTTATTTTGGCCCTCTCTACATTTCCTGATGATTTAATTTGCATTATTCGTTTATTATTATTACATGTGTATTATATTCGTTATGTCTGATGATTTGATGAAGGCTTTGTAATTGTAATTACTTGTATCTCAACACATAATGCAATTGTATTAATAGTAATAGTCATCAAGACTTATATTTAACAATTATGCAATAAAAGTATTACAAACTTATTTACAAAGTAACTTTAGGCACAGAAAGATAACTGTGCACGTATAAAACCATGCGATGCTCTCGACTCTTAAAATGTGAATAGCGATTAATTCTCCCATCATGAGCCACGAAGCCTCAATTTAAGAAACTCCGAGTATCATAATGACAACGTATTATAGAATGAGGCAGTTGACTTGCTAGTTCCGAAACCATACATTTTAGACTAGGACTCTTCCGGTCTTTTTTATCGAAAATTTCCTGCTGTACAAAAAAGTTCAGTACAAATTTCCTCTATCTTGCACCAGCTGCGAACGATTAAATAAAAGAAACAAGATTTCAAAGCAGACGCGTCGACCGCCGAAATTTCATGGTTTTCTTTTAATTACGTTCGCGTTGTATATAATTATTATGTGTATAATTATTTCATTTACTTTATCATATTTTGATTGATGCGGATCAAGAATATTGCAGTAATACCGCAATATAGAAACATGAGCTGAATTAAAGATGTTAAATAATTATATATCTACTATGTAATAGATTTTTCTGCAGCTTCTGTTTCTAGAGTTAAAAATATGACATTTGTACTAGACACGATAAAACAGAATTAAATTGATTTTTAATTAGAAAATGTTTGAGAAAGTGTTTTGATAATGGCTGACATGAAATTCCGACGCGGTTAGCAATGGCTAGATAAAACACTCGACCCACGGGTTAAAATAAAAAACTCCTTAAAAAGAATGAATTTTAAAACTCGACCTACGGGTCATCGTTAATGAAAGGCTAAATTTCTTATGGTTTGTCGTGAAATTTCCATTTTCGTTGAAATTGAAAACTTTGAAGGGACGTTTTTAAATGACAAGGCACGCGGACCAGGTTGGTCTGGTAAATTTTACTATGTACATAGATTCCATTGATTAGTATACATCAATTTCCTATATTTTAAATAAATTTAATTAGTCGTGCCAATATTACCAATATCACGTCAGCTTTTATTCTTTTTTTCACTAATCTCAACAATTATCCTTTTAAAATTTCATTTATCGGGAGAAAATGATGTGTATGAATTTGGTATTCATGTCATGATTAGCTACCGAATTGTGGAAGTTGGAGTCAAAATTCCGTAAGGGTGACTTCATACTTATAAACGGTACTGCATATTTATGTAGTTTAAAAAAGTAATTAAACTCTGCACGATGGATTGGATGGATGCGGAATTAAATAAATGTATTGAATTCTTCATATTTTTCATCCATTTCAACGGCACTTTTTTCGTATGTCTGAACCGATGTTTGAAATAACACGTAACAGAACCAAAAGCAAAACACTACAGCAAGAAATACGACAAACTTTATTTCTAATAGTTTACCTAAGAATGTGTTGAGGTTATGCACGGTACGGCTACTACGCATATGCTACAAGGCACGAAAAAAATCACAGCGCGCGTTGGTAAAAGCAGACCACAGAAGCCTTTGTTCCCGGAGTGAAATGCGTCAGGGAAGATCGTACTTTCGGCTATGGGAAACAGAAAAATAATATTTTGTCATACCTGCAAAATTTTGAAGACTCTACATGCCGGTAAAGTAACTTGAAAAGCGTCGTTAGCACAGCTGTGCTTCTGCGCATGTGCAAAGGGCGATCGCGCATTTTTTCGGCCTGCCGGGGTTTTCGATTGCACATCCGCGAATTTACATACAGATGTGACAAAAATATTATATATCTCGCGGGCGGAAACGCATTGCACACACTCGGGCGATATTGGGGACTCTCGACTGTAAAGAATCTGCTACTTGCTTTCGGCGATTAGCAGTATTTACCCCCTTGAACCCCTCATCGCCTTCGCTGCAATTACTTCGTTTCTGCCCTAGGTACGTAATATACTATTTCGTGAAAATGGCCTGGAACTTCTGTGTTTCGGGCAAGAAATTTTTGGATGAGATGAGTAACAGCGTTGTATAGCTAAAGGTACAAAAAGCGGAACCGTTTTTCGAAATTCCCACCCTGTCACTGTAAAATTAATAATTTTATAGAAGCGCTGTTAAAATTTCCGAAAAATCAGTTCACAAATGCTGGGAAAACCCCAGAAATAAATTTCGTGGCTAAACTGATCTACATCTTGTTGAGACCCAGTTTAGAATCCCTTTAAGCCTAAAAACTTACTAATAGTAATGTATACTGTGAGATATGTTTCCAGTAAAGTCGTCTGATTTGCTGTTTATCTTACATATACTTTGAGCGTTTCTAAGTCAAATGTTTAAGAATTTATTAAGTAAAAATTACATCATTTTTCGACTATAAATAATTTTGAATACATGATTGAAATTAGGTAAACTATCAAGGTTAAATTTCTGTAAAACGAATTCCTAATATTGATATTTTTCAACTTTAGAGATTAACATCTTCGATTAAAATTCAATTACTTATAATATAGGTAAAAATAAACTTTTATTTGAAATGTATCTAAGATTTAAAAGATTAGTTTACGTTCTGGTTATTTTGTGCTTGGGAACTTCCCAAGTTAAAAGTGTATGATATTACTCGAAAATTATATTTACTGTACTTTGATGATATAGTTTTACATTTTATGGAAACTTTTCAATGGATTATTTTGTATATAACAACTAGAAACTTTTGTTACCACCACGGTACTTGTTGCTCACATTAAAAATCATATTCATATACGAAAACTTCTTTTTTTGTTTCAGACGGTAACGTGGATATACATTCCCTGGATATTCCGGTGAACGCGGTGGCGACGGCATTGAAGGACTTCTTTTCGAAAAGGCTACCTCCGCTGATCGACAAAGAAAGTATGAGTCAATTGGAGGACATATCGGGTGAGAATGAATTGGCGGCATCGCCCTAGCTATTTTTTGTCTTGTTTTTAGTATACTTAGAGCTGGACATTTGTTGCCTAGTTGTTAATTCTGATTTCTTTTCACGTTTCTATCTCGCTTTCTTTGGTTTTGAAAAAGGCGCTCGTGGAATCAGCAAACCGATGTCTGCGACGTGCATGAATATGGAAGGTTCGTTTTACATTACAACAAGAAACGCATTTTTCTGGGCATTGGGCGAACAAATCCGATATTCGCTACCAGGAACGAATTTGCTTTGTTCGCTCGATGATGGAAAGAACGCGTTTCGTTATGTGTATCGTTTATTTAAGAAATGCCAGGATCGGTCTTCGCTCGTTGATAATTCGAAAACGAAATGCTTTTAGATCGAAGCGGCAGGCTGCTAGCTCTTCGCATGATGCTGACGAAGCTGAACCCCGTCAACTTTGACGTTTTGAAGTTTATTTTCCAGCATTTTGTCAAGTGAGTTATTATATTGATTTTTTAAATTTGGCTGCGTATAAATTCAAATGTTAAACAAAAATTGCCGTTTTTCATAATAAACGTAAAAATCGCGTTTATTATAATATAATATTATAGTATAATATTATATTTAATATCTTCTGATAATTGAACTAGGCTAAGGGAGCAAATTGAAATAAATGATAATAGTTAACTGTGCGAAACATGATATTTAGTTGAATGGAGAATAGTTTCCACCCAAAGATCATCGAAGTAAATATTTATTAAATGTTAACGTTGCCAGACAGAATGAAGAATAAATTAAAAAATGTCGATTGTTAGTGGATCTTGTAACTTTGATTACTGACACCGTAAACATTCTTAACGTTGTAATTCGCTAAATTATAACGAGTTTAACTCTTGCAAATTTCATTTGGTAAGTTTCACGCGTGCTGGAGTTTTAATCGTAAATTTTCTGGATAGAAACTAACGGCAGTTCATTTCGTCGCACATGAACGGCACGGGTATTTCGAGAAACACAGAGTTTCAAAAAAAACGTGTGATTATAATAACCATTTGTCTTTGCATAATAATGGCGCGATTTATATTAAGAAGTTCCCAGAAAATGTTGGAAGTCCAAAATATTAGATCGTTGGAGGTATGATGATGGCTAGAGCTGGTCTTTTTTACTTTTTTATTTGGTTTCGTATACATTTTAGTCAAGAAATGCCTCCATACTGAATTCATGTTCGTTTTTAATTTACTCATTAAAACAAGATAAAAATACCAAAGTGTTGATTGACCTTGATTATCAAAGTCAAAGATTTAATCTACTCAACATTTTTCTAACTTTTTTCGCGAAATTTTTTGTTACCGAAAGAATATTTTAAGGTGAAACATGCTGTCGATGTAAAGAAGCAAACATTTGCAATGAAATTTATTTTTAATGGATTGAAAAATATTAAAAATGAATTACGAAAGACGCAGTGCTAGAAAAGATTAAAACTATAATTGTTATACACAGAGAGAAAGAAAATATTTAATGAAATGATATTTTATCGTAAAGCGTTTTAACCCGTTTCGTCTTGGAATGCCGTAAATTTTGATTTCTTTTCATCTGGTGCTTTGTCAGGGAGAAAGTCACTCAATCGTTTTGATGTAACCACACCTATTATATTTTTTCTCGAACTTTCTAAATCCGGTTTCAAATTGACCATATCTGCCGAAATTTTTTTACTATGGCGGTTTAAACATAAAAAAAAACGTGAATTTTGAAAAACATTGTTCAAATAATCGTATTTTTGAACAGGAAACCGTGTTCGAATCAAACTTAAAAGCACCATTCAAAATGGCGGACCTCTGTGAACATTTTGTTGAATAATTTCTGGACGCTCTAACTGAAAAATTATGAGCTTGTTTTGAAAAATGCCAAGAATGAAAAATTCTTAGAATTCACCGAGAAATATAGTGGATTTTTTTTCAGATTTTTTAAATGAAGTTTTGAAACATTTTTTTCAAAATTGTTATTTTTTTTCGAAGAATTTCAAAAAAAATTTAGTGCATTCTCTGATAATTTCTAAGAGTTTCTTATTCTATGCATTTTTTCCCAAAAGTTGATAGTTTTCGAGAAAGAAAAATCTTGCAAAAAACAAAAATCAGAGAATGCACTAAATTTTTTTTCGGAATTTTTCGTAAATAAATTACAATTTTGAAAAAAGTTTTGAAAAAAAATTTCTCAAAACTTAATTTAAAAAATCTGAAAAAATTCCACCATATTTTTCAATGATTTCTAAGAACTTTGTAATGATTCGTTTTAGTACAATTTCCCGGCTAGAGTCAATTGTACTCACCAAAAACATTATCATGAATTAAAACGCTCGATTAGAGTTTACAACATTAATTTACTTTTCAAAAAAATTTAATTTAGGGAACCAATAATTAATTATCGAGGCATTTACTTATCAGAAATCAAGATTCATAAAAGAAACATTATTATTCATTTAAATTTAAGACAAAGAATTTACATTTTTCACAATAAAAAAATTAGAACCGAGAGAAAGAGAAATGGACGCTAGGCGTAAAAGAAACCTGATTTATATTGACGCGATCTTCACAAATTCGTCTTCAGAAGATCTTTTTTGTAGCCATTGAGTTTCCACGTGGATGAGATGGCGCCGAGTCTCTTTCACATGACGTCATTTCCTTTTCATTATTCGCATGATGATCTTGTATGGCTTTTTCGTCGACGAAGGTTGAGTTCGTGATGATGGATGGCAGGACGATTTAGGCACGAACAAAATGCATAATTTGAGAGAGGTTCACCAATTCTCGAATTAGGTTCACTTTTTTGATTGAAATAAATCCTTACCTCCTACTTTGCCGAGGAGCAAAGTGAGCTTCTCATGGCCCCGCACTGGGCTCTCCTCGGTTCGTGCTTTTGAAACGATGAACGCCTTCGTCCGGTTCACTTCTCAACTTGGAGCAAGAGAGCGTCACCCGAGGGATTCCTTGTAGAAAGTGTCTTCCTCAACGAAAGTAGAGTCAAATGAATCTCTCCACATGGCGTGCTCTTCCTCTCCCCTCTTTTCAACCGCGTCCGTATTCCTAAATTCCCTATCGCGGATAACAGCACAGCTTAGAAAATTACTGAGTCGCCTCTATCCACCAATGAAAAGAGAGTACACTTTACGTGTCCTCTTTCTGATACATCGCCAGCGCTTCTGCCCATTCTCTTCCCTGTACAATTACTCGCGTTCTCTTTCTCTTCACATTCAGTCGCGGTCATCATATAAACGCATCGTTACAACTTTTCATCCTCAACAATTTTTTTAAAAAGCTCGTTTCTTTTGAGTTGGAGCGTCCAGAAATTTTTCAACAAAATTTTGGCTGAGGACCGTCATTTTATGGAGATTATATTGATGGTTATTTGAATTTCATCGCGGAATGGTTTTGTGTACGCTTTTTAAAGAATCATCTGCTCAATGTTACTGACAAGGGTAATCCACGGTCGGGGGGTCACGATTTTTAACGGCAATTTTAAACGGAATATAAAATACGAAATAGGTATGCTATAAAATAGAAGACTGGAATTATCGCTTTTGCAGAATAATTGAAGTTATCATGAATTTAATATTATAGAGCCACTTATTTTTTTGACGTATCATACCATATTCTAGTCATATATGTATACGAGTAATTCCGCGATACTTTTAATATTTAGGAAACTGAACATAACCTTAATAAGTTTGGTATTCTGGATGAACAAAAAAATGTATTCATATAAAGCGGATGTAGGAAGATATCGCACAATAGTTTGCAGAACAATTTTTGCGGTCCTATTTAAAAAAGCTCATTCTTTTCCTCCGAAATACAACAAAAATATAGAGCAGTTTCTTCCAAGAACCGTTAGAAATAATATTTCACAAAATAAAATTACATTTGGGGGTAATGAGTAATATGAAAATGTGGGTAATTACGGACTCACAATACATTGAAATTAATACCTTAAAATTCCTAAAATACCTTAAAACAGTGTATTATTTTCGGAAACTAGTATAAATATACATTTATATGTATATACAAAAAATCAAAATAAGTTATTTCTAAAGATTCTTGTAAAAAACTGTCCTATATATTTTGAATAAGGTATTTTGCATCATTCATTCGGAAATTACAATTCTTTGGCAAACAAAGCTATTGTGTAATATCTTCCTACATCCGCTTTATATGAATATATTTTTTTGTTCATCCAGAATAGCCAACTTATTAAGTTTATGTTCAGTTTCCTAAATATTAAAAGTATCGCGGAATTACTCGTATACATATATGACTAGAATATGGCATGATACGTCAAAAAAATAAGTGGCTCTATAATATTTAATTCATGATAACTTCAATTATTCTGCAAAAGCGATAATTTTAGTCTTCTATTTTATAGCATACCTATTTCGTATTTTATATTGCGTCAAATATTTTTACCATTATAAAACTTTGAATACTTCTTTTTTAAATTTTCTCAAAAGGGAAAATGACCGAGCGTACTCCAAAATAGTATAAGAATAGTGTATTATGGTACTTAAGAGAAAATCTTTTCTTGCCGCTGCCGGTTAAACTAGATTAAAGAATTTCAAATTTGCGATTACATTGAAATGGAGGGAAGGGCGCAAAAATCAATTCAATTAATTCATATAAAAATGCTTCGCATTCGACTTTTGAAATGTTTACAGAAATTCGCAGGGGGGTTACGATGCGGATGTCAGGCATTCGAATGTTTCAAGGGGAATGTATCTGATGTTCAAAAGTTGATATATATATATATATATATAATGCAATAAGAACGTAAATTTCAATAATTTACTGTATAAAAACCAACCAAAAATTGCCATTAAAAATCGTGACCCCCTCGACCGTGGGTTCCCCTTGTGACACAAATCGAATTGTATTAAAGATTAAAAAGTAGATGATGTATCGTTTATTGTTAATAGTATTCTATACATTATATAAAACAAAGATTTTATTTATACAATCTCAAGAAATGTCACGTCAAAATAAACAATGGAATTTATTTAAAGTTTTTAATGGTACACCAACAGACAAATTTAATCTGGTTTCAGGGTTGCGGAGAACTGCAAGCTAAACAGCATGGACAGCAAAAATCTGGCGATTTGCTGGTGGCCGACGCTGCTGCCGATCGAATTCAACGACCTGGCGAGGTTCGAAGCCATGAGGCCGTACTTAGAAGACGTCGTGCAAACGATGATCGACCAATATCCCTTTCTTTTCTGCAATAAAGAGGCCATTGTCATGGTTTAGTGAACGCGTGGCTGGGCGAACGCAAACCAAACATAATGCAAAAAAAAAACAGAGTCAAAATGAAACTAGAGGACGAACGAACGAACAAAAAACGAACAAAGAATGACAACAGAAGAAAAAAATTTAGCGAGATAGAACGAAATGGTGAAATGTCGCGAAATAATCTCTTACTTGTATAGCACACGAAAGGCGCAAATGGTGTATAATTTATCTTCCCTCGACGCATTTCTCGACGCGCGATAACTCGTTTCAGCTTAATTGTAATTGTAAAGCCCTTTGTTTCTCGTCGTAGCACGTGTACGATACGATTAGTTTAGCTGGGAGCCTAGCAGGGAGACTTTTGATGGAAACAAAAAAAAAAAAAAGTAAGCAAGCGAAGAAGCAGAAAGTCGATGCTGCAGAGGGGGGACGAAGGTTACGAAAGATGCAAAAGACACGAGAGGGAAGGGAGGAGACAAGACTTATTTCAATGAGATTTTTTGTTTGTGACGCGAAAATGCTTCTGGCATGGAGGCGAGCGGAATCATAATAGTGTGCATGTGTCATGTTGGATGTATACGGTGGCGGTGTATTCATTAGCATGTATTTAGCGCCGTCGTGGTCATCGTTGCCGTTGTCGCCGCCATCGCCAATACGGCGGCACGTTCGTAGACGCTAACGTCGAAACTCAGCGGTAACTTTTAAGCCGTCGGTGTCGCTTTATCAATCGCCAATGAGATACCGTTCCAATTCCATTTCTCACTCGATAAACGCTCAGTCTTTCCTTCGGTCAATTTTGTACCATTATCCGAAACTCCGCTTGGAGCGCTTTTTATAGACTTTTTTACTAACGAATGTGAATGTTGTACTAAGTTTTGTTTCTGGCTTTAGTATTTGCTTTGACTGTTTTTCAACACCGAGTACCACCTTATTATATGCATTAAGGATAACTAGGAAAGAGTTTCTAGATACTTGGTCGAGTTTTGATAACCTTACAAGATTGTCCGTCGAAACGATGCGCAAAAATCATTCCAAAATTCCGCGATTATCGGAGCATTCCGAGAGAGGGAGGGAGGGTCGTTCGTTTGTACTCAACGAGTCGTATTTAAGGAGTATTAATACGGTTAAAAGGGCGGAGAAAATGACTTTTATGTGTTTTTTTTTTTTTTTTTTTTTTTTGTTGGAAATCAGTAATCCGTAAAACCGCGAATGAAACTCGATGTGTGCTTTTTACCTTTGAGGATGAAAGGTCGCGGGGCTTGCAGTGAAATCGACTTTTTCGGTTTCGTTTGTTCGCGCGACGCGCGGATCTCAGTATTAATTTGTTCCCTGCTTCTGCGCGCTACGAAAAATCTGTGCCATTCGTCGTTCGCTACGTCGGGGATTTTCCGAGTTCTCATCGTTATCGTACCAACAGTGGAGATTCTTAATCATCGAACATCGCAGCAATGTACGCTGCGATATTTTTAAACATTAGAGAGGCGTTTAGACGACTTTTATACGGTTTTAGACGTGGTTTTTAGTAACGACTCGAGACGTTTTCGAAACGCTCGAACGAAGTCCTAGACTAGAGGCGTTTTGCAAATTCGCGCGGGACTTGGAAACTCTTTTAGACGATTCGTGCAATCGACATTTTTGTATCTTTTTTATAAGCGGTAAAGAGGAGTCGACCCCTAACATTTCTAACGATAAATAGTGAGATTTTTATATACTAGAGATTTTTTAAACATAGGTATTGTTTTAATTGCGTCTTCTTTTTATATAACGCGATTACGATTCATCCGTTAGGAATTTCCACTGGTTCGGTACGATATTAATTTATTTTTAGGTTGGGATTCGAATGTTCGAAGCTATCGATTACTTTTAGCGGATTTGTACGAATCGACCAGTTCGATATGTAAAGTTTATCGATCACTCGAATCGATCGATTCGACGTTTGTGTTTTTTTAAGTTTTTATTGTCGATCTCGAAAAATATCGCCGAATCGCGAGCGAACTGCTTGATAAATATCAGGTTTCCTTTGGTTGTCGGCGTTCCCTTTAGGAGCGATTTCACTCAGCAAAGTGCGCAATCGCGATACGAAGCGAAACATGGAGGAAGGCGTGTCTGTGTCATAAGTCATAATTATAGTCGCGATTTTCCTAGTGATTTATTAAGGATAATAACGATAATAAGGATAGTGACAGTCGTGAAGCTTTGCAGTCGCGATTCTGCGCGGCAATTTCCAACTCTTTCCCCGGTTTTTGTCGAAAACCGAGATTTTATACATTCGTACGTAATATTATACACACCGTGACGGTGGCGGACTTGCCGGGTTCGCCGGAGAACGACACGAGCCTAATAGCGGGACACCGCATTCGCATAGTTGTTTTAACGTTTTCCTTTTCTCGAATCGCGCGGGATTCAATTCTGCCGAATTCGGTCGTTTTGGCGCCCCCTCCCGGACTTGCGCATCTGCATTCCTCGACTGTCCCCGTCAGAAGACTCGGACACTTTCAATTATATCGCTTTTTATATCCTTTTTGTAAATATTTTGTCATTTTCTTGGGTCTTTCTGCATTGAAAGAAAAAACGTCTTTTAGTATATTTACAAAACACTACATGAACATTTACCGTGGTGATGAACATTAAGATACTTAGGTTATCGACCTAACCTCAAATTTGAAATAGTATAAATAAAATATGAGAAAACTGTTTTTCTTCCTCATGCAGGTTTAATTCCTTTTTATTCCTGCAATATGGTAAATAAAAAAACAACAACCATATATTTATAAGCTACTTCTGCAATTTCAGTTATTTCATGTTGTTTACGTACAAATTACAAACTTGAATACAAAATATAGTTTTCTAGTTTCACAATCCGACCTAGGTAAAGGGCAGAATTTTCAAAATATTTAAATATTTTTAAATGTATTTTTTAGCAGTTTTTAAGACACATTGTCAAATGTTCAACGTAGAAGCTATACAATCAAAATAATTTTGAAGTGGTTAACATCAGAATGAACAAAATAGGCCAGCTTCAAAGGGATCAAATGTTGATAAAGGCGAAAACTAGTTCGATGTCCGAACTTGGATAATACAGAAACATCGAAATAAAAACACTAATGTCTTTTGATACTAGTAAAATATTAAAAACTAATTGCACATCGCATAAGGTAGATCGCAGGGAATCAATACTCATGAAGGAAGACTAACGGCGGTGATTAATACAAAAAGTTTTAATCAGTTATTTTAATTGTATACTATTTTTAATTGAATTTCAAAAATTAATATTTTAGATAGTAGCTACAACTTTTTAAACCCAATTTGAATGATTATTTGTTACTTATGTATGTAAGTAGAATTTTTTAATGCAAGCACAAAATTTTCAGAAAGACCGGTACCCCAAGAAAACTATTATTTAAATTGTTATGAAAACGTGATACTAATTTAATTGCTACTATTTACGGTTGTTTTGTATAGGAGAATTTACAATAGATTCGTTTAGTCAAATTTTATTTATAATTTGAAACGATCAGTTTCAGAATAACCTCTTTTATATTTTGTTCTGGAACATTGAATTTTTGCCATTCCCATTTTACAATGTACAAAGTACGATTGCCATAGAATGTATTTTATTGGTAGATTTTTGGGCGATATTTGTTATAGCGCCGTTTTAGAAATTGCATTAATACGCATAGAAGATTGCCATACGTAAGTTTTAACGTAGAATATTGAACGAAGGCAGCGAGATAAGTTTTAATTTCGTTGAAGGTGGAAGAAAAGAGGAATGGAGATGCTTCGGGACGGAAGGTGAGAACGCTTAAATTACGGCGGATGACTCAGGAGGCGAGAAAGTGAAACTTTAATTTTTGTGTAGCTTGAATGTAACGGAATATTTGAGTTCGACGAACTTGCGTTTTTAGGTGATTTGTACATACAAGTTTTCGAGATTTTTGCGAGGGCATGCAAGTATACGCGGATGGCGAGCGAAGCTTTTAATAGTAATTTAATTAGTTTACATTTAGTTTACTTGACGAATTAATTTAACGTTGTAATTAGTGCGATAAGAGATTCAATCACGGATGTTTTTGTCGATTGTATGCGAAATATATTAAGAGGAAATGAATGTCTTGAAACGATGCGTCTTTTTTACGACTTCTTTTCGGAGGGATATTTATTTTATTTATTCCGAGATTCTATAGGCATAATTGTAGAGTTATCGATGTAATAAAATTTGTGAAAATGGAGACGCTGCCTTTTCCATCGGATTTCGTTGTTTACTTTCAAAGCGTTTCTCGAGCTTTGTTTTCATTAGCATTCGACGAATCGCAAAAGTCATTTTCGTTCGAAATTGGAAACAGAAAGAGAATTAAGTAAATATCTCTCTGATTTTTCAAGAGATGAGTTCAATATTACCTTTCTTTCATTCTATTCGCTTCTTTTCTTTTTAATTTCCATTTATTTTATTGTTCTTTTATTGTTCTTATATTTATTTTTAATAAAATAATGTACACTTTAATTTTTATCATTTAAAGTCGAATTTCAAAATGTTTTTTGTTCAAAATACTATTTCATATTTTTTAATAAATAAATTCAATATTTTAGTTACTTCTCTGTTAATTTTGTTCTTGTATTTTTATTGAAGGTATTTATTTTGTACTCAAGAAAGAATGCCGAATTTTCATCATTGCCTGGAATTCCTGAGACGAAAATTTGTTTCCTAATGACATCAAATAATAGTCACCTTTGCACTCGACGACAGACATTTACTCAGCAACCTGATTTGTAATTAGAACAAGTTGATTTTCAAATTTCATCATTGAAAAAAAAGACTAAAAAAGAGTATATAACATGTTTTTAATGAGAACAATAAATTAAAAATTCGTTATATGGTACAAATTATGAGAATATAAATTAGAATCTAAATAAACTTAAATACCGAATATATTCGAGACATGCGTTAATACATCGTCTTTTCAGTCGATCCATGAAATAGTTTGGTAGCTGATAACTCTTTACTAATTTAAAATACTCTTTGACTAATCAAAATTCACGTAGAACTCGACCACGTAAACCTTGTGGTAATTTGAGTAGCACTGAGACGAAAACGTTATAAATAATATTTCAAAAAAATGGGAAATTTTATTGAATTCGATGGTCCCAAAAGCCTCATAAGCTGTTACTCTACGTAATAATTTCTCACGCAAGTTTGTTCTTGGACTGTTCTGGATTCGCGGAGTACCTACATCAAATCAGAAAATAGACACCGTCGTTTTTTAAAAAAATAATTTTAGTTCATTTGCAACCGACTGCACATGCAGCATATCTTTAATCGTTATGAGCAAAAAGTAATCATTTTGAACACGGAAAAAGGAAGAAATCCAGACCTCATTTAAGAATGTGCTCACAAGACAAGTCAAAGAAATATATGATTGAAGTGAAAAAGCACTTACGTAACTGGTTAAAATAATGGTAATTTTTCAATGGCACACCGTAAATTGCAACATGTCTGATCGTTTCAAAAGCGCGAAATAGAGGTAACATCAAAACGCTAAAATAATAATAGTGGTTTTAACCCTTTGCATCACCATGGTAAATAACGTTTTCTTTGATTTTTCATTATTAAAATTGTAGTTAACGCATTAATGTCAAGTTTTTTTACGATTTTCTGTAAGTTTATTATTAAAATAACATGTATAAATGGCTAAAAAGACATTACTGTTTAGAGTTCAGGAAGTATAAATAAACAAATATGAAAAAATTCCGGTTTTTTTCGAAGAAATTTATTATTGACAATGAAGATGTAATAAACATGGTTGCGTCAAGCGGTTCAAAGATAAGAATGGTTATAATTTCAGAAAATGAAGTACAACAAATCGATTTAGTGGTTAAAAAAGATTTGAAAGCGGCTCCAAACACAAATAAGGTTTAACAAAAGACTATTCCTAAACTATTTGACATATTCAGATTGCATTGCAAAAAGTTTGTACGTGTCATATAATCACTTTTCTTTAGAACCGCACAGCTGGTCTGTTGATAAGAATACTTACAAAAACGGAAAAACAAAAAATTCTAGAGCAGTAGAGGAAAAGTCTAAAACTAAACCTACTAGTAATAAAAAACCTCCTATAATTTTTAAACCTCGACCATTCCGAAAATGCAATAATTAATAAATTTCTATCTAAAAACATAATATTTATTGTATTTTATTCAACGATATAATTCTGAAACCAACATGAATACCAATGCAAAAATGGTCTCATTTCAGTACTTTTTAATTATAAATTTTACATTCAAATTGCTAATAGCATGAAGCAATTTCTCAAATGAAAGCACTTTCATGATGTGCAGCTTAGTTAGTGTTCACATTTTCGAAATTCAATATGGCGGCTTCAAAATAGCCGCTCCAAAATGTCGAACGTCACTTCTACATTTTAAGAGTTAATAAGATCACCAATATAAAAATTCTCAGATGATAATTTTCACTCTTCAGCGTTGCTTAAAAAATGAAGCGTCATTTGTTACCTCTTAATCTATATGACAACATATAAAAATTCCAATAATGTGCTTAACACATAAAACTTTTTTGATTTTATGGCTCAAAATTCAAAGGTTTCGCGGATTTGCCCATATATCATTAAATTATATCACTAATTCAATATGGCCGTAACAGAATTTTTTGTTTCATTTTTTCAACATTTGTCGCTTATTTTCCCTATTTTAATTTTTGCTACTTTTGTCTATTTTTGTCAGATATCTGTTATTCACAAACTTCCACGTTTCAAAATAAGAATAATAAAGAAAATCGAAAACTTTGTTGTACTATACATTACAAATTTACAAATTTTTTTATTTATATATCCAGTATAACCGAGATTACGTTGACGAACAATGTCATCATTTACAAAGGCCGTATCTTTGTTAGAAATAACCTAGGCGATCGAATAAAGGATCATTTCAAGGATATGGGTAGTGCTAAACGAAGCAAATAGTACAAAAGTCCGAGAAACCTTGTTGCATCCTTTTCGTCACCATAAAAATATCCAAAAAACGCGTTAGTACTGAAAATTTATAATTAAAAAAATTGAAAGTCACTGAATAACAACGACGATATACGATATAATATTAAATATAATCATAGTAGAGTCTTACTAACTTGTGACTTCACTCATTCTTAAAATAATAGCATCTAATAGTATCTAGTTGAAAATCAATAATAATAAAAACGTTTGAATAATAGTTTAAAAATAATCAATGTTGATATTGAAATTTAGATTAGGCTACACTCTACTTAGTTACATACTTAGGAATTCAAATAATCACTGTCTAATGAAACGATGAAAATCATCTGCGTATTTCATTTTTGAATTATACAGTCATTGGTAAATGTGATTTGGGAGAACACCGTTCGAAAACCTGATTTGTGTATTTGTATCTCTTCTATTCTATATTTTTTATTTCTCTCAAATAATGACGATATAATTAAGGAACATAACTTAAATTTTAAAACGTTAAAAAACTAATTAATATTCGAATTAAGTTTTTGTGCGAATTATAGGAAAGATATTTTGACGATTAGAAATTATCTATCAGTATATAAAGGCAGGTCTTCAAAAGCTGTATTTGAGTTATAAAATATATTATTGTACGCTACATTCAAAATCCTTTCATATAATTTGAAATTATATTCCATTTATTTTATTTGGTCATAAACAAATGTCAAACTTTCATAAACCCGGATTATAACATTTATAACGGTAAATTTTATGGCGGCATTATATTTATCGGATGTTTCGGTATATTCAATATTATTAGTATTTCTCTCCAACATTTATTAAAATTCATAAAAATTTTTAAAAACTTGAATGCTTAAACAAGAGTATTTTAGTTTCCCGCATTCCGCAATTAACTTAACTTAATTATTTAAATATTCTGAGTATAATATTTCCAATGAAAAAGAATCCTTATATAAATTTAATATAAACTACGTAATCAATCTCATATCTCCGTATACAATTAACTTATTGCATTTGATTCTCTCATCAATTCGTTATCCATTTCTGACTCTTTGTCATTCATATAAATTCGAATATTCTTCTACGATGCTAACAGGAAATAAAATAGAACAAAACGTATACTAATTATTCTGTCATTTTACCATTACACGAAATATAGAATAAACAAATAGAATTCTTTCTTTGCTGTAATTTCATTGTTTGATATTTACAGTTCTAATTGTTTTATATATATTTTCCTTCAGAATCTGGCACTATTATATGTTTTTAAAAATTGCACAAGAACTACGTGGGGTTTTCGCGTCTCATTTCCCTCGGGCGCTGAAAGCGATTCTATCAAAACTTGAACTTACGGTACCAGTTTCGCTTTCAAAGTAATTTGACCTCTCATCAAACTTTATCGTGATGCTTTCTCAAGTTTTGTTAGATACTTTTGCGTGAATCGTGTCGATGATTAAGTCGAATAGGAATTTTTCGCTATTTTAAAAAACACGCGTACTCTACATACTTTCGCTTATGTACATTCTACTGGTTTCGTAAATCTTTGTTTTTGGGTTGCCGTCATAGGAAAGTATTTTATGCCATTCGATGCGTAAAATGCTATTTTACACACTTTTGACAGTTTTCGGTCGCATTTTACACACTCAAGTGTCATAAAATATCGTATGAAACATATGCGTAATTGTTTATTCTGCGAATGTGATTACGACCCGGGCTGCAACCCTTTACATTCGTAGGATTAACTTTCACGCACTAGTTTCATAATATACTATTGTTATTACAGACTACTGTTGGGCGTGAAATAAAATTTTACGGCCTTAAGATGAAATTATTATTTTTATAAATAGGGGAGGGGGCGAAGACAATGGTCGTATGCACAATTGTTGAAAAATATTTCTTGTTCCGGATCTACCTAAACACTGAAACAATATCCGTATCATCGCATTTCCGAAGCAAAAGAGTCCGTGAAGTCGTTTTCTTTTTATAAAGTTTATTATGTAAAATTCTCAAGTTCCTAATCATAAAATTTGAATAGTTCCTAAAAATTTCTTTCCGTTTGGTATTTGATTAATTTATTAATTTAAGAGTGAACGAAATTATTTTTCGAATGAAAGAGTGAGGAACGAATGAGAAGAATTGCAATACAGACGAAAGAAAGTGAAGTAACATAAGTGAAGAATCTGGGCTATCTATATGTACGGGAATATTTCAGTTGAATGAAAAATTGACATATAGTGTTCAGTAGAACTACGTCATTCGTACGGGTAAAATAAGTTATAACGTTAATTTTTAACATTCCGGGAGTAGAACGCAATTTTGCGTCCTGCAGATAAATCTTCTGGCGCAAATTATCGAGCCCTTATTAAAAAATATCATGCAACATGGTCGAAATTGGTAACTGTGCCTTTGTTACAAAATATTCTATATTTTATTGTTGGAGACCTCGAAAAATAAAACGGCATGTAATTTCATGAGTTTCTCAGAAGACCCAAGGGAATATCTGTTCGGTATACTCTTGTAATGGTTGAGGAATGTTATACATCGAGAAGATGAATCAAATGCACATTGCACAATTAATAATAGGTGATTAAAATTTCGTGCATTCCTATTGAATTTGGTCACTTCGGGCATAAAAATTACCCTATAGTTTTTCATCAAATGTCCACGTTTCAGACCATAAGGAGCCCAATTCAGCAATACAAAAATTTGTGTCCGTAATCTTGTACGTACGTACGTACGTCAATACGTCCCGTTTTTTTGTCGCGCGATAACTCACGTACGGATAAGCGTAATGACATAATTTTTTTATTAAAATACGTGTCTTGGCATAACTTAGATCTGATTAGATTTTGGCGCAGATGCATCCGTCCATTACTAAAAAAACATTAGCCCCAATTAAGTTTCTTCGTAGTTTTTTGCATTTATTTTGTAAAAATACAAATTTTATTAAAAAATGTTTCAAACAAAAAAGATAAAGCATGAAATTCTCTACAAAAAAGGTTATATGCATTTTCTTCCTAAGTCATCGATAATGCCATAAGAACTGGTTTAAAATGCGTATGACTATTGTCTGAAAAAGTATTGAATTTGTTCATCTCGGCAAAAAAATTACCCTTCAGTCTTTCATTAAATTTCGATATATTGTATATATAAGATCATAATAATACAGACAGTAATTAGTAAAACATAGTAAACATGTAATATACATCGAATAGTCTAATACAAGTGCATGAAGCAAGTGTTTTGCAACTTTTATTTATTAATACTTCGTCTGGCCTGTTGTCGGGGTCGAAGTTTTGAAAATGTTAATTTTGACTTCGACTCAGGCCATAGGTCACAGTTGTAAATCATTTTCAATTTTCATACATATAAGAAACACTATATTGTTGTAACATATCTATCGAAGCCACTTGGACCTAAATATGATTGGACCCCCAAATATCAATATAATTTTATAATATAATTGAAAGCTGTTAGTAAACAAACGAGTCTTAAGGAATAGCCGACTCTCCACTGGGTCGAAGTTTCTGAGCGAGCGAAGCGAGCGAGGCACCACGCCAACACTAGTTTAATTTTGTATTTAAAAAAAATTTGATAATTTTTGCACAGCAAGGAGCAGAGATAAATTGTATTTTGGAGACTGATTGCATTACTGGAAGATCGAAGCGTAAATCTATTAATGTTGAGAAATGAACGTTACCAAGCCAGCTCCCGATTAGTTAAGGAATAATTAGGAAGATCGTTGAGGGAGACGATATCCGAACGTTTCCGCAGTCACATGTAATCTCCTCGTGTCGATTGTGTCGAATGCTATTGTTATTAGTGACATCGTCGCTAATTCAGCAGGGATTCCCCGTCAGTTCGATCGGAGCAGCAGGTGATTGGCAGTCCTGTTATATCTCCATGTCAAGTACAGGGAGTGAAGCGCAGAACAGTGGAACAGTCAAAGCAGCTATAGCCCCTGCAGATCTTCCGTCCGAGAACTATGATTGGAATGCCACGTGTCGAAATCGGGTCCGTCTTCGGATTTAATTTGACAATACTGGTCTGCAGTCGATGTGCCTTTCTATTTAATTACTTAATGAAATCTTCCTATTTAGGTTTTCTATTTCATCAACAGAATGATTTTCTGATTTATTGAAAATCCGTTCCAAATTAGATTTTCATCAAAAACAAACTTTGTAATTTTATAAAATCATCTATCAGTCTCGCCACAGAAAGTTACTATTAGAAAATTTTTACTTACTATTAATTTCCATTAGTACTTTTCGAATTAACTACGTAAGCGAATAGCAATGAATATTTTACGATTACCAACAATTAGATTGTAAATCTAATAATAAGTAATATAGTTATAAAATATTGGTATTTTTAATGAAAAATATTTGTTATTAAACTTGAGTTACACCTTTGGCAGCTTAAATTCGGAACTTAACTTCAGCTAACTGGCTAAAAATGTATAAAACTTTTAGTAATACTTAAAATAAAAAAATTATTTAAATGGAACAATTGTATTGTGCACAATGTTTTGCTTTCGAAATGAACCTCAAACTATTGTGATGTTGTTGACAACCTGGCGTATATTGTCCATCGTTTCAACGAGTTCCAGTTCGTTTAATATAGGAAAATGATATGTTGTTTTGTGTTATATTTTTACGAGAAAAGTCCCTAGCACAATTGTCCAATTTATATAGAATCGGAATTTTAACAGAGAAATAAAGTTATTGAACCGATTTCGTTTATAACTTACTGTTACTGAATACGTCAAACTTAAATACTAGTATAGTCATCTCAACATTTTCACACGATATCGCCAGTTTTCACCAGAATCAGCCATTTTCGATTGTTGTTATTATTCGTCCATATATTATCACAAAATACCTTTTTACATAAAAAATAATATCGAGGGATTATTAGTCATGATTACCAATCAACATGAGATTAATTATTTTATAATACGTTTCTGAAAATATTATATTAATTTCAATCATAAACTTTCGGAATCATAGACCAAAATGCATTCGTTATTATGTTAATCCGAAAATATAGATTAGACCATAACGGATGAGTTTTTAATATTCTCATGTAGAGATACGGGGCTTAACCTAAATGTTCATATTACTAATTATTTACAGCATCGAGAAATGTTCAGCGTCAAGGGGTGGATTTGGGATGTATAAGACCTTAATTTAATAGAGCAGGTATATACTTTGTATATATTACATAATTTCATAAGACATTTCATGGAAATATTTTAGAATTATACAAGTGATAGTTTATAATATATATGCGAAGACGTTAAATTACAACAGATATATAGTACGGCATATTAAAATTGTACGAACTTATACAAATATTTTACATGACAACGTTCTACAACTTTACTTCCTTTTAAATATATAATATTTTCTTAACGAACGTTTATATACTCTCTAAATTCCTTGGAGTGAAATTTCACTCTTAAAGAATGAGAATTCACTCTAAGTAAGAGTGATAGGAGAGCCACTTTGTACTAGAAGTGATTATTTTACTTCAATTTGAGTGAAATTTGAATAACATTTGGAAATCCTAAAGGTATACATTATAATCTAATAATACAATTATAAGTTTATAAACAAACATAAAATGTTATTATTCTGTGATAAAAAATAATCAATTTCTATATTTTTATAAAATAAGGTATATCAATAAATTTTCAGCATATTTCATTGTAGTACTGAAGGATAGGTGTGAATAAAACTGACTCGGAACGTCTTTTGAAAACGTGATTTCTTTCTTTAATTTTTATTGATATTTTATAAAAACATTAATTTCTTTTCAAAAGGCAAACCATGTTTTAAATTATGTAGCTAATTTTCTACTGGAAAGATTGCATTTCTAATTTGAACCTATGATAATTTCGACAATAAAGTGGTAATCGATGTAATGAACATTGTAATGTTTTTTAAGATCTTCACTTGACCTATCGGTATATTAAATTTATCTAATAAATTACTAATATCAAATTTACTCATAAGCATTTTAAGGTCAGGTCTTCTAAATTAATCTTCTTTTTTTATGAAATTTAAAACTTCATATATACATGTATATTGAGCATATTCCCGAATACTGTTTTCCCGAATGGTCTTTATCCCGAATACCGTTTTCCCGAATGATCTTTTTCAGATTTAATTCTCGAGAAACAAACGAAGTACAATACGAAGTGGTCTAACCTTCTCTCTGAACTTCGTTCGTAATTGTCATTTGCGACTGCATTTCATTTAAATTTTAAATTAAATTCATATATTTTACGGTCAACATGGAGCTTTTATCACGAAGCGAGATTTGGTTTTTGGACGGAACCTTTAAAGTTTCACCAAATATTTTTACGCAGGTATTTGCCGTTCTTGGCTTTGTAAAAAAAAACCCGTCCTGGGAATGCAAACAAGATTTATTTATTTTCGGGAACAGCCATTCCGGAAAACGGCATTCGGGCAAACGGTATTCGGGATTTTTGACATTCGGGAAATTGGATTCGGGAAAATGACCGGGAATCATCTTGAAGTTGAGGTACTTACACTTTTTATAACTCAGTTTACAGCTGTCATTGTAAACATCTCACTCTCTTTGGAGTGTTTTTTTTCACTCTAACATTTGGAGTGATTGATTACTCATTGAGAGTGGTCTTTCACTGTTTAGAGTGAGCACCTTGCTCACTCCAGATTTGGAGTGAAAATTTAACTCCAAAAAAATTAGAGAGTGTATTTTATGTCATATGTTAATTATTAAGCGTAATAATTGAAAATCAATATTAATACTGATTTATATGTGCGGTATGTACCCGCGCGAGTACATCATCTGCTATTTCTGTTTTTTATGTCTCGCCTTGAAAATGAACTCATGAAAACGGACCCTTTCATATGTAATGCATTAACTATAAAGATTGGATGTATTCATCACATTGAAAATATCTATATTTTAATTAACATTATAAATTCGGTATCGTTTTTAATTGGAGCTTGCAATAAACTATTGCATTGGCGTTATTCCGCTAAAGAACGTGTAGGTATACAATCAAATACATTCTTTTATTTTTTTTAAATTGTGTTTAAAACTGTTGTGGAATATTTTGACCAGTTACGTCATAGATAACCTTGGCCTTTACTGAAAATCGTAATTTCTGCATTTTTCCCATTCGTTTACAATTTTTAATTTAAAACAATGTATTTTCATTCAATTCAATAAATGTACAAATTTTACAATGCGAATAAAAGCAATGCGCTGAAAATACTGAAAGTTTATTCAACAAGACTTTAATGCACTCCTGTCAAGGTCATTTGCAAAGTCACGTAAATTTACAATAGCGGAAATAAACAAAAGAATTAAAATTATCATTTTATTTTTTTAATTATTATGCTTTTCCTGTTTAAAAACAATTGAGCACCTTCATCGTAGAACTCGATCGACGATCGAACTGCCGAAACGAGTTGGCCCCTGGCTCTTTTCAGATCGAAATTTTAAAAAGTCGTAATTTTGATTTGGAAAAATACCGAGGTATTCAGAATGACGAGACGCATGTGTTTTTCAAAAGAAATTTTTTGATTCGACGAATAGTTTTCACAATAAAAAATAAATACGACTAAAATCGTTAATCATAAATTTAATTATATTTTACGATATAAATCGTCATATTTCGTTCAATTATGCCTGAAACAGCTTGCAATTTTTTTTACCTACTCCCGATGGTCAAGCGATGACGTCCGTAATATAAAAATTATACAAAGTTGTTATTTTTAAATATTTTTTAATTGTTAATAACGCTAGATTGGTGACCGCAAACTTATCGCTTCGCGGACAAAAAGCATCGAGGGAAGTTTCGAGTTAAGCGAACTGTCAGTGAGACTTTTGTTCCTCTATATTCAAAGAAGTTTTATGGAAAATTTCAACTCGATTGGTTTAAAAATGACCAAAATATACTGTGTTTAACAAAGCGCATGGCGACGCGCCTCGCAATGGCGACTTTCCACGGAATGGTTGATCTGCCTGAACTGCACCGCATGGGTTTGTTTTCGCGCTTTGTTAAACACAGGATATTTTGGTCATTTTTAAACCAATCGAGCTGAAATTTTCCATAAAACTTCTTTGAATATAGAGGAACAAAAGTCCCACTGACAGTTTGCTCAACTCGAAACTTCCCTCGATGCTTTTCGTCCGCGAAGCGATAAGTTTGCGGTCACCAATCTAGCGTTATTAACAATTAAACAATATTTAAAAATAACAACTTTGTATAATTTTTATATTACGGACGTCATCGCTTGACCATCAGGAGTAGGTAAAAAAAATGCAAGCTGTTTCAGGCATAATTGAACGAAATATGACGATTTATATCTTAAAATATAATTAAATTTATGATTAACGATTTTAGTCGTTTTTATTTTTTATTGTGAAAACTATTCGTCGAATCAAAAAATTTCTTTTGAAAAAAACATGCGTCTCGTCATTCTGAATACCTCGGTATTTTTCAAAATCAAAATTTCGATCTGAAAACGGGCAGGGGCCAATTCGTTTCGGCAGTTCGAGCGTCGATCGAGTTCTACGATGAAGGAGCTCAATTTGTATGTTCATAAAATATGTACGTCACCATAAATGTACTATACGTTTTGATAATTATTTTACACAAATAGCAACCATTGTGATTGTTGCGATAAATGTCGAAATTATAAAACAGATTAGTTTATCTACGGATATAGTTTTTAAATTTATTTTCTTTTCCTTTGGTTCTGTCGTTTTTCAGATCTATCTATTCCTATTACAGTTAATTTTACTGAACAACTTGTAGCTGATTTGTTTTCAAATAACTAATGTAGCTGATATTTTTTCATAACCTGGATTATTTTGCTTCTTGAAACAATTGAGTGTATAATTAATTAATCTTAAGATGAGCATCTTTCTAATGCGTTATGGGTGCTATTACATAATTAGTTGTAGATGCTAGGCATCAATTATTTAAAACCTTCTTAACAAAATGCTATTACATACTTAAAATGTTATAATGTGCGTTTTTTTTTAAATCGAATGTAGTCTGAATAATGTAAAAGGGATAAATTATTAAGGAAAGTTACGTTTTGTAATTATTACTTATCATAACTTTAGTTCAAATGTATTTATCAAATCTAAATAAAAGACGCTATACCTGATCAATTTTCGAAAATATTCATATATACAAAAATAGGGTGTTCGGTATAATCATTGGAGGGATCGACGAGATGATCATGCGCGCTAAGGCCCTAAAGATTCCGAATTTAAATGCATTTTTTTTTTTTTACAGACAATATTTGGAATATTCGAGGAATTTTGTCGGGCAAAAGAACGAATTTGGGACCGCATAAGCACCGCAAAGAAAAACACCCTTTCAAATTCATTAACATGAACGAATACAGGGCGGTCAAGGTCCAATGTACGGAAGAATGCCCTATGTTTATTTTCTTTGTTCGTATAAGAGTTATAAAATCACCCCGAAAGTAGGGACATGAACAGCTGATAGATCCGGAATTTCTCTCATAAAATTATTTGCACTGAAAAAACCTCAGAAAATGGTGAGGTCAGATTTTTACAAAATTTTTACAAAAAAAAAACATGTACAAAATAAACAGTCGAACCACCATCTTGAATAATATACATTTACCGTCAATACTGTAATCGCATCCCACAATATGTGCATACAGATGTATATGTATACGTATGTGAAAAAAAATATATCAACACACACACACACCGACGCGCACATACGCATTGTCATGTGAAATAACAAATACGAAGCATATTATTTCTTATCAATATCTGAGTGCAAATAATATTAGGACCGAAATCTCTTCAGCCCTAATCGTTCTTAAAGTACATAGCTTCTTTCGGGAAGGTTTGACATCCTTAGATGAAACTATTAAATGAAAATTTGCACATTCAATATCGACCGCCTTTTTTTGCTTTCATTTTACTGATTGTCAACTCGCATTTTGTACCAGAATTGCATTTAGAAAAAAATCTAGAAAATTAATATTTTCTACAATTCAACACAATCAGTTCTAAAATTTTAAAATTGTTTAAAATAATTAACTGTAGTTTATTAGTATAAGGGAAATAATACAGAACAATACCTTTGGTAAAGTTGGTTGTCAGAATTGACATTTGAGATGAAATGGGATGCAGTCAGTTTTCTTAGTTTTATTTTTGACAGTTAGTATGTTCTAATTGTATTATGCATCGAATAAGAAAACTAAAGTTTGGAATTTCCTTTAAAAGTGTTCTTTGTTTAATTAAACGACTGTTTTCGGACGGAAACTGAACTACATAACGTTTTTGCTTTTGGTTTTGAGGTTTTGAGTAATTCATTAATGTAAGATGTCCTTACATTATTGGTATATGCTAACCAATTGACAGTAGTCGCATCATAGCGTGAGCTTAGTTTCTACATATATAAGGGTAAGTCGGGTAGCGCCGGACGGCGTGGCGAGTCACTGTAATTTCTAACTAAACACATTTCAAAAATAAAGCGCCATTTTAAATGCCCTTCATATAGTGTAGAAATAAATATAATTCAGTTACGTCGAGGGCGGCTAGGTTTCGTTTTCACCAAATAATTTTCGACGCTCCGGTCAAACTTCCTAGAAGGTTATCAAGTACAAAACGTAAGTGTGTGTAGCTTGCTGCGACCCAGTGTTTTAGGAAATTTTATATGTTTAAAGGATGTAGTAATGTTCGTCGTAAATTACTATCAATTTTGAGATTTGTATTTAAAAATGTTGCATGATAGCCAACACCCGGACACACTAACGTCGATCCCCGTATATGTTTTTAAGTTTGTAATTTTGGAATATTATTTTATAACCAATAAGTTGCGTTTTAATTGCATTTAATTATGAAAAAGTATCTTCAAATAAACTCTTTTTTGTCGAAATTTAAGGGGAAAATTAGTGAAACAGGAAAATCGGATGAAAATAAAATGAAAGAAACAGTTTTAAATGTGTGATATAAGGCGTTTATACAGATACAATTATGTAAATCAATGCTTATTTCTTGGTATTACGGGGCTGTTACTCGTATGATACAAAGGATGAAAAGTAAATAAATAAAACTGAATTTTGACAATAGTACATTATACAATAGTAACATTATAAGCGCTACAGGGATAGTTTTGTATAATAAGTTCAATAGTAAGTGATTCTAAATAAGAACTGGTTGATTTATTGCGCTAGACGTTGATATCCCAGTTACATTGTTTTATTTATTCACTTTTAACCTTATGTCTCAAACAAGTAAGCAAACCGTAATATCGAGAAATAAGCATTTATTTACATAATATTATAATATTTTTATGTAAATAATTAAAATGGTCAAAAAATGGACAAATATTAATTGTTTATATAGATACATCAGATGTTCGTTAGAATCGTGATGGTTGTAAGACCAAAAAACGATCGGGCCATCATTGTTTGATAGGTCCGAGGCTTCCCGCCGTTTCTACTGACGCCAAAAATATATGACCTAATTATTTTCTGTTCATATAAAAATATATGACCTGTTAAATGTGATATGCTTAGCACTATTTAATTAATATGCTTAAAGACTGTGTCAACTTTATTTTAAGTACAAAATAATCAGTTTCATTAATTTGTTTTAATTTTTTTATTTGCAATTCATTCAAATATCCGGGGCTTCCCCATCTTCCTGTACTCGCTAATAAGTATAGTTAATTAAAAAAAAATGCAGCTTTTAAAACTTGAAAAAGAATTTACATTATCTTGTGCAAACATTTCTTTCTAAATATCATTTCCTTCTTCATTTTCTTCATAATAAATGATTAATATGTAATCTGCGCGTTGTTTTCGAAATTATTGAATGAAGTAAGTAATAACGAGTTCAATTTTAAAAGTTTACAGCATTTTCTATTGCCATAAAGTTATTTTTTCTTATTTGGTAAGCAGAATAAATGGCCTGTATATTTTTTTCGTCGAAAAATGATCATTTTTATGCAGCTTAAAGAACAACTAATAAACAAGTTGAGAAAGCGTATATACACAAAAAAATTAACAATTTTTTCAAATAACTGGTAATTTAATAGTAGTTTTCGATACAAGGGCGTATGCGTAAAGAACTTTACACACACACACACACGAGTGCCGAAATATTGTTTACGTACGGCTTTTTCGTGCGTAAAGTATAATCGAGTGCATAAAGTTTACTTTACGCACACGTTTACTTAACGCACCGAAAAGACGTACATAAACATATTTTTCTGTCTGAAATTTTCTGGCGAATCCAAAAATATTTTCAGGTTAAGTACGTAAACAGTTAAGTTTGGTCGACGCGGAAAATACGTATAAATTTTAGCCACTTGCTAATCGTCAACCAGGATACGGAGAATACGCATGTATTCAGCATATGTTTCTGGTCATTTCGACCACATATATAATTTAGTCGATTTACCTATACCCATATGTTACAATCAACTTTATTATACATGAGTTAGCCTAAATTACGACATTTTTATCTCACTTTTAAGAATATTGTTTTGTTGAAATAGACAAACAAGTTATATATGAACAGAAAATATGATTACCCATAACACACCGCCAGAAAAGTATGTTTGTAACATCCGAAGAATTTCTTTCTTCGTATATTTATTTTATGTTGTAGTGTGGGTAAATTGGTAATTTACATATTTTTGTCATTTTTCTTTCACATTTTACTTGCATCTACAACATAAAATAATGCTCGATATCCGTGCAAAAGTGAATTCATAATTCCACCCTCGCGCTCGGCTTGGCGAGTAACTTTCCTAAACTTTTGCGCCCTTGAATCGAAAACTACTATAGAGATATGCCCAAATATGTGTATGCTTAGATATATGAACATAAATATAAGATGAAATAGGTATCACTAGCATCATTAATAAAAAATTGTAATATTATATATAATATGACAGCTCATTTCTTCAAGGAGCGTTAAATGTGTACATCGGCGACTAACGTGTGCAGGTGGAATTAGTATAGTATTTAAAATTGGACACTATATATATATATATATATATATGTATATAAGGAATATATAGATACTTGTAATTATTACAATCAATACTTATGAGAAATAATTTGACTAAGTAGCTAGTCATATACGGATATTTCAGTAATTTATGCTGGAGTTCATAGAAGCGGATCAAAGATCACAGATCATGGATTGTGTTTATGACTGGTTAAAGCTAAAAATTTTAATTCTCTGATTGGCTATTGTTTGATCCGTGATCCTTGATCAACGTCTACGAATTCCACCCGTAAATGAATTTTTTGATACACGTGTCCGTAAAGTGGGACTCCTTATAGTCCGTAAAGTGTGATTTTACGGACTGATCTCTGCACTTTACGGACTAAAAACAGTCGGCAAAGTGCTTACTTTTGCGAACAGTGTATCAAAAAATAGTGTTAGCTCGTCGGCCATAAAATTGAACTTAACGGCCTAGGACCGAAAAGTACTATTATAAGTCGGTATAGTTTGCAATGGTAAACATTCTATTTTAAGAACTAGCACCTGTTAGACTATCGATATGTCCTCACTCAATGTCCAAAATCTACGTGATTTAACTCCTCGCTGATAAATACGTAATATTGGCATTTCGTTTGGATCAAGCGATCAGTGGAATTCCTCGAGATAGCGTTAGACCTAATCGATACTCTATTTCTGAACGACTTTCACAAATGAAGACTCGATGACCCCGAGAGAAAGCTGAGGATGCTGCTGTTACCTAGTGTCAAAGTGGTGATAAATGACGAGAGCCAGTCGGAGGGTGGGTTGGAAGGGGAACAAGTGGGTGAAGAGCCAAGTGCACGAATGGGATCGTTATACCTTCCCACAGCTGGACAAGCAATTTCACACATGGATGGATGTTGCTCCCTTTACGCGTCTTGCCATGGCCGCTAGCAGCATAGACCGATAACTATTGAGAGACCGTGCTCGATACGTTAATACGATCCTCTTACGAAAATTTACTGTATCACCCAACCACCGCTAACCATCAACGGAGCTCGTCGATTTCATTCCAACGGGGATTTCGCATTTATCAGAAAGCAACTGATTTCCAGAAATCCTAGTGCATACGAGAACTCATTTCTGACTATTCCAGGCGATCATTTCCAGTTTCAAGAGAGATTGAACATGAGAGATATTGTACTTTAGATAATTACGCATTCATAATTAATGGACTGCGACGATTCGATTGACAGAACTGAATTTACCAGATTTAGTTTTAGAGGGCGTAAGACTAATGGGTTCGTTGATTAAAAATCAAAGCAAAATAACTGCATGAAAAAAGTTTGACGCTACTTTCGTAATTTTACAGGGTGTGTAATATTGATTAAATTTCAACACATGGTTAGGATTATCCATTGTCGATTACTTGCCTCGTTTCCAACTTGATCAAAAAAAGAACAGACATAAAATAAAAATATTCACAACCTACACGGTTTCTCATTATTCACCCAGTGTCTTTTTGACAAATAATCAAAATAATTTATTATGACATAAATTTGTTGTAATACAAATTTGTATAGATTTTGACAGGTATATGAATTTAATAAAAACGGTACCATATATTTTTTGTTTACTATACTGAAGGAATAATGGAGGTTTTCATCCTTTGTCGGGATTCTAACTCCAACATTGCACCCTTGTTACGTAATAAATCTTACGAACACTGTGGTACTCTGTCACCGAAATTTCGTCAGCCCCTCGGTGAACAATATATTCTTCTTTTTCAAGTTTATACGTTTTCCTTTCGGAAAAACATTTTCATTGACTTTAAACTGTGCTACTTGAAAATTATTCTGGTAGAAAACACAATTAGTTTATCTTGGCACATCGAGAACAATAAATAGCATTGAATAATACATGGGCGCCAATAACTACAAGTAGAATCTAATACCAATACAGAATTATATGAAACTACTAAAAGTGGCACTAGATACATTTGAAGTGGCAAAATGTGCACCGCCAATGTCAAGTATTACTGAATAGCATTATAAAGTGTATTTAATAGTCCACAAAATAACATATTGATGTTAGTTTCGTTCGACTTAAATATGCCCCATATCAGCTTTCTCAATGCACAGTCCACAAACTTGCGAATAAATTATTTCTTAAATTATATCCAGAAATTAGGTAGTCAGTGTCTAATTAATTAATATTTTAAACCTGTAAACTAACGTATCCTAATAAATATGCTCAGTTCAACCTTTCGAGAAATATTTCAATATAACGAACATAATGATGAATAATTAAGTGTAAAAGGACTGGGGATTACACAATTTAATATTGACCTGTTTTTTTTTAAAATATTTTTAAGGAACTCCGAAAAACACATCGGTTACATTACTGAATTTAATTGTTAGTTCGACTTTTATGGTGAAATGCACAAGTATTAAAATATAATATATTCGAGAAACCTTTCAATAAATAGGCTTATTTCCATACATTTTATCGAAGCATTCAGATTGGGTATTAGTGGAAAAGGAGTTATCAATTTGATTGGTTAACTTGAAATCCGATTACGAGCTCAGCTATGACAAAGCAAAATTCACATATTATCTATAGCGAAGGAAATATACAACGAAGTGTACATTGACTTATATTTCATAATTATTTGTTATGATTCGAAGAAACAAAATGAAATTTTAAAGCATTTGTATGTAATATCTGATATTAGTATGTAGTATATAGATTGTATATTTAGGTCAGCCATATTGGGGCCGTCATTTTGAATTTTGTGTGTACGACATCGGATTCGTAATCAGTGACCTAGAAATCTATTATATATCAAGATTCGTTTGTTGTATCTTTGACCTTATATAGAGTTTTGCCATTTTATAAAAAATTGTGTTCTTTGTGGATGTTCAAGAACATTTTGTGATAAAGATTTGTCATTACTTTTCCTATCTTTTAGATTTTATAATCTTGAATTTTGTAAAGATGTTTTGACACAACATTTTCAAAATGTCACGTTGTGCGACGGGTCCATCCAACATTCGCCCATAATCTTACTTAAAGTTGTTGACTATAAAACAATAGATTATACAGAAATCAATATTACATTACGACAGCAAAACTAACTTATGTCTGGTCAAGATACTGGGAAAATTTCACATAGAATTAGCATAAACGGAGGAAATTAATGTTCAGGAATAAGTCGATATTTTTTGTTAATAAATTATGGAATTAAAAATATTGTAATCATATTTTAATAATTGGACAGATATATTTTATCCCCGCATGCCAGCTTTACAAAAAAAAGACTACAGATTTTTTCGGATCTGAAAAAAAAACATTTTTTTAAATATTGACGAATGTCTATGGACATCCCCGGACAACAGATCTGTGATAACTTTAGTACGAATGGCTTAATGAAAGTCGATGGCACCCTTACTATATAGAATAGTTATTTACAAATGAAAGTCTATTCCTGAAGTTATAAAGAGATGAAAAAAATACGTTTTGGATAACACTTGCTCAATAGTTGACGTAACTATACACTTATTGATCGATGCATATAGTCGACAATTATTTGAAATTTGGGACATTTTTTGTACAGTATTCAAGTTTTTGGATGTATCCTACATCGTGACACATTACTTTTCAGTGATCTTGGTAGATGACATTCAACTTTATTCGAACTATATGCTGGTCCTCTGGACGAATATTGACCAAATGCAGTTCATCTGATGGAATGCTCGCGAACCAGCTAAACTTTATTCCCTACAATTCAATGAGATTTTCTGTTTGTTTTATTACGGTTAGCAGCCGTTTAAATACCGTGTTAGCTCAAATTACACAACGGATAATAATATATATATATTTCAGTAGATTCGATAGTCTTTAACTATTTTTTAAAAATACGTTTATGTACGTCTTTTCGGTGCGTAAAGTAAACTTTACGCACTCGATTATACTTTACGCACGAAAAAGCCGTACGTAAACAATATTTCGGCACACGTGTGTGTGTGTAAAGTTCTTTACGCATACGCCCTTGTATCGAAAACTACTATTTTTGTAATGCATGTAATATAAATAAAAAAACTATCTATTTTCCGAAAAACTAGAGTTTGTCAATTTTTTTTTATTTAATAACATTCAATTACAACTAGAATGTTCTGCTTAAAAATATTTAAAAATATTTAATATTTCACTGGGTTTAATCAATAAATGTTTACAGAAAAGTGTTCTGTATAGCTTTTCTGCATAAAATTCTAAATTTAGTCATATATATTTTAGTAGTGTATATTTTTCTCTAACTTCTCAAAATACCCTCAAATTAGAAAAAAAATATGTTATATTCAAAATAATAATTAGAAAACAAATAAGGAGAAACACATAGCCGTTATATTTTAAATATACAGTTTTTTGTTCACATAGTGGGACTTCATCAAGACTGGAAATGGCAAATTCAGTTGAATCTTTCTCTTTAATAATTCCTGCGATCGTTTTAATTAATTAAAAGCTTTATGATATATATATATATTTCGTTTGTACTGTACGCTATTTTGGAAGCTAAAACAATGTATATATATTGTATGTATTTTGTTACAGCAAATATGGATGAGACAAAACTTTGAAAGTTAAAATAATAATTAAAATATTAAACTACAAAATTGTTTTAGTTTACAAACTAGCGTGTAGTACAAACGAAACAATGTTCCATTAAGGGTACTTGAAATTCACACAGTCATTTTTGATTATGAATTCACAATGAGATGAAAGCTTCGAATCAACGAAGAAACAAACATACCAGATTAAAATCAGAGATTTCTATAAACTACAGTATTAAAGCTATTCTCAACAATTAATTAAGATACACAGAAAACAATTCAACGGTACTTCTATATTAAATGAAATTGCGAATCAAATATAAATTCGGGGAATGCAGATTTTTAGCGGGCAAAAATTATTCTTATATATGTATAGTATGTGGGTGTACGAGGCAGGACCATGCCGCAAAGCCTCGCTGATAATTCTAGCGGGTATGGTCCGAAATGAAACACCACAAAAAAGAGACAATATGTATATTTTTAATATACATATTGTCTCTTTCTTTCCGTTCGATGATAAACAAATTTTTCAATTTATATAATTATGTACTTTTTTCAGTTTTTAAGGTAATGGTTACTCCGCGAGCACAAATCGTTGCAGGAATGAAGGCCAAATAACATCTATTTTAATTTAGTTCTATTTTCGGACTTGGTTCAATTTTTTCCGCTATCCCAAGTATCTTCTATATTTAAAAAATTACTTTAATTAGTTTGCTACTAGCTTGTGGTTCTTCGCCCTCCGGCCGTGCCCTATAAAGCAAAAAAGATCTAAATTTTACATTTTTGGGCGGAGCAAATTGGGAGCATTTCTGTGGATACTCTCTCGTCGAAAAAAATCTATTTCTTATTGTAAGAAAAATCACGTGTGATTTACTTTGCATTGTAATTGTATATGGATAGTGTAAACGAGTGGTGGAAGGGCTTTGAAATGAGACATACGATTTGATCGGCCACAAGAAACTATTCAACATTTATTGCGATCAATCGGTGACGATCCGATCTCGACGCGTCTCCTAAACCTTCGACGTTCCGAAACGTCCTGAAAAAACCCGATCGTCAATTTTTTACATCTTAATTCGACTTTACCATTTCTCGAACATTTAAAAATCTACAACGTCATATAATGCATCGATATTTTAACATTCGAATAACAAATAATTATATCGAGATCGTCACCATTTTGAAGGGCCTTTTATATAATTTACCTAACAGGCCTCGTTCATTGTGAGAGGTACCCCCATTCGGGTGTGCAATGGCGTAGGGAAAACCACCTCTGTGGGAAAAAACCTACGCCGGGTACCGCAGTCGATAAAACATCGATTCCGTCCGTAACAGATAGATTTAACTGGGCGCATGACACATGCAAATCAAGGGCACCTGATGTTTACATTGCGCTGCTGTTGCTTTTCCCCATTGGCTCCGGTTTTTGGGAACATTTTTACCGTGCTATTGACACAAAAAACTAATAATTAGTTTCTCGGTAACACTCGCTCAATGCGGTTTGCTCTAACTCGGTTTGTGAATTTGATGTTTTAGTGAGGCTCCACGATACTATACAGGGTGATTCTCCATTGAATGACTTCCGGTTAACAGTAGATTCTGTGATAAATTCTAAGAATATTTTTCCTTTGAAAAAAATTTGTGCGATGTATAGTTTTCAAATTATTTAGCATTAAAGTCAGCCAATAGGAACAGGAGTTACTTGATTGTCACGACGATTGCATTGTCAGCGAACATCGAAATCGTCGCGACAATCAAGCAACTCCTGTTCCTATTGGCTGACTTTAATGCTAAATAATTTGAAAACTATACATCGCACAAATTTTTTTCAAAGGAAAAATGTTCTTAGAATTTATCACAGAATCTATTGTTAACCGGAAGTCATTCAATGGAGAATCACCCTGTATATCTGTAGGGTAGTGTAAGATTAGGTCCGATCACATAGCTCTTATACTGACGAGTCCGCGACTGGTTCCAGAACAAAGCACTAAATATTATATATCAAATATAATCAGTAGGGCTTTAATTTTGTGGCACAATAATCCTGTTTCGTCAATCACACCGCCCTATTATAAAAAAGGCGAAATGCCTTAATTCTCAAAAGATTTTTTCATTGTCTTTATGTACTTTTTCTACCACATATATTTAGGGGTTTAAAAGCTATTTGACTTGCGGGATGAGTTTTAGGACGAAAACTAGTAAATTTTCTTTTACAACCGATGTTTGGGTGACACGAATGTTTCATTATTATTCTTGTGTTGTGTATACTTTCATGAATTTATCTTAGCAGTCTTCGATTCAGAATATAATCTAATAATATATAACTGCAAGTAAATCTAAAATGCATTTCGGTCCTAACATAAAATTGCTAAAATAAGGGATACCATACCCTGGAGTCTAAACGAAATACAACTGTACCGTTTATAATAATAAAGGCTGGTTTAGAGGGGAATAAAGTATTCATATCAACGAGATAAACCGACGTAACAGGAAAAATGTAAATAAAAATGTAAAAAAATAAAAATTTTACCGGAACGTAATTACAAAACATAGCGAGTGAATTAACATTGCTTCTGCATTTTCCAACCTTGCGATATTATACTTTTTTTAAAAGAAGTCATGAAAGTATTACGAATGACAATTTTATAATTGAGTGCATTTGTTGCAACATACAATTAAATTTAGAACAAATCCGATTAATAATGAAAATGTTTAGAAAATTGTACAAAATGGGATTGGTGTAAAATTTGATAGGTCATTTATATTATCGTAGATTGAAATCCATTGACTGTTATTTCGAAATTTAATACAATGACAGATATATACGGGAAGCCGATGATTCAAACCCACTTTGAAACCGCGATTGACGTGCGACAAAAACGAAACCTAGTTTTGCAAAGTTATCTTTGACTGACGTCATCATAAAGACTATAGGAATAAACCACTAGTAATATATAATGCATTAACTTCTTCATTATATATTTTTATTCAAAAGTAAGATATAGGTTGCGAAATTGTTTGTGCTTATACAAATTTTGGATGATATAAAAATAATCTGGTTCTGTCAATCGTCAATAGAAATGATCTTCAACGGATTTGTTTTTAATTCTTTTCCATTTACCGCTATTAATAAACTTATATTTCTTATATTAATTCGTTTCCTTCTTCATTTTTCTATTTCTGTGGAGATGGTTTTCTATCACATTTTCTCGCTTTACTTTTTGCAGCGCCCTCCTTTTTCGCTGGTCGGAGTCGAGAGTCCACGATGCCGCCACGTCGCTATGCGAATGAGTGGCCACTCGTATTTTGAGGTTGTAGACCCTGTGTTCATTAGTGGCTTGAGTTTTTGCACAGTGATGCAAGTTGTTGGCTATTGTAATAATGAGAGAGAAGAATGTGAACCAAAGGGAAATGGGCAGAACTTGAGCGAGAGCTGGAAGAAAATAGATGTTTATGTGACAGTTTTCTTTTATTGCGCTATATCAGTTAATTATTTATTTATCTATTTTAGGGAACCAAAAACAGGACTTTTCTATATCTTTTAGGAACAATAACATTTAATTTAAACAATTAAGTCAATTATTCCGCATGGAAAGAAACAATGGAAGTTGGTCAGTTTACAAGAGCTAAAATTCAATTTTAATAATAAAGGTAATAGTCACTATCGTCTACGTTTCGTAGTTTAAAATATAAATTATATACCGTGGTGCGCATTTCCCAAGCACTTTGCCATAGTAATTATGGAGAATTGCGTGCTTTAATACTAAACTTATGGTCCCTTCTATTTTCTTCTATTTTCCTTCGATCATTACTGATGAATACAATGATCGTCAATGGTGAAAGAATAGTATTTTCTAAATCCAATAGTAACTAGCTGGTTTGGAATTAAGAACTAAAAATAGAGAATTCGGAATTGAGAATTAGTATTCTGGGGACAGTTATTCTTTTTTAGATATTTTTAGATGGTTATACACATTTTTATCGTATGTATGGATATATATATATGATATCATAGATACGTCATGCGAAATTCGCTCGCATCGGGTGAATGGACTTAATGGAAAAAATGTCGCGGGAAAAAATGACAGTAGTTGTAGAACTGCACTATGCGTCTATTTCTAGGACAGGGGCCAACGTCGTTGAACGTGACGGAGGGCTCAGCCCCCTGACCCCCCCCCCCCCCGGGAAAGCTATCCTAACCCAACCTTGGGGGGAGGGAGGTTGTCGAGCACCCCCGATCTATCAAAAATTCTTATTGTTATGAAACTAAAAAGGTGAAAAATATATTGGTGGGCAGTACAGCAGCAGAACCGAATTGACGGGTTACGAGCGAGAAGGGGATACACTCAGTTTATTTCGGGGAAATTTGTTCCGGGAAAATTTATACCGGGGAAATTTATTCTGAGGAAATTTATTCCTTGGAAATGTTTTCCCGGGGAATTCTGACGGGGTAATACAATCCGGTCACCTAATGAACGTCCAACAATGTTGATTATCTAACTAATTAATACAAAAAGCTCAAAATTATTCAAGATATTTCTTAGGCACTATGTAAAACACCAGATATTTAACCTTTAATCCCGACGCATGGGTCGTTTCCCATACAGCACAGAAGTTGCAAATATATAACGGTTATGTTGCAGGAATGTAAAAATGTCCGACTTCATAACCGTTATATATCAGTAACGTATTTGGTATGTAACAAATCATTTTGTGCTGTCTGGGTTTCGACCCAGAGAAAATACAAATTTTACTTCGTAAATTGCACAACTGTAAGCATTTTCAAACGGCAGGACATGTTGGACCCAGGTACTGGCAGGAGATGGCTTTAAAACATCCGTCGGAAATAAGGGTTAAAAAATGGTTATTTTTAGTTTTTCGTTTTTAAAACTTATATTTTTGCCTTCTTATAGGGTGGAAAACGCTTGCTAGCATATATGGTCTTTTATCTTTAAAAGTAGTTGTTAAATAAGTTCATGTCATATAATTGTTATTCAGTGTTATTAATCATTTGAAAAATATAATTTCGTAATAAATTATTCCAAATTTTTCAATTCGAGCTTTTTTACTTTTCGTCTAAAATAAAAAAAATCGTAATTTGTTCATATAAGTTGAATTTGTTTTAAATAAAAACATATAATTTAGTTTACAAATATAAGTCAATTTAAAAAAGTAATTGTAATAGTAAAAGTAAAATTGGATTAATATCAAATTGAAACAAATATTAGAATAAAAAATTTTGTTATGTAACTTCAATATAAATACAGATTCACATATATTTTACTTTGTATTTCGGTTATGATACATTACAAATCAAATTTTAAATTTAATTTAATAATATCGTCTACGTTTCTTAAAAGTATAATTACACATTATACATTATAAATGTACTAGAAGCGTTTCCTTTTAACGCTCAGCTGCATGAACTTTTCATTCATACGGGTTATCATTTGGATAAGAATTCTTATTATACAATATTCATAATTACTAAAAACACTATTGGGCAATTTAAATCGGTTTCATTAAAAAAAAACGCTTTTCTTTGATTTGGGTAAAATGTTAAAAAAATGTTTATATATGAGTACATACTAAAAATGCAACTCAAATAGTAGACATTCCAACTCTTATTCTGCGGTACATTTTAAATTAGTGCGTACGCCTGTAAGTAGAAACAGAAGCGTGCAATAACTTCATTAACTCCCTACAATTTGAAGTTTAAGAGAATTAATAGTATTACATGTAAATTAATAGTTTTTCCTGCAAATCCCTTTTTTGACATGGTTCACTTTGTCGGGTCCTAAACCTTATCGGCTACACGAGTCGGAGTTTAAAGTGTTTTAAAGTTTTTTTTTTCACTGACTCACTTGATAATCCTTTAAGTAATTTACGGAGAGAACTGCAATTGTATCAAAACATGTGTATAGACCATCCCTTCTGCTGTTAAAACCTAATAGACATTTATTTTTCATTAAATATAAATATTAAATATATGTACACAAATATTTTTATTTACTTGTTTTAGATTTGTTTTTGATCATTCATGGTATACTTATTTTTTAGGGGTTCTCCCTTTTTGATGTGCATCCTTTTCATATTAAAACTGTAATAAATAGTTTTATCTTCGGTTAGATACCCACATAAGGTATTGATTTTATTAATTCCGAACGTAGTAGAAATCGTAATCAACCGTGGCATTGCTTGATCGGAGCTAAAACATTGAATCATCATGTTTTGTCTAGACACATACCTCGTTTTATGCAATGCGCATGCATATATAGACAAAACCTGATGATTCAGTACTAGTTTCTGCCAAGCACTACTCTGATTGATTTCATTTTCTCATAGACCTGCTACCAATTTTTTCGAAAATTGGGTAGAAAGTTGCTAAACATTTATATAATAAGTCGCTTTCAGACTCTCAAATAGTAGAAAAAAGTACGAAATACTAATTAATAAGAATTAATTAATTCTTATTAATAAATTAGAATATTAAAAGTTTTGGATGATTTGTTGATTGCAGGTTTGAACTTTCATTTTATTATACGCGTTCATCTTGGTCGGCCTTTTTAATTATAAAGGGAAAACTTTAAGAATATTACCTAATCGTTCTTTTGTGCGCGCTACTTTTGTTTTCGGGGCATTTTCTAGAATATTTCATGTTATTGTACAGGTTGTTTAGTATTTATTATTTTTCACGAACGTAAAACGTGAACATTCCCTTTAAAATATCATTAATTATTTTTCATTATCTTCACAAATTTTTAATTGTTTCCAAAATTAACAGAAAAGTTTTTTCAGAAAATCTCGGTTACTTGTCATTTATTTTTATTCGATCGTCCCTCACAAAGAAATTTTTTACGCCTTTAATTAATTATTCCATTTTTGTTTGCTTATCATATAATATATAAATGACAAATGTCACGTTTGACGGATGAATGGCTATTGCGTATGTAATGTCAGGTTGGTAATGGATAATAAAATCAATGTGCTGTTACGTATTTTGATTCCATTTTTAAAGTTTTTTCAATGTGGTATAAAATTGCACAAATTGAACAGAAGAAGAATGGTTTAGTGACGGATTGAAAACCTACGATATGCCAAATTTATAAAAATTTGCGGCGAAGTCGTAAGGTCAGAAAAATAAACGAGGGTCAGGAAAAGATTCAAGCAATTCCGAAACAATTGAACGAAGCATCCTGTTGAATTTATTTCTCATAACAAAAATATTAGCATCGTATAAAATTAATGGAAATGAGTTCTCTTGTGAGGCTTGAATACTTGGCACAATATATGGGTAGAAATTGTAATCATTTGTATTATGATATTTTATTAAAAAACAAGACAATACAAAATTGTCTATTGCCGTAGTGCTAATAAATATATATACATGAAATAAACCTTACAACTACTCTAAACTCGGATATAAACATAATGCAATTATTTCATGTAATAATTGTAAAGGAAAGTGTTTTCCACGCAATAATAAACTTAAATTTCATGATGTGATATTGGAATATCTACACACTGTAAAATCGAATGTTTTAACCCTTTCTGTCACGAATTTTTCCCGCGAAAGGTATTTTCTGTAATTTGGTATACACGGGTTTTGGAGGATGCTGATTACAAATCTGGCGTTAGATTTTCAAAATGGCGGATCGAATATGGCCCACCAAAATGTTGAAAACAGGTAATTTTGTCTGATATTCGAATATAGGGGTTATTCGGGCCACTGTTTACGAATAATGTCTGAGATTTTCAAAATTAAAAATGGCAGATCCAATATGACCAGAATTTTGGAAAACTGTCATTTTTGTTTGTAAATTGTTTTCATGTATATATTCCACAAGCTGATAAATTATCATTTTTCAAGGATATGGATAAATCGATACGTGTAAAATAAATTATCTGGCTTTAACTGAGAGCTGATGTCAATGAAATGTGCAAATATAAAACAACAACAAAATGTTAAATTAAATTATAATTATGATTTAAATTATAATCCACATACAAGCATTTTCATTATTTGTGATCAAATACTCCAAAATCTTCAAAGATCAAATTTCTGATGAAATATATTTTATTTTAATTGTTATACACCACACCAGCTCGGCCATTCTAATTTTCGATAACTTAACGTCCGATACGTCATCAACTACTTCAAACCCCCTATATACCAAATATGAGACAACATTACCCTTTTTCAATTATTTGAAATTTTATTGGACCGCCATTTTGAATTTGGAAAATTTGGCACTAGATTCGTAAACAGCAACCTCGAAAACCCCTAAAAAACAAAATATCAGACAAAATTACAATTTTTCAAATTCTTGATCGGACACATTGAATCCGCAGTTTTAAATTTTGAAAATCTTACACCGGATTCATGATCAGTAGCCTTGAAAACCCCTATATACCAAATTTCGCAAAATAAAACCTATTACTTCATCCTAGCACGAATTTCTTCTGAAAGAGTGACCCCAAAAAGACACTAAAAAGGGTCCCTGTTTTAGCAATCGAAATTCGAATTAATTATACTGCCAAAAGTTAAGTTATGGTGAGATAAAAACGGAACAAAAATTGCAATTTGAGATGACACTTCTCGAGTAAATAGGGGTCAAATATGTTAAATTGTAGCGTTTTATAGTATCACCTGTATCGAGTATTCTGAATGACAATCCGTCTCGGGAATACCATATTTTTAAAATAAATTGTGAAATTTTCTGGGTGTGCGTGCATGTGTGTTTATGTGTGACTGCGTGAACAAGTGTGTCCGGGTAATCGTGTATGGATGTGTAATATGGATGTGATAGAAACTCATAGTAAATCGACGGTTGGAACCTCATGCCGTATTTACACTTACTTAAGATTCTTTCTATTCATTGTGTGCGAGTGTGAGAGTGTGTGTAGAGGTCTTTGGTCTTTAATTTCACAATTTATTTTAAAAATATGGTATTCTCGAGACGGCTTGTCATTCAGAATACTCAGTGCAGGTGATACTAGAAAACGCTGTAATTTAACATTTTTAATCCCTTATTTACTCTACAAGGGAAGTATCGTCTCAACTTAAATTTTTTTTTTTGTGTTTATCTCACCATAACTTAACTTTTGGCACTACAATTAATCCGAATTTCGATTGCTAAAAAACGGGCATATTTTGAAGTCACTCTTGATGCTTTTTTTTTAAGTAATTTGTTTATATCAATACTTACTTTAAATAATTGTGCAATATTATTATTTGTTAATATTTATTGGCGTCTTAGGAAGGCTAGGAACAAAAATCATCAACGAAATCGATAGGGAATTGCTCATAAAAGTTGAAAAGTTGATAGCATGTAGGTGGGACACTGGTGTTAAATGACACTAAGGCACTTAGAAGTGCCATCTTTTAAAATATGTCTTGATTTAGGCGTCTTAAAAACGAACAGCCTTAAAATTAAAGATATTTTCTGTCGAATGAAATAAAACACATTTAATTTATAACTTTTGGTCGTTCCTGTGTTTTTTTTCGTGTGTTTTACAAGGAGATCGAGTTGTCCGAAAATAACACATTAAGCATGCCTTTTGATCAACTGTTGCTTACTGATTTGAGGATAATGACAATAAGGAAAGCCATCAAGAAATGTCTACCCTAACTTGATGTTAGAAGCGAAATTTCATCATAATTTGCTTTACCTATACATTTATATAGAAATTATGTACAATTCGGTAAGCGACGACATGGTTGTGAGCTTAGGCTAAGGCGTCAGGCTTCAAACTGCACGTCGCGAAGGTCCCGAGTTCAAATCCCCGTCCGTGCAATTTTTCTCTGTTTACGTCCACTGCTGGAATATTCACGGAATCTTGCAGGGCGAAGGTGCAAATTTGGGACCGCTGTCGACTTTCGTCGACTTCCGTTGTCGGTACCGTCTCGGATAAAGATGGGATAATCCCCGTGACTATGCTACGGCACAGACCGACGAATTCACTGATGGGACCGACATTGGGGTAGGGGGAGGGGGGGCTGGCTCTGGGTGGCCCTAGCCTTGAAATTTGTCCAGGTGTTGTCTTTATGTTGTCATGTGCTGTCATAACCCTTCCACCCGATAGCCGAACGGCTAATAGACCAAATAGTCATTAAAGCGGGGGCAAATTCCAGGTCCTTTGTCCTTGTATACAATTCTAGAATAGATATAACTGTATAAAATTCATATACAATTGTAGACGATTGTACACAAGTATAGATGAATTTTGTCCTTGATGCGTAATTTTGCTTAAAATTAATTATATATAATTCAATTTCATTTGGTTCTGCCTTCGATTTACATTCAAACTTAAAAATCCATTCACCCATTGAAGGATTACGCATGTAACACGAAAAAATAACTAGTTTCAAAATAGAAAGGTAATACTTTAACGTATGTTAACCCCTTGAGTGTGAGGGTACGTCTATAGACGTGCATTCTAAAGTGGAATTCCAGGGTGAGGTACCTCAATTAAAAAAAAATTGATAAAAACCACAAAAAATAAACTTTTCCGATCACCTAACGAGCATTTTCATCACACAAATATTCTTCTTAATATGACTCGTGCAAATTACGTTCTCTGAATAGGGAGTGTTCAAAAATCTTGTTTCTATTTTGGGTAGCGTTGCTCTTATCTAGTGTTAAAAACATAAAAAAACAGTAATGTATGAGAGTTTATTAAATTATCTGTAAATGTATATATTATCGTAACTCAGGGCATGAAATGTTAAATAAACTCATTTTTGAAACAATTTCAACACGTAACAGGTTTCAACAAAATCCAAGGATTTAAAAAAAAAATATGTTCGCCATATTGGATCTGCCATTTTGAATTTATAAAAATGGACTTCATATTCGTAATTAACGATCCCGAAAACCCAAGTGTACCCAATCTCACAAATTTTGATAGCTTAAAAAATTCTTAACATTTTTTACCCACATTTTAGATTTTTCTCCTCACAGCGAAGGGGTTGAAATTATGTAATTAAAATGCATTAAATAAGAATGTTAGATAAGAATATTTAATAAATAGGGAGTTTTCTACTGTAATTTTTAAAATTAACATCTTTCAAATGTCTGCACATATCGGAACTAAATTTTGAAATTGAAAGCAATCCTAATATATTACTTTCAAGTTCACTCGACTCCTCTTATAGGAAAGAAATTTGATTCTACTCTAACTTCATGAATGTTCTGTATGATAGGAAATTCTACTGCCGTTTCTCTCTTGCCGCTTATTGCCTCTATTTGATTGATTGACAAAGAAGAACTTTCTGGAATGAAAGTATATAAATGAATATGAAATTAAATAAAGAAATCCATTTACACTTACAAAAGAGAATGCTCACGCTGAAGAGAGAACTATATAAGATGTAATCTTCGTACCACACATTCTGCAAAAAGAATCTGAAAACCTGAAGTAACAAAAAATTGAATGCACTTTTGACATATTTAAGTTAATTTTGGAAAGAGTCTTATTAGAAATGTTTAGTGCAGATATTATCGTCTTTTCATAATATAAGATCTAAATTTCTTGTCCGTCAGTGAACGTATATAAATATATTGATTTCTTGGTTGAGAAAAAAATTAATAAATATGTCTAGTGACGTTTCAATCCTTAGTCAGGTTCACATATGATATAACATAAATGCTGCAACTTTAAGTAATCGAAAAAATAAATGTATATTATAATAGAAGTATTTAACAAATTATTTAAACATTTAGAAAACAACTAACAAGCCAAATATTTTTCAGATTGAATCTGTGTTTTTTATAAGAAAAACATTACTAAAGCCATATTCTTTTTACTTTGAAATAATCCAATGAACAGTGCGCAGAAATATTGTAAATATAAAAAAAATAAGGAATGTCACATGCGACCTAAAGAAATACGGAAAATTTTCATAAAAAACTTAGCAAGATGAATATATGTATAGGAAAAAAAATACTGTAATTTAGAAATTATTTAGATATAGTGTCCTAACAGAACCGAACCTTAAAACAAAGTTAAATAAGGTTTTCATAATGTTAATAAGCTTGCAGCAACGTTATTTAATCTTGTTGTAAGGTTCGGTTCTGTGTGGGAGAAAAATGAGAAATAATTTAAGAATAAAGAAAACCGAGACATGATTTGACTTTCAACGTGCGAAAATAATAAGTTTTTAAAATTTTATTTCCGAATAATATGCATCAGATAAATATGATTTTTCAAAATGGATGTACACAGTATTTTTTTTACATTTAATGTTCCATATGTTTACATTAGGAAATGTCCTGTGGCCAGAATATTAATGTTTTCAAAATCAAATTCATGTCCCGTATTAATTCTGTGAACAGTTGATCCAGTATACTTACTGACTTATACCAAAAATATTAGATTTATGTTCTTGAATTCTGTTTTTTAATCATTTGCCTATTTGTTTCATTTTAATGCAAATCCTAAAAATCGAGAAAATGTCATATAGGGGAAAACTATTCACGGTCCAATTTTGTAGAATAATATTCATAAATTTAAATAAGAATTAATTTGTTACAGTTTAGCATATTGTTGAATATATCTATGTAAAGAAATAGGTAGCACGTGTATTTATAAATTCAATTATGAAAAAAAGTGTCGATTACAAAACAAATCGTTGTCCAATTTTTACTGCCCACATCGAACAACGTTAACAAAAAGTACCAGTGTAAAACATCAACAATTTGCGAGATTCAATTTTTAACATTTGTTTTATAAACCTGAACTTTACTTCACTATTGATTTTTTTATTGCTTATTCTGGTGTAATAGTATATTTCGTATAAAAATGCATATAAATTCTTGTTATTTTAATTCTGTTCAATGATTGAAAGCCATTAAGCTAACAAAGACTTTGGAAAATTATTAAGCTTTGAAACAATTCGGTGTCATGTATATAAAAACTTTATGAATCGTCCAAACATAAAACCTTATAAGTCACTTATTAGTCAATATTATTAATTAAATAAATATTATAAAATTATAGATTGGAATCGTAAGGGGCTGAAATAAAAAGTCATAATTATCTTTAGTCATTATTCAAGTAAAATATATTTATCTTTGAGAATTTTATAAATAATTGAACTTGTCATAAAAACAATTAATCACACTCATACCAAACATACTCGAAGTCAATTGCAAATATAAATAAAAATAAGAGTCACGATTAAAAACATTATCGAGTCGTCGGTAAGCCGTGTGAGTCAATAGGTGTAAAACTGTCATTTCTATCGTCAACGACGGAATAAGTTACGCGGAAATAAATTAAATAATAACACACATTCAATACATACATACATACATTAATAAACAGAAATACACATAAACATTTTGTTATATAATATAATAAATTAAAACGCACATATTCAGATTATTATTCAATAACGGACGGACGGAAGAGAAAGAGGCTTACTTTTTCGTCATCTTTCTTCTCTTCGGCGTCGTTCCTCTTAATTTTCGGGTCCTCCATCCGTCTGGTGATTTTGGATTCTTCGGCTGCTGTGACATGGGGAACCCGTGATGGGTGTCGTACTCCCTCGCGACCACGAGGGAGAGGACCAGCAGCCTCGTTTAGTATTGTTACGTGGATTGATTTCGATTCATTTTTTATCTTTATTATTAATAATTTTCTTAAATCAGATTATATGCACTATTCTATATTTACCATTATATTCCAACAGCTCACTCGTTTATGAAATTGAAACTATGAAATAAAACACTACGTTTTATTAACACTATCAAAAAATACTTTATTGTGTAGATCTATCCTCAGTGACGAGCTCCGGCTCAAGTCGCTTCCTGGACACAAGTGACCAGTTGACGAAAAAGGTCGTTGTGTCTTCTCAAATTTTAGAACGTTCGCGAATACCACCGAATTTGACATTCCGCGAAATATTACTAAATGTCAACGGTGACAGCTCGTTCGAATATCAAATTATTATACAATATCAATACAACTAAACCTAAACTCATACACTCATACAACGCTCGCTTGCTACTCTACAAATACACAAAGATAGCATTAACTTTTAAACGGACCGAATATATTATATCTCGCAATTCAAGCGATACGTAACAGTATACGGACGAACGGAGTGCCGTCGTCAGATCCTGGTGATATTTTCAAAAATTAGTCCTCGCTGCCTCCATGAATTATTGAATTTTGGTGCTGGCTATTGAAGTGTGGGCCCACCTTTGGTTTCAGAGCAGCCAGGGTCTCCGTAGTTGAGGCAGCGAGTCGTCCCTAGGAGTCCAAGAGAAGAGTCCAAATGCAAGAGAGTCCAGGAAGAAGAGAGAGAGTTGAGGGATACTTACCAGGTCTTATAATCCCGAGTAAAAAAAATTTGTCTCTGAAAGATCTTTCCGAGATCTCGCGGGTTTAATCTCGTAAAGATCTCGCAAAGATCTCGCTCCGTCCCAGTAGCTACTAGTAGTCCACGACCCAGTAGAGACAAATTTTTTTTACTCGGGATACCTCGGTAAGTATCCCTATGTCCAGTGATGTCGCCGAGTTCCTCTTTTCCTAAGAATCGGGATGGAAACTGTCAAACATTTGAATGTAATTTCCTTAATTTGAGTTTGACAGCCCGCCCCTCATTTGAATTTGGAGCGCATGCGCCCCATTGCGGCGACACATGCGCTCCGAGCTTGGAACTCGGCCCGTTTATTGCCCACTTTCTATGCTGCGCTGCCAGGGCGCCGTTGCACCTCTTCTGCGCATGTAGAGGCGCACCATCGCCAGCGCCATGTCATTGCGCGCGCATGTCCCTTGATGCGCGCTCGGATCCCACGCACAGTGGATCGAGAGATAGGGGAAGCCGGACATGGGTCTTAAAACGGCTATTATGAGTCACACCAAGCATGTTTTTAAGCGCAAATATTAATTTCTATGTTTTCGAGTTCGCTAATTACGAATCTGACCTCAAAATTTAAGAATTCAAAATGGCGGATTCAAGATGGCCGAAAAAAGTAAAATCAAGTCTCTTAAGGTGAAACTGGGTACCCGGGGGGTTTTCGTAATCGCTGATTACAAATCTGGCCTCGGAGAATTTTGAGAATTCAATATGGCGAATTCAAGATAGCGAACTAAAATGTTATTTTTTATGATACTTGCAATTATTAGCAGTTGAAATTAATGTAGATTATCACTTAATGATGTCCCGAAGAAAATGCAATGCGTACGTTTGCGCGGCAATGCGAGGCATTTTTTAAAATCATGTTTAAAATTTCATTATCTTTATTTTCGTTAACTGTAATCTTAATAACTCAATAACTCAAAATCTAGAGCTCATTTTTATAATCTGTGGAGTGGTTTTAGTACCTTTCGAAATACTTAATGAAACATGAATACCTTATTTTTCTCATCTATTATGTGTTTACTCATAAGTATAATTATAAGTTTTGAATATTTAAGAACATTTTTTTCAACCTTGTACTCAACGACTACTTTGAACTACTCTAAGTAATTATAATCGAATATTTTAGCAATATAAGTCACATATAGTGATAGATTAGCTAATAATCATCTGAACTATACATACTTTTACATAATTTCTCACACTTTCATTTTTTACGCTATGTCCGGGCTTATACTTTAGTTCGATCCACTGTGCCACGTGGGCTTGGGATCCAAAATGGCCGACCGGCCGGAAAAAGCGCGCATCGCGTCCTTGGTATCTTCGTTATTTCCTTTATTAAGCACGTCCATATACAAATATCGTAACGGCCCTCTTTCTCTCCGCCGCTCTTTCTCTTCCGCGCGGTCGAGTTAAACGGCTCGTTACAGCTGGTCGGTTATTAAAAACACTATTCTCCGGTTGAACCCGACAAACTGAAGTGTTTTACTTTTACCGAGTAATGGCTGTTAATATTGCGATCTAACTCTCTAATGAATGCGTTTATTTTACATATCATATTGTTACGTGATGAGTAATAGTACATTATGTGTCAAGGGCGCAATTATCGATCATTGACGATTGTGAAGTTTGTCGCCCGAGTGAAGCGAGGGTACCAATCACATGCGTCGGAGATCGAGATTTTGCCCGGGACCAATAATGAATTTTTTGATCCGATTGTCGTAGCACTCGATAATTCGCGGTCGAAGGTTTTGCCCTAGGCCGAGAAATCGAGTTTTACGGCCGTAGGATCACAAAATATATTTGATCAGTTAGAAATAAGAGGTATTGAATTCGATTTATTACGCTCTCGTGTATACGAGCAAAAATGCATTCGTACCAACAACGTAAACTTTTCCGATCATCTAACAAAATATATATCTTTTTTCAGTATACACACTTTAACACGCATAACACGTATTGTTCCTCCTACGTAAAAATGATTTTTGTACTGGGTAATTAACATTTTTCTGATTGATCGTTGAGCAAGGCTCTTGGCTAAAGTCTGAATACTACTTAAACAAAGAAAATATTAATTTATTGTAGAAAGCTAAGAATTGTTTCTTGTTGGAACGACTGGCATCATCACAACGGGGTGAAATTGAAATGCGAAATGCGACTATCTTGCCGTAAAATAAGCAAAAATGTACTCGGACTGCAGAAGTGGTAGAAATCCCTGCTTATCACTCATTGTTCTATAGAATGCAATGCCTCAGGGAAAATTACATGTATCACTGCTATTAATAATTGGAGCATGAAGTTGAATAACGATATGCTTTACACATTTGCATAAAAGACTCGACAAATGAGGAAATTACACACGCTTATGTTCAAAACACGCATAATTCGATTGTTTAAGCCGTGTACTATATGTGTGGTTCTAATTAGCGGGTTTCTCACTTCTTACCGAATTGCAGCTAGGTTTTACTTATTTAGCGCCTAATTAAGCTTCGTGTTTTGAGTTCTTTTGTTTACTGTACTTTTATTTGTAAACATACTCTATATGACGGAGTTTATGTAGGCACTATTGTAAACATCATTATTTACTAAAAACTTATTCATATATATATATAAATGTCAGACTGTAATAATTATACTTCAATATACTGATGTTTATTTTATTCGGCAAATTAACCCAAACTCAAGTTAATGTACCAAATTAAAAATATCTATATAATATATAAATATAAATATATATATTATTAAAAGTGTTGTAATTGGATAAGGGGAAATAGGTTTTTAATTTGGTACATTAATTTGAGTTTGGGTTAATTTGCAAAATAAAATAAACATCATCATATTCAAGTATAATTATTACACTCTGACATTTTTTATTCTCTTTTGCTTTTCATAAATTTACAACTCAAAATGCCTGAATTCGGCATAATTTCAACGCTAAATTTTACTCGGTGCATTAAGTGCTTTTGTTTACCTGGCCATTTCGAACTGTAGGTCCAGGATTGAGAACAATTTTCGAAATATTTTTTGTGTAAAACTAGACTGATACTAGTTTGTTTCAAGTTTTTCTGTCTGATGCCCGATTACTGTCTAGAAAATTGATTTCCTTCATTTTACCAGGATTAAATTGCCATAAATATTTTAAACTTCATTTTTATAATAGAATTATAGATGAACCGTTATATTGAAATATTTCATATAGTCTACATACTACTACAACTTTTAATATACTATAAGGTGTAACCATTTTATAACGATATATTTACATGTATATCTCAATAGTAACAGAGAAATATAATTTAGAACAATATTCTGTTTATAATTTTAAATATTTTTAAAATTAAGGAAATAAATTGTAGGAAAATATGAATAAACAGATACTGTGTTATAACAATAAGTATGCAGTAGTATGTATAGTTGAAATTTCAATTAAAAATTAATATTTACTAAAGTTAGGAAAATATAATCTAAATGACCATAACATTTATAAGACTAAGAGATAACAATACGTATAACAAACGAACTCGATAATGAAATAGAAGTAAAAAACGTGAAAAAAGTTTAACTAAGGCAAATATTGAAAAAAATGAATAAAATCTAAACCATGTGAATCTACAACGAATCAATGACAGTAAAAATAATCTAACGCTGAATGAAAAACAGAAAATTTATATCTGCAACGTTCCAATTGATCTTTCGTTTTCATCATTTAACAAGACCAAGGTCAACTTTCACTTTCCTACGTTATATAACAAAAAACTCGCAGTCTCCATTTTGAAGTTGAAAATTGTTTTATTTAATTTTAACATTAAAAATATTGATCATTTATTTTAAGGTCGGGAATTTGTTTTTTTTTCACTTTCAACGTGTTTTACAAGTATCCCTTATAAACCGACGTGCTTACGCCTCGGGCCATGAAGCTTGAACTGCTCCCTAGTATTATGCATCTATTTTACAACAGTTCTGCCACATACCATTTTATAATTACATTTTATATGGCTTGTTCAACATGTTCGATATATACTTCGAATTGCGTGCATGAAACGTCATTAATTACATTTTTATTTCGCCATTACATGTTTTAATTGAGTACTTGTATATTACAAGGAGAGTAAGTATTTTTGTCTACAAATAGAACAAGATCATTTTTAAAGGGAACGATTTTTATTTTTGATAATTTATTCATATGGCTATGATATATTCATATCGAACAAAAATAAATGTTTCTTCCTGAAACTTTCATAATCTTTTCTACAAGTCCGAATTTTAATCCTTTTAAAGGCCTTTTTTATATTCGTTTCTGTATCTTGACTTGCTTTATCCTGGAATAACTAATTTCTTGTTATGACATCTGTTCTCTGTTATTGCTGTATTCAGTAGGTCCTGAGCTGTAGCGCGAAGAAGGAAACAATTCATTTTCTAGTTTCCACATAGAAGTGAGGTACTTTTCTCATCTTTTGACATCATATTACTAATTTTTGTCGATATGGAATCGTATTAAATATTGACTGTTATTCCCAGCGAATTATAAAGAACTAACTTATTCATTTCTTATTTTTACCGGTTTCTTTTTAGGATGTAATGAAAAATAAATACATCCAGATATAATGCAATAAATTAATTATAAACGATTGTGCGAGTTATTGCAAAGAAAAGTAATTTTATTTTCTAAACTTCAAAGGCCCGTCACTCAAATTCTAAGCCTGAGATGCAGTTTTGGTATAGGAACCTTTTGTTTAAAATATCATGGAGAACCACCTCTTTAACCCAGTTCTTGGACACCCTGTATATATAAAATTTTTTGTCCTCACTGACTGACTCATTCACTGATCATCAACACACAACCGAAACGGTAAAAGCAGAAGGCTCAAATTTTGATAGTAACTTCAGTTGGTGACGAAAGTGAGCACTAAGGCTGCTTTTTGCAAAAGTCCCACTGGAAGGTCATCAAACTGGGAGTCAACGGTTATATAAGGAAAATTTTATTTTTTACGCAATCGCGTTCGGATTCGGTATGTTATCACCGATGATGACGATGATGATGACAATGATGACGATGATAACGATGGCGACGGCGATGTTGATGATAATGAAGAGGCCGACGACAACGATGATGACAGCTAGTCTAAAATAAACATATAGCTTGTCTTATTTTGTATCTTAATGTAATCTGATTTAATATTTAATTTTACTATTGTGGTACGATGACTGGCTATTTAACTAAGCTTGCGTTGAATATTTCTTTGTGATATTGGATTCTTAAAACAAATGACTTTGTTTTAGTATAACATTTTAAGTTTAAAAATTATTGATTATTTAGGGTGTATTTTTTTGAAGTGCTAAAATAATATATACATAATATAAACATCAGGAAATAGAAATTTATTTTATTTACTAAAAAGTTATTTTTGGCTTCTGGTTTATTAATAGCACATTCGTGCAACTTGCTGCCGTAAGTGCGCAAGTAGTAATGGTTCGGTACTCGTCGATCTCAAGTAGTAATCGTCAAAAATAATCAGCCGGCATCCTTGGCCTGGACGTTTTGCGAATTTATTAAACGAGGCATTATATTTTTTTTGTGTACACTCATTCTATATAATTATTCTAATGAAATAAACTAGTGCAGAAATAGTTGGTATTAAAATAAAAATATGTTGTTTAAAACGGAAGGAGTTGCGCCGGTATTCATATATAATTTCGAGAATAATCGAAATATTTCAAAAACGAAGAATTTCTTGCATCGAATTGGTGGTTCTATAAACATCATATTCAACGAGAAATAGAGAAGGCGTCCATATAATGAACAAATAAAAATTGGATTGTTGCTATATTCTTCTAATTTTTCTAACTGAATCACTTCTAATGTCAGAAATTTATCTGATCAATTAGAAGTATAGCAAATAAAGTTTTTTTATGATAGTAAAGATGCGATCTGTAGAATTGTTTTTAGATTTTAGGAAAAAATGGGACTATTAAATCTCTTCATTGCATCTTTTCAAAAAAATGACCCTACATGTAAATACTCTCTTAAAGAGTATGGATCAATTTTCACTCCATTAAGAGTGAGGTTACATTCCAAGAATATTTTTGATACGTTAAATAGAGTTTTAAAGATACATTAAATAGACGCATTTATGAAAACTTAACAACATCCAGATACTTGAAGTTTTAAAGCACACGATAAAATATTACCATTTTTAAACATTTAAAAATTGCCATGTTAGTTTCTCGTGAATTGTCTTACTGACTTATTCTACTGAATCGATATTTTAAGTGTATACTTCCAAATGCCGTCTTTAAATGTTTGCTGACGTCCCATTTTCGTGTCATTCCAATATGCCCACGACGCGTCGTAGTTAAGATATTATTAAGTACGTCAAAAATGACAGGGATTTTGAAAGCACCAACATATTGTGACGGAGAATGTCTCTTGCTTTACGTATTAATGTCCATATTAATTATGTGATAGGAAAAATGCAATATGAACGTACACCGTCGTCGAAAGCTATCTTGTCACTTTAAGATATACGATCATTTTCTTGATTCAATTCAATTATTATCTGCATTTTTAATTCACATTTCAATTAAAGATCATATGATGAAGTGCGGCTTATGATTGATTCTTATGTGAAATTATATGTGTTTTGTAAATAAACGTGTAAATACGACTTTGCACTTTTCGGATTAGTTTTTTATGTGCTAATTATGACCTATTGGAAATTATGTGTCATATAAATATTTTTAATTATTTTTAGAAGACGCAAAATTACAAAATTATACAGGGTGTACGAAAAGTCCCGGGACGGTTGAATAACTTTCGAAAGAATAAAAATTTCAAAAATCGCCGAAACACGTGATTCGATTTTTCAAACAAGCTATCTTTTGAGGGGGGGTTCAACCTCAAGGGGGGCGGGGGGCACGAGGGGGGCCAAAAATCTTAAATGGCAACATGGTTTGAGTGGGGGCTCATTTGAAAGGTATTTTCGAGATGAAATCAGATCACTGGTCATAGAGGGCGCTGCGATCATTTTTCGCAGAGATTTTTGACTTTTTCAGATCTTAGACGTACTAACGTTTGAAAAAATGAAAATTTCGAAGTCGCCGAATCGTGTAATTCAATATTCTTAAAAAACTTAAAAAACTTAAAATCGTGTAAAACAATATTCTTAAACGGGTGTCAACCCGTTTCTGAATGTTGCATTGAAAAGCTCTTTTACTTGTATCTCTCCGAAAAATGATCGCAGCGCCCTCTATGACCAGTGATCTGAATTCGTCTCGAAAATACCTTTCAAATGAGCCCCACTCAAACCATGTTGCCATTTAAGATTTTTGGCCCCTCTCGTGCCCCCCGCCCCCCTTGAGGTTGGGGGGCCGAAACCCCCTCTCAAAAGATTGCTTGTTTGAAAAATCGAATCACGTATTTCGGCGATTTTTGAAATTTTTATTCTTTCGAAAGTTATTCAACCGTCCCGGGACTTTTCGTACACCCTGTATAGGGTAAATTAATTTAAGGTTGCAAATAGATTTAAAAACTCGGTAATCTGTGGATCTTGCTTGTTATTTTGCATGACTGCAAATGAAAATTATTTTATGTTAACTACAGATTCTATGAAGTGTAATTAGTTCATTAGTAATTGTCTGTTCATACGAAATTATTTCATCAGAAAACGTCGTTTCGTGCATCTAACATAAATCATTTGAATAATTATTTATGAAAATATTGATGTAATGAATGAAAACAAATATAACATGTAATGTTCAAATGTAGTTTGGTCTATTTTGTCTGCATTTAATTAATGGTTTACAACATATACTGATAATCTCGATAATGACAGTTTTAAAATGTAGTTTAGAACTTGGTACTAAAATATCGGTACACGTTAATCTCAGAAACTTTTACATTTTGATTTACGGTGCATTTTTTGTTAATTATGCTTTTAAAAATTGAAGTTTACTGAAAATATGTGTCAAGCACTATTCCGCACACGTCACTGATTTTATTTAAGTACGAAATTTATATCTTCCCTCCCGAAGGATGTAGTAAAAACCTTGTTGTGGCAAATATTTTATATCACACTGCAAATTTTGTAATTTTGTTGAATGTCATTCTTGAAGATAATAAACCAGATGGAGGATGTGTTAGTGTATGTTCAAACGCGTGTGTAAGTTATAAATGCCTATCTGCAATTATTTGAAACACTATTTTTTATTTCTTAATGACTAAGATATGAAAAATTAGTCGACTGTCCATGAAATCAATTTTTTTACAGGCGAATAAAAATTACATGTGAATGACATGTATTTGAGAAATGGCGAATGAGTAATTGTAATAATTATAGATTTTATAAGTTATCTTTTTGAATTTTATCAAATATTTTCTTTGACGTGTGGTTTCTTTGACCGTAGATTAAAATATATAATGTAGTTATGTCGGTGTGTCGGTTTTTTTTTTTAAATAAAAAAACACTTTTCTTGAAAAAAATGTATTTATTTTCTACGTTTAAGCCTCTTGTGGGCCATCTTCAGGACTGATTACAATGTTTTGTAACCAGTTGTGTAATTGTTGAAGTTTACAGTAATTGTTGTAAAAAACCTACTTAGATTCTTTGGACAACTTTGAGCGAAAAATGCCTCATTGAATATTTGTGAAATGTATATAGTTTCGGAGATAAACATGTGAAATTTTGACATTTTTTAAATTCGAGGTTTTTATTTCAGAAAGTATACATTTTAAGAAAGATTATAAAGAGATATTTTTTTTCTATCGAATTGGCCGAGGAATCTATGTTTGGGTCATTCTCCCAAAAAGAACAAATTCAAAATTAAGATTTAATTAAAAAAAGATAAATTAAACACTCACATTATAAATAACGTTGTACAATGCGCGGTTATAATTTCTATGAGCATTATTTTTTACTCCATTGCATCCTAATACTGGAGGTAACAAAGTGGAATTTCCATTATGCTTTTCGGCTCCAAAATAAATTGATTTTATTATTAAAAAAAATACTCTTCATAAACCAAGACTCAGAAGTATTTGAGACATTTTATGAAAATAAACAAATATTTAAAGAATTATTATTAAAATTTATCATTTACGCACAAAAATTGAGAGTTTACAGAGTGGATCGCGTTATGGAGTTTTATTTGAGTCGATGAACACTGCTAAACTGAATATTGTATTTGTACTGAATATTTTCTTTATTTTCATCATAATTCGCACTGTCCTTTAATTGCATCAATATTGCAAACATTGTTGTTTACCTGTATACATTGTTCCTATAACACGGTCGTTTACATTTATCACGTGTTTTGTGACCGGTTACGGAGTGGATTTCATAATGCCGCACAAATGCAATTTCATTCTATAAAGTCCAAATTTAAATACGTTATCTTACCTCGTCGGGAATCACTTAAATATAGAATGACTAATAAATATATATTAATAAAGGATATTATTATAGTGCAGAATGAAGGTAATTAATTTTTTCGGAATAAAATTTGCTTCATGCAACGGAGTAGAGTTTTACACCTCATGAACTTGAATGTTTCAAATAATATGATATTCCTCATTCTTTTTTTTATATAATCTGATTGAATGCAGACAAATACTATATCATATGGCAGTAATAATTACACCGGCCCACAAAAAAAATAAAAGTGGTCTGTACTTTTAACCAGTCTCTGTGTATTTTGACGAACTGAATCCGAATCTGAAGAAACATCACATTAATGTATGCAAGAAAATTTGGAAAAAAATTTGTCTGACATTTTATATCATATTAATATAAAAAATGTGACTGGATAAAAGAAATGTTTTCATGTGGCTGTAAAGTCATTAATGAAAATTACTTTTCAGCACTATTTACCAAATATGAAGTAGATTGTTTACAATAACCTCCAGGTAGACGACATTTAGGAATGTCCCGCATCATCATTCCGGCTGCAGAAGTATTTCGAGTGTATAATACACTGATCTGCCCCAATAATTTTTAGCCGCATTCAGTGTTCAAACATTTATGCTTACCTTTACTTTATTATTATTATTATTATACATTATATAAAATCGTAACATTAGTTAGTGAAGTTTGAATAATCCCTTTCAAAGTCATCACGGCCATCTCCACACGCACCCGCGCGTACAGGCACACATACACGCAAACATATCTAGCCACACACTTTAACAAATGCCGCCATTTTAAATTCCGAATCGACAAAAATCAAAATATGCGAAAGCAATTAAAGCATAAGTAAAATTACCGGGAATACGTTTCTGATAATTAGCCGGCGATCAGAAACCGGCATCATAGTGAAAATTGCCTTTAAACAAATATTCGTAGTTAAAAAATCGCTAATTTATCAATATTTTCGAAAAAATGTGTTAAACATCACTTTTTGAAAATGTTAACGGTGCTATTCGATAGAACAATCTCAAAACTAGTGAAACGGAGGTCTCTATAGTTAAAAGCTGTGTATTGTATATAGAAAACGATGGTGTTATCCGTGTGCAAATTGTGCACGTGGGTTACTTTTGGTCATCACGATCGAAATTTCCGGGAATTTTGACCTATTTTTTAAAACTAATTTTTCAAATATACTTTTTTAGTTGCATAAATTTTCAGTTTATAATTAAAATTATGAAAACATTCTAAATGAAGTTACACACAGGTTATGTTATTTTTAATTTATTTCCACAATTAAAGCTTGTTAAGTAAAGTATCGAATAAAAAAATTAATTTTGCAGGATGCTAATGTTATAATTTTAAGACCCCCGCTACCCTTAGATAATTAACTAATTAAGTGATAATCTAGAATGATAACTGCAAGCATCCTGATTTTTTAATTTTTTTTTTATTTTCCAGTATTGTGGATTTTTCATATTCTTATCCGCCATTTCAGATCCACCATTTTAAATTTAGTAAATCCAATTAAGACTCGTAAATAGCGACCTAGAAAACCTCAAATTCTAAATTGTAATTAATTCATTCTAAGATAATTTGTGACAGCCGCTAATTTAAAAATATATTTTATCTCTACTGGCAGTGAAACAAATTATTTAATACCGAAAATTGCGACATTGCGGACGCGACATATTTTGGGTCGCATCTCGCGGTTCGCGCTATTTGAGGTCCAAAATAATATTTAAAGGTCTCATCTGACTTTTAAAATTTTGAGGAGGACGTTGTAGGGACCCTAGCATGACATAAATTAGAAACATCGTGGACAACTTAATGTCGACATTGAGTCGGATGAGAATGACCGATAAGCTAACTGGGTTCGGTTGCACTCATTCTCCCGCGTGCTCTCGCGAATCTCTTTCGCCGCTCGTGTGCGGGGAGAGTGTTCTCTCGCGGCTTCCTTATATCGCGAATGGGATGCTCGGTGTTGGCGGGGTCGGGTGCATCCCTATGACGTCACTGGTGGCGAGGGTTGCCCGGGCAACGGGGAAGGTTAGCAGTCGGTACGCGGTGCGTCGCCACCGACAGCGTTCCGTAAAAATCAATTTGGACTCGGGCAAGGTAGGTTGGTAGGTTGGTAGGTAGGTCGGTATATGTTAGAGTCGGGAGCGTGCACGCCGCTTGCGCCGACGGCGACGACGTCATCGTGCTCAGGGAGAAAAGCGGAGAGTGGAGGAAGAGCGCCGGCGGGTGGGAGCGAGAGTACGCGAAAGACAGAGATCGAGTCTTGCGGAGCTCAAGCTCCCGTAAAGCTTTGAAAGCTCCGGCAGTCGCGAGTGGCCAACTCATCGAGCGGGTTGACTCGTGCGTGTAAAAGATCCGTACGCGTGACTATCCGGTATTGAGAGAGAGGGAGCGGAGTAAAGTTTCGGTTTTCGGTACTCGAAGCTCTCTCGCCGCTCAAACCTTCCGCGACTCTTAGCGAATATACGGGAGCAAGTGTTTTTCTCTCTCTTCTCTCTCTCTCTCTCTCTCCTCTCTACTACTTTGTCAGAATCATTTTCTTTTCACCTCTCCCGATTTATCCCCCGTGCCGTCTCCTTAATCCCTCCCCCCGATCCGTCGGTAAGGTGTCGGGGTACTTGACTCATTGGAATCGGTGGGTTCTTGTTATTGTTGTTGCTATTATTGTTATCTGACGGAGGATCCGGAGAACTGTGATCGCGCGAGTGAGTGACTTTCGAGGTCTCTGCGTCAGGAAAGTGTGGTGCTGTTGGTCACTTATATGACAGGAACACGTAGGAACTGTCCAGGCGCGTCGACGATAATGTTTTTCTCGCGCAATCTCATTGGTGTCACAGGAGGTTACAAAATCGCGAAGGCGACGATGTCGGCGTCGTCGGTGGTCGTCGTGGGTAAGTGACGCGACGTGTCGATGCTTCAGCGGCCACGAATACCGAGGATGTTAAGAAGACATAAAATATTCGACCTGGAAGAACGAGTTTAAATAGCTGACAATAGAATTGACAGCTTCCAAGAAAGTCGTCAGATTACAACCGAATGAGAAAGAGCGATGATATCGAGACGCGTTGTGTAGCCAAATAGTGACAGGAGGGAAGACCGAACGACAGAGGAAGTTTTTAGACAGAGAGAAGAGTGAGGCAAAGTATATATTGACAATGTTGGAGGGCAGAATGCCAAGACGTTATTGGCTGCTGGTACGGCCGCGTGTACCGCGGACATTACAGCTGCGAGGGAGAAGTGCGGTCCATCTCATCGATGTCGTTAATGCGATATCTCTGAGCATCGGCTGAGCGGTACAGTGCCGCGCTGCGGATTACGAGATGCGAAGATATGATCCTCTCGAGCTTCGATAAGCCAAGGGCTCGCCTAAAAGGGGAAAAGGTACGAAAAAGGCGATCGACGACTAGAGCGTCGATCGCCTTTTCTCGGGACTACTGTGGTTCGAACTACCTCGCCACCAAAAGAAAAAAAAGAAGGGACGAAGACAAAAGGAAAGGGGTTGTAGTCGCGACGAACAGTATCGCGTAACCTTAAGAAGAAACGGAAAAATAACCTCGAGGAGAGGTTAGGTTTGTTTACAAAAAATAAAACACTGTAAAGGAAGATGGCATCGGTAGCAGCTTGGCTACCTTTTGCGCGTGCCGCGGCCATAGGCTGGGTACCGATAGCGGCGCATCCTCTTCCTCCGCCACCGATTCCCAGGGACCGGCGAAAGGCGGAGGACGAGAAACTCCTTATCAATGTGAGTGGTCGACGTTTCGAGACCTGGCGCAACACCTTGGAGAAGTACCCGGACACGCTGCTCGGCTCCAACGAGCGAGAGTTCTTTTATGACGAGGACAGCAAGGAGTATTTCTTCGATCGCGATCCGGACATCTTCCGACACATTCTTAATTATTACCGAACCGGCAAGCTTCACTATCCGAAGCACGAGTGTCTGACAAGCTACGATGAAGAGCTTGCTTTTTTCGGCATCCTACCGGACGTAATCGGCGACTGCTGTTACGAGGATTATCGGGACCGGAAGCGAGAGAACGCCGAGAGACTGATGGATGATAAGTTGAGCGAGAACGGCGACCAGACGCTCCAACATCTCACCGACATCCGAGAGAAGATGTGGAGAGCTTTCCAGAATCCACACATCTCCACGGCCGCCCTGGTCTTTTATTATGTGACAGGGTTCTTCATCGCGGTAAGCGTCCTCGCTAACGTCGTGGAGACGGTGCCGTGCGGGAATCGACCGGGTCGAGCCGGTACCTTGTCCTGCGGCGAACGGTACAAGATCGTGTTCTTCTGCCTGGACACTGCCTGCGTGATGATCTTCACCGCCGAGTACCTGCTACGATTGTTCGCGGCACCCAGTAGGTGCAAATTCGCTAGATCAGTTATGTCCATTATCGACGTGGTAGCCATAATGCCCTATTACATTGGTCTTGGTATGACGGACAACGACGACGTCTCCGGAGCGTTCGTCACCTTGAGGGTCTTCAGGGTCTTCAGAATCTTCAAATTCTCGAGACACTCGCAGGGTCTGCGAATTCTCGGTTACACGCTCAAGTCGTGCGCATCCGAACTCGGTTTCCTCGTATTTTCCTTGGCGATGGCGATCATCATTTTCGCCACGGTCATGTTCTACGCGGAGAAGAACGTCAACAGCACCAATTTCACATCGATACCGGCTGCTTTCTGGTACACGATCGTCACTATGACAACATTAGGGTGAGTTTCGTTATTTAACAAATCTTGACCTTTAAACTCTTTCGGACCAGCATTTTCTTCCTGTTTCATTAGACACTTTTAGTTTCGTTGAGGCCTTTAGTGGTATATACCACGTCTGTCAAGTTTTATTCAAATCGACGAGAATGTGTTGCTTGTTAGTGGAAAAGGATATTCACATGCAGAGGCCTAAAACTTTATTCGTTGTAATACTCTTAACGATTTTGCTGTGATGAAGTCAATAATAACTTTAACGGTTTTCAGCTTGTACTTTCATCAGTTAAGTAACGTAAAAATTAGCATGTGTATAGTGACAGCTATGGGTGGCTTATATCCCTAAATTCCATGAGAGCTCTAAAGAAAACATACATATGAAATCTTTTTCTACGCTCTACACGTTTGTAAAACTTTCATTCCAATCGGTGAATGCTATTTGGGTGGGCTCACTTGTTATATGCCCTTACACCTCGCAACTACCTGACCAGGTTACTGATAGGCTACAACGTAAACCTTTAAACGACACATTTTCGTAATGTTATGAATAGCTTACTTGTAACGTACCTAAAAGTGTAACCTTAATATAATTTATGTTTTTTTGCATTAAGTGTTTTTTTTTTCCAACACGGTTCTAAATAAGTTTCACAACGTATGTAGAATAAATCATTTATATATGCCAAGTCCTTAATTCAGCCTTATTTGTAATGTTTTCGCATAAGAATTTTACTTGTGAGTCATATCTAAACATCCAATTTAGAAAACAGAAAATTTAACATTGCAGAATCCTATGCAGACTAATGTTTTGTTAATCTCTATATATGTTTATTATTTTTGTAAACAATTGATTTATTTTCGTTTATCGCCGCTAGGTTTGATCGGTACTATTGGGGTTATGTTTGGCTCTCGGCATACATGTTAAGCTGCTTACAGAGAATATAAATATATGTTTTCAGTATAAGTTAGAATACATTTAGTTATTGGAAGATTTGTATGTAATCTTAAAACAATGTTTATATCATTTTTTAACACACACATATGAAGTATTATAATCTCATACTGCTTTGAATGTTAATATAAATAGAAAATTTGCATACGCAGTACAGAGGTATTATTTAATAATAAAGTTATATTATCCTGTAACCTTCACGTAATAAGTTTGGTCGATAATTCAAGTATTAATATAAGGTTGTCATAAGGTATCATGAAAGTTTCTCAATCTCAACATATTGTTGCAGCCTTCATAAGTAAGATAATTATAACCTTACTATAACATTAATTTCGTGAGGGTATCTTTACAAAATAAGTTATTACATGAAATGGAGGGTTAAACAATAGTGATATATAATATATATATCTGTGATGAAAGTTACAGTTGTTACTTAAAAATCAAATAGCATAATCACCATTCATATGTATAACATTTAATAAATTATCTCTTATCAGTAAATAGCCATAATTAGTGTGGTATTAAATAGTAGATATTCACAAGGAATGTTTAATCCAGCTGAATAAAGTTCACGTCATTTACGTACACGTGAAAACTCTTCAACTATCATATAAAGTATATCAGTATTTAATAGGTTTAAAATATATTCATCATGCATACAACAGTAACATAGTTGAAGTTGTGAAATAATTTCGCGATTTGAAAAATGTATCGTTTAAAATACTGTTGTGTTATATGCGTTTATTAAACGTAATAAACACGTATAACACGTATAACTTTGACATATATTCCATTTAACAATACTTGTAATATTATTTACTGATTAAAAAAAAAAAAAAAAAGAAAATGCTAACGTCCCAATAAAACATTAAGATAATATTATTTGGATACTAAAAACTGCCCTATCATTGCCCGTAATTTCCCCACGTTAGAGGCCATTAAATTGTCCGGTTTATGTGCAAATGAGCGTTACATTGAAACAGGAAAACTGCAACCGAGTTACAAGGAGCAATAACTAAGCACAAAATGATCCATTGTTCCATCGGAATAATAAATGTTTCAGCTTCATGCATGATCTACTTCACATGAACTACTTCATTAACCCTTTTCAAGTGTATTCTTTCTAACGTGATATTTTTGGGCAATTTTTTTATTTCAATTTTTCTATACTAGAAGGGATTTTTTACAAGCGCAAAAATATCTTGTATTAAAAAGATAGGACATTACCCTTTTTTTTGCGTCTTATGCGTTATTTTTTTGCAAAATTAAAAGTTTGGAATTTTATAGCACAGATAAACTATCTATTAGTGGTCGCCAATTTCAAATCCAATACAAGTTTTGGAATTATAATTTATTTGAAGAACTTATTTCAACAACTCATTAACATCCGATTAGCTTGGAATTTAATTTTACAGATTTTTGGGACAGGTATCCGGGTACGTGATGAGAATTTACAAATTCAGAATGAGAAATTCAATAGGGCGGAGAAAAATTAAAAAAAAAGTTGCATTAGAACATGATCTGCAGAGATTTTTGGGTTATTTGATTCTGAATATGTGACTAGAATTTCAAAGTTTTTTCTAATTGAGTTGGTTTTTCAATTTTTCTGAACCAGCGACCACAAAAACTTCTAGGGATACATTTTAAATCCATCGGTTGTTAGGCAAAACTTGCAATTACAATTATTAAAAATACCTTGTTGAAATAAATTGTTTCAATAATTTATAATTGCAAGATCACAGTCAGATTTTTAATCAGCGACCATATACTCGCAATGAACTTTCCCTGTAAGTACTACATGATTCTCGACAACAAATCTCCGAATATAGCCAAACAATTCTGTGAAAAATATAATAATTTAATGAAATGTCTATTGGGTACAAATATTTTATGTACCTTATATATATTTTCCTCATCAGCATCATGTCTTTTTAGATACATCTGCTAATATTAATGCTTTTTAGCCCATTTTAATTACGCCATTCAAAAGAACACTCTCGAAAATAGTATTCACAGACCTTTTGAATTTTGCCTACCTATTTTGCAATTTTTCGCGGTATGGACGTTGCACGATGCACATATTGCCATTTGGGCGTTAAAGGATTAAAAATTGTGATTCTTTTAACACATGTCAGTTGTAACCAAACGATTTAGTAATAGAAATACAATTGTTGGATTTTATTAACAGAAGTTATTCGGTAAAACTGAAACGATACTGGCTTGATTATGAGTTGCCAAAGGAAACGTACAGTAGAAAATTATTCATTTATTTTTCAGTTTTAATACTGATGACTGAAGTGACTATATAAGGCAATAGGAACGAATAAATTACATGGTATTTTTTCTTACCTATTCAAATATTCACTACAAGTTGTGAAGTAAAAAATATACAAAATAAATTTGAAAGCGTTTCTGGTGTTGTTTTGAAATTCGATACATTTTAAAAATATCAATCTTTACTCTTAACATTTGACAATAAAAATGTCCGTAAATAAAGTAACTTTTTATTCCCGAAATAATTGTTTCCATCTTCCTCTCGAATGCTGAGAAAAATTCAACTTTTGAAACCTGCGCTCATTAGCAAACATTGTGATTTTAAAAACATGTGAAACCATTCTTAAAAAGTACTATTCTATAAATACTCGATTTGAAAGGCTCTCAAAGAAACGTATATCTTGTGCTGGCTTCACTAAATTCACGCTTTACACGCTCAAAAGATTAAAGGAGGCTTAACCGTATCTGAAGTGTACGATTCGCTTCACTAAAGTGTACACACATTACTCGTACTCTTATTGATCAATATACTTTTCCTTTTAACCAAAGGAGTCTTTTTTAAAAATATTGAAGGTTTGAGCTATAAGTACCAGAAATTATATAGTTTCAGTTGTTGAATGTATATTGATGTTATTATAAAAATATCAGCTGTGACTAGGTTTATTTGTTATATTGTACTTATCTAAAATTACAATAGTAGGTTGAATATTTATAAGCATTTTAAACGTCAACGATAAATTTGTGTTCAAACCCGAAAAGGAAATATAAATGTTCAGCATTAAATTCATTGAAATATAACAATATTGGAAGGAGTTATAACCTACAATATGGAGGACCTAATAAAAATTAGTCCGAATCATCTTTATCCTCAACGTTTCGAACCGTTTTGATCGCTCTTTACGAGATAGCCTAATTGATCGAGGTAAGTTAATTACCCTGTCTTATTTGGACACCCCTTTTACTTACGTTGTATGGTGGGAGTAAATCTCGATTTTATGTTACGTAAATCCTCATCATACGTAGAATTTAAATTTTGATATTCATCAATTTTATTCAGTTAGACAGTAGTTTTATGTGTATCAGCACCTTGAAATTCTCCTCTTACAAAAATTGTTTTCAGTATCTAAAATTCAAAATTTCGTGCAAAATTATGTTGGTGTTCAATACTATATATGACCGCTATCTATTGTGATTCGTATGTTTACTTCGTGTTTGTTGAGTCAAGTGCCTAGGCCTCGTTTTGGTCTACCTACATATGTCGCATCGTAATTAATGTAATATACAGAGTTGTTTTTATCAAATTTTTTATTTCTACCCTTGCTTGGAGTAATTAACCTGCTAAGGTTATGTTGCATATTCGGGACAGGTGTTATAATCCATTCCCTCAATTTAACACCTACTGGTTGATACATTATTAAGCCAAGTAATTTTTAAGAACTGTTTTTTTTTTCTTTATGAAGTATTACATTCCATAAAATCGAGATTGATCCCCAACATACAAATATAAGTAAATAACGGGTGACCAACCTAGATCGATGCATTAGCTTACCTCGGTTAATTGCCATAACTCCTGAAGAGTCACCCAAACGGTTCGAACCGCTCCGGATAAAAAATAAGATCGTTTATAGTTGTAACTAATGTTTGTTGGGTCCTACATATTTTAGGTTATAATCCCTTTCATCATTATTATACTTTAATGAATTTAATTGAATCCTACATTATATCAAATTTCAGCATTACGATTTCTCTATTCAATTTAATTGTGTTCAATAATTTTCTAACAACGTTAGGGAATGACTGATACAATTCTTTTAAACATCTAAATTATATTCAATATAAGTTGAATTAATACCCAAGTTACCTTAATAATACCTCTGATATAACACAACGAAAAGACAAACGTTAATTTTTAATATTTATGCCACAGAGGGAAGAAAATATATTAATTAATTCTATATTGAAAGCTATAGTGTTAATTAAAAAATTGGTGTAATATTATAATAGTCATCAAGACGAAATTGGCCAATTCATCGTCTTAGAATTTCCACATTTCAAGATAATACGAAAAAGCACCATTTGATGTAATAGAGTGTTTCATAAACGTGTGAAAATAATACCTTTCAGCAAGTAAATTAAATTTGTTTCGAATAATCAGGAAGCAATTTTAATAAATATTAATAAATTCTTGATGAAACTAATGTCATCTAATAAACGTTATTAAATTTTAATCGTAAACTTTATGGCAAATTTCTGTTTAATTTTATATATAATGACTATTACATTTAGCTATCTCCATACCTCTTAAGAGGCCTTGAAACATCCTTTTGCAGGGATATTTTCTGTTAAGCAATTTTTAATTATATTTGACCTATATGCGTTACTTACGTTGCTATGGATTTCATAAAACCCGGTTCAGTTGTATTTATGGAATCTGTATTTGTAATTACATTTATTGAAACATTTTACAGTGAAGGATTTGATATTGAGTTTTATAACTTTTATGAGCTGAAAGTAATTATGAGTTAAAATGTGGATCTATTTGATTTCACAATTCATTGTACTTAATGTGGGTTTCTGCAGTTTCCTACATTCTCGACAAATGTGAGTATGGCGCCATCTAAGACGACCTGCAGCTCTCGCAATGGTACTCGCCTGTACCCGGACAAGCTCCCTGGGAGCTTTTGGGACACCTCGATCGAGGTGGAAGGTAGAGGAAATAAATAAATAAATAAATAAAAAAAAAAAAATTCCAGAGTAGAAACTTATCAGGGACTACATTTCTACATGGTTCGCAGCCACGTACAAAATTAATATTAATAAATATGCCAATAAACAATAGGAAGAAATCACAAAATAATAATTATTTAACAATAATAAATATCATCAACAATACAAATATATTTTCATTTCTGAACAGTGTGAACTATACAAAATTAATATAGTGTAAAATGCAAATACGTATACATTTTAATATATTAAATAATAATATATATATAAAATAATAATATAAAATAAAATAAGTTAAATTGATATTTTTTACATTTGAATAATAATGCATTTTTTAAAATCTTTCATGAAATTTGAATTCAGTAACGAAAAACCAATTTATATATATTTTCATGATATGTAATGCACATGCATTGTAAATAATAATATGTATTTTGTATATTTATTTATATATTTATATATAATAAATAATATGTATTTTACATGAAATGTAATGCAGCCATATCTAATATTAAATATAAAAGATAAGAAATATATTTCTGTAAAATGCAAAACGTTGAATGAAACGCAATTAATGAAGCTGTGCACGAAATTCATAAAAATTGCACAAAATTTAATGGGCTTTTTTATACACTAGTATATTTTCTGTATCTCAAAATTTCCATATATTTTTTTGGTGATATTTAGTGGAAATTCAAATAAAATTAAAGTACATATTCTTGGAGTGTAACGCACCCGATACAAATTGTATAATTTTCAAATGATTAGAACGATAATACTTTGTTAGTCGTGAAAATTTCTCTTATATCAGTAGTTAACCCTTTATTACCAGTAACTGTTTTTTAATAGAGAATATTTAAATGCGAACGTAGGTAAGGCGTCAGCGTAAGATATCCGGGTTCGATCTCATGCCTAGTGAGGTATTTTTTTATTTGTTTGTCAGCGTTATTCATTTATTCGCGATCGTGTTAAATGATATGAAGGTAGCACATGATATTTACAATAGACATTTAAAAAAATTCAACCGTGCATAACTATACATATGATCATTTCCAAAAAACATGTTTTATTCAAACTGTTGCTTTGTATTCTTTTTTTATATTGAAATAATTTCAAACTTTCTGTTTCAAAAGTAAAGAAATCATGTCCTGGAGACTGGAACTTTAAAATAGACGTAGTAACATTTTGGGGTGCGGGGGGAAAACCGACTAATCAAAAAGCTGACAGGTCAAAAAACCGACAGTCATAAAGGCGACACTTAAAAAACCGACTGTCAAAAAGCCGACACATAACAAAATAGGCCCATCGTCAGGAGGACAGTCATTTTTTGAACTGTCGGTTTTTCGACCTGTCGGCTTTTCGACCTGTCGGCTTTTTAATTTTTTCGGTTTTTCGACCCGCACCCACATTTTGCTAATACAGGTGAAAGTATCCGCTAAAACAGGGAAAAATCTACGAAAGGTTCAGGAATTTTTTACGTGAAAATGATGGATTTTGTTTGAAGCCGTTTAAATTTTTCAAGATTTTTGCATTTTGAAAAGTAAAAAAAATGTCTAAAAATTAATTTTCAATTAAAAAATTCCTGAACCTTTCGCTGAATTTTTCGCGTTTTCTCCGCCATTTTGGATACTTTCTCATTATTTTAAAAATGTTAGTATACACATTTTAAAGTTTCATTGTCGAGGTTACAATTTCTTTACTTGAAACCGGAATTCCGAAATTATTTCAATGTAAAAAATATAAAGAAAAAATGGAAAATGTTTGAGGAATGATTTGGAAAATTCAGTAAATTTCATGTCAGATATGTCTGTTGGGGCATTTTTTAGAATCTGCTTTAGACAAAATACAACCGTTAAAAACTAAAAAATGACCATTCAGGCGTCAATGGTATAATGAACATTTATCCCCCTATATCAAAATTTTCAGAAACAAGATTCCTTATTTTTCGTTGACCGGCTAGTCACCCGTACTCGAGTTTTAAACAGTATTCTTGGTAAATTTTTAATAATTACAGATTTCATTTTCCTGTTCTGCAAGTCGCGTATTGTCTCGTAACTTATTTAAAATAATACGTTTATAGTGGCCCAAAGATAAATGGATTCCCCTATTCAATATCTCAATACGGTTAGTTTGCTTTTACCGAATGAAGTGAATCGTATGTTTTCATCACTCTCATATTTGTTCTTGGATTATATGAAGCTCGGAAATGTGCCGTAAAGCAATTATCAAGACTTATTTCAATCCGGTTCGAATAAATACTGACCGTGAATAGGGGGGAATGGCGTATATTCAGGAGTAACAACTCTGACTAGGATGCTTCGAAAGTGATTCATTATTTCACAAAAAGTTATTTTTAGTTTTTCGGCTCCGAAATTACGTATTCACTTTTGGTTGAAACCATTTCAAAGTATATAAGAAAATTGTGAATATATTGTTTCGACAGAAATGTATTTTTAATCATTTTCTTCCTATTTGTATTTGTTATGAAGAAAATTAATATTTTAGTACGTTTCTGCTCCTGAGGTAGTTTTTAAAGTCAACTTACGCAGCATCTTATTATAGAATCATGAGAGATTTGAATTCTACATTCACGATCCAGCAGCCTACAGGTATCATCAGGGGAACTCATGAACAATACGAAAATTATCAAGATTCCGAATTCGAATTTAATAACTAATCGATGTTGTGAAGATTACTTTCGTGGATATGACATAGTTCATGATGCTGCAATGTGTATATTTTAATACCAAAATAGTATGTTTTCCGTAAGGCAGTAATGAATTAGTACAGAATGACCTGATTTTATAAGTGCTCTTGTGAATCTTAATTGCTGCATAAGAAGTCTGTGGATAAATTACGTAATATGACTCCGCGTAATATGAGGGGGAGTCATACTTCTACGATTACATGAAAAATATTTTAATGCAATGAGGAAACCAGTATAGACTTTTTTTTATTAGCAAAAGTATACTTAAGATACTACTTGTTATCTGAATTCTGAGATAATTTCATAGTGTGTTGTTTATCGAAATATATTATTTGGATGTATTTCCGCAATATCAGCCACAGCTTACTTTGTATTTTAAAGTGAATGAAAATGTAAAAGATTTGAATTATTCTATCAAGTTTTATGCTTTTATAGTTGTTAAGAGTATTATTGTTTAGCCTGCTATATGAATGCAGTAATACTATATTTTATACGAATTCGATATAGATATTTGCTAATGGCAAATAGCAAAATACGAATCAAGATTTCTCATCAATTAATTACTCATTTTTGATTCGTCATTTAGAAGTTTAAATTATTTTGATATGCACCGGAAGCCGGAGTTACTATTTTCTTTTAATTGAAGAAGCCATCAACTTCCCGATTCACCGTCCTGAATTAATCATCTTGATTTTTTTATTGGATCTATTCCCTCAAGTGCTGAACTCGAAGAGCTAACCTAAATAAATCCTTCGAAATAATCTTTTTGCGGAAAGACGTAATCTTCAATAATCTACATTATTGATTTCAAAGCAATTAAATTAATGAATATACATGTAAAATTTTTATTTATGAAAGTACATGTATTTGTGAATACTAGTGCAATGAAACATTTTATAATTTGGTATTAAAATTGAAGGAAATTTTTGAATGCGTCTGTAGATTAAAAACAAATCAATCCTTAAAGAAAGTTTTCTACCAACAACTGAAAATGATTTGGAATATCGTAAGCATTTGAAGGTGAATGTAATAAAAGGAATGAAGGGAAATTATACTTTTAAATAAGCTTAATTTTAAATAATTTCTTCTTAAGTGTCCTTTTTAAAAACTATGCTTTAGAAATTCGTTACAAACTTATTATATCAACCCGTTAAATGGCATTATTTAGGAAGTGAGCTGAAAAAAATGCTGAACGTGCTATGTCAGTCCTTGACTGTGGTGCGACAGTAAATTCTTTTTATGTAACAAGTTAAGTGGAGTATTTGTGTAAATTATCTAGCTGAATATGTTCATATTTTGTCGATAGTATGTATACTAAGAATCGCAATAGATATACTGCCACTTTCACACGTAATATTACTAAAATGATGAAAAACTTCGAAAACTGTACATAAAAAACGTTTAGTGATTTGATTTACAAAATTTATCTCAGGAAAAAATATTCCTTTTTTACGAGTAGAAACCATACTTCAGTAATGTGTATAAAACTGATAATGAACTCACGATACAGAAAAGTATCGAATCGGTTTTAAATTCTAGCTTTTATGAAAGAACGTACTAAATATGAATCGGTTAGGGTATGACAAAATATGACTGCGAACGGAAAAATTTATTTATTAGTACTGTACGTATCACACATTACTATAACAAAATAAAATAAAGAATTTTCTCATTGGCAAAGATAAAATAAATTCATTGATTCAAATAAATAATCATTTGATTGAAACTAAAGTGTTTACTTCAATTGAGAAAATATTATGTTAAAGCAAGAAAGATTTTTAATTGAATGAAGGCGCTTGTCTAAAGTAAAACATATTTTTGGTATTATTACCCAAGTATTTTTTCTACTGAAAACGATGGCGCTATCACAATTTTCCTGTCACGTCGCATTTTCGAGAAAAGTGAGGTTTAATGTGTCAAAATAAGCGTTTTTCGCTGAAGTAACTAATTTGTAGTGTAACGAATTGTCAATTATATTTATTTGATGTATAGTTGACATATTTATCATGAAATTATTAATCATGAAATGTTAATCATGAAATGTTAATCATGAAATGTTAATTTCTGTTTATGTTCGTTGGCTAGGATCGAATAAATTATCAAAATTATTATTATGATTATTATATCATGGAATCATTAGGTAATTTTTTAGGTGCGGGTCGAAAAGCCGACAGTCATAATATCGATAGGTTAAAAAGCGAACAGTCAAAAAACCGACACATCAATAAACGACAATTTAATTTCCCAGCATAGTAATTTTAAACTGTCGGCTTTTCGACCAGCACGGTTTTTAAAGTAAAATTTTGAAATTTTAGAATTTGTTACATATTTTACAGATTTTGGACAAAAATGTCTATCTGTTTCGAGAAAGCCAAATACCTTTGTCGTTCGTGATATATCGTTTTGTTTTTCAAAATGTAGCACGATAAAAAAAATGTTAATTTTTTCATCAAGTTTGATTAATATCATGCATTTGCATTTCAGTGAAAGAAAAACCTTGCCAGTTTCAATGAATTTCACGAAAAAACACGCATTTTTTAAAATATGTGTTTAAATAATGTAGATTGATAAAGAGTTAAACATGGAGAACCTCGTTCGTCGCGAGATTAATGATGATTTAAATAGGAATATCAATTTGGTCATGCATACCCTCTATGATAAAAATTTACTTTTGGTTAATGTTTGACAAGCGAAGTATCATTTCCGAACAATTTTATAGATGACGGTAGCTGAATTTTACTTTCACGTCATATTTTCGGGAAAAGTGAGCGTAAAAGTATAAAAATAAGGGTTTTTGGCTATATTTTGTTTATATTTCATAGCAAAACAGAATTTATGTTTTACATACGGACTGTAATTTTAGTCAAATCTGGTTAAGCAACTTCAGGTTCAATCTAAGATGTGTAATCCAAATAAATTTTTGCTACATAAATCAATGAAATATTCTATCCTACATCCAGTTCTAGGTTAAAATATTTTTACTCTAAGCTTAAATGGATTGAAATTATGCACAATTATTGGATATTTTTCGAAAATCTTGCAAACACTTATTATTTATAATATGAATCGTGGAAGATTGAATATTATACAATTTTTGGGCATTTTATAGACAAAACTATTGCGTACATTTATAAAACAAAATATATTTCTAATATTAAATTTCAATTCAACAAAAATCCTTACGTTTTCCACCATGGCTATTTATCGATATATGATAAATTTTTAATTTCAAATATAAATGTTGTAATTAAGAAACGAGACGCAACTGCTGAACATTTCGTTTGATTTTGATATTGTGGTTTAGGGAATGCAATAACAGCGCCACACCTTCCGACCATTAGCATTTACGTTGGTTATAACTGTTTATGGATTATTAGAGTTCGCGCAGCTTCATATAGTCGGTTAATACAAAGCGTCGTACCGGAAGATACCAACGACCAAAAGTTTTTGCAAAATTGCCATCCGCAAAATTTAATACTGTTTCAATTAACCCCCCTGCGCCGTCCCAAAAATGAAAAAGCTTATGATTTAATTCTTATATTCCAAAATGAATGTTCAGAAATTTAATGACCAAGTTATGCTCAGTCCTGTTGCTTGGAATGATTTACAATTTATGGGCCGTCGATAGAAGTGACTATTCTCGTATTGTCAGATGTTCCTACTGCGTAGTCTCATTTATTGCTTAAAGCAATACCTTGGCAAAATATATTTTAATGTTTCATTCTAAAAGTCAAAATTATTATTATTATAGTAATAAATTTTTCGTTCCTTAGAAATGAGTGATAAAATACATAACAAATTACTTGTTTTTAGAGTAATATTGCGTTCATAGAAATAATTTTTATTGGTGTAAAAAAATATGGCAAAATTGTTATTGATTCATAACCCTTTCAAAATATATTAATAATTTGGAAACAACATAATGATCAGTTGATATAAATAAAACAGCATCAAAATATGTGCCAAGTTTATAGATGGTGTATAATAAATTCATATGCATTTGAATAATTCTAAATTTATTAAGAGGCGTTTTCATTTCGAAAATTAATAACAACTTGGAACATTGAAGACAATTAATGGTATATATGGAAGTGTGCAATGAAATATATGAAAAAAGCCCTACACGAATTTTCTAAAAACACTCAACAAGTATTCAAAAGGATTCTATACATATGTCAGTTAAAATCATTAAACCGATTTTTCAAATTTAGGACTTTGTACCAAAGTAATCCTAACAATTAAAAAATATCTCATAGAAAATTTCAACAAATCCGTTAAGAAATGGAAGGTAATTTTCTAATTAATGGTGAATTTTTAATTATTAATTTCTGTGACAAATTGGAGGAGCACCTGTATAGCGATTAAAATTGCACGAACATTGAAATTTTGAAAAATTAATACATTCTTAATTACGATTATTCAGCGTAGATCATTTTACGACTTATACTGTTAAATTTTCCAGTTTTTTAACTATAGTTGTATGAATTCCTCGGCATTTTAAAAAATTTAACATATAAATAAATTGTAGTTGTTAAATGACGATAAAAAGACGAAGGTAAATGGTATGGTCAATGCCAATACTTATCCGATTTATAAAAAATAAATAAATATCAAAGGTGTTTAAATTTTGTAAAATTTTCTGACATTGATAATTTCTGTAAGATGCAGAAGTCTAGGAACATTAAAATAAGAAGTTAGTAACCACGCATTAACATTATCTATTTAAAACAGAAAAAAAATATTGTTACTATATGAAACGTGAATTCTTGATGTAAACGAGATCCGTTGGAAATTAAATAGATAAAATGTTGTTCCAAATGTATTGCAGAATGTGTAAACTTTGCAACTATATCACTTAAACTTCCCCATAATTTACAAACCGCGATTTACGCAAATGGTATGCTTATTATTCAAAAGATAATACACTATGTCCAAAATACAATAGTAGAAAGCATATTTTTCTTTTGTAAGAAAACAATGACAGTAAAGAACTGTCGGTAAAACTCGATAGCATTAAATTTGTAAAAATTTGAATTTATTTTTTTTTGTTATTATTGATAAATAAAATTGTATGAGGTAAGTTTATGTTCTACATAGAACAAAACAAATTTTGGCTCGTTACAAATTGGTACCAAAGGAAATTTAAACTACATAATGATTTATTTAACGGCTATGCTAAATTATGCAGAGAATTTGGTAAAAATCAGGTATCTAATTTTATTGTTAATTGCACAATTTATTAACTTTCCATGTTATACAAATGATTCTTGCCCAACAATCATAGTAAGGAGTTAAAGACATGATGAAATTACAGAACAAAAGTTATGAGAATTATGTCAAGGGACGTAATGAATAAAACTTTTTTTATAAATTCAATGCAGAAATAATTGATATAGGTGGTCAATTAAGTAATCCGGACATCAGTTTTACGAATCGATGTCAACATATTGATATGATCATTCACCGAACTAACTAATATTTGTGAATTTTGAAATAGAAGTTTGTATTTACTTCTTGGCATCTTTATTGTTTTTCCCGGTAAACGACGAAACGTGCACAAGAACACGCAATATTTCGTTTGTTAAGTAGCAACTTTACGTTCAATACTCTTGCCAACAACGTTTAAAACCGATGTATCATAATAGAATGTTAACACGAAAAATTAGAGGTTATTAAAGAGGCGTATTTAATTTTAATCTCTTGCTAAACCATTTATATTTTTTTTCTAAATGAACTTTAGTGATAAAAACTACACGGGTACAGACGACCGCTTAAAAACCTCCTCTTTTTTAGGTTCTTATTATATAATACGCTTTTAGTGTCAGTCCAAATATCGCAAACTTGTTCAAATAGTTTCTTTTTCAAAACGCTTCATCACTTCAGCTTTTTTACCAAAGCTTCGTTGTAGACAATTCCTAAGGGATTAGCTTTTTTCAAAGAAAAGTGGACTTTTCTAAACTCATAATTTACTTACGAAAATCCCTCATCATATTATCTGTTTGAGTAAAGCACTGGTGCCGAAGGTAATTAAGATCTTTTTATATTTTTCTGCAAATGGCAGGCTTTAAGTGTTACTCAATGTATTATTTATAAAAGGAAGTACCTACAAAAAGCAATTAACCGGATTTGGTACTGGAAAATGTCCATTTCATGTGATAGGACAATGTTATTATACTAAGAAGATTAAGATTGAAGTTTCCCTTGCGATTACGGTAATTGTCTATTACAATATGTGTAAAATTATATAAATTATTAATAACTATATTGCTTTATGCCAAATATAGACAAACTCCATTTAAGAATGTGAAGACGAAAAGTTTCTACTTTAGCACGGTAGGTCGAATTCAAATCCAAAAGTATAGTTGCGTAATATTTCATTCTAATATTGAAGTAACCGTGCGACGACTACTATGAGAAAGAGATAAAAGTCTCTAAATAATGATATTTTTTCCCCTCCTTCTAGAAACTGTATTGAAGAATGTTAAGATATTCTTTGGCTATTTATTATAAATGAAGAGTAGTTTCCTAACACGCATTAGAAAGGTTTGGTACATACGGTGTGGCAGTTTTTGGAATATATGGCAAATTTCGAATATTTTGTAATTTGTTTGAATTTTCCAATTATATTTTACTGCGCCTAATAACTTATAAAAGGTATTTAATTGCTTGGTGCTTTGACCTATGTCTTTTGAAATTATGCCAATTTCTACGTTTTGTAAGACATGTATGAAATAACGTAATTCGCCAAGTCTAATTATTTCTCTCTCCATTCTGCCTCTTATGTACAACTCAAAATTGATCTGATATTTGAATCTATGAAAAGTATTAAATCCCCTTTGACTTGCATGGATATAAGTTATTATATTATTAAGTCTTTCATTCGAATTTTTTACAAATTTAGCAATACCCAAAAAATAAAACTGCACTGAATGTTAGCATGTGAACATAAATAAGAAAAGCTTAAGTCGTGTTACAAAAATGGAGAACGCTTTTTTCAAATATGCACCTCTTTAAGATTGTGTATAATGCTGCTTTGTAAACTTTTTATTCAGCTAAAATGTTAAAGGTGGGATTGTTGTAAACAAACTCTACAAAATGGCGTAATATAATAATGTACCCTCGGAAATGTCATTTCAATACAAATTTGAAGCGTTTTGAATTGTAATATTGAAATGCGTCGTCATTTTAAAAACTTTTTATTAGGTACATCTGTTATCCTCGTCAAATAATTTTGCAGCTTATGTAAATGGCCTGGCAATTTATAAAGTAAATATTGTGTAAACCGTGTCTTGCATGGAGATATTCGTATACAATGTTTTGCACATATAGTTTCACAAAGTATCAATATTACAAAGTGATTACAAATTTGCCATCAACTACACAAAAAAATCTGGAAAATAATAATATCAATAAAGAAAAAATAGCTTTTTCTTATTTTACTACGTTTCGACATTAGAAAAGCCAAGGTGTTGTATTAAACAAAACATAGAATTAGTACATTATGTAACTAGGGAGCAAAACAGGTGTTTGCGGACTAGGGCGAGATTGACGTCCAAGCGAAGCGAGAAATCTATTATTATTTTTTGTCACACCTGCACAAAACTGCCACTTTTCCGTATATTTTACAGCCCGCTGTTCTCATTACCGCCGGGCGCTAAGGTGGCACTTTGTAGACAGGTGTGACAAAAAGTTTCATCTGTACCACGGGCGGAAATGCAGTACACGCTCGGACGATGCTGAATCCCTCGTCTACGGTATGACTCGGCTCGCCTCGTCTTTGCCTACGACTCGAGCTGCAGTATCGCCCGCGCCGTAATACACGCCTTTCCGCCCTAGATACACAATATACTATTCTCATACGAGAGTATGCTATTTTGCGTTCCTAGTGTGAGAATAATATTTTCTGTTCTAAATTGCATTTTATTGATTTAAATATTTCCGGGCTGTATTTCCTCTCAGGGTTTGAGCGAGCAACGCTCCCAAAAGTTTTTCCGTTTAGGGAAATTATTTACAATAATAATTTACTTTCTAATCCAATACTTACATGAAAAATAATAAGTAACGGCTTTTTTGAAAGATATGTAAACTTAAAAAGTAAATATGTATGTAATAAATTATAAATTTATGTTTATTCTTTTCCAAATAGACTTTTATAATTCGTTATTATTGCATGTATGTCGTTTTTCATGTTTTTTCTGGGCTTAAACTTTAACTAACAAAAAACTTAAATCATTTAAATGCGCGGGGTGCTATATTCAGATTAGAGAAAATCGCCTTTGGTTCTATTCAACTCTAGAATGTCTGCTGCAGAGCTGGTAACATCGCAGCTTTTGGCCCAGGCACCACCTTATTTCCCATCTCGCCCCTTGATTTCTCATCCGTCTCTTCCCGTTTCCTTTTCAGTGTGTTCCTTCCGCCTGTCCCAAAGTTGTATGGTTTGTTCTTCGCATGATGTATGAATGATTTATGCGCATACTTATGTATTCGGCCATGCCTAGCTTCCGGAACAATGTCGCGCAAGCTCCCCGCTTATTGTTCGTACATGGCCGACACTGAAGAAAAATTACAATACGCGTATAATATTCTTAGATGACAACTTTTCAGTAACTTTTGAGCCCGTCTCATATGTTATTCCAATTTCATTTTATGTATTGCATCAATGTTTTTAGAAATTTCGGTATCTTTTAAAACATGGCTTCTTTCGGATCTATATTGTAGAATTAGTAATAAGATAGCATCCAACAAGTCTACAATTATAAGTTTTAAATTCATTATTTTTGGTAATTAGTCTGAATAAAAATACAACAACCATTTTCTAATTTATCATTTTTCCAATACGTTTTGTATCTGCTGTCCTCGTTAGGGGAGATGTGATTTAGAAAATAAAAATTTTAAGTACCCATAAAAATGTCGTTAGTTAAAAGCTCTCCCAATTTTTAATTTGTAGCAAAAATTTACATTAAAATGCAAGCTATTTCTGTTTCTTCTTTTGATAAAAAATATTAAAAATCAAAAGGTATTTTTGATGCAAGAACTTGTATTATACTTGAATTCTGAAATTGTGTAGATAATCCCAGAATTAAATTATAAAATCCCATTATTCAAGAGACAATGTTTTCCACGACAAAATCTAATTATGAAAACCTAAATTGAGCACTCTTGTCATTTTAATATAAAAATTTTCTATATGAGGAAAATTTTGCTTCATCCTCAGATGCCTGATTCCGATTATGTATTAATAATGATTCCTCAAACGAATTTTACCCCCAAATATATCAAGAATTCATTTGAAACAGAGACAATTCGGAGCTACTTTCTTATAAGATGAACAAGAAAAAGAGAGTGGTGTCCATTAAGCCGCCGACCAGGCTAATAACTTACACAAACATTTTTTTGTTGAGAAACGCCGAAACACGTGTAACGGTTTTCCAAAAAGTCTATCTTTTTGGGGGGAGTTGCAACCCCCCACCTCTAAGGCGCACGTGGGACACGAGGGGGGGTCGAAGATCTTAAATGGCAAAATAGGTCGCGTGGGGGCTCATTTGAAAGGTCTTTTCGAGACGAATTTAAGGCACTAGGCACATCTGGCGCTGCGATCACTTTTCAGAGGGGTTATTTGACTTTTAACGTTTCTAAACTAGTAACTTTTCAATAAGTCAGAATCCCAATGTGTGATAAATTTGACAGTTGAAAACCCGGCTTTAGTAATTCCGATAGTTCAAAATCCCGATGATAAAAAACTACGAGATATAAAAAACTCGACTTTTCCAAATCTCGAAATGTCAAACCGAAAACGTCTACAATCATATCAAGTCAATGCTTTTAGCAAGTCTTTGATGGCGCTTTCACGATTTGCAGGTCGGGATTTTGATAATATCGGGGTTTCGATAGTCGGAATTTTGAATCGCCAGGTTTAAGAAAGTTGAGTTTTTGAACTGTCGGGTTTATGGCATATCGGGATTTTTGTATCCACTCCTCCTGTAATGTTGAAGTTATGGTTGAGAGCCAGCTCCGGAGCAAGGAAAAAGCGTAAAGTGTGCTGAAATAAAGTAGTATCCGGGTAGACGTCGGGAAATTCATAGGGCATTCATGCGCTCTTGAATGAACACTCTCCGACGAATAGGGAACGGAGAGTCGCACAGTCTCCAAGTAATTGGCACCGTATAAAATCGCCCGCGGCTAGGCGCTGCCGTGTCTAGCTGATATTTTTAACCCTTCCTTCCTACACGTTTCTACGTGTGCGGTGGTTCCGTTCGTTGGCACATGGTACCAGACACTGACATACCCCTGTGGGCCGATAACGGCGCAGGGGCAATTGGCGTCGCTCGTTTTCGGCTATAGCCGCCGGCGTCGTTTGCTTATCTGAATAAACCCTCCGTGCTTACTATGGAATAATTGACCACATAGTCGCCAGTTAAATGGGATGACTTTACTGTGTACTTGAGTGACTCCAGCGATAAAAAAACGGATACAGTTCGGCCATTCCGAACGGAGCAATTACTAAATAAACCTGTTGGTGCTTACCGTTGTATTTTTCACGGCGGATGGAGCCGTCATTACGAAATTTGATCCATGCTTTTCCAGAAAATTGGGTCTCCAGTATTTTCAAAACTACGGAACGATAAATAAATTGGTTGCCTTGATGGTAAACTGATCTTGAGTCAAGAAATAGCTGTAGGAATCGTGGAAATAGTTGTCCCCTTTCTTGTCCGAATAAATGGTCTCAACCAAGTTTTTTATTATGCGGAAAAATGATATGGTATTTAAATATTTATAATGAAAAAGGTAATTTGAAGACCTTTACAAATGATCGTTATCAGTAACGATTGTATTCGAGATGATTCTATTCACTTGCGATAGCTACTGCAACGCATAACGATGGTCATTTCGCTGAACGAGAACCATCTAGTGCTATTCGATAACGGAAAGATAACGTCGTTCGATTTCCGTTTCGTGCCGTCTTTCTCGTTACCAGATTTTTCACACTCTTCCGATATTTTAGCTTTGGAATTATCAGAGAGCATAAAAGCGTCGCGGAACCAACCCTCCCTATACAGATTTTCATTTCACGGGAGGTCGAGCAGAAATAAAAACCGAGTTTCAAAAAGTGTGCATGCGTGTATATATACCTCTAGAGAGGGGCAAAAAGAGGAAGAGAGACTGAGAGAGAGAGGGGAAGGTAGTTTGGTATTTATCGAAGTCCGTTACAGTCGATTTCCTGATGGAGCACGCTTTAAATCGCTCCGACGCGTCGTGAGTACGCGACAGAATTATTGAGACTGCAGGAATGAAATGGCCGATTGATTTGTGCCCTGGACAGGAAGAGAAAAGGCAGGCTGAAAAATCGCGGCATCACTGAGGTACTCGACGACAATCTGACGTGGGTTGCGATGGCTTTTCATTCCTAAAGAAAAAGTCGATATTTAACGATGCGGAAAAATTATTTTATATTTCAAGATGTGGATATCGCAACTAATTATTATTATTGTCGTAATTTCCATCAAAAAAGGATTCGGTGGCATGAATTGAGATTCTGGTTGCGGAAGTTGAACAATTCTGTTGATGTTTACTTAACCGAAATGGCTGGTTGTTGTGTCTAAACAACCTGGTAGAAATTCCGCACGTTTTTATTGGATTCATTCCATTTTCTGATTACTTATGGGGTTTAAAATTATAGCCGAAGGGACTTAAATCAATATACTGTCACAAAAGTGTCTAAATATTGTGTAACATTAAATACATAGAAACTGCCATTTAATAATATAATATAAAATAATAATGCTGGATGATCCATTACGTACACAAATTATACAAAATATATTTTGCCTGATAATATTTGTGCTTTACAAATGTCTACTAAAAAATTATGTAACTAGATAAAAAGTGACCATCGTTCAGGTTACCTTTAAAAGAAGTCTAGTTAATATTACCTAAATTATGGACTAAAAACTGGACAAAAATCCATTAGGTTATTTATCTTAAATATTCTGAATAATTTTATGCAAAAACAGTCAATAATTTATCTAAACAAGTATCTGAATGCTATCACGATATTGTTACATTTTTTAACGAGAACCGGCAACATTACTCACAAACTGGCTGGTGTACGGAAGTTGAATCGCAAAAAATTGGCCAATATTTAGACGAGACATTTACCAAGAAAGTTTGATTGGAAAAACTAAATAGAATGAACGATTTTGAAAGTGATTTCTTAGTCCCACTTATAACAGCACAAGGTTGATAACTGCGGCCAAATGTTTTTTAAAACCTAACCCGTTTAGTTCTTATTAACCGACCGTTTACTTACTTGAAATAAACTGTAGGGTAATCCAAAATGGCGTGGTTAGATAGTAAAATTTGTCTTTCAAATATAAATGTTGGTTTAAGGGTTTATAGCCTACAATAATATAGGCATGCACCTATTTTTTCTTAAGAATAGAAGGTTCTAATAAGTAATTAAGCACTTTTTAATTTTTCGCGACCTGAAGATATGTCAAAGTGATCCGAAACATTGAATCAATTTGTTGAAACCCGCTATTAAGAACAAATAGGTGCCTACAATTTATACATTTACTAAATTTTATATTTGGTCTATACAATGATAATTAATTAATAGTCGTTGTTTAAATGGATACCATATGACGTACCAAAGATATCTGTGCACCTCCTTTATATCATGTTATGTTATTGTTATTGCGGACTGTTGCATGGCCGTTCAGGTAATGACTGCTTTTGTTATCTCCGTTGTTGATACAAACATGTACACTAAACCTCTGTGCCTTTTGGTAATTTCAATTCATAGCTTTTGCAGTCGAGGATTTAGTAGTTAAGTTAATGTTATCTTTGGCATTATTGAAACTGTTTTCAGTGATATTTGTTTACTGAGAAGTTATTAAACGTATACGTGATATATATCCTGGAATGATAAAGCACAATTTCCTGGATTTAATAAGAAAATGAAATTTCTTTCTCTTGCATACGTATTAACTTGTATTTTAAGATCGTTATATAAATATTACTTTTTAAGTTTACTATTTCTCTGTCCATTAAAAAGACATTCTTCTCGACAACAAGAAAAAACTATTACGACTCTTTTCTTTTGAATGTCAAATCGAAAACATTTTCAATAGCAAAATATCACTTAAATCTGCGGCTCAAGTAAATTACTTAAATATATATAATTAAACTTCGCATATATTGTGGATGGATTGTATTTATACGTTATAAGTAGTAGTACGTTACGAGTTAGATAAGTGTACGTAGATTTAATAATTATTAATCTAATAATATGTCTTATATTTATACTAAAAATTGGCACTTATAAAGTTAAAAATATTATTATCGAAATCGTGTATATATGTATATGCATACACATTACACTCTTATAACTGGACTAAATGTAAACTATTAAAACGACCAAAAAAGATCGCGACAATACTGGGAACTTTACCGTATTTATTTACGCCGAAATATTTACTTATTAGAGAGGAAAAAAAACGAAAGTAAATACCGCTGTATTTTTCTTCTTTAATTTGTTTACCACTCTAATTGAAACTCACATGCGACATAATTCAAAATGGAAGTATTGTACAATTTAAATCTACCTTTCTTAACACGTAATACTTCGTGATTTAAATTCATTGAAAATGCAACGTATAATTTCTTAAGATATTACTTGAAATAATGTAATTCATACTTCAAGAGCAAAAAACTTCATATTTTCATTCATTAGACTTTGCCGTTTGCGTTTTTAGATAATTCCTATATTTTTGTATACACTTTATAGCAGTATTAAGGACTTATTCATGTATCAAAAGTTTGTTATAACGTCACACAGTATTTGATATTTGTATAACTTTTCTAATATTCGTATTAATACTAGCATCATTCGCCTGTTGAAAAACGTTGTTGTATGTATGTAGGTACTATACATATTGTTATTTACTAAGTGGGAGGATTAGTTTGCATGCAAGCTCCATTCACACTGATATTTTGGTCAAGAGTGTGCAAGCATTGTATTGCATTTTAAATTATCCTGAAATTGCACGCTAGGTCAATTTCGATTTTAACTGTATGTAAAGTTCAATTATGATTCTACATCACACAATATCAAATAGAAAATCATATTGTTTTTATTTGCAATATACTCATTGCATAACTTATAAACAGGTTTTATTTGCATCATTGTTATAGTTTGCTTTTAATAATTGACTAATATAAAATGTAAAAATTAGGTAAAGTTTTATTTTAAAATGAAATACCATTATAATATTAAATGAGCGTTGAAAAATAAACACCAATTGCGAAGGGATAGTGGATAACTTTAATTGCTTTCTTTGGGTACTAATTTCAGATACAAGGGCGTTGTCGATGCGGATGGCAAGCGACATATTTGGTCCTTCAGACAGATATTTTTGCCCAAAGGATTTGTGTCGTTCTCCATGGATTCGTGTGCCGCCTAATATTTTTTTACAGTACTGCACGTGAAATAAATCTAAATGATTTCCAGGATTTTTAGTCCAGCTCCCAGTACATATCTTAACACACTTTTCATACATATACACTCATGGGCTATATAACTGAGGTATACATATAATAGGATATCAAATATGCTACTATTGATTATATGAAATAATAAAATCTTGAATATTATTAAAGCAGTTAATCAACGTCAACTTTTGCTGTGGTTGAATGATATTCAACATGGAGATTATTATACTTATACTACTCTGAATATCTCGCTTACTGTAAATAAGATAAAAATGCATGTAGTGACAACTGAGTACCTAACGAATAGTGATATTAATATACCATGAAAAGATTATAGAAATAATAATAATAAAATAATAAATATGATAATCAACACCACAAAACAAAAGGAATTATCGCCACTTATTATATTATTCAAGCATGCTGCATTATTAATTGCTATGCCGAACCAGAAAGGAATCCAGAGGTTTTAAACGATGTAAATAATGCCATTGTGATTTGCATGCAATTTATTGCGATTATGATAATAATTTAAATTCCGGTTTACATTTAAAATTCGGTCTATGTACGTAATTTTACAACATGCATAACAAAATTTGTGTCTTGACGTTTAGGATTTCGTTTGAGTTCTTCTTGAGGTTGTTTAAGATATTCAATTAAGTGAACGGCTGTAGCGTCTTATTAAGCCATCGTTAATGTACCCCTTAATTATCATTTAGGTTACTATATTGCTAAATGCAATCGCAATTTTCATCGATTCCTCATTTTATTATAACTGTACGTGTTATGTCAGCTCTGTGGATTTTATATTTGCGTTAATTAACTCTAGATACTAGGCTTATGTTCGTATTTGCCACATAAATGGAAACACAATTATTTAAATTACATAATACGAGGAAAACATCATCATATCATTCACAAATATTGTTTACAGATGTATTGTATAATCGGTACTATATTTTGATACTGCTTGTTTTTACTTTATTTTAAATCGATTGGTACACTTAATTAATGTACGGAATTTTTATATGGACCAGTGTCCCGTACACATGTTAAATATTTTAATGGTTGTACGAACGATAAAAATAAACATTGTTGCTGAAATCAAAGTTTTAAATTACCTAAGGTTTTGTGTGTTTCACCCATCGTTCTTCCTTTTTAGCGTTCCTCGATGTTTTTAGTGAGGATTACGGTTGTGGCTTTGGGAGATTCAGATAATGATAGTGATTTGAATTCGTCTCAAAAATACCTTGTAAATGAGCCCTCACTCGACCTACGTTGCTCCTCACATTTAACACTGCTTTGAAAACAAAAACTAATTCAGGCCTTAACAAGATATTAAATAGTTATTGTTTAATTTGGGTTTAAGATCTCTTCTGTAGCTGTTGTTTGTTTATTTTGTGGCTTGCCTTTTGTATTTCGTTTTTTTTAAATTATTTTCTGTTTTTCCTTTTCGTGTTCCTCTCTTTCTTTCTTTTTTATTTCCACTATTCTTTTCGTTGGTGTTGATTATTTTATTAATCTTTTCCAATGCATTTCTTACATAATTCGTTTTATCTTATCATGCCATGTTAAAGTCGCTGCTTTGACTGATTGTTGTTCTCTTTTCCCTCTGAAGCTTTGTGATGGATTCTTTGCAGCAGGTAAGGATGTCTCCAGGGTTGATCAGGATCAATCAGGAGAAGTTTTTTGGATGTTTTATTGATGAATGATAGCAACATTCTGAAGTAATTGTTTGCGTAAAATTTGAATCCTGTGGCAGAATTGTCCCTTTACGTCAGGATTTCGAGTTATTTGAGGTTATGTATCCAAAAAATGCAGTTTTTTGCTACATTTGAGGTTATGTACAAAAGATACAACATTTTTAGATGGATGAATTTTTCTAGAAAATTTGCATTATTTCTGATAGAGTACACGAATTTCTCCCATCAGACAAAATTAAAAGTATCCATCACAAAAACATCGTGAGTTTTTCGTCGAAAATGTCCATCAAATATTTAGTTATTATTTTTTTAAGTAATTTTTATGCAGAAGCAGAGCAGAAAATATCCATAGTTTATCAAATGAACTTTTTAAATAAGAAGCGGCGGTGGCTCAGTTGGTAGAGTATCGGCTTCGTAATCAGAAAACCATGGTTCGATCCCGGCCTCTGCAATCTATCATCGGGACACCTCTATATTTGTTTATAAGTGTCTAATAACGCCAAAGTTCAGGTAGTTCGGATTCCACCTTCATAAACTGTAGGTCCCGTCGCGATTTAGTCCCATTTGGGTTCACAAAAGTCGACGTAAAATAATATAAAAAAAAAATTTAAATACAATCCATGATTTTGTTATATATTTTAATTGTAATTAGCCAATAGCTGGTCAATATTTAGTCGGGATTTTTCCCAGAGAGGATCTTAAATTATTGATTTATGTATACAATGATAATGATAGAAATCCATTCACGATTGTAAAAAGTAAACTAGTGTTGGCGTGGTGCCTCGCTCGCTTCGCTCGCTCAGAAACTTCGACCCAGTGGAGAGTCGGCTATTCCTTAAGACTCGTTTGTTTACTAACAGCTTTCAATTATATTATAAAATTATATTGATATTTGGGGGTCCAATCATATTTATGTCCAAGTGGCTTCGAAAGATATGTTACAACAATATAGTGTTTCTTATATGTATGAAAATTGAAAATGAGCATTTTCAAAACTTCGACCCCGACAACAGGCCAGCCGAAGTATTAATAAATAAAAGTTGCAAAACACTTACTTCATGCACTTGTATTCTAATAGATTATTCGATGCATATTACATGTGTACTGTGTTTTACTAATTACTGTCTGTATTATTATGATATTATATATACAATATATATACATATAATTCGTCCAAGATATCTAGAAAGTGTCGAAAAGATCTATGACGGATATCTTATAGATATATATAAGACATCTTTTAGATATATCGAAATAGTTATTTTCGTATCAAGGGCGTAAATGAACTTTGCGCCCTTAGGGGGTCACCGCGCCCGAGGAGCTGGCAAAGACTACCCCTGGGGGGTACGGGGTCGAAACGTCGAAATTTGATGAAAAACAATAGGGTAATTTTTTTGCCGCGATGACCAAATTCAATACTTTTTCAGACAATAGTCATAAACATTTTAAACCAGTTTTTATGTCATTATCGTTGACTTTAGGAAGAAAATGCATAAAACTTTTTTTGTGGAGAATTTCATGCTCTATCTTTTTTGTTTGAAATATTTTTTAATAAAATTTGTATTTTTCAAAATAAATGCAAAAAACTACAAAGAAACTTAATTGGGGCTAATTTTTTTTTGGTAATGGTAATGGGTGGATCTGCCCCAAAACCTAATCAGATCTAAGTTATGCCAAGACGCGCATTTTAAAAAAAAATTTATGTCGATACGCTTATCCGTTCGCGAGTTATCGCGAGACAAAAAACCGGGACGTACGGACGTACGTACGTACAAGATCACGGACAAAAATTTTGTTATTGTTGATTTGGGTTCCTTAGGGTCTGAAACGTCGACATTTGATGAAAAACTATATGGTAATTTTTTTGCCCGAAGTGACCAAATTCAATACTTCGCCCAGACTAAGTCTGGGCGAAGTAATTTAAGTTGAAACTGGCAGCAGTATTATTGAAGACAAAGAATATGAGTGCTATGCCATTATCCACTGATAAAGTTTATTGGAAATAAAACTATAGGTCTTTCCCTAATGTTTTTATGACAGCTTTTGACACTCCAGTTTAAAAATTTTGATTTCAATTCGTCTTTTTAATACTAGATGCCACTTTTGCAATAGTCGTGCAAAAACGCCGGAAGAACGCAAAAGTAACATCCTAGCTATTTTTATACGCACGAATCTATGTCAAGTATATTTTCGTTTCGTTTTCACACGTGGACAGCTGACAATCACACGACTGACGCCGTGCGAGATTGCACCAATAACGTGAACCCTCGAATAAATAGGACCTCCCACGAAACCCCACCGACGCCACGATGAACACCCACAGTCACAAGTTCAGCCCGCTTAACGGGTAATCATTTTAGTTGATCGTTCTAGTTAATCTTGGTAAAGACCAACTAAGCAGTCTTGAAGTGGACTTGATGACCGCGGTTGTGGGTGCTTATCTACAGAAACGTCCCAATTGATGCCGACAAGAATCGAGAAGCGTTCGCGAAACGACCAAATTAAAGAAAGACCTTCTTTCGTTCCCGTTTTCGATATCTTTCTCTTCTGAAAAATCGCCTTTTTTGTTTCGACCCCTGCAGATAACGTCTTCCAGTTTCGTACCAAAGACGCGGCCGTAAACCGCGTTCCGTTGCCAAATTGCACTTGGCATGTTCGCCGTGGAATCTCGTAAGATGCCAAAAAATTGTCACAACACCTCCACCGCCCTTCCGCTTACGACTGATTTCACCAAGACGAGATTGCTGTACCTCGATACCCAATCGATAAGAATCATTTATCCCAGTCCAAATAGCAATAGAACTCAGGAATTGCATAAAATTACGTTTGCATGGTGTATGAGTTATAACTTCTGAGGGGATTGAGAGGAGACGCGTAATTGGCAGTAGAAACGTGACTAGAAGTGGAAGTTGGACATTGTTGGTTAGTCAGACGGCATTCGCAGTTACCTGCACTTCCGCCTCGCGTGTGCAGGCGGGCGGCCCTACGGTCACCTCCTTCAAACTTTAACCCTGGCCACAACGGGGCTCAACAGGTGCCACTGCAGGTACACTTTCCAACGACTATTTTCTTGATAGAATCCTTCCCAACGCGGCTTCGTTAATGATCGTGTTCAGTGTAAATTATACCCCGTGCATATCGGGCCCTTCTCTCCTTTAGTTTTCTGATATAAATTGAATCAAAGTTTTCGTTTCCACTTACAGTGGCTCTTTTTTCACTGCTATTTATAGACATTCAAGCCAGATACTTAATAAGCAGTTTTCAAATTTTTTGATGAGAGTCGTGGTTGAAAATGGTAGCCGCCTATCGGCCATCATCGACCAAGCTAACTCACCCCAAACTAGAGAATGAATGGGAATTCGCGGTCGATAGTTGCGACGTTACCAGCCTCCCAATGTTTACATTACCGCTTAATTTCATGCATTTATAACAGGAGCCGGATACATGCGCAGGTCCATATCTCCGATCCATAAGTATAAATATTCGCAAATGTATGACGGTGGCGCACGAATAATATCAGTCATGAAAATCGTGACGCTCCGAGCACGACCTCATTAAACCAGTTGCGAAAATGAACGCGTTGCCACTCATTCGAGCGCTCTAGCAACTAATAAAATATCAGCGCTAAATGCGGACTCGCTAAATTTGCCGTGAAATATTTCGAAATTTTCCCCTTGCTGCATTGATTATGCAGAGCAATTATAATAATACAGTGTACTGCAATTTGACGCAGAACGAAAAATCAAAAGTTTTAGTATGTGTAAAAATGGACAATATTGCAAAGTAAGTAGCAATAATAACTACAAAAATGTAATAAAAATGACATTAAATATTTTGGATTTAATTACAAACAAAAGTATCCATTTCTCGCACTAAGGCACTACCTTTAACATTTCGTACTTGGGATCAAAAATATTGTTCGAGATATATATATGCGAGTTATTTTTTTTCAACGAATATGAATGCGGATTCGAAAAATCTTTTGCACACTTATATCGAATACTGCATTTAAAAGCTTTAATTCTATGCTGGATAACTGGATAATCTTACAGGTTCATAAGCTGCGAACACAAAGCCTAACGCTATAGATCACGTTTATCTCTCCTGTAATTAGGTCTATTAAGACTATATTATATACGAGAAAATTAAATAATGTAGTTATTCTAGATATTTTTAGTAAAAACGAATAGTTTTATCTTAATGGGTGTATTGCAGTTGTAATGAACCTCAGAAGATACAATTTTTTAAAGCGCTCTTGACGAATTCCGGGATTTTTTCAAATAAAAAAATTGGAAATATATTTCAACTCTTTTAGTGGAATAAATATAAAGGATTCAATTTCGATTGTTAATAATAGCATAAGTTAAACAACAAAAACAGTAAGTAGTTATAATTACTGCAGAAAGGAGCGACACAGTCGTTAACTACTGTCCTTACTATTTAAAACGCGAGGCTGCCACCACTTAAGTAGTAACGGCAATCACAGTGCTTTAACTACTTAAAGCGGTGACTCTAACTACTTTTTTCCCGAAGGAAAACCTATTTTATCGAACTTGAATAAGTTGCTATAACATTAGCAAAATGCACACGTCTTGTATATTTTTGAAAATCAATTATTAGAGAGCTTCTGATAAAAGTATTTTTGTATAACACAATTCTTTAAACTGTAAGTTTGTAAAGTCTTTTTAGCATTTTTCCATTCAAATACTAGCATTCGTGTCATATGCGTCACATAGTCAGTTGCGAAATTACCGTTATAAATTGTGAAGTTTTCAATATATATAGCAAGACTAAATACATGGAAGATTTGATCATTTATCATATATATATGATACACACTGATCATTGTATATTATATTTGCAAAAAATGTGTTTAAAAACAGATTTCTGAAATTGCATTATTTATGATTATGACCTATAATGTCCTCATTAATTCCACTACTACAAATCCCAGCGATTATAGAACCATCCTTGTAATCTTTAAAAGAAATGGAAAAATGTTCTTTTCGTTAATAATTGGAATTATCTCTTAGATCCATGAAAGCGTACTTAAAGCCCTCTCAATACATAACGTATATATAGACGTACGTATAAGTTGCGTATAATAAATGCAAATCTTAATCTATGAAGCTCAGATGGTATTATTAATTTATAATTACAGCATGTAAAAACTATTGATATTTAATGAAATAACTTATTGCAGTGCTAATATAGATATTGTTATTAGTGACTTCATTCAAGTCCTTCTTATGACGTTTGCATATTGCATTGAATCTACTAAGCTATTCATGCATTTATATAATTCACAACATTCAATGTAATATTAATCGTAGAAAATAAATTTGCGCTAGTTAGAAATTGTATACAGTAACTCAAGTTGAACGCAATTATCGATCATTTTAATAATTCATGTATTTATTCTGTTACTAAATGTAATTTATATTCATGAATTTAAAATTCAAATTCGATAGAACTTTCGATTGGTTTATTCGCAAAATTCCAGCCTCGGGAAACCTGTATAATTATATTATATGTAATGAAAATAATTAATAGTTACTACAGTTTTAATGACAGTGATGTTTTATTTATGAAATTCAAAATAATGTTGCTTTCAAAAGTGTGGGATATTAGAAGATTTTTATGAGATATTTTTCACAATGGTAATTATATAAACAGTATATTATTTTACGCCTATCGCTATTTGCCGGTAAAAGTATATATAGTAGTCCTCCGCTTAAGTCATATGCTTGAGGCAAACAAGATGGCGGCGCCTTCCCTTAAGTCAGATTTCCCCTCACCTCCCACCTCTTGAATTTCCACTTGTCACGTGCGCACACACACATACATTATACAATGGTACAGCGCGAGTTTCCAACCAGTGAATGATGGGAGAACCCCTCAGGGGAAATATATGACTTGGAGGAAGGGAAATTTATGGGTTAGGGGGGTTATTAAACTTAAATGGGGAACTACTGTATAGTGGTTTATCTCATGCAGTATCGGAAAACTTGCCAAAATATTTCGAAATGATAAATGCGAAACTGGAAATATGTGAATACTATTTTGTTAGTCCTATTATCAATTTTTATAATATAATGAGTTTGTAGAAAAGACGAGGGCAATTAGGTTTTAAAATACGTTAAGTGGAAAAATTCTTTACATTTGTATAGGAGCAATCTATTCCAAGACTGTCAGGAACTAGTGGTGTAACATAATATTTGTTCTTGCACATTTAACACATTTACGGTTTATCGTAGTATTTACGTTTCCGTTAATTTCCCGATTACAATCGGAATCCTAGATTTTAACGTTCTGGGCTCTACAGGTTGTAATACTTCCATCCCTATGTCTATTGCAGATGTGTTCAAAATTAGGTGAAAATTATATCGAATAATAACAAGCTATTATACAATTTATGCATTTACGATGATATTATTTACTACATATTTATATTTTGCGGAGTACACTGCATTTCGAAAAGTCATTCCTTTTGCGTTTTTTACTATTTCTCAATTGTTGTTACTTGAACGTACCAAACCTTTTAAAGCATCGCAGTTAAGTGTAAATGATCGCTACAACTGATTACTTTCTGTTGAATATACCTGAAAATTGCAAGTTTTTGAACGTGCGAAAATGATGGCGACGATTTCCGAAATGGTTCGATGATACAAATTTTCCACGTTCTGTGGTGAGAAAGAGCAATGGCACGTGTGGTACGTGTGGCTGTATTCGATGCCTATCTGCCGCACCGGACAAATAAAACGAGCATGCATAATATAACAGGAATTGCACATTATTTCCATCGCGAGCTTGGTTTATCGGCGAAACTCGACGAGAATAATGGCCCTTGTAATATTAACAAAACTCGCTTCATTACCAGAGTCGTTCCCGTTGGTACGTTCGTGCGTCCCATCGCGCCTGCTTCCCAATCGACCTTTTGCAATGAAACGATGGATTACCCATAAGACATTTAATTATTTACTAATTATTAACTTAGTAGTTACTGGTTGACATTCCTATTACTAAAACACAATTAATTTCGGAACCCTTGACATCGCTTAAATAGCTATCATCATTTGACTGATAATGGGATCCTGCGCACGAGCTTATCTATCGATTTTTAGTTTCCTTTTAATAGAGATTCAACGTTTCAGGTCCAGAAATGATATTTAACATGAAATACTTAATTACAATTTTAATCGAAAGCCACATCAATTTCCAAAGTTTTTGCATAAGCGTGCACTGGATTTTCCGAATATCAGGGGCGGTAATAAGAGCGCTACCAAATGTTTGAGTTGTATTCAAGTAGCATACTTTACCGATAAGTGTGGAATATCAGACTCATAAAACGGGTAATATCTGCTAGGGCTGAAATAGCTGATCGTACGGAGACACAGAGAAGGAGAGGATTTTAATGCGAATTTCGCGGTGGATTTTATACGTATATACTCATTAAAGCCTCAGTATATTGCCTTACTGATGCAACGAGGGTCAGGAATATAATACCACCACCTCTACTATGCCTTGGGCAGACTCCGTGACGTAGTTTCTGCACGTATCGTTACGCACCGTAGGGATTCCTACATGACCCCAAATTTCTCCATTTTGAAAAATGGGCCATTTGCTCTAAAGGAAAATTTGGAATAAACACCTTTAACCTTATTATTCTTGAAAATGCAACATGATAGGACAATTTTTCAAGTGTCGCGTTTGATGTTGAAAAATCTTAAAAACGACGCTTGTCCTGCCAAATACAAAGGAAAAGTAAGGTTTTATCGGTCAGTGTTATTGGTGACTTGGAAGTAGTTCTATATATATTTTAATAAGTCTATTCGATTTATCAATCTGTCGATAAACGTTTGCCCGTGTCAGAATGTGAAGTCTGGATTAGTGCAAGGAGGCTTCCATGTAGTCTGGTAAATACCTGACTGGAGTATATTACGTCGGCATTGCGGTCACTGGGCTAGAATCCCCTTTACCTTCAGCCCCTTGTTAATACTCGCAACCCCCTTACGTTTCACGAGGACACTGAGCAGTGTCGCGTGTGGTTTTTCCCAGCATTCCGATAATCCCTTTACTTGTTTAGGGCGTTTATTGTGATCTTAGTGTGTTTCTGTGCGTGTCAAGTTACGCTCCCTTTCACACGTTTCTTCAAGTTGGATTTGATATCGACCCGTTCTCTGCCCGTGTTTGGGAATTTATAGCCAGAGTACTGCGATTAATTAGGAGTAGACTGCTGACCATTTAGACTATGCACGAATTGTAAGCGTCTGTCACCTTGCAACTGTAGCATACAGCTATCATTGTAATGGAAAATGTTATTTCTATAAAAGTTATGACATATTAATAGGTGACTTCTCCTATGGATCTTTTTAGAAGAGAGTAAGAATACAAATTACCAGAAAGGAGCTACTGTTTCGGTTTATGGTGCTATTAGTCTGAAATGAGTACCTTCGCATATTCCTTCCAAGGTTGCTATATATTTTATTTCGATTAACACATATAATTCATATTGGCTCTTTTGGAATATATACTGCTTACCACAAACCTTAAATTTTAATCAGCCGCCTACGGAAATCCGTAAAATGTTTGGTCTGCGGGTTGACAGTCCTATTCCTAATCGTTAAACTTGTTTTCGGCATGATGTTTTTTTCTAAATGGTGAATTTCATCATAGATCAAACAGTGAAATAAAAAGTTTGTTCGTGGAAAAAGGCTAGATGGTTGGGGCTATTTCATAAGTAGTTACCAAACATGTTTTATCCGTGACATTATTGTTTAAATACCACTGTGCTTTATCAACAATGCGAATGAATACAAGTGAAAAATTCAATTACTAACTAAAATATGATTAAATAACTAATATTAAGATTTTAAAAAGTTAAGAATAATTGGCTGAAGAAATTGACGACTTACACCCGTGAAAAACATCAAGAAGATTAATTTTAATCATGGCACATTTTAATTGCATTAGATGGTGTGATCTTGTTTGTTTCAGTAAGGAAATTCATTGCTTTCATGCAAATTCATTGTCTCTAACATATGTCTGAAAATGTGCTGCAGAGAAAAATGTTCACCTCTTCTTAGTATAACGATACATAATATCTTAGCTGTAACTGATTATTTCAAACGTTTATTTTTCTAGTAGACAATAATTATGGAAAGTATAAACGAAGTCGCTATCTTAAGCTAATATGAAGGCAAATAAACGTATTATCTATTGTCATCGTCAATCACAATAAATTGGTAAGGTTTTAAAGTGTATCAAATTCTTAGATGTATGTATCTATTTAGTTATTCGTGACATTCGTGAAGTCCATGAACATAAAATCGTTTCAATTAGCGGTAGACTTCTCATTCGCTTCTCGGTTTCGTTCACCCCTCACTTCGTTTGAACCTAGGGAAAACGTCTTGCGGGTGTAATTATTTCAAACTGACGCAAGTGTGCTTTCGTGTCAGGACGAATGGCGTCGGAGTCACATTTGCTTTGTCTTACAAATGAGAAACGTTTTACGTTCCACTACAGCAGCTTCAGGCTGTTCGACCGCCGAGAATGCAAATGTGCGTATCTACTTTTCCTCCGTGTTTTCGGAGTATTTTTTCTTGACCGCACTCTGAAAATTGCCTTGAATTAATCAGTTGACGTTTCTCGCGGAAGGTTTTTATATAAATATTGTGGAAATCGGTATTTACATTCTCTCGTTTGGTGATATACAAGTTTTAGGGTATTCTGCAATATTTTTGTTGTAAGCAATTTGGAGCAGCTAATCTCTATCAAGGGATTGGATTTCGAAGTTCTTTATAAAAAGCCGAACACTCCACACAAACCAAACTTGTGACGACCATAAATCGGAAAGTCTTTGTTAAACAGAAACTTAGCGGTAGAGACTCGAGTCTTAAATAAAATGGGGTATGAACAACATAAAGTTTTTTTTTGTAGTAATTAGAACTATTGAAACGAGATATATTTATGTGTTAAGCCATCATGAATTCGTACCGGGAATCCTTTCTGTTGCTTTTGTTGTTCACATATAGATGTGTAGCGGAAAATGGGTTCAAGGGGAATGAAGGGGTTTTCGGTATGAATGAATGACGGTGATTAAACATACCATTTAAGTGAGGAGCGGCTGAATTCATATTATGAAAATAGTTTGGGTTTTTAACAACCTGGATTATGCTCATCACAGTTATTCAATTTAAAACATATCTAAATATTCTTAGGAAAACCCGAAAAAATTTCGGTAGTCACAAATCATTTTGTAATGATCCTAAATTTGTGTGAACTTTTTTTTTTAAGAGAAATTTTTGGCTGGGTACTTTTAAATCTGAATCTGACGGATGTTGGGAAATAGCCGAAACTATAAGTTAGATTTATGATTGTCAGAATCTTGTCACCCTTACGAGATGACATTACAATATTCGGAAAAAAGTGAAGCAATTGACCCTCCACCTGAGCATCCATTTGTTTATTATCAGTTTCTGGTGAAACACGAGAATGAAAGCGGATATCATGTATCTTATTACGCTTTAATAATACCTTAGTGGATGGACGGTTCCGTGAAAGGTGAGAGCGTTTATTTCCGTTTCTATTGATTACTGTTTTATCTTCATTAAATATGCGCCGTTACACGCGCCTATATTCGCCATTGAAACTCTTTGTAACAGTTAAATATAACTGCAGCACCGATATTTGCGCTTCATCCCTTCTTTTATAGCTGATACGGCTAGAAAATAGCCATGACCCGTTACGATGAAGTCTAATTTCTGATTAATCACTCTTTGATTGCGCAGATTCATTAGATATCTTTGTGTACGAGTAATACTTACTTGCAAGTAAAAAAAATATTCACGAGAATAACATTATACATTTTTTGTCATTAAAAAGACGTTCTTGAGTAGATTTAAAAATATCTCGACGCATTTTAATGTAAAACTGTATCAACCACTACTGAATTGATGGCTTTTGACCGTAACTTTTCGTATTTCCGCATGCCCGCATTTTGAGTTTCGTAGATTTGGCCGATACTAGCGGATCGTCTCATCTATTCCGATTTTTACGGAATAAATCATCGAATTCACCGCGTATGCGGGAATCCGCAAGATAATAACTCAGGCTTCGCATCGATCCTGGCTTATCCCGGGCATTGTCCTGAATATTTAGGGATTTTGAAATTCAGTACTTATTACATATCAGAGCTAATTAATAGCGCTGAAAATTTTAATTTTCTTATTTGTTATACTTGATTGTTCTTCACTTTTCGGGCGTTGATTGGATTACTTTTCACTACTTTAGATAATTTCTGTGTTATACTCTTTTACTTTATTGGATCTTTTTGATTGGTTTTCATTGATCTTCGAATTCATTAAAAGCAATATGAACATGAAAGCATCATTGTTTCAACTTGTTGTACTGCTCGTTTGAAAAGCCGATTACGCGGACGATTCCTCAGGCAAATGTTCAGAACTTTAGGTTCATTTTTACTAGTCACAATAGTGTTTTACATGCCATGGGTATTTTATTTATTGCTCACCGTTTTTGTTTGTGTATGTACATCTCCTTTTTCGGCTCGGTTCCAATTCCGGATATTTGTTTCCAACATTTTGCAGGCCTATAGATATCCGGTATTATTTGAGGTACGCGGCAGATTTATTAGTTGCGCTCCAGTTTCGTTGCGCTCGATTTCATTGCCTTCAGTCAAGGTCGGGAGTAAAATTCATCGGGGTGCAATGATAAATGGAATTTGCGCGATGCACGGCGATCTGTAATTGCTGTTCGCATTTCTATAATTGCAACAAGTACTGTTGATTTATTTAGTTAATTAATTGGTGTACAAGAATTATGCGAACGGGATGGCGCCTATTGCCCTGATGTCACAATCGAGAGTCACGTATAACGAATGATGCGAGATACGTCATTCTATTTTTGTTCAATTTGGGTAACTGTATGGCCGCGTTTACATGCTCGAATACAATCATTTCTATGGTCGTGGCAATTTGATATTCTTAATCAACCTGGATTTATACATTATAATTGGATGGAAATAAATTTCTTTTGACGTTGGAAATCGAGTGTGCGAATGTATCACTTAGGTACGATTATGTACCTACCTGCTTTCCCGCTTCTGACATTAGCATTTCAATGAGATACGAACAAATTGGGGTTGCTTTCGTGAATACATTTAAATTCAGTTCACGCAAAAATTACTCTACCGATTCCGAAGAATCAAAACTTTTTAATTGTTGAAATGATAGGATTTATCAAAACTGATTATCAGAAGAAATTTGACAAAATCTACGGTTGACGTCTTTGTGTTATAAAATCGTAAGCATCTATTTTCGTTTGCCCTCTGAACTTCTCGTCTGAAATTTTGGTCCGATAATAAAAATCGTATACACTTAAGGTATCATTTGTCGATCGTCCAACACATTGGGATTCGAAAAGACGTCGTTTTTCCCATTTTCTCCCCTCTGTTAATAGAGCAAGCGATTCCCTGCACAGCATCCGTACCATTTTTCGCCTTAGATGAATTCATCCTTTTCCCCTCTCATGGTCCTCGGTGTCTTCATACCATTATGGCTTCGTCGATTTCGGAGGCCGAAAAGGGTGTTTTTCGCCGCAAAGTCCGGGAGGTTGGCCAGCTGCCAATCACAGATCGAAGCTGCCCCTCGAGGTACGACGACCTGCCACACCGACGCCCCGTCGTCCTTTCGGAAAAGACCCCAGCCAAGTGTTCATCCGATCGTCTCAATCATCCTTTGACACGACCCGACCACCCGATCCTACCAGAGATTTTCTCGAAATTGCGCTCCAAACAACTGTCCTTGTTTTTTTATAGGTTCATTTTTTGCATGAATCTTCTAGAAAAACACTCACTTCAACTGTTCTTTCATCTATTTCAGGTTTTCAACTTTAAAAGATGTTTTATCCTAATAATTTATTTCTTCTATTTTCTTCGTAATGTTCCGAATTTCGCAAATGCGTCCTTCCGTGCGGATTGCTGCCATAAAGATTGGAAAGAAACGAACGACAGTGAAAATAGCGCAATGTGGACAACGAAATGCTTGAAACATTGAAAAGGCTGACGCGATGCGTGTCTATACTCTCAATTCGATCCAAACAACATATTCGAATTTGCATAAAACAATTATTTTCCATTAAGCCGTCAGACTAATGCCTTCAATGTACATAATAATAGGAAGTTGCCCATCGAGTGGAATCCAGATTCAGTCTCGTACTTTCACATGTACACTAGCCAGATCGCAGCAACGATCGCAAATCTACAATTAAACGACATTTCGATTTGGGAGCACATTAAAAAGTAACATTGGACGGGATGGCAAAAACAGAGCGAACGGCTGAATGACAGCAATGGAGGGGACCGGGAGGTACGACCTAAAGAGGTCACTGCACAAATTACTGCAACTCGCGTTATCGGTTTATCTTCATTGGCTATTCATTACGGTTCCTAAATATTGTTCGACATTCATTTTTTTAAATTCTGTTGAAGAAGATGAATGATGAGGTCCTAGATATATATATATATGCGATATTCTTCATAAAATATTTCGTGCATGATATAGCTATGTTGAGTGTTTTCTTTACAGTGGTTAACAATGCACACTGACTTGGTTTTTGACAGACGATAAAATATTCAAAATATATCAAAGGTTATTCAAGGGAATGAGATAGAAAGATAAAAAAAGTAACCACTAGGTTAATTAATTTTTTGTGCAGTTTTTGCATTCGAAGATCGTAAACTTATATCAGCTCTTCCATAAAATGAAGGCAATTATTTGGCCAATTTCTGCACCCAACGTTCACTTTTGACGTTACATCTACTATTTTGGAAAATTTAGGCGTCCCCTTTCAGATGATATCATTACTGTTGACCCATAATGCGATATAAGAATTGATTTATTATTTTATCAACTATGGCTATACAAACGTGCATATAATGGTTTAATTACTTCGACCCAGACTAAGTCTGGACGAAGTATTGAATTCGGTCACTTCGGGCAAAAAAATTACCACATAGTTTTTCATCAAATGTCGACGTTTCAGACCCTAAGGAACCCAAATCAACAATAAAAAAATTTGTGTCCGTGATCTTGTACGTACGTACGTCCGTACGTCCCGTTTTTTTTGTCTCGCGATAACTCGCGAAAGGATAATTTTTTTTAAAATACGTGTCTTGGCATAACTTAGATCTGATTAGATTCTGGGGCAGATCCACCCGTCCATTACTAAACAAAATTAGCCCCAATTATGTTTCTCTGCAGTTTTTTGCATTTATTTTGAAAAATACAAATTTTATGAAAAAATGTTTCAAACAAAAAAGATAGAGCATGAAATTCTCTACAAAAAAGGTTGTATGCATTTTCTTCCTAAAGTCAACGATAATGCCATGAAAACTGGTTTAAAATGTTTATGACTATTGTCTGAAAAAGTATTGAATTTGGTCATCGCGGCAAAAAAATTACCCTATTGTTTTTCATCAAATTTCGACGTTTCGACCCCCCCCCCCCCGCCCCCCCCCCAGGGGTAGTCTTTGCCAGCCCCTTGGGCGCGGTGACCACCTACGGGCGCAAAGTTCATTTACGCCCTTGATACGAAAATAACTATTTCGATATATCTAAAAGATGTCTTATAGATATCCGAAAGATATCTGTCATAGATCTTTTCGACAGTTTCAAGATATCTTGGACGAATTATATGTATATATATTGTATATATAATATCATAATAATACAGACAGTAATTAGTAAAACACAGTAAATATGTAATATGCATCGAATAGTCTATTAGAATACAAGTGCATGAAGTAAGTGTTTTGCAACTTTTATTTATTAATACTTCGGCTGGCCTGTTGTCGGGGTCGAAGTTTTGAAAATGCTCATTTTCAATTTTCATACATATAAGAAACACTATATTGTTGTAACATATCTTTCGAAGCCACTTGGACCTAAATATGATTGGACCCCCAAATATCAATATAATTTTATAATATAATTGAAAGCTGTTAGTAAACAAACGAGTCTTAAGGAATAGCCGACTCTCTACTGGGTCGAAGTTTCTGAGCGAGCGAAGCGAGCGAGGCACCACGCCAACACTAGTTTAATATTTTGAAAATATCCATATGTACGTTTGTAGCTATGGATGATGATAAAATAATACATTTCTGTAGTTTTTCATCGAGTAACGAGTACTGTTTTTCAAGCAATTTTGAAATTCATCGCTGGTTTCATCCTAATTTAATTGAAATCATACATAAAGTAGGTTAGCATTTTTTATAGAGCTGAAAGACTTAAATATTATTATTTGGATTATATACATGGAACCCAACATCCAACATTTATAATGTGATTTTCAGAAATACCTGTGGAAAGTTAACCTCAATTACAGCAATGGATTTACAAATAGAATTAAATTTGCACTAGAAAATAAAGTACATATGAAAATTAATTTTTTGGATCTTTTAATAATCGGAAAGTAAGATGGGTCAATAGATAAAGATTGGTACTAAAACATCTCCTAGTCCAGAAGTTATATTAATTTTAACTTTGATCATTCGATAAACTATAAAATTAGTATAAAAAATATGAATCTTATAAAAAAAATCTTAAGGTAACATCGAATTGATTTAGTCTTGGAATGCATTCGAAAATTGATTCATATTTTTTACAATACCCATGAAACGGTTAATAACTGTAACAAAAATGTGTTACAAACAACTAGCATACCTAAATTAAAAGGTTGAGCGAAGAATCCAAACTATTAAAAAAGATCACAAGAGTGGTCTATGAATCATACAACTCGAACAGAATTAAACAATTTAAAGCTAAATTCCCTGTAGAATGTGTTATTCAGTATGCATATAGGAGAAAGGGGAAGATTACAAAAAATCGCGTTAGAAAACACAGAAATAATGTTCCGGCGATATAGATAGATACATAGACTTAATAAAATATCGTATAGATAATACACATGACATTGATTGTATTCTAATGTTTTGCGCAGGAAGCAAATACATAAAAATGAAAATACTTTTAAGCAAATTTTTTCTCGGATAATGTAATAGTATGAAACAAATCGGAGTCAGTTATTTAGAATCTTTCCGAATCGTCCAAACATATAAAATTAAAACATGTCAAATTATTCGTCAATCATTATAAATCTTATAAATAATAGATTGGAATCGTTGGGTGCTGAAATGAAAAGTCATTGTTATCTTTAGTCATTCAATTAAAATATATTGAAACTTTGAATTCCACACATAATTGAAGTAGTCATTAAAATCAAATCACACACATACCAAACATACTTGAAGTCGAAGGTGCGAATATAAAACGATAAGAGTCATGATTATAAAAAGAAGTTATCGAGTCGTCGGTACGTGATATGGAGTCATATATAATAAAAACTGTCATTTGTCAACGAAATAAGTTACGCGGAAATAATTTAAGACGCGGACATACATACATATTGCACTCACACATACATTCATATACATACACATAAATAAATTAACATATATATATATATATATATATATATACATATTTTGTTACACAACATAATAAATTAAAAGGCACAGATTCGTATTTTTATTCTAAACGAAGCGGAAGAGAAAGAGGCTTACGTTTTCGTCTTCTTTCTTCTTGGCGTCGTTCCTCTTCTTTATTTTTCGGTCCTCCATCCGTCTAGGGATTATGAATTAGGCTGCTGTCACCTGGTGAACCCTGGATGGGTGTCGAACTCCCTCGCGACTACGAGGGAGAGGACCAGCAGCCTTGTATTTTGTGGGACGAACGGAGTGCCATCGTCAATTCTGGTGATATTGTCAAAAATTGGTCCTCGCTGCCTCCATGACTTATTGAATTTTGGTGCTGGCTGTTGAAGTGTGGGCCCACCTTTGGTTTCGGAGCAGGCAGGTTCTCCGGATTTGAGGCAGCGAGTCGTCCCCAGGAGTCCGTGTAGAAAAGTCCAAGTGCAATAGAGTCCGAAATGCAAGAGTGTCCAATATGGAAGAGAGTTTGAGGGATACTTACCAGGTTTTATATAATACCTCGGTAAGTATCCCTATGTCCAGTGATGTCGCGGAGTTCCTCTTTTCCTAAGAATCGGGACGGAAACTGTCAAAGATTTGAATGTAATTTGCTTAATTTGAGTTTGACAGCCCGCCCCTCATTTGAATTTGGAGCGCCTGCGCCCCATTGCGGCGACACATGCGCTCCGAGCTTGGAACTCGGCCCTTTTGTTGTCCACTTTCTATGCTGCGCTGCCAGGGCGCCGTTGCACCTCTTCTGCGCATGTAGAGGCGCACCAGCGCCAGCGCCATGTCATTGCGCGCGCATGTCCCTTGATGCGCGCTCGGATCCCACGTGGACTTGGGATCCAAAATGGCCGACCGGCCGGAAAAAGCGCGCATCTCGTCCTTGGTATTTTCGGTATTTCCTTTAGCATGTCGATAGAAATTGTAACGGCCCTCTTTCTCTCCGTCGCTCTTTCTCTTCCGCGCGCGGTCGAGTTAAACGGCTCGTTACAAGTAACATTAAGTATACAAATTTATTTTTACCAGATTCATATCATTCTATAATGGAAACAAATAAATAAAATTAAATTAAAAATGACAGTCTGATTTAAAAAACAGAACTATCTGGAAGTATATTAATTGAATTAGTACTATTTATATTCGTTAGTAACACCTAGATAGTATATTGTTCTATAAATTTAAATTATTCGGGTAGGATTTCTATTGTAAAACAATAATTAAATAAGTTACAAACGGGCTTATGACCTGCCACGATGTTTTTCTTCCACCTCGATACAAGAGAAAAAAATTCTTTTGCAATACGAGAGTAAAAAAAAAGTAAAAAGAAGAAACCAAAATCCCTTCCCCGATAAGCGAGAAAAACTTCGAAAAGCTGAAGGACCAAGATTCTAGGATTGACCTCAACGTTTCGGATCTATCGATCCCTCTTCACGAGGTGAATGATCAACGAGGAAATCGTTAATATTTTTCTATATTAATTCGCAAATGTACTTAATGCAAAAAGTATATTATGAGGAGTTTTCAACATTCTATCACTTACATAGTTTATTTTTTGCAATTGATGAAAATCAATGAATGAAGATTGAAAATAAAGTAAGGAAACAAATTTGTTAGTAATTTATTAATAGATTTTAATAAATAAAGAAAAATGTAAATTTTTTTGGTTTTAAATTAATGTTTTGCCACTGAAGAGAAAAAATCATTATTCAAACATAATGCTTTTAGAAAAACCATCTAAAAAAATCGTAAGAATCGTTGGCACATTATTGATATTGCGTAACCTCATACATCGCATGGCATTTTTAACAACAAATATTTATTTTAAAATACATTTAAAAAATTATTATAATTCGTTGCATTTAATACTCACCCAATTAACTTTTATTTTCTTTCGTCTTTTTAATTAACGAATGATTTCCAATATACTCATCACAACTTCCGAGATTATGATGTTTAGTTTTGATGGATATTACCAAACTTTGAATGTAAGCAAAGCTTAACCTTCGTAAACAAAAACTATTTTGTATAGATATTTATATGTATAATTAATTTAAAAAGTTTATATTAACAAGTTAAATAACTGTATCACTAGGAAATCGAATTTGTTATTTGTAAGTTGGTAGCAGATTCGCGAAGAGTAATTGTCACTTTCGAAAAGAGAGTTAAGAATGCTGAACAGGTATCACCGATGCAATTGCAACGTTCAGTCCACTAGATTGATCGTCTAGAATCGATTCAAAAGCATAGTCGAACCTGAAAAACATGCGTATGCGCAGCGCGTTTACATGTACAGCGAGTGAATTTCGGCTTTTTAGTTTTGAGCTCTGAAGTTGATGGAACTATTTTTCGGTCTCCGGCATTGTTTACATGCGAAAAAGCGACTCATTGTTGGCTACCGCTGGCAACATTGTGTGCGGTTGAAAATCTGATTTCGACCTTTCAGTCGCCGTTTCGTCGACCACGGCTAAGCGGTGCGAAACTGACAAGGGTTTTTGCTTCCAAACTGATGTCGATGAAAAGCTCCCATTGAACTGAAGTGACGTGCATGTTGTTAAGTAATGCTTGGTATTTAAATGGATAAGCTCGTATCGATTCTTATTGTATTGGTTACTTTTAACGGCATTTCAAGTTTTGTTCGTTCATGAACTGTAGATAGTTAACCAAAAACGTAAAAACTTAAAAAGACATAATTTTAAAAAAATTATTTCAATATATTTTTTAGTTAGTATGGTTAATTTGATGAAGAAACAGTAGTTTTCGTAACCTGGACGTAAAATGGAATGTCATTCAAGCTCTAATAAATAGTAAACATTACGTATGGAGTTATAAAAATTGTTCAATCTGTCTTAAACGAATTTTTATTTCATTTGTTTGTTCCGTTTAATATATGATAAAATTATACCACACTCGATTTGCTGATCATTTTGGCCTTTTATAGCATTCGAACAATTTTCTAAAAACGTGTTTGGTTGTTACAGTCTAAATTCGATCTCTTGGAACTAAATACTTTTGTAGCTATTTACGCGAACATACTGGCTAAATATGGCGTCTAAATGAGCTAGGTTTAAGATGTTGGGATGCTGCAACAAAACCGGTGTGACTTAAAAAATGTACGTTGAATGCCTACAGTACAAGGAATGATGATTTCAATGATTATTTCAGATACATGTTTTGTTGATACACGTGTCCGTAAAGTAGACACTTTACGGACTCCTTTTAATCCCTAAAGTGTGATTTTACGGATTGATCTCTGCACTTTACGGACTAAAAACAGTCGGTAAAGTGACTGCTTTTGCGAACAGTGTATCAAGAAATAGTGTTCGCTCGTCGGCCGTAAAATTTTACGACCTCGGTTTGAACTTAGCGGCCTAGGACCGAAAAGTACTATTATTGAACATTGTGCATTCATTCGAATACGCAGTACATAATCGAAATTATAAGAATTTGTACGCAGGGATGCACTGTCTTAGCGTTTTAATTAACTGATAGTTAAGAAAATGTACAAACAGTTGTTAGCAAACTGTTGTAAATGATTGTTTGCTTTTTTGTGCTTCATCGATTTAGTTATATCGAAGGCCATGTATGCTTTCGATTTACGCATTATTCATTGAAAATCAACTTATAATATACGACTCTTCTGTTTTGCATTATTGAACTTTACCTCCTCTTATTGTTGGAGTGTGTTTTCAACCTCTGACGTCTCACGTACAATATCATCTCGTTCCAAGTATCCTCATATATCACTATTTTTAGTCTGTCTTGGAATGACCAGCACTTGCAGTGTTACTTTAGAACATTCAGGCTAATGTACCTGCAACTAGTGGATGTGAACAGTGACGTGAATAACACGCGTAAATTAAGGATGAATATGTGATTAAGTCACTTTGGTGTTACATTCGGTGCAATTGCCAGACATGCAACCGCAAATTTCTCTGAATGAGGAAACAAACGTGACGTCATGGGCGATTTGCGGTTACTCAAAGGGACTTTGCGCCGTTCTTGGCATGAAGTTTACATTCGTTTTTGAAACAGTTAGTTATTTCTCTAAGTTAATGTCGTGTCAAAAACGACATTCATTAATTAGTAATACTAATTAACGGAAACAAGCAAAAATTAAATGATGTAAGTTAACTTTGCTGTTAAATTGAATTTCATACTTAAATAAATATCTCATATATGTTGCAATTACCTTCGTTTTTATAAAAGCAGTAATTTTAGATTCAGAGTTGTGTGGCTTCTTATTCATAAACTTTATATAAAAATTCAAAGAAAAGTAAAATCTTGTAAAGCATTTTTAAATTAATTAATGAAGAAAAGGTAAGCTACAAAATGACGTTGAATGTAACAGAAGTAAGTTGTCCAAGTACATGCAATTTATCTTTACTTTCATTTTCATTAATTCAAACTTGAATCAAAACGATAATCGATATACAGAAAATTGTTAAAGACACAATAAACTTATCTCTGCTTGTTCAGAATCATATTACTATAACGACTAAGGTACCCTAATTTGCATAATAGCGAACATCTTAAAATGAGAACACATTGAATTTTGTTAATTGAAATGTAAAAACTAAACTAATTTAGGTTTTATGACCAGCCAGATGAGTTAAGTCCATCGAAACGGAACTATTTAATCCTAGTAAGTAGAATTCTTCTTGTAGTAGCGAAACGATTGTTTTAGTCCTCGTGCAATATTACGTTGCTATTCTGAGTTACTTTTCTTCGTCTTTTATATAATGAAACTAATTTTTCTATGTTATATCGACATGGATTACATATTATTTTTTATATGCGTGAAACAGAATTGCACAAGGCGAGTCAGAGCGATACGTTGTTTTACTGACTGAAATGTATTATATAACTTTAGAGTAACAAATCTCATGTAAAGTGCTAAAATGCGTAACTTGCACAAGAGAAGGTTAATCTCCGCATGAAATTACAGTTTTAGTCAGATATTGCATAATACGGTAGCTCATTTATTAATTACAAGTGGCGTTTTAAGAAAATCGTTTCATTTCAATAACACTGACGTTTATGTTTACTACATTTTTAGTTGTATTTATCGGTTTATTAGTTATGCTATTTCTTCTTTTTTTCTGTGAAACAATAATGCAGTCTATTTAAATGAACTAATGACTCCAAGCACAAACATCTCAACGATGCTCTATATCCGTACGGCTGAATTATTGAATGGTAAACGCTTAAGTTTTCTAACCAATCATTATAAATCGGCCATAAAGTACCTTAATACAGTGTAATAAAACCAGCGTATAATGTTCTTTGGAATTACATTTTTATAGAGGCCAGGATGCTTTATTGTCATTTTTCATCATTTTCTTCGTAAAATAGCAGCGATCGTGAACGATGAATTTTCAGGCAGTAATGAGCTCATTGTTTTTCATTTTCTTCTGTTATTAAAAATGAAAATAAATAGGATAAGGGTGACTAATTTTTCTAACGAATAAAATTACTTGATTTAACTTTCTTATCAAGAAATTATTTTATATTGACATTAATCAAATATGTCCATTGATGATGGAGTCTAATGGATGGAATCTTTAAATCTATAGAAATTATTTTTCAGCGTTCCGGGTTGTCATGGTGTGTATACTACTAGACTGAACACACGAAGTCTTGAGAGCAATAAACAAAATGAATGGACATTTAATCCATGTAAATGCTTGCTTCAATCCACATTTTGAAATTTCCCGATTCAAATTTTGAACTCCATTTTTATAACCGTCAGACGTATTACAATTTTTAAACAATAAAATAAAATTTAAAGAGCGACAAAAATTAGAAAATATTTTTTAGATTGGCTAAAAAAATCTACTCGAAAATTTCTTTCATTGATTTTGAATACTGACAGTATTATCAAATTTTATGTGAAATTTATGAACGTTTGATCTTTAAAGGGCTAATAAAACAGGATGAAAAGTATGAAGAAATTCTGATAAAAGTTGTAAATAATCGACATCAAAACTAAACAGCGTTATTGAAACTACTTGAGTATTTGATTGAAGTTTTTCTAGCATGCTCGACATTATCAGAATACTGACAAAATTATGAAGAATTGCCAACAGTTTTTTCAGATGTTTCTCCTGCGAATATATGGTATAATAATCATGGCGTTATTCACAATAGCGACAATTATTTGAGTACGCCTCAATGGAAACACAATTTTATTCTCTCCGATTCCCAGAGCAGCGGCGCGCGTTTCAGAAATAAACGAAGATCACTCTACGCGATATCCGAGTTTAATTTTATCGCTAGGAAAGTTTATTTCGAGCGTCGCAAACTAAAACACAAGCAATGAACTTACTATCGGAGCGAATATGTATTTTTGGCGCGAACAATAGATCTTATTGTCAACGATTCTGTATTGGATGTTGTCTTTTGAGGTCAAACGGAGCGACGGGGCAAAACTGAATCATAATCGGAAATTCCCCTTATCAAGGGGATTCAGTGCTTGGGAACTTCGGAAGTGGTTTATGGTAACTTAGTCTCGTCCAAACGTACAGCTACTAATTACTTGACAACTTCACAAATAATTTTCCAGATTTCTTTGGAAAAGTAAATAGTTGAACCATCGCCATATTCTTTTATCAGATTTTCTGTATCGATGAGGGATATATAAGAGACACTTTAATAACAGCTGGCAGAAAATCGATCACGAAAAATTGGATTAGAATGGTGGGTTTCAGATATGTATATGTTTATATAAGTTTAATAGTCTACATCGAGGATTGCAGGAGAAATACTCACTGCCAAAATAAACAATAAATAATAAATATACATTTAAAACGCATGAAATTCGTGTTAAAAACCAATGTCGCTAAATAGATTCATGTATGTGATACAATATTGACTAAAAAAAACACTGACCAAATAACAAATATGTTTATTATAAGACATGTAGTTGAAATACAAAATTATTACTGATATTTTTGCTGATTAATAAAAAAGTGACTGCAAATAAAAATTACAATACAAAGAAACACTAATATTATCACTGTGGTGATAGATTTTAATGACATCCAAATCTTTGCAAGAAATGAAGTGTTAATCGCTAGTCCAAAAACTTGAATGTTATCTAGATTTTCTACTTAATACCTGCTTAAAAAATCAGATATTTGTTATTCAAATTGTGCATGTCAGTATATCTTTCTGATATTCAATAGGCACAATTTCATGTAATTTAATAAAAGAGCATCAATAAAAATAATCTTTCTTTCGTTGTTACAATACTTATACGTTCTCGTATACTCACAACTCAAATACTGTTAAATAAATTATCGTAGAATAACAAAAAAAATGGTCGTAGAAAAAAATTCGACCCCATGGGATTTTTGCCTTTGAGTATTGATATATAATGAGGTCATGTACAACTCTTAGTGTTTGAATTCTACATAGTGGATATTTTTATTTTACTACCACATATCAACTAATATTTACTGGAAAATTACTTCAATTCACTCTGAAATTAAGTGATTATCTATGCAATTACCCAGCCTATTATAATTTCTGCGATTACTGCGAATAATTTCAGATTTAAGGCAATTAATCTTAAGCATACTACTCTATTCTATGCTAATCTATTCTATTGATTAATTTGCCTACGAATACATGCATTTCTTTGAGAAATGAGATTAGACGATATATAATTTACAAATTTAAAATTTTCAACGAATTATCGCCTTACATGATTTATTATATACATGCTTTCTTAATATAGTAGTATAAAATAAAAAATTCTTTTTCCGTGTTTACAGTTAATATTTTATTGATATAGTCTAATTTTTCGTTACGTTCTATACTCAATAATGCATTTTTATCTACGAATTTGAAAGTAAGGGCACTGAGTAAGGAATTGTAGTGAAATGTCTTCCTTAGGTTGCTTTGAATTTGAGTTGTTAACTGTTTGGAGGTTAGGTTAGTTTAAACCAAGGGATGCCGAGAGGCTCGCTTACAACAATTTCCAAAAAAATGTATTGAACCTTTTCTGTACAATTTGAGATCTATCAATTTTTAAACATTTTTTTAACCATAAACATAAATTAAACAAACTAAAGAAAATAACGTTCTTATGAAATTTAAAAATGATGAGCTGCACAGAAAAAAATATTTATAATTTCAAATAAATAGTTCTTTTAATATTCGCTAGTAAATATTGATTTGAAGCAAGGAAATATTGTCTTAAATGAACTCAAATTTACTAAAACAAAGACAAATTTGATAAAAATAAAAACATATTTACTTCATTTTTTAAGGAATTTTTTTTACTTGCGACTATTCTGATAAATATTTAGGATCAGACGTGAAGCGAATCACCTTTTCATTTTGTATTTTTTACGGCAGAAAAATGAAACAACTCTACTGGTAACAAGTGTCATTTGAAACTTTATCTCATTGTACAACTTTTCCCAGAGAAAAACAAATTTTTACAGTATCGTATATTATTGGAACAGTGAAACTGCAACTGTACCTTTTTTGTGGCAAACCAATACAGGTGGCGTAAACAGGAACATGACCGGGAGCAAATCGGAGCATTTGACATTTCTTTTTCTTTCATGATATTTTTCAACATTAATTAAGTAATTTCGATATTTTAGGGAACAGTAATAGCTACTTGCAATACATAACCAAAGATTTATTCAAAATATTGATAAACACGATAATATAGAAACCGAGTAACAAACTAATTCAAATAATCTGACAGGAATTTCTTTCGGAGCAATCAAAATGAATACAATTCAACTGATATCTGACGTTGTGATAGTCATCATAGTCAACATTTCTTACCGTAGATCGCATCGGGGAGGCCGATCCGATTTAGTAGCAACTACTTACTTTCTTCGATTTTATTTCAGTTTACATCAGTATTCTGGGAAACAGAGTGTCTGAGGAGTATATGGATTCTAAAGCAAGGAATTAAAAGAAATACAACAATCATAATGTTTCTCTTTATTCAGTCAAAAAAGTTGGTTAGCTTATATTAGTATTTCTTATGTTGCTAAAAAAGGGAGCATATTTAAAAAGCTGATTTTAAACGTATACGATACTGTAGTTCGATGAAAGGAAGAGGTTCTGATTGATAATCAAGATGTAAACATTGTGTAGAAAAAACGTAGTCATTTTCTATTTTAGGACGTCCGTTTTCAAAATGTTTTACATTTTTGGAAAATTTATAGATTTATTTATATTTGAAATTTAGTGACAACACCATCCGACAACGATACTTCCTTTGACAACCGTAGTATCGTGCAAAAAATGATGGCACTAGCAGACTTTCTCAATCACGTCCCGGTGTTGAGAATAGATAGGTTACAGGTTTTGCTACAAAATAAAGCGAAATATGTCCAGACACGGATATTTTTAAATATTCAACCTCCCTTTTCTCGTTAATGGGACGTGTGAGGAAAATGCTGCTAATGCCAACAAAATTTAGTCGGTCAGTGCAATCGGTTTAGGAAGAACTATTCCTGTTCCAATGTTTTTTTTTAACGTTACAGACAAAACAGTGATGCTACTTTCCTTGATACTTTGACTAGTTTTCAGATATTTACTGCCAGTTTTGGATTCTTAGTATAGGAATCGTTGTTCACACTAATATCTTCTTGGTATAAAACAGTGATAGTATTTAACAAGTAAATAAAATACCTGTTAATAGTATATCTTTGAATTTAAGTTGGACCTCGTGTTTCGAAATTTGACGGCCCTTTTCGCCTAGTCGAACTATAGGGAAGGAAAAAGTTGTTCGATAGCGCACATCGTGCAGCCGCGCGGACACCTATTTCGTGCTTGCCGTCCTCGTTAGCTATTGATTTCGCGTCAGTCAGCGTCGGAAAGTGCGAGGAAACGAGCTCGTCCCGGAAAAGCGACGAAATAACGCCAGCAAGACTTTTGCTGCTTCGTTCCTCGTTTCGATTTTCCTGCTCCGTCTCTGTCCATTTTACGAGCGGTGTTGAGTGCTCCTGCCACGTCGGCTCTCCATGGGGCAGCCAACTGCATCGGCATTTCAAAATTTCCTTATAATTACCAGTCATTTCATATCCTGCCCTCAGCCATGCCGTTGAAATTTACGATTGAGTTCATATAATTTTCACATCTTACCGAGGAAATATTAATCATGAATCCTTTTCATTAAATGTGGATGGCTCAAAAATTTGTAAGAAAATAAATTTTAAATTACTTTGAAATATTTCTTATTTTTTGATAATACATAAAATATAACTGATAATTCGGTAATTTTCTGGGTCAGTTCAACATACACGCAGTTTCAATAAGTTATGAATTGATTTAATTTAGAACGCTTGAGAAAATTAAACGTGATGAGGTTTTCAAACGTGTAAAGATTTTAATAGTAGTCATTGTTGAGGCGAATTTAAAATATTCCCAAAACAGAGAAAATGGGACGGTGATCAAATAAAACAAATATTTATAGAAGTAAATAAAAAAGATAAATAATAAAATAGATGAAAGAAGATAAAAATGACTAGATATTTAGTTTCCACTGAACAACTTCCTTAAATCATTAAGTTAAATTAACAGACATATTTTCAGTAAAGAAGAAAAGAATTGCTGCAATCTCTGTCATAATCTCATTAACATTTTTCGACCATAGGGACAAACATGTGTTCTGTATCAATAAAAATATATATTAAAACGTTAAAAATTTATATATTTATTACTTTTTGTCGTCAATATTGTCCGATAAGATATAACTGACAAAATATTAATTTTGTACTAATAATGTAAAAACAAAATTAAGTTGAGGAATAATAGAACCACATAAAATAGTTCAAAATTAGTCAATTTAACTAAGAATTTTGAAGTAGAGCTTGACTACAAAAGCAATCCAATATATGAGATATAATTGATAGATATTACGAAATTAATTCACAAATCATTTTTAAACCTGTTCGGTAATTTTTTAAAACAACTTGAGAATCAAAGCCTAAACTGAGAAACACACTAAATCATACGATTTTCTTTTAATTTTTCGACGATCGGAATTAAGTGGAAAAGTAAAAAGTATCGACCCAACGGAGATTCGAACCCAGGAACACACGGCAGTTATTTGTTAATCTTGCGTTGAACCGTGTGGCGGCAATGTTATTTGCACGAGAGAGCCCCGGTCAGCAGTAGTGCGTAAAATCAAATTTTACGCATAGTATATCGAGAATTTTGCTTATAACACCGTTAATATCGAATAAACGCCTATGTACTTTCCTTGCGTCTAGGTTTGAAGTTAGAAACACCGGTATTGACTGTGAAAAAGTAGACAGTAAGTCTGTAAACTTACTCTAAACACTCACTTGATCGTTACTTGGTCATTGATTAGACATGTTAGCATTTTGTTGGTCTTTGTTATTATTTCTCCGTACGAATTATTAGAAAAGAACATTCGAAAAATGTTTGTTCCATTCATGAACTTTCATTAGTTTAATCTTCGATGCTAAGTGTGCAAATACATATCCAAAATGTTTGTAACATGTTTTTGGTTTTATCATTTATTCATTATTCTTTTACACATTTTATCGACAAAATTTTATCTTAATTAAGTGTTCGTTTACCTTCTCATGGTTTATCTTCTTTTGTCAGTTTTTAATGAAGTATTATTAGATCTTATCAACATTTCCTTGTCTTCGTTGAGTTTTATTACACACCGCTCATAAGAATTTACTGATTTTTAGCCTGGTTGCAGACAGTTCATTTTCTCCATCACCAGGAATTAAAAGAGAGACTGTAGGAAAATTACTTTTTAAAACGTGAGAAAGGAATTAACATCTACTCCCTAGCATGGCATTTGCTCGATAAATGGAATTATGACCCCTTTGCATCTGTGAACCGAATATGCAATTATCACGGCTGTATAGTGGGGCATTTTTAAAATTAACACATTCGATACAAAATTGTTCATTCCTCGTTTCCGATAATCGACATGATTAAACCATTAATAAGTTTAGAGATATCGGAGCTCAAATAAATGAAATGATTGGAGTGCTTGTTTCTAAATTACTCATAATTCATTCCAATTAATTGCCGTTGTCATTCAGACATTATCATGCATCTCACTTTTATTGCGAAGTTCAATACACGCTGTTTCGCGTTTAATGTCACGATGCTTTTTTTTCATTGATTTTGCATATTTTCTGCATTTTATTAATTTATCGCAAGGCTGCGGTTAATTGTGTTCAACCTTATGCGTGTCCACGCAATATCTCACGACATAATTTATTGATGTATTTATAGCCCAGAAATGCGAACAAATACTCATTAACCAATGATCTACTAGTTGCGAAGAAAAGCTTAACCACCAATAAAATTTTATGTGCATTATACTTATCGTTATATTATACTTAAATGTTGAATGATGAATCACAAAGAAAATGAAAACATTTTTATAATTCACATGTTTAAAGGTCCAATACAGGGGTTATAAGAAAATTTTCGATATTTTGGGCATTCACTTTCTTTTCAAATTGAACCTGATTCAGATTCAACTATATATCATAATACTACCTGCTGACAAATAATAGACTACGTCAATTAACATTAAATTACGTTATTTTTTAAATTTTTTGCTGTAAAACGTGCTGTCTTTATTTTCTTAATTACTACAAAAATGTGTTTATTGTTTTGTTTAGGTTTTTAATAAGACCATATTTTTTTAGTATCTTCTATATATCTATATGTTAGACTCTCAACACATGAATTTAATTTTCATGAAGGTTAATATTTTTTTAATTAATATTTGTTCAATTTCGAAATTATTTTTATTTCTATTTGTAAAAGCTGAACTTGAATTTATAATTTTAATCTATGTATGTTATTCTGTTGATTAGAAGTTGTTATGTTTGCATGTGGTATAAATCTAATGTTAAGTTCAATGAACACTATTAGTAGGAGATCGTGTCAAACAAATGTTCAACAAACTCTGTTGGTCGGTCATTGTGCGGATAACTAGCTGCATTAATTTCTCGAAAATCAATACTGCAAATGATTTCCACAACTTCTACATTGAAATCCTTGCTATAAATAAAACAAAACGTACAAGCAGATCCACGTTACAGCGTAGAGGGAAAAGTTGGTTTACTTGGTATTTTAATATATACTACATATGCTCTTCTTCCGGCATTGTTGTGTCAATTGTGTAAATAATAAAGAGTAATATTTTTAATACTCCATAATGAACATAATAGTTTAAAAACGCAATTTCTTATTCCGTAAAACTGTTTTTAAAGAACAATCATGAAGCCTTGATTTTCATATTCAGTAATGACTTGAAATAAACCAAAGTTTCAAAGTCACCTAAGTATAGTTGGCGTTTGTATTAAATGATATTATTTTGTAATTAGTAGATAACCCTGTGTTTCTGCAAGGGAAGATAGTTATGAAATATGTAACATGTATATATATATATGTCTTTTTCCTTCAAAATCGCCTTTTGAAAACGTATGCCAATTGTAGTTTCGATGAAACATTTTTATGTTTTTTGTATAATTTTGTAATAAATTGAATCATAAAAAAAAATAAATTCAAATAAACATAGTTGTGATTTTTGTAATTTGTAAATCTTTCATATTGGATATTTTTTTTCTATTAAAGTAGGTTTCTCATTTTTAATTTGTCCTTCCATCACGAATCAAGAATTCTATAAATATTATCTCATATTTTCCACTGAACCAAATAGTTACATATTTGTTTATTGTATTTCGTTAATCATGAAATTTGACGTGGTTTTTTAGAATACTTCAAAGAAATATTCAATTCGAAATGTCAATTTAAAGCGAATAAACTGCATTTTTAAGCGTTTAATGTGCATTTCAATATTTTATTTTCAACAGATAGCATTCGCGTCTTTATTTACAATTGATTCAGTCAAGATTTTTAATATACATGTTGCAGTTTTAAAGTTTTAATGGTTTGTTTCAAAGCACAAAATATTGTTCGTTTATAATTACTTCTCCTATTGTAATTCTTTTGAATTATCTATTATTCATTTATTTAAATACATTTTGTCATATTCTTTTAAAGACATCCATTATACGTATTGTCCTTATAATCAATGAAAGTTTATTGGAAGAAATATTTTTTTATGTTATTACAGTGCTGCTTAATATATTTAAAATAAAATTAAAAACCGAGTTTTTATTAATGTCACTTGAGATCAGAGCTGACAAGCATTGTACTAAACATTCGGAAAATGATATAGTAGTAGCGTTTACTTTATGGCTACTAAATTGCAAATGAAACTTAAAATTCTCCTAGTACACAGAACCTTGCATTAATTTGCATGAAATATTTTGTATGTTATATGTTTTTACATTTTAGTTACGAGTTTTTTATTTACTTTTTATTCAGGAGGTGTCAAGAATTATCTCGAACTTGAACTAAAAAAAAACAAACTTTAATTTCTATATATGTATAAATATGTCATTTTTATTTTTTCAACAATTCTAAAATATAATGTTGAATCCAAATTTCGATCTGAATGATTGATTAAAAAAGTCCAATTACTTGGGTTATCTTACCTACCACACAAATTCAGAATTGACTAAACTTATTTTGACAATAGTTCAAAGTATTAACAACGTCTTACCAACCTAAGCTGAGCAAGATACAAGGTGGAGGGGGTGTCTAATGCAAAAATGATTACATTTTATATTTCTCAAGTGCCAAACGTTTCCCAATGTATTGAAAAACAAGGGGAAAATATCAGAATTATACAGAATATATTAAATGTTGACTTTAAAATGTGATTAATTCTTACTCTTTTCTACGAGAAATTATAAAATATTTTCGTACTAATTATAATTTTAAAAAAGCAAATTTATCAAAAATAGTTGTCCACGTTGTAAAGACTTTGAAGGAAATACAGGATGTCGAACAAAAAAATAGGAACATACATTTTAATTTTATTAACTTTAATAGAATTTATGAATTCACTGTTGATAAACATAATGTGTATGCAGACATTAGATACGTCACACGCTTTTACTTTCAAATACCCAGATATATTCAAATTTAAACAGACATTTGGTTCTTCAAGTTCGCTTTTGTCTCATATCATGCTTTGTTATTTATGAATTGATAATTATTTTGTTGTTTCGACATGCTTCTCGTTCTTTTTGAATGGTCATTAGAAAAGATGCCAAATTTTGTACAAATAAATGTTGGAATACTAAACGAATCAATTTTTCGTTGATTTACTCTCGTTTTTGTATGAAGCTTCACTGTACTTCATCCAGCTGATACATCTAAAATTTTATATTTATTTTTAACATTTACCTTTGTCTCGTTTCCTCGTCTATTTCAAAACATTTATTAAGATTGTTTACTTTAATTAATTAAGAATGGTCGAAACTCGAAATAAGTTACACCTAGAATTTATGGAGATGGTAGCATGCGGTTGATTTTGTTGTGTTTTTATATGTGAATTATTTAACTTTTTGTTTTGTTGTGATTTCTGTATATGCAAGCTCTGATGTGCGTGATTCATGGCCTTCGTAGTTTATGAAAATAACGAGGCTCATGACGTCAATAACATCCGACCCACTGTAAATTTCGCATGATATTGTTTTCCATTGTATCTGTAAAAAGCGGTTTCACATAAAACTTGAAACAGAAATTGCCGTAAAAAGAAATAAAAAATAGTTAATTTCTCCATGCAAATATTTCTTTTGACAATTGCATTTTTTTTAATTTTTCCAGTTTGTAAGAATTTCTTAGTTGCATTGTTCTTATCGTATACCTGGAATTTATTATTATTGCAAAAAGCATAGTGTTAAAATATGGGTAATGAAATTACTTTTATATTCGGAACAAAATCCCATTAAAATAGCCGTTAAATATCTCATAAGGGCTGAAATTTTAATAATATTGAAAAATGTGGTTTAACGTAAGGTTAACCTTAATACTGCATGGGGTGTTGATGAACTGGAATAAGTTTTCACATTCTTGTCTAAGAAATGTTATATTCCACAATATAAACAGTAAAATCCGAACAAATAGTGTAATTTTCCAAGTCATATGTGTAATTACTCGAAAGTGTAATTTCATCGCACTGAATCTGGTGGTTTCAATAAAGTCGCAAAGTAAATTTCTTAATATCATACATGATGTAATTAATATATTGTGATGATTGTGGCTATCGTCTTTAGGATTTTCTACAACCCATGATGCTGGATGAACGGCAGTGATGTTCCTTCCCAGTCAGCGGAAAATTAAACTTGTTATTCTTAAAGTATATAGTAATAAGTTCTGTTTTAAAGAGATTGGAACCAATTTCTCCTTATTCATAGTATTTTAAAAAACTCCATAGTCTATTAAAGTCGAAACGAGATGTTATGTAATGAAATTGAATGTTATAACATAAAATTAGATATTTAATTCATATATTTAACTTGGAATAATTAGATATACCATGAGATGTTGATGGATCCATCATTAAATTATGATGGATGTAGATCTAATTAGATCTAATTTCATCGGGTAACATCTATGTTTGATATACTAATATCTATATGTAGCTACGTAACAAACAAGTTCTAATTTTATTAGACGTTTTGTTTTCCTAAAAAGTGATAAAGATATGCATATATAGTAAGTTGGTTGGTCTAACTTAAAACCTGAAATTTCAGTTCATTATTTTGATTTTATTTTTGTTGTATACCAAAACCGTCTTCATTAGGTTTTGCCTTTTATCAAAATAACGACTACAGTGGTTTGTTTTGCAAAACGCTTGTGTTTAACGATTTTTTCTCTGATTTAAGCTTTTAATTCTCTACCATACACATAAGCACCATGGGTCTTATTGAAAAATCCAAGAATATTTACAGTGCAAATAGAAACATGCTAATGATAACTGATACTACTCTTGCTTTTATTAAGGAAGGGCTATATTGAAAATTCAGGTGTCTTATGGTTGCTCAGTAAAAGACATTAAGTTATATAGAACCTTCCTCATTTTAAACTTGTCTTCAAAATGAAATACCTAAGCAACCAGAGTATTATCACCGTTTAAATAAATAAACGAATAAACGTTTCTTTATTGAAAATGGGACATCAAATAAGGACATGCAATTTTTGGGGGGGTCGTCAAGACAGTTGTCCGCACGGTAATTAAAAATATTTAATCATTAAAAAAGTAAAATACATTTCATACCTTATTAAACTTGACGTTATTCATAATTGCATCATCAAAAATTAAAATTAATTAAAGAAATAGTGCAAGTTACATGTGAGAAGATTTGGTAATCTTTCCATGTGGCAAAATTAACAAATCGTACAATTTCTATACACTGAAAAAATGTCTTGCTTGGGAAGAGGGATAAAACTGGTTGCCTAAACTAATCGTCTTAGTGCTCTGAGATCCTAATGATAAATGGGTTGGGACGATTATTTACAATTGGTCGGTGTCACTATTTTCTTGATTGCCTATATTACGCTTAGCAAGTTTCAACTGTCTTCCGTGTAAAAAAAATGTATGTCACATAGTGCTATGAATCAAGTTCATCCAAAACCACCAACTATAATCCGAACAATTTGAAATTAAGTAAATACAGTAAACTTTACGCACTGAATTCTACTTTACGCATATAAAAGTCGTGCGTAGTAGTACATTGAGAACAGTGTATTTTATCAGTTACTATCCCTTGGCTTTTAAAAAGTGTATTATAGCCCTTAAAAGAAATATTATAATTAGTAAAATCCTCCGTCTTTCAGCATTAGTTTTTGACAGGTTATACGAAACTGTATTAAATTCTCCTATTTTAAAAGAATGTTTTATTATGACTAAAAGAAGGCATTTTTAATATTTTAATTTGCTAGATAAATTTCCATAAACAAAAATTGCTTTTAGTTAAAGAGAAAAGGCTAAAATAAACTGACATATTGGTTAGAATAATCTAAAATCTTCGTCTTTTATCAGGTAATAGAAAGATGGCAATCCCTATACGTAAAATACTATCTTTTACGGGGCATAAGAATTCTAATACTGGGTAAAAAACACTTTTCTCTGTGTAGTTTTCGATACAAGTGTGTAAAAGTTTTTTCTACGAATGTGAGGGTTGCGGGCTAAGCTGAAAGCGAGGTCCGCATTCACATTGGTACAAGAAACATCTGTATGCGTTGAACAATATTTTATGTTGCACGTGTGTGTAAAATGCGCCAGAAAAAAAGTGAAAAATGTGTAAATTAGCATTTTACGCACACTGTAACATAAAATAGGATACGGAACTCGATGGTGTGCATAAAGTTCTCTAGTAAATCCTGTTTATGTAATTAATATGATTATTTTGCTTAAAATTAATGACTAGTAGTTATATTTTCCAAAATATGTATTTAAATCATAAGACTTTTTTTCACTTTAGTCAAATTAAACGTTCTGAAATTCATTCCACCAACTACATTCGCAGTTATTTTAACTAATTTAGGATAATTAATGTAACTAATGAAATGCCGTTTATCTTATTCAGTATTTTTGACATTTTCCCTTCTATAGATAGCATATTAATTACCACCAATTCGTTAATCATATTCGGAAACCTAAGTAAGCAATATTATTTTATTAGTTAATGATAAGGTTACAATTCTACAATTTGGAATAAAAGAGTACACAGGTCTTCCACAAAGATTCACCTTTGTTATATGGATAGAATTGTTTGTATGTGTTTATCAAACATGTATTGGATGTATTATATGGAATGGTGGTGCTCAAATCCAGACACGAATCGAGTAATTTTGAACGGATTGTTTGTGTACATTAAAAAAGAAATATAGGTATTGTGGATGAGTGACGAACCGGCATGTGTCAATTGTCAGCACGTTATCGGCGATGGTTATTCCCGTTCTTAACATCCCGTTGACATCGGAAGGAAGATTGGATCAGGACTCTGCTGTGCCATTAATGAATAAAGGGGGCTTTACTGCTGGATAACGTCATTACAGATGAACCGTAGGGACTATTAACAACCGTGGTTAATCCTTCATGGTGTACTGCGCCTGGTTCGATACACGCCGACCCGCGGCCTCCACATGCTCGACTCCGTCCGGACCGTTTATCGTTTCGACAATAAATCCTCCCAATACGGAGATTTACAATAGGATGCGATTTACTGCTGATTCTTTCTCAGATCCCTTGGCGTCAGGTTAGTTTCCAGGATCTCGACGTGTTTGTTTGTTTGACTTTCATCAGTGAATGTACCAAATAAACTAACCCAGGTGTTTCCTGCACGGAAAAAAGGTTTGTTTGGACAAATATGGGGTCAGCAATCTTTTGTTATCAATGCTATTTACATTTGACAAATTAATAATCCGGCATACTGATGTAAGGAGACAAACATTAAAACGATATTGAATGGAAGGTTGTACGGAGTAGCTTATAAGTTACCTTATTCCTAATCTATGACCGTTTTCCTTTCTTTGACATTTGAAAATAGAAATACACACTCTACCGGTCAAAATTTGAAGTTCACCTCATCTTGAATGCGTTGAAACGCAGACATTAAAGAAGATTTAACAGGATTGAAAGGTTGCACCAACCAAAAATACACTAAGAGGTTGAGCTAGGCTAAAAAATACGACGATTCGGCAATTGAACAGAAGTCTATGCTGATAATTTCCGATGAATTAAAATTTGAAATATTTCGCGGAAAATATTGGTAATATGCTTTCTCTCACGTGGGCGAACGAGTGGCACATCACTGTATGCGTTTGATGAAAGATGATGGAGGATCCTTTCTGAATTACGGATTCTTTGTTCGTAAAAAAGTAGCTCGTAAGTCATACTGGATACAAAATGTACTATAAAGTTTGCGACGTCGTGTTATCCACCTAGTTATATTGTATCTAGTACACGGTGAAATGTATATTAAGACTTAGAATATGCATTGCAATATTTACGATATGTATTGCAGTAATTAAAAAATGAATGGCACCATCTTTAATAAGTATTACAAATATGACAAAACGAATTGTAGATATTAACATACACTTCTCTAAATGCAGTATTTGTAGTTTCTTTATAAATAGATAGAGAAATGCATTTGATAATAACAAAGTTTATATGCGATACTATCTAATTCTATACTATAGAATTCGACGACAAAAACGAAGGTGTATAGTTTCTAAATTAATCGAAAAATTCACTCTTTATGATCTAAATCACGTAGTATGGCAGTGCTGCGTCTCTAACGAAGATCGTAAGACCTTAATAAATAAATTAGCAACACTTAAACTGCAACTGCCGTTACAAGTAGGGAACTTGATTGCTCCTCAAAATATTAAAGCCTGGACACACCTGATAAATTTTCTAAAAAAAATTACCATAAAGTTATAATTAGAATGTACAAAGAAACCTATTTGTAATTATGTAGCAGTTGAAAGCCTAAATTAAAAAAAAATAAAAGTAGTCTAGTGAAAAAGCGAATTTTTACGCTTTAAGAGCAGATTTTCACATCCTGCAGAATGAGATTTACTCAAAAAGAGTAATGTTTCACTATTTTCCGAAAGTGGGTAACACACCGAAAGCAGTTATTTCATAATCTGAGAAAGTTAGCGAGTAGGTCCTTCTAAATCATATATCTTCTTGAAAATCAAATCAAGATTGGCCTTGTCCTTAGCAATGGCTCAGTGATCGTTATAACCGCCATGTGGTCAGAATGCAGATAATGGTGTCGCTTCCGACGCAGCGTCAGATGACTTTCACTAAACTCCACGTATTCTTCATTCCAATAAATGATTTGACATCAATCTATGAAACACGGAAAGTTTAAAATTAGCACAAAATAAATGTCTCAAAATTCAGTTATCTTTAAATAGAAATAAGACTGAACGATAAAATAGTGTATAGGATTGCCTTGAGTCGGATAGTAATGTTATTAATGATACAATTAAAATTAACTTGTTACTAAATTACGTACTTCACGCTCTAAAAATATCATCTGCATACACTTCTTTTAACTACAACATATGTTACGCATTACCGTACAATGGGATCATTTAAAGGGTACCATGAAAAATGGCAACAAATGAGTCAACGATTTATCCTTTTCCAAAAGTTGAATAGTCAAATTATATAATAATAAAATTAAAATTAATATCCTAAAAATAAGAAATGTTACCTTCCATAAAAAAATGTCATTACTTTTGATTACAAGACTCACAACTTGTTGAGCATGCTTATAAAAATGTGAATTATTCGGTTTATTCCCCAAGAAACTTTACTTTATAAATAAACTATAGTTCCGCAATAAAAACTACAGCTGCCGCTGATTTCATTTCAGATATCCATCCTAAATCGTAATACGACTCTTTTCCATTAAAAGGAATTACTCACTAATGAAGTATTCATTTAAAAAACGTGGTTGTCCGAAAGTAATAAAAATGTAGTATTACAAAAATACAAGAACCCGTTAATGTTTAGCAAACCATTTACTGCGTGTGATTCTATTCTTAAAACTTTAGATTTAATTACTCACTATGTGTCGTTGGCACTTAATTTAATGATTTTTGTTTCTTTTCATTTCAGGTAAGTTTTCACTGCAATTTCAAGAGAAAATATAGATAGTATAAGCAGACCATGGTTTTTCCTCCTACTTTATAAGATCGTTCCAGGTAAGTGATTAAAATAATGCAAATTGTCATTACGTGAATTAACAGTTTTTAGTGTTATTCTCGAATATTTCTAAATTAACTGTCATTGTGCACACTTAATCAACGTTCGGAATTATATATAGAATTTCCATTAGACATACATATAATCACATTCCATTTGAATATCAGTTTTAACAATATCGATCACTAGCAATATTCAAAGAGGTCAACGATACCACGTGATCAATATTTACCTCAGGGCGAATGCCTACGAATCGCGAGGGTTCGCCAGGTTACTCGAACATGGCATTACCTGCTTAGGGACTGTATATCTTTTTCGATAGTTCGTGATTGGTTGATATCTAATCCCTCTAAATATATAGCCACAACCTATTAATTAGTATCCTTCCAAGTCGAGAATATTGCAATAAATTTTGTAGTCTTTTTTTTTCATAGTCTTATTTTTTAATGTATTAAATATTATCCAAAATATTATTAAATGAACTATAAAGATCAATATTTTCTGAATTTGCTTCCCAGATAATTTAAAAAAAGCTACAGAACACTGATATCTTTTCTAACCCTTTTAACGTAGGATGGCAATCAATATATGTATCTGGTGGTCATGTCTCGGTCACAGGTGTTCCATCCCTGATTTATGTTCACTTGTTAGGAGGTGTTTGCCAAATAATTATAATCATCTCTTAATATTTGTTATCGACGTAATTACCGTACAAATGATCTGATTTCGTATAATTGTTATATGTCACTGCCATTTGTAATGTTATCACCTATCGTTTTAGTTCGTTGAACTGTGTTCACTTGTTCATTTCAGTGTATAAATCCTGTATAATTTCTGTAAAAAAGTATGTTCAGAAGCCGGAAACTCGTCTACACAATTCAGAATTATTTTGCATTCATTGGAAATTATTTCAATTGTTATATTGGTGACGATGAACATTATTTGGATCATTTTTTTAATTTAGAAAAAAGAAAAACGCATTATCAAAATTTATACGTCATGTGTTTTCTCATTATGATACTTCCATAATAATACATAAACGATAATAATTCTTCATTTAATTAATATTTCTCCTTCATGTTTAATATCAATTTGAGTATAGAGGAAAACTGCGCTGTAAGGAATTCTAATGTACGAAATTCTCTATAAGGAATTAATTTTTTGTGGTATAAGGAATAAACGGCATGGCAAATCTCCGCGGGTTCAACTTTTCCGCTGTTCTTCAAAAATATGGCTCTAATGACGTTAATGATACTTGATATACTTAAGCAATTAGATGCGCTGATTTGAAAATTGCAGTAAAAACTGGTACAAAATGCATATTTAGCACTAATAACCAGGAGGCAGGGTCTGTTATATATCTATGTAGATTATACATTCTAATTCCACTCTAATTAGCATCATACCCATATTGTAACGAATTCAACAATGATCCTATTTAACGTTTGTTTTTCGATGTTTCTCGAAGATTATGTGCTTTAGCGAAATATGTAGAAGGCATAATTCCACTTGTAATGCAACATCGAATCATGAACGTTAAGCATAAAAATTATCAATAGTAATACTCTTTTTTTTTGAAAAATTCCAGCAAAAAGTAACAATGTTTAAAACATCAATTAAAAAATAAATTGTACATAATAAACAAAATATTTTACGCCCGGGCGTACGTAAAGTTAGTGCGTAAAGTCATTTTTTCAGTGCGTAAAGTGAGAAGCTGCAAGCGCCGAGTGAGACACTTTACGCACGAGTGAAAAAAAAATGACTTTACGCATTGGACAAAAAATGACCTTACGCACGCACTTTAACGCACGCACCGGGCATAAAATATCGTATGCATCTCGTGCGTAACTTTTTTTCACTCGAGCGACAGTCACCCACTCGTCGCCGGCTTCGCCGGAGCCTTGTTTGCACGTGTCGCTCTCGTGAAAAAAGTACATTTTACGCACTAGTTGCATAATATACTATATTGTTTGTAGGTATTTCGAGGACTTGTATCGGAATGAACTTTTTTGATTCAGTAGGCGTAAAATGACCAATGTATTAAGATAGGGATTTTGCTGAATCATTATTGTTAAAAATCATTGAAAAACGGCCATTTTTCACACCTACTGAATAAAAAATTTATGTTAGTATCACGGGTGTAAAAGGTATTTTACGCCCTTTATACGAAAATAACTATTCTGAAAATCATTATCTTTAACAGCACAGATTTTCGATGTAGTTAGTACAAAAGACACATCTACCTTCCTATGTGTATGATATTTTTTTTTCAACCCCGTGCGCGAAATTCAAATTCGCACACTAATTGCGAAATATTTTTCTCACGGTGACTGGTACTGCACCCATTTGAGCGTACACAAAATCAAAGGCATTTTTCAGCACAGATGTTAGGAAAAAACCTTGTGTATTCCGCGTATGTCTAAGATATGTGTTTCCCCCACTTGTCTCGTAAACTTGAAACGCGGGCGAATGTTGCCGTTCGTGAAACGTGTGCGCCATTAAAAATCATTTAATTTACTTTCAATTGATGTTCACTTAAATTTATGTTGAAGAATATTGGTACAATTAAAGATCCGGATGTAAAGTACGATTGTGTTAACTTAAAATTTGAATTATGATAACCGCTCTTCCCTTGCTTAAGATTCCTTTTAATATCTTTTGATTTATAAAATGGTGAGATTTAATTTCTAGGCAATGTCTTTATACTGGTGGAAGTGAAACTGATTATAGCGACAAATCGGGGAATTCAGCGTGTGCGAACAGGAACGGATTAATTGAATGTAATTGGAGCACATTCGAAAAAAAATGCAAATCCCTTGAAACGCGCCCCGAAACACGGCCTCGGTTGCACTCTGAAATCCACGCGATGCGATGCTTATCGATGACGTAGCAATGCCATGGCGTTCCTGCCGTGCTGAGGCGCTATTTGTCTTTATGCAAGTTTCGAAGGGCGCGACTAATCTATATCCTACTTACACGGTGGGTTCGTAGTTTTTCAATGCCGTGCACTGTCGGCGATGGCCTCCCATCCTTCCTTCTTTCTTTGGCTTTTCAAGTTCCGTATCAGGTTTATGCTCTTTACATGCATTGTTTTTATAAAGCACACATTTCGAGACTTCTAAAATCTCGTTTTTGGGACTTACAACTTTCTGATTTATGTTTGCAATTTTTATGTTATATCAGCGTTAAGGCATTTTGGTGTTACTTTCTCGTTTCAAAATCCTTATACTAGTCGGAAAAGTTGCGTTACAAGAAGAGTAATTTCTTAATATTGGGTTATGAATGATTGTTGCTAAATACGTGAAAAGTAATTATATAATCTTATGATAATGAATAGATGTAACGTGGGTCGGATTCTAATATCTATTGTATTAATTGGTGGGGCATAAGCCGAATTTCATTTGTTATATAATCTTATGTTTTTATTGTCAAACTGTGATGCACCTCTGAAGGAGTCTTTCGACCATTCTCGGAAAATATCGGGCATGTTCGGTTGGTGTATTATATGCATGTATAGTATATCTCGATAAGTATTTGGATAAGTACAAAATACAACAAGATAAAATCATTTGATAAGTTTTAATAGGTATATGTCATATGTAATTTACCACATTTTTGTGCGATATAGTCGCGAATAGTGAGATCGGAAATTGTTTCATCGATAAGAACGAATCAATTTATAACCTATGCACTACCTAGGCTTGCCGCAGCTAGGTGTACTTCTTTAATATATGTACATATCTCCGGAACTTTTGAGAAGAAAATATGGAGACTTAGTTTGCAAGCTCGGTAAAATATTTATGTTATATATTTTCAAAAAAATGTTGAATGTCCAAACCTTTTGGCCTTGACAAATTTCGAGTTTCGACATTACTCTCAGCCTTACCGATTTATCAATATACAATACAAATGTAGAATAACAGTTTTCGAGTGTAAAAATACCCCTACGTATCAATAAGTAAGTATGCCAGTTAAAAAATTGATTTTTCCTGGTAAGTTTCCTTTCAGATACTAAATTTCGAATACTTATATCTCGGGTTCTATTAGAGGCACGTATTCCATTCTATTCCTATGTTGTAGAGTATAATATGTGGAATAAGGTACTTTTTCGTCATTTTTAAAAATCGAACTGTAAAAGTTATGGAAAGAAAGTTAAAATGAATTAAATTTTGGTAATCCTGCATCACTGCCGTAAATAGCTTTTTACCTACCCAAGAACGGAATACTTATATGATATCTGTATAATGCTAATAAATATAAAATTATTTTAAAAAATGTGTGGTAAAGGAAATGTAGCATTTAAATGAAAAAAATATATAGTAAATCATCATTAGTTCATTGGTATTTTGGGTGGTTTTGAAGTTTCAGTGACCGGATAATGATCCTGAGTAGAACCAATAATAATAGTCAAAAGTGTAAGAGACATGCCAATATAGGTTATTTGTATGTCAGGATCGGTGTACTTAATCCGCTAAAATTATGTGCTTCATTATTTATAAAAGAGTTAACACTGTAAATAAAGAAATATTCTAATCACTACACAGTTAGGATGACAAAGCTATTGCAAGCATTTTCATCAAGCAAGCGAAAAATATACATATACATAAACAAGAAGTTCATTTCGTTTCTTGTTACTTCGAAACCCTTAGATCTACTCCGTATCAAATATTGCCCGTCATAAACTTTACTAAAATTTCCTCCAACCAGTAGAATTTAGGGGCCCCTAATTTTACTATAGTATCATGCGCAAGAAAGTTACGCCATCTATATACCCATAGCGAAATATGATCTTGCAACATCTCCAATTGGAATTCTAAATGTTTTTACTAAATTTAATTAATATTTATAACTTATAATTTTTTAATTTCATACCAATTCAGTTTACGTGTGTTTGAAATTGATATGTAATTAGTAACGACTGTTTTACAAATGAACAAAATATTATTTGCCTACAAATAAAGGTTATATCTCCAAATTCCAAACATATATTTATTATTGCTGCATTCTAATTGATTTCATTACATGTTTTCAACAACATTGTACAACTATTTAATACCCTTCGTTATTGTACTTTTTAATATATTCCTATTTGGAATATGCATTTAGTATTATCGCATACAGTGTTTAAAAAATTGACTATAGGCTAATTGAAATTTGCATGGAAGTTTTTCAAAAAGAATTTCAACAATGTTATTTAATCGGAGAAGAGTTTTACAGCAATTCTCTAAACCTATTTTCATGCGCGCTGGACGATCGAAGCAGCGACCAAAATCTGGCACTGTTTTCCTCTTATCGCAAATTAGATAAACCTAGGAAGGCAGTCACGTAGTCGAAACAAATCGCGATGGTCTCAAGGCGCTAACCTCGTCTGTTCACCTTCTGTCTGCTTACGACCTGCGTTTTGCTTGTGGTCGCTTTATTTCCTTCCCTTAGGAATCGTTCGATTGCCCTTTTTATATTGTTGTGTCTCCGACATTCTTATTTATTTTGCTTCACCTTTACATCGGTTGGACTAAAACTTTAGTAATTCTTAGCTTCAATATTTATTTTCTTGAGGAGTGAAATGTTATGTGAGGATAACTCCATTTTCACTTTATGCAGATTGAAATGTTCCTTTCAGAAATGTAGGCAATTCATATAAACAGAGGTTTATGGTTTTATATTTTGAGGTTATGTAGACAAATAAAATAATTCTTAAATGTTTCTTGACCGCTGATAAAATAATATTTAAAAACTTCTTGAGGACAATTTTTTATAACTTCTTGGTGAGCGAGTCCAAAAAAATTAAATTTTCTTCGAAACGCTTTTAGCAACATGAAAAGTAACTTTCTAATGACATCTACCCTTAATAACGATAGTGATTGTACAACATATACTACAATAACTTGGCATAGTTAAAATTGTATAGGTAAGAAAAATCCTGTATAACGTAAATTAAATTTATTTTTAATTTGTAGAAATAGATGTGAATTGTGGTTCTAATATTTGTTAGTAAAAAGACAAAATAATGTCACTGAAATTGAAAATTATGACAATCATAGACTCTCTATTTCAAAAATATTAGAATATTTTTTTACGAATTTGTAGGAAATAGAATATTCTTTTGTGCACTGAGATTGACTTTCATTTTGTTCAGCTATAGTTTTTTTATTCAAACCCAAAGAAATATTTAAAAAACATGCTTTAAATGTTCACAACATTGTGTTTGTTTTAATTGTGAGAACATGTATAATTACTGTTAATTTTGTATTATTTTTGTAAGTTTGTTTCACTAGCAAATTGCGATTCTCATAGAATAGAAAGGGATATTGAATAATTGGATGAGAAACGCGCGACGTGTCGCGTCTTTCGCACAAAACAGTGTAGAAGAATTTGTGGATGAAGAAGAGAGTAATATTATAGAGCAGAAATTATCTAAACAACTTGCCTGAACAAAACAAAATAAGACAGCTGGAAAGTTACAAAATACTATAAATAAAATATATTGTTTTTTGACAAATTTCGTGATCTATATAGAATTATGGATAATTTATTTTTTGTATTCAGAATAATTAAGTGTAAAAAACGTATTTCTACAAATATAGGTATTTCAATAGATAAATAAAGGCATTTACAAAAAATACAAAATACAAAAATATTGAAAAAAAATAAAGAAAAATGTTGACTTATTTCTTTTCAAGAATGAAAAATGATACCCAAAATAATTTTTGACTATTTTTTGTTTTTGCAATTTAATGTAGCTAAACTCTCACCGGTGCCGTCCATTAGGAGACTAATAGGTTTTATATTTTTGCGAAAACAAGAAGCTTCTTAACAAACTTTCTCTTTCTCGAATATATACAGAAATTGCAAAAGTCACAAGGGTAGACATCACTTTTAATTTCGAGTTTCTGTAGTCATTCTATGAAGTTTCATACCTCTGATATTGGTATTGATTGGCTGGTTAACTATATGATCACGACAGTTCTTAATGGTCTTTGTATGTTTTTCATTTTACCCTTTACCGTATAGAACTTCTATTGTAGAAATTTCGCCCATCTTTTTCTTCGTGTAGATAACATTTTTTGTTGTTTTTAAATAGCTATGGAGACCGTCTTCCAAAAAGCTTTTCCTCGAACATTTATAATTTTGATGTCATGCATTTAAAAACTCTAAGTCAGTTATTATATACAAATGAGGGGACCAAAGTTGTCACAACAATTCGAAATATGTTTTACAAAGTTGCTTTAGCCTTTTTTATAATAAATAAATCGGTTTCAGAGTATGCTGATGTGCGTAGTACTAAGTATTAATTTAATTAACTATCTAAAAAAGGTACAAGTATACAGAATAGTCGTGAACATTTTCCTTGAAAATAATTGCTAAATTCTTCAGTTCTTAAAACTTTGGTAAAATTTTCGTCATCGATAATTCCTTTATTTACCTTTCATGAATTTCTTACATATAATCAAATAATGAAAATCTGACAAATTAAATTTTATTTACTAGTATTTGAAACAAACTTTTAGCTAATATTGATATTTATTCATTTTAATTTTTTCAACATTCTTTTAACCTGTTAAAGCGAAAACATTTTTCATTTTAATTAAAATTTAACGCATATTAATAGTATGAAGTAAATTAAAAAAAAATCGAAAATACTTATTCCGCCAAACGATTTTCGACTCATGATTGCTAGACTTGCGATATTTAAAAATCTTCGAGCTTCAAATAGGATCAATATAGGTAATATCCTTTTTATTAAAGACTGTCTTGTATCGCAAGTATATTTAAAATATTGTATATTCAGTATGGTATTACATTCGATGTTTACTTTTGACGTCCCTTTTACGTCATACGCATGTTTCGACTATAATGGTTATAGAAGCATAATATGAATTTGCGGAAATAATCCTGAAATCAAATAATATATGACGCTGATAAAATGGACAATAATGCTTTAAAAATAATGCGATTATCTGATCAATAAATGCTTCGCAACAACATAGATTAACCCTCAGTTGCATACGGTTGATTAGAATTCAATTTATTTGTCTGAATAATCCTATAATTATTGAGTCGCTGTTCTAATTGTATATGATATTGTAATTATTTAATTCAGATTATCGCATAGTTTTCTAGGGAATTTTATTTATTTTATATATTTCGGTCATTTCGATATATTTGTTCGAAGGATTCTCGCACCCTAGACAACATAAAAAAATATATCGATCAATTTTCTCACTATGTACTGCCCTCTCCTTCCTTCTAGCTGGAAATAATTCAACCACCCTTCATATTTTTTCTCCTCTGCATTAGAGGTTCTTCATTTTTCTTGGAGCATCTCGTATTTATCATCTCCTTCATTTCACTTGATTTATTGTTCACAATCTGAAATTGTCGATCTACTAGGAAATTTTTTCACAAAATAAACCTTAAAATGTAAGTGATGCATGTGCATTTATTCGTTTGTTGATTTCAATTGATTACTTAATTGTTAATATTGCCATTTATTTAGTTGATTTAGCCATTCTTTCCAAGCATTTTAATAACGTTATACAAATTATGTTGGAGTTGTATGAAGGTTAAATTTTGAATTTAATTTAATTCTTCATTACATTATAATACTGAATAACCTTTTATCAACATTCGTTTTTGTCGGACTGTCGGAATGTAAAAATATATAAAACTATTAATTGAATTTTAAAAACTATATACTTTGTCGACCTTTCCTCTTGTGGGTCTTCCTAGTTCCTGTACTAACATCGAAAAAACGTATATTTGTTAAGATTAATTATTTATTATCCAGATAAATTATTATTAATATTTTTTCTACATCCCAGACAAATGAAAAATGGAATATATATTGTAAGTATTATTATATCCCATCAAATATTCGAGAATTAGTAGATCATGAGTACCAAAAAATTTACAAAACCACGGAAGACAAATAAAATAAAATTAGGTTTAAATATTTCCAAGCCGTATTTGAGTAATTCCAGTCAATATAGGAAATGCGGTCTAAATAAATAGAATCTATAATCACCGCCATTACTGAATCTGAATTTAATAACCATTTTTTTCATAAAATAAAGTTTAATAATAGAAATGAATACAGTTCCCAAAATATGACTTCTTAAAATTCAAGTATGCCAAACTTAAGCAAAATAGCAAAAATTAACAAATAGAAAAACAAAGGTTAATTAAAAAAATTAATTATAACATATAATCTAAGGAAACATAATCGTTTAAACTAATAATCGTTTATTGACACTATTCGGGTTAGGCTGTAACACAGCATTAGTACTGTGTCTCGCCCTTTGTACGTTTTATTATATGCAATAAAGTCGTATTATTATTAATATTATTATTATTACTATTTATTATTAATAGTTCAGATTAATAACAAAATATTGCCATTAAAAGATGTAAGACGAAAAATATATTATCCTACTGCCTATATTTGTTAGGTAACTTTAATTTTCATTTCATGATATTGTGACATCCGACACGTAATCAAAAGCATCTTCATTCAGGGCCAGATAAGTTACCCTCTCGAAATGAGGGGTATTTGTATTGCGCAGTAATTAACAGTCAACTCCAGAAGATTTACTGAAATCTATACGGTTAATCTCTCCGGCGCATTAGAGGCTGATCATTTTTCTTAGCGCACCCTAAGTTTAGTTTTCACCTCGTTCCACAATGGTAGATCCATCATCCGAAATGTAGATCGGGTATCAAGTTCGAGCCATTTTTAATCCACTGTTTGTTCTGGAAGCTCGAATAAATGTTAAATTTTGAAAAAATATAAACAAGTGGCAAGTACTTGAATCTGAAGATAGTTACAGAGAAGTAATATGTTTCCTTACTTTTATGTAGCATTTCAGAATGTAGGTTTTATAATAAGAATAATTGCAATCTGATACTAGAGTCGTTACAACGCGGTATTGTACGTTTTGTAGAAAAGATGCTTAAAACCTTGTTTTGTTTAATTCTCGATTTTCTAACGCAATTTTGTCTCTATTCTCTTGGAATGAGGCTTGGCATTAATAGGTTAATTGGTTTCTTCAAGCTGTAATCTTATGCATTGCATTAAGTTTTGAATCTCTATTAAACATGCATAGCTTGCGAGAAAAGTGACAGACAACAGAGACCTCTGTTATACCGTACCAAAGTGTCTAAAAGAGTAACGAGGACATATTATGTTTTTAAAACAGAGAAATATCGGATGGATGAAATTTTGTTATCATATTGAAAAACAATCTGTATTGTTATATTATTCATTATATTATTCTTATTACAAGTTTTCTAATAATTTGGTTAACTGCAAATTCTCAGCTTAAGTAACTGATTTGTTTGTAATAATTTGACTACTGATATATCGACAATTATTATGTGTTTATTAATAGATTCGTATACGTACGAGATTCTAAAGTATTTAAATAAATAGTTTGAATGGCCATTAATTTATTAATTCAATGTTCCTCTTGAAATTGAAATGTATTCTAGTAGATGATTCTATTTTACAAAATTATTACGCTCCGCTTGGTAAACTTCGGTAAGTGGAAAATTGTTGATAAACGCTCTTCGAATAATTCATTAAAGAGTGAGCCTTGACCGTTAAATTCGTTTCGTAATGTTATTTCATGATTCCACGGAACATCAAAATGCTTTAAACTTTTCGCGTCCTCGAGAATAGAGAACTACGTATCGTAAATCGAGTAATGATCGTTTTTTCATTATAATTATTTTCAAAGATCGTGGGTGTGCTTTTAATTTCATTTAAAACAAAATTCCATTAGTTTTAATTACTCGAGTCTCCAGTTAAATTCTTATTTACAGCTTTATTGTATCAAATAGAAATTTAAAACGTTTACGTGAATTGAGAACACGATACAAGGTTACTTTTTCTATCATAACTTGATGTCATTTTACTTGTCCAGTTCCAGATTCGTCGCTCTTCTCATCTTCGGAACAGAATTTAGGATATGAATTCTGCCGAATTTTGGCATTTGGAGTATGAAATTCGCGAAATAAAATAGAGAATTCGTAACGTAAGAGTGCAAGTTTACCAGGATTCTAGGTTTATGCACCACATTGATAAATGTTTTGAACTGGCTAGTTTTTTTACAGCTTCCCACTTCATTACATTGTAAAATATTACGGTTCCTGTATAAAAACTAGATATTATGATATTTCTAGGCAGTTTTAATTACAAATTACAACCCAAATACTGGTTTAATTTAAATAAATCAATTTTTGCCGACCGATTTTCTTCCTGGGAGCATTTTTTTCTATATAAGATAATTTCAGGCAATGCCCCCTTGTACATCTTCTATTCAGGTTACAAAAATGTTGAAGATTGCAATTTCGTTCTGCACGTGTAGGGCGCATCATATAGTGTGGGAAAATTTTCCGCTTGCAGCGAACGTCTGATGTCTCATTTTCTTTCGACAGCGCGTCCTTGTTCCTCCGGTCACGGTGTGACTTGCTCCCTGCAGCGTGGAGGACGTCGATGGGCCTCCGTCATCTCCCTACGTATCGATCTGTTTGGCTGGCTTGTAAAGGAAGGTTTGGGCGGGGCGAATAGCGCCGGAAATTCCTCACAGGATTCCGGAAGCGTCTGTTTCGACCGTGTCGATCAGAAATTCGGTCAAGTCCGTTTCGATAGGTAGAAACGCGGAATTCCAGGTTCCTCGACTTACTTAAGGTTGAGAGGTCAGAGCTGTGTAATTCATGTCAGGTTTGGTTACTACCAGTTAAGTAAATTACAGTACGCTGAAGGGGTACTTCAAAAAGTTAAGTATTCCATGTGAACTCTGTATTTGGATAGGTCAAGTGAAGTTCAGGTAGACGCCATGAAAGTGGTGAATGTTTTATCAGTGTGTAGATTAATTGATCTGCGTTAGAGAAATTCAGCCCTCAGTAACTGGGATATATGATTCAGATGATGAAGAAAGAAAAGCATCAGAAGTTTCATCGCTGTTTTCACAATTGACAATTCGGAGCCGTCTAGTCAATGGACTGATCAGATTTCATGAAGTCCATGATACCTACTCTTAAGAATGAAACGTCGGATGATGAATTAACAAATTTAAAGAAGCAGACTGTATACACTCCATCAACGATCAAACGCGAAGACGAAAAGCTTGAAAAGTACATAGCCACGATTAGAATGTTCTGAATGATGCAAATCACATCGTAAGTTGTTGAAGACAAAACGCAAAGTTTAATCCCCAGACGAGATAGAGAAAATAAGCAAACGATGAATTTCTTAACTGCCTAAATTCCTAACTTGTAACAGATCTAAACATGTTAAGCTGTTTTCCCTCCCTACAGCGTAAAAATAAAAACTTTCGCGGGTGGCATGAATTATTTTAACTCTCAATGAAAAACAATTTTTAAAACATCCATTTTACATGATTACGTGTATAAACTAACCGAAAATTTTATGTTGCCTGAGATGATATTTTAGGTAAGTTGCGAGCAGAAGAAGGCAAATAAAGCTAAGATCAAAGAGCGGCGAGTGGTGAAATTGGAAATTTGATAGTTGGATTACTCCGGAGGAAATTGGTTCTGGCATCGGCGGTGAAGATGCCCGAAGTAAGAATCGCCGTATACATTTCAAAGCGGCCGACGTCGACGTGTCAGTTGCTTGGGAGGCTTCGTCTTTAACGAAATCCGCTTATATAAACACTCGTATCCGCGGTATTTCTACCATGAACATAGGTCTGCTATTCGACGATCAAAACTCCGGCCTCGTCACGTAGAGCTTGCCAAAGAACGTTCTCTAATTGCTCATTCTATGTCTTAGCAAATTACCCTTGAATAATTAGCTTTCTGATAGAACTACATTTTATACAATTAGATAAAAGAAATCAGCTCGAGGAGTCAAATTTTCTTACATTTTGAAATCATTTTCGATTATTTCACTGTAGCTTAGTCGAACTTCGGAGCTTCAAAAAACTGAAATGTTTTGCACTTTAATGAACTACTTGCTTGATTGTGTACGTTCATTGCAATTGAGAAAAGAACTACGAAACCTCAATAACCTCCGGGTAGCACGTTTGTTATGCTGAATCCACCATTTTAAATATTTAAAATTGATCTTTATATTCATTCAAGACAACTTCAAAAATCATACTTTATAACATAATACCAAAATTCTCAACTCAAGACTTAAGGCACAAGTTTATAGAAGAGTCCTTTGTCTGGAAAATGTCGCAAGCCAATTGAAGCATAAGTAAATGACATTCCGCAGTGTTGAAGTTTTATCTTATTTCCACTGAGAATTCGTTTATACTGTAGAACCTCATTGGTTCCACGTGATCGATTCCCATTGTCGATCAAGCAAGCAGCGAAATTTTTTAACAAGCAAAGTGTTAAAAAAACATTTTTTCAATGATTTTTTATCATTCTTTTTTATAAATACTTTACGGATCGATTCCAAAAAGTTGAGTAAGGCGACTACTATCAGTTCGCAAGATATCGCGCGTTCAAAAAGTGACATATACGGATGGACAGATGGAGATCGACCACAGTACAAGATCACAGACACAGAATTGTGTAACGCAAACAAAAAAAAAAGATAAAAAACTCTAAGGTATTATTTTTTTTGTAGCGACCAAAAAATTCAGTACTTCTTTCAGACCTACGGTCTTTGATCAAAGTAAAATAACATCTAACCACATTCAAAATCAGCTATTTTGAGTTTGTCAATAACATTTATCGGTAATTCTAAGATTTTCTATTATGTTTTCGGTTTACATATATTCATCGATACGCATGATTACTGTGGAATCATTTCAATTTGGTATCATTCATAATAGGACAAGTAGTGTTATAATGTGTATGCACAATGAAATTTCACTTTTAATTGTATAACGTACATTAGCTGCTGATGCCTCATCAACTCTGTGGCCGAATAAACATAATAATATGACTGACACAGTCGTGATTGTGAAATAAACAACTTTTAATATTCACTTAGTTCTCTCCAATCGGTAAATCAATAGATTTGTTTACCCGTTAGATCCCACAAGGACTGCATTTTTCGTATTTTTCGACTGTCAATACTAATAATTTACTAATATTCAATAAACTATATCATTTCGGGTGTAAAATTTATCGCACTTTCCGATACTAGCTTTAAATTGTTTAAAAGTTGCGAGCCAAAAAAGATACTTTTTATTTTTTAACAAGAAAACGAATTTTTACCAAATATTTTTTTATTGTTTAACAATTTTGCATAATTAAAAAGTGAAAATTCTGCGTCCGCGGACCGTAAACATTAAAACGAATGACCGTAAAAATTAAAACAAATGACCGTAAAAATTAAATTTCAAACTCAAGATGGTGTTTGAAACCTATTTTTACTTTTCCATGCATAGGGGTTTAATAAAAGCGGTTTTATGGGCCGCAGACTTAAAATTTCACTTTCTAAAAATCCCCATTTCCACATTGTATACTAAACTCTCGTTTAAACTAAAAATTTGGGTAAAAAGCCGATTATTAGTTAAAAAGTGGAATGTATCTTTTATGGATTGTCTTTTAATTTTGAGATCAGAATAGGAAAATACGATAAATTTTAAGTTAGAAATTGTGTACCCACATTTTTTTCGAAATTGATAAACTTTATCGGAATTGACAGCTGGAAAGTACGAAAAAATTTCATTCGTTTGGGACTAAATGAGTTAATATTTAACATTTAGTCTTAGTTTTTGCTGTAGTTTTTGGAACATCATATACTATTTTTTCAAACATATGCAGAAAGTTCGAGTTTTACGCAAAAACGGTACGTTAATATCCAATACCGTATAGCTTTCCGAGCAGTAATATCCATTACCGTACAGGTTCCCTTGCAGCAATGGATCTGATCGCCCAATTTCAAATTAAATGATAATTGACCATTTTCCGCATATTTTTCCGAACGGTGTTTGAAAAAAAAGTTTATGCTATTTATTGCATGGATTAATACGAAATTTATTTTATTTCCAGTCTAACCGCATATCTAGGGTGTAGAGCGGTTAGGTAGTATATTTACTTATGTAACCTATCACATACTTAAATATAATATTTATTTACTTTCAAATATTTTGGATGTCATATTATAAATAGAATCTTAAACGTAATTTGATATATTCTTTATTACAATATACATGTTTTGAGTTTGAATGATTAATTTTTCTTAGAAATTCTAAATTCAATATCTTATTTTAAAGTATTATTTTGAATATTGTGAACGTCAGTTGATTTTTTCAATCTCAATACGATTATATGCGATTATTCCGATCTTTCATTGCCAAAAATGTAGTTATGCGATTATGTTAAGGAACATTTTCTAAATAAATAATCATTTAAATGATCTGATGGTTAGTTTAGTTTGAAAAACATCACTAATTATACAAACATCTGCCTGAGAGAAATGTATGTTTGTCAGTAACTTTCTAGTTTTACCAGAATTTTGATTTTTGCGTTAATGTTACGTATGTTCACCACAAATATACCGAATTCTTAAGCATTCCCAACATGCCATAAGTTTGTTACAAACATACCGATATGTGTGGTAAATTCTTGAATAGAAAGAATGTCATTCTGTATAGTAAATAACTTTTTGAAAAAGTTGACGTTCATAAGCCATCAACATGGATGACGACGACGACGATGAGGTCCGGAGTTCGGCGAGGACGAGTGTGCCGCCTATGACGACGTCGACAATGACGAGAATGATTAGTATAAACAGAGCAATGACAGGATTATTTACGAAGGACGTCAATGGGGAGGAGGTTATGTCAACGAGTGAAATAATGACAAGCAACACATACATCATATGTTTGTGGGAAATATATATTCCGGAATTTTACCGTAAAGATTTAAGATTAACCGCAAATGTAACACATATTTCACGCAAAATTTAATGTTATTCGCAGTAAAAATACGTAATGCTATAATCTCAAATTTCGTATGTTAATATTTAAAATAGCACGTTTATTCCAAATACGAAATGTAGCATAGCGTGGTATAGTAGGCACAAACATACAGTTCTCTCAGTGTAATATTATATGAAAATGTTAGTTATGCTGTTATGCTTCTCAGCCGCAGGATTTAAAATCAACCGTTTAATTGGGATTCATATTTTTCTTTTACTGCGTAGTTATTATATTTTCTTCCAACAAATATACTTGACTGTGTACTGCTGATGATATTGTTAACGGCGCAATGGAAAACGAGACATCCCTTCAAGGTCAGCATTCTAACGATATGAAAAGGAAATATTATCCCTGTAACTCGTTTCAACTGATCCTTTGCAGAATTGTACCGCTTAAATCGTACCCACATTATCTTAACAATTGTCTTTGAAGGTCCAGAACTCAGGTATGATCAATAAACGCTTCTTTCCCTTGTTATTCGTGAAATCTTGCAACCTGCAGATTGCTGTTGGAGTCAATTTATACAATATTATAGTGTCCTTGGAATGCTTTACATTATTTTCCTTCCAGAGGTATATTCAATATCATAAGCAGTGATTGGGAAAAATACGTAAACGGCAAAAATAATATCTCTTCTACGAAAAAATATAATTCGAAGGCCGTGTAATTGGTTTTATGTCGACGGAAAATATTTTTCTGTTCTAGGGAAATGTTTGTGTCTGCCTGTTGCAGTCGATGGAAAAATAACACAACTAAAATATTTGTAAATCGTGCGTTGCGTATATACTTCCGTTTATTTTTCAATCAATGCATAAGTTGTAAGGTATTTCCAAGTCAGAAGAGGGCTTTAACTCGGCTCGCATTTCGTTTTGCTTCCTGATCACGATTGGAGTTAAACCGAAGTAATAATAATAACGATTGGCGTTTATAGCGGATTGCGCTGAAACCTTTCTGCACTCCGAATACGCGATTTTTATATGTCTTGCGATAAAGCAGCGCGCTTTTCAAAGTAAAGCACCGCCATGCTTCGATCGCATCCAAGTATGGGGTGAGGCGATGTATTTCAACCGTTTCTGACTGAACTCTTTTCCCAATGTTTCATTTTGATGTTTCCAGATACAGAAGCAGCAACCACGCGGATTAAAGTTGATATAAAATTATAATAAAAACAATTGAGTTTTGTAAGCGGCGAACTATTTATTATTTACCAATGCCATCATAGATACGAAAAACGACATCCACCAAAGGAGCTTTGGTAAATTTTGGCACTTGGTAGCGGTATTGTGCGTAATTATCCGCGACCCTCGTAAAGTTGGAGTCTTTTGAGGTCCAAGACGCGCTTCTCATATTGGGTTATAATTTGTTGAATTAATTACACATGTTGGCAGGTTTTGTACAAGTACAGAGTCTGTTCGAGACGCTGTTTCGTGAAAAGCGACGGACGCGTTTGATGTGGTAACCTTAAGTGAAACACACGGCATTTAGTCTTAGGAAGAGGCTCTTCGAACTAAGTTCTAAGTTCTAGGTTTCGCGTAGTAATAAGAGCGTTACACATGCACGCAGCTGATAATACCGTTTTGTTTGACGAACTCTACTTCAATTATGTTCGCCAAAGATAGGAGCTTCGGACGGTGCTAGAAACTCCCTGATTAAGTAACTCTTCGGCGCCTATTGTTTTAACAGCCGAAGGCGGTGCGTGATGACGATATTCTCGTCGCTTTTTCAATTTCAAAGAATACATAACTTTGATCGATCATTTTTCCATTTGTGTTTGTCACATCGACATCCAGACTAAGTAAATAGATAGGAACTGCTTGTTTCTTAAGTTTAGGAGGGAAATATATATATATATATATATAACCTTTCCGCTTATAGTGAAGTTTGATTCTGCCTCTCGAACTGAGTAGTTCTTATCTCATATGTCTTGACTTATCTGATTAAAAATGATAATTAGAATAAATAACTATGGATGTTTATTATTTTTTTTCTATTCTAGAAAAAAAACTATTTTACTCTTTACTCCAAAAAGAGGATGACGATGCAAGCGAAAATTTCATGCACAGAAAAAACATATATGGCTATAGAGTAATCAGAACTGTATGGTTTGGTGCCTAAGGAAGTTTTTTTGGAAACATTAGATTCCGACAATAGAATCTGCTTGGTTTATAAAATAGACGTTGATTATCGACTTAACGTAGATGATCTCGCAGATATATATAAAATGCGTGCCATGCAGTATGACCAAAACTCTTTAGTGATGTTTACGTCTTCATTGAATTCTATGGTATCGCAAGTTATTTAATGTTATAGCCAAACAAGTTTAGTACATACAACCAAGCCCAGTTTGTTCGTGTGATCAATTACCTAATTTAGCAAATAGAACTGTATGAATAAAAAACGGATTGGAAAGACATAATTCTGTTTTTTTTTGTACGATTTTAGTTCAAAGAGCGATTTCTGAAATGTCATTTTGGAAGACCAATGCGTGATCAACTACCCAACTTTGCAAGATTAATGATATTACCTCACCACATATTCCGAATGCCATGTATTGATTTGTTGGAAAGAACGTGTTTGTTTTATTGTATTCATTTGTTAATTTGACTTCTATTTAATTTCCAACAAGCAGCAGCATAATTCTTCAAAATTTTGCTATTAATGATTCCAAAAATAAGTATCTTTTACGCTGTAAAGTTAAAGAATTCAATTAATTCATTTGGTTTAATGGCTATAGTGTTAATAATATAAGTACACAATTATTCTCTTAAACGTATGATATAAATAGAATTTTAAAATATGAATTACATGCAATAAAAGAGATTCAGTTCAGATATAGGGAAATCTTACAATACGAAATAACAAATAATAATCGTGTAACGACGACACTTGTACGACTTTTGCTCCAAACCAGTCGGAAAACATACAAGAGGTGTGATGATTTTTCTTGGCACACTTGCAGTCAGGTCAATTTAAGCTTACGCAAAACAATGTTTAGCCGCGTATTGTAGTATTATCATGTTTTAACGCAATCTATTGGACTTTGGCATAAATAATAGGAAATGGCTCTTACCAGAAATTTATTGTTTATCGTAAATTAACAGCTTTCAGCAATAATTTACCATTCTACACGAATTATAAAACGTTTGAAAAGAATGCGGTGATATTTTAGTTTTTTGGACGACACTGATAAAATCCGTTAATAAATTTATCAAAGTGAAGGATTTATTATTTGGAATAAGTATATTAAATGTAATGAAAAATAAGGTCAAACGATGAATTCTTCGATATAAACGTGAACGAGATGTCAGTAAAAAAGTCGTTTTTATTATATGACAAAAATTGATAATGTTGTTTAGCAAATTAATCACTCATATTTCTGATTTTGTGTACGATTCGCTTGATTTTAGTGAAAGTACTCCATAAAGATTTGACTTTGAGCGTAACATAATTAATAGTGAAGTATAAATGTGTAACATTTTATTGAAATTTATCTAAATTTGCTGTTGCGCTATTTCATTGTTTTAATCTTATCCATTTGTAATTTACTAACAAAGATTGGAATAAGTTCATTTTATTTTAATTCTAATTAATATTTTTTACAGATTCTACTTTCTTCGCAATTTAAATTTTATAACTTCTCGTAACAAAAATGGTTATAAAATTTATGTATTGAAAGTGAATCGTTGATGTACGACAAGGCACTATTTTATCGGATATCCAAGATACAAATCACGAGTACGTCGTTCTTGCTTTATTTCTCTTCTCTGATTTCTTCATCCAAATCGTATGTACATATTTTCCTGCGCAAGTAAATCAAAACTTGCAGTAGCTCATTTCGTCAATGAAGAAGTCTGTTATAGAATTCCCAATTTTCCGTCATTTGACTTACTTTATGTGGATTGAGTCTCATTACTTCCCCAACCTGTATTTTCTTATTTTCGCTTTGATTCCCATGAGGTGAATTTTCTTTAAGGGAGTTAAGAAAGTCGAAATTGCTCCCACTTGTATAGGACCAGTAAAAAGTACATTGGCTGTTCGAAATAACAATTTCTCACAAATTTTGAAACATATATACTTTGAACTAAACAAGCACACATATTGTTTTGCAAGATTTAGATATGAGCAACTAAATAAAAGCAAATAACATTACCGTTACATACGTATTCTTATAGTAACGAGGTATAAATTATATATTCTCTATTAAAGAAAAGAATGTATATTTAATATGTGCATTGTCACACTCCGATAAGTAGCTTAGTTCTCCTTGGCAATCTTCTTTAATAACACGTTCACAGAATGCAGTGATAGTTATATAGTGATAGATATGATGAATAGGATATATCTCTATAGACAAGAGCAACAGACTTCAGAAGCGGCAAAATTTACGTATTTTTAAACATTCTTGAAAAATTATTAAAGAGATACATAGCTTCATTAACAACCATTGTAATATCTGTTATTTATTCGTAAAAATATTATTACTTAAAATGTCATTAATATCATAAATGGGCATAACAATTGTATTATATGTTCAAAATCAGTTTAAAGAGCTATCACAAACAGCAAACGACCTTACGATTCACTAGTTCGTTATTTTTCGAAAATTTAGTTAAAACTTCGCAAGGGTAAAAAATTGTATCTTTTATTAGAAAAACATAAAATTTACTATGGACTGTGTCTGATGTTTGAGGAGGTAACCCGTTCGGATCACGTGAAGGTATCGGTGACTGGAAAACTCAATAAGCATAGAGCAGCACGAAAATAGCGGTAGTCATAAAGGTGATTAGCTTTGAAAACTCGTGAAAATACTATAAGTGAAACAATAGATGAATCTCACGTAGCATTAAATATCACAACGTTCGTTAAAGCGTGGTTAACAAAAAATGTCATCTCAAGGAAGTTCATTTGGGGGCCACATAGAAAAGTGAGAGACTACTCAATATGAAAATTATATAATAAGTCTCTGGACTTTTAACTGATTACGATCCATTGCTGGCAGAACATATATCAGATTACAGAAATAAAGGTAGAGGTTATGGAAGCGTTTGTTCAGCGGTATCCAGTTGATCTGGAAAACTATAATTTTTCACATTAAAATGGGCGTTGCATGCAGATTTTTTATCAGACATTTATTTTCTGTAGTTCTCCATAATTTTAGCGATAGTATAAAGTACATAGAATTATACTCTTTCAGTGCTAGAATTAAAAAAAAAATGGTAAAAATTATTATTATTTAATTTTTGATGATCAATTTTTACTGCTTCAGGAGTGTTAGGTACTTATTAATAAACACATTTTCATTTAATTGCAGCAAACTATTAGAAATAAATTTCACCTATATTACATTTTTGGCTACACTGTTTTGTTTGTTTTATGCTTTTTCAACTATGTAGTAGTTCAGACATTCACAAGCTGTGAGAAGTTATTTTTCAAGGAAACATGTTTTATTTCTTTTCTTTGTTACATACTGATATTTACATTAGATATTCGGGTGCCAAATCTTTTAAAGCCTAAGTTGGTTCATGTCAGAATCTACTTTGATGTACATCGGCTTCGTAGCAGACTTTCGTAACCAGGAATTCACATCTGTTTAAAAGAAGAAATTAAGGTTTTCTTTTTCTCTGTATTCTCACTTTTAACATTTATTATCGATAATTTGATAGCACGTAAGTTAGTAACTAACAACAATATATCCTTAGAAATGCATCCTTTTCCAAATATTTCAAACACGTTTCGAAAATAGAAGGCTGACCTTTTGCGATTTAACACTCCACACTTTTTTTTATCATTAATGTTTGGTTTCTACTATAGTTGTGTATTTACGCCGATATGCTTTTTTCATGATTTTCAAATATTTACAACTGTCCTGGAAACAAAAGTGCATTCCTTTTTTATTGAAATGTAGGGCTATTTAAAATTTTGGTGCACTTTTTAATACGTTTCAGTTTACTCTTGTTAAAAATCACATCCAGTAAAAATCATTAATTCCATTAATCAAATTAGTTATTTTAAGAATAATCTCAGTCACTAGTTAATGGATTCCAATGTTTTAATATAAGCGACAGCAGACAAATTATTATAAATACTGTAAATAGGATACTTAGTATAGTTTCAAACTATTTATTTGGACTTTTAAAATTTCTTCCGCCATATTGAATGTGATTTTTTCTTTACTAAAATACTTCCCTTTACTCTTTAACGCAGATACCATAGAAAATAATACATTTTTAATCGAGTTCACGTTTTTAGTAATTTATCAAAGGAGGATAAACCTGCAAGTCTAAATTTTACAAGGTCGACTTAGTTACTTCAAAAATATCAGGGTGAAATATTTCTGAACCTTTTTTATTACTAAATTTGGTATATTAATTTGATATATTAACTTATATTATTCAGGTATTTCAGTATGTAATTTAACAACCACCTCACAATATGACGTCTTGACGTTTATCGATCAGCAAATGTGAATCGCTTTGATCGGTCTACGTTATCAACCGACACGCATTCAACCATATTGACATTATATTCAGTCTGTTCCGATGAAAATCGGATCAGTCCCTTCGTAGATAACGGAACGCGGAATTGAAAGACAAGTTCGAGCGGGCCCAAACGGGGACGTCCAAGTTTCGAATCATCTTAACTTACCTCTATCACGGCACTAACAAAGCAAATGGAAACGCAAACGCAAAGTTACGTTCGTGGCTTCGCCGTTTCTCTATACATACGAGGATCGTATCTGATTTGTATAACGCTTTAATTAGTTCGAAGCGTCTAACTAAGACTTCGAAATATTTATCTGCGTCGGTTCAAAGCAGTGATGTAGTACTATAGAATGTTCAAAAGGGATGGTCGAGCGTAGAAAGTAACAAGTATATCGATCAAAACTATGCGTAATATTTAATGTATAGCGAAAACAATGCGGGAAGAAAGTTAGTTTCCATGAAATTCAGGAATATTATCGAGGGTGTGAGGTCTGAACAATGCCCACTTTTTTACCGTTATTGTCGCCGATCAAAGTTTGTTTTGAATATTTCATCCGGAACAGTGAAAGAATTCAACAAGTAGAGTGTAACGAAGAAAATGTTACCAGTTTACTTTATTCTAATCAATTAACGTTACCCTAGTAGAAAATGAATCCAGTTTTTTGCTAGTTTCTATCCAGTTTACATTTTTCCCATGTTGAAGGTATAGGGAAACTAGGCATTGTAACAAAAAACTGGACAGATTTCTTCCAGGGTAGTCGTTCAAATTTAAAATTAGTCCCTGTTAATTATTTCTTAAACTTCTTGGAGTGACAATTCACTCCTCAAGGATCGAAAATTGAGCCACTCTAGTGAAAAAGTGAATTATTACTATTAATGGGTCAACACTAATTCTGCACGGAGTGAACGTTCATTTTTCAAGGGTGAGAATTCACTATTTCAGTGGCTGCCATTACATTCGATAAAAAGTGAGCTTTCATTCTAAAAAAATGTAGAGAGTACTTTACGAATTATACCCGAGTACAAAAAATTCGTCTTGTAAAGATCTTTCGAAGATCTTGCAGGCATTTCGTTAACATCCTTCCACTGACACTGATCGGGACTTTTGCGGGATAAAGTAGTGTATACATTGCCGTATATTTTAGATTATTGCGATACGTTTCAGAGATAAAGGCAGGATATTGTATTGATGATTGAGAAACGTTTTAGCGATTAACGGTTAATGGAAGACAATACCTATCCACAGATTAATACATCATCAAAAATATACGGCAATGTATGAACTACTCTATCCCGCAAACGTCCCGATCAGTGTCAGTGGAAGGATGTTAACGAAATGAAGCCTGCAAGATCTTCGAAAGATCTTTACAAGACGAATTTTTTTTAACACAGTACACACAGAGCAGTTATTACTGATCATCGCTTGTCAATATTACTCGTTATATCAATCACAAATATGAAACGAAAGATGACACTAAAAAAATGTATAGCAAATTTTGCTGAAAACTTGGGTAAAATTTACTTACAAAGTTTAGCAAATATCGGTATTTCGAATTATTTAATTTTCCTGATATGCAATCAAATTTTTTAATTTCTACAATTTTCGGTCATTTTTTAATGATATAATGACCATTGTAGATATCTTTGTGAATACCATTATATGATTGTTAGAATATTTGATAGATTTTTCTCAGGTTTATGTTTCAAATATAAAGAGTTCGGAAGAATTTTTTTACTTTGTATCCCTTCATGGGCCAATAGTTAAGCAAATTTGAGAAAAGTTCAGTATTATCTTATATAGATTAGCTTGCTTCTACTTGTTGGACACTTAAAACTTTTGTTCAACAAAAGATACTTTAAAAATAATATATCAAAGATGAAAAGTGACGGAAATATATAAATGTAAATATTTTCCGTTCCGCCGAAATGTCTCATATATGCACTTGTATATTACTTGAAAATGTAAAACAGCTTTATTTGAAACCACTTCTATTTAGTAACTGAACCAAATCAGAATTAGGATAAACTTAAAAAAGGAATATCACTCTAAAAAATATTCGGAAAATTACCACATTCTTCAGTTACACCGTATTTTAACTTTCCATGACTAAATTTTAACTTAAATTTCAGTGACAGTCTCTTTGATTTGACAGATCAGTTAACCTCAAATCTTAATTTAAACTATCTATTAGCCAGCTATAAGAATAATTTACAAAGTTATATATGCTTACAAAATTAGTATATATTTTGTTAACGTTAAATATAAGAAAAATGAAATCAGTGTAATACAAAAATAAATGTATTGCGTATTTGCTATTTTTAGAATTTTTATGAATAAAAGGGTAATATAAACTTGAAAGATTGCTTCTGAAAATTTCAAAAATTACCAAAGCGTCTAAATATACCAAGCGCATCAAAACATATAGTGAAGATAAAACTGCATAAAAATTCGGTTACATGTTGCGGAAGTTTACCTCAGACATTTTTTACAGTGTATGTATCTCTCATGCAGTTGGTACCTAAAAAATAAAAAAAAATATTTTTTGTTAGTAGGTTGTTTGTTTCATCTCAAGTCGTAATGCCACTTGCAGATAAATTTTACATACAGCTGCTATTTTATGGTGAAGTCACTTGCATAAGATTTTGTACTCTGCAATCACTGCACCAAACTAAATTCCTAATATTTTTTCTTGCTTCAGTGTGATTTTCCCCTAAAATAAATAAAACTGTTCGGAATAAATTTTATACAAGTAATCTTTTAAGAACCCACATTTATTGCTATTAATTTTGAATATATGATCTTCCTGCATTAATTTCCGACAAGATTCGTTATTATAAGTTTAAAAATCGTTTCATGACTTTTATCTGAAAATTTGGTCATTGTCATTCGAGATTAATGAGTACAGGTTATACGCAGCGGATTGTATAACCATTTTAGTCAAATTGACGTAATGTACTTTTACACGTATATTCTCATTCTCAAAAATCCATTTAAATGTAAGAGCAATAGAGCGATATTTAAATAAAACTTTACTCGGCATGTATAAAATATGATTATCCAATTATATAATGGTGCATTTTGCAAGTTTCATTAAAAGTTTAATACGTTCTTTTAATCTATTACATACATTTACAAGGTACAAGTACACGAATACTCCATTAAAATTTTAATTCGTGATGTTTGAAATTTGTTGTTATTAAATGATTACAAAGTGATCGGGAAGTAGCAGAGCCATGTAATTAACATAACGATGCCAGCCCCCAATTCCATAGAGAAACCGTAGATCGAAGACTAATTATGAACTGTTCAATTAATGTAATGAAAGTACAAATATTTTCTTGTACACTGCAATAATCATTTTGTAATTTCCCAAGAAATTATACCAATAACGTTTTCATTTATTTTTAATTATAATGAATTAATAATGGTAAAAATTCCTCTGAAAATATTACTGAAGAATGAAATTTGCATTTTCATTTCCAGTTTGTGTTAAGTCGTGCGGTCTACTAACCATATATCTAACAAATAGATTTTAATCGTACTTGTTAGTAAGATATTTTAATGTAAGAGGTGATCGTATTTTATACAAATATAAAGAAGAAATATTCGGTTTTTGCATTTCCATTCGTTAATACGACAGCAGAAGAATGTAACAGTAATTGAGATAGTCCATTTTTTTTAATAGGAGAAATGACGCATCATGCGGATCATTTTGCACGAAGCCACCTTATCATTGTTAATAGCTTCACGGCGACATTAAATTTTACGTCTAAAGCATTCGCCAGAATAATCACCATTCTACGGTAATTTTCTGCTATTAACAACTCTCGTTATTCCTACAGAAATTCCTAGACTTTTTGGTAAAAGAACACTTTAGAATCTCCATTTTAATCTTTTACATGTTTAAATAATGTTCTCATAATTGCACATATAACGCTTAGCTCCATCACTATCAGAAAGATTTTTGAGAATGGAAACAAAAAAAAGCAGCGTGTTTTCCTACAACCGATTGTATTTGACAATCGAAGAATATGGTTGAATTATGAAAATTTAAAAACTAATTAAGTCTCGAAGAATAATTGCAATATAAATAAAGTGCATCAATGATTTGATGTTGACCTAAAAATAAGGATGCGAAACCACCCATTAATATTAATTTAACATACGATTCACGGAATTTAATATTTATTCATTGTCCAGTGAAATGTCGCTAGGAAAGATAACGTTCGAAATTGAATTTGAAGTGTTAAGCATGCAACGCGTCTCTTATCATAGCGCATCTTCCCTCGATTCCGTGTCACGGCCGTCTAGAACCGTCCCATATCTACCTTCTCAGTATTTTTACCACTCGTTTATTTAAAATATAATATTTCTTTCCTAGTTGTCCCGAACATTAGAGAATATTAAACGTCCACAGGCAACTAATAGGTTCTAATGGAGCATTCGCCGTTTTTATCGATCAGATCGGTAATCGATACAGATTCCGGGCTAAGGACCTTATACCTTCATTCAGTAGGACATTTTTAAAATTATTCCTTATTCCCAGGACACGTCATACATTCCAAGTTGCTTTTTCTTTGCTATATAGTGGTAACCCTTTCGCTGTGAAGGCCGAAAACTCGAAAGTGGGCTCAAAATATTACGATGTTTTCGGCCAATTTGAAATTTGTGTAGATATGGATGTTTATGTTTTCGAAGACGTTGATTACGAATTTGGAATGAGTTTTCAAACATTCAAAATGGCGGATCCGATATGGCAGATATTTTTTTTTAATTCAAGCCTTCATGTTGAATTTTCTGTTTAAAATTTTAAAAATTTGTCCTCAAATTCAGATTTAACGATTCCACATACCCAATAAAACCAAACTCTGGTGTATATCTGTTTTTTATTCTTTATTTATTCATTCTTTTATAATTAAGTGTATCATGAAATATGCTTAAAAATAAAATCAGATTTTGAGCGGCCATATTCGTTTTTACGTTTAGAATTTTCGGAATTTGACCTCAAATTTGAATCCAGCGATTCAAAATACCCAATAAAACGTAATGCTGGTATATATCTGTTTGTTTATTTTCTGTTTATTCAGTCTTTTATAACTACATGTATACACGTAGTCTACACTGGGAGCCCACCTAGTATACTACGCGTATACACGTGATCTACAGCGAAAGGGTTAAAGAAATAAAAATGAAGCAACCAAATGCGCGGTACTTAGCAACATGTAGATGAACACTGATAAATATTATTCTAATTTGAAGTAACATTCTAAGTGCCTGAATTATAAATGTTTTTTAACGAAAATAAGTAACGTTTAACGAAAAAACCAAATAATTTAATAACAAAGAATATTTCAAGAATGTTTTTATTTAGTATATTCAATGGGGATATCACTAATAAACAGAAGTAATAGAAAAACGATAAACAATATTATGAACGTTCACTAACTTCGTACTTTCTTTAGAAAGAGGATTGAGTTTTCAACAAGGTATTGTTACGAATCATCTTTTCGACTATTTTTTAGAGTGAAAATTTAGCTACTTCAGCGAAAGGGTGAATTCTCACTCTTAACGAGAAAAAGCTCAATCTTTATGGAATGAAACCACACTCCACATAGAGTGAAAATTTTATTCTTAAAATGTGAGATTCACTCATAAGTGCGGCTTAATTCTTGTTTTATGACGAGTAATTTTTACTCGATATAAATTTACGGAGTACGGTTTAATCTGTCATTGAGACCATGCACTGAACAAAAATAATTATGTATTTTTTTTTGTTGATCTAAGTAAATATAGTAAATTGTAAAAAAATACGTGTCGCAGTGCAATTTACTTTAGTATAATAAATTAAAAAACGAATTGCTTGTTTCGTCAAAATAAACAGAGCTCACTTCATGACAGTTTTTTAAACACATCTTTTTGTTAAAATAAAATACATAACAATGGAAAATATGAGACAAATTTATGAAACGCGTTTGTAAAACTCGAATGTGAATGAAAAGAGACTAGAATATATATTCAAATAATGTTGTATATTAGACACGAAAATTTAAGTAGAACTTACACGTGTAATACCTTCCCCTATAGACGACAAAATGTAGACAAGCTTTTATAGCATTAAATTTGTATGTAATATGCGCGTTATATTGAAATTATTCGGAAGAAGCGAAATGTAACAATTACAAAAAGCAATAAAATCATATTATACCACTTAAACAGTATGAATACTTCAGAAATACAGGCCACTTGAATGTGTCCGTCCATGTCTAGATGTGAAGAGTTCATCCAGCTTTTGGCTGCAAATTTTCAAATGAAGGGATGATTTCATTAGAGTAATCCCATTTGCAATAATCCAGCTTCTTTCGTCCATATGTTGCGTTTGAAGACTACTCTATTGCGAATATAGTGCAATATATTAAGTCTCACAAAAATAGCGCATTACACTCTGTTAAGGTATATCAAATAACGAGTTAAGTGCCACTGAATAAGGAAGTGAAAATTGTTGAAGTTGATCGTTATTTACAAATCTTCTTTGAGTTTCAGTCGATAATTAATTTAAATTGAAATAAATTTCCTCGTTGGAAGTGTAAAATGCGTAATAAATTAGAATCGTAAGTATTTAATTTTAATCTTGTTGTAGACTAGTACGGTATTAAATCGTATCTGAGACATTGGAAAACCGTAATAATGCATAAAGAATTCAAGTTAATTCATCATTAATAGAAAATATAAGATTCGGGGACAAGATATATACAGAATTGGGAGAGAAATATTGGCTTGACGATCACGCACCTGCCGCATAGCACGGAAACAGATTTGGCCTCGGGTGCATCCGACCCGAAGATTACTCTCGAATTCCCACGATCTGCGAATAAATTCGAATGCACAGATGCGTGTAAAACATCACGAATCAACCCAAGGTCTTTTCGTGAAAAGTATGCTGGAAAATGACTCTTTTTGATGGTTTGAATCGATGCCAAAAATTACAAAATCTTCTGACCTCTTACAAAAAAATGTGAGAAGGGTTTTTATCGAAAAATTTGGGTTCTCGAATACTATAGTATTGTTAACGTATCCTTTAAATGGAATGTGGAATATTAACTAATCACGTTCAGATATCAGTATGCGTCAGCCAAACCGAGTATCGGATTATGTCGAGATTCTAGTGACGCGAAAACAAAATGGAAATAGTATATAAATATATTGAAGTGACGTAAATGTTATTTTTGCACCCCTTGAAAAAAATGGACTGTTGTTGTGCGCCTCTACGTGATTTTAACGTTCTGCAATTGGATGAAACTGATCTCGCGTAGATCAGACTGCATTTATAATTGAAATTTATAATTTCGTGAAGAATCTTGTGAATAGGTTCTTTTAATTAGAGTCTGCCTGAAAATCTTGAATTTGAGTCGAATATTGTGTTGATTTGAATGCTATTCAGTCAATAATGATTGAACAAATTTTTATTTCCTTTTAATATTCGAAAACTCATCTGAAATACATCCTTTTAAATATCCATTAAGAATCTGTAAAACTTTCAATAAAAGTTCTTATACGAAACATCTCGAAATCACTCCTTTGTTCTTTTATTGTACTTTTTCTTTGGCAACTTTGTGAAATGCGAGTTTGATTGCATTGCAATTTTTTGAAAATTTCATTTTGCTAGTATTACACATCTCCTCATCTGTAGCGAACGAATTACAATTAATGAATTATAGAAGTATGGCCACCGGTTTGGTATCATGGATGTTACGAAATGCTGTATATGTATATATGTTCTAACGACACTGTAACGGTATTCCTCAGTCAACTTAATTCTCGCCGTCTGAGGATTACTATTTTTTATTAAATTTAGTGATTGCATTCCCAAGTAAAAAAACTATGAATAAATTGTACATAATTTAATTTACCATCCATGTATTAATTATGTACGGAGTTGAGCACGCATAATCTATACATAATTTATACTTAATGTACACAAAATGTATATTAAAAATAATAATTATAAAAATTTAATGTACTAATGATAACAAGTTTTATTTAAATAATTTCTATTTCTGAATAAATACATTTAATATAACAATTCTGCAATGTGCGTTGCAATTTCAAATGACGGAACGAAGACCTACAAAAATAAAGGCAGATGAAAAAATTGAATATTTCATTAAAAATAAAACACCCACCGGCATCTCACTTCGACATTGATGTCCGCTAATGACTGACCAAATTTTCCTGAATTATCTCGAACTTTCCAATATCGCCAAAGAAATCGTTAGCAGCTTAAAATCTGAAAATCGAATCCAAAGAAAATCCAAACTCGAAAGAAACCTATGACACAAGGACAGAAATCACATTTTAGCATTATTTATTTAATTAATTTATTTGATAATATAGTTCTACTTTTTAATATACCAACTTTAGTGGGCGTTCGGCAGAAACTGTCAAAAATAAATTACGTTTTTCTTCTTTTCATTGGTTCGTTAATAACGCGGTTCCTACGGTATGTTGAGTTTTAAAATGCCCAAATTTTTCTGACAGTATCGGTCAAACCTCCATAAAAGTACGTCATAAAACTCTCCAAAAATTACGTCATAAAACTCTCCGAAATTTTTCCCCAATTTTACAAGTTATTTTTAGATTTGTACCAGCTGATGATTTTCTTACTGTTACGTGAAAATTCGTGATGATCCAGGAGTAGTGGCCACAGAAGAATATATAGCATTAGTGATGAAGTCAAATGTCGATGGTTTCATTTCCTTTTTAATAAAATATACCTCATTTTGTACGGTGCTTCGTCGTGTCACTTGCAATTTCGGACATTTCGCAAAATCGCTTCGTAGACTTTTACCCCAGCTATTGTGATTTTGCTCTTTTCTTCAATTTGCATATATTACGTATACATTATGTATAGATTATAGGTGTTCATTTCTAATACAATCTATAAATGGATGATTATAATTTATTCATAATTTTTTTACTTGGTTTTCTTCGATTTAGTGTTTGTTACAATAACTTATTTCTATAATAAGTAATCTAAATAAATAATTTTCTAACCTTTTTTTTTTGGATTTCCTGCCGATGTGTTTTATATATCTGTGTTTTAAGGATATCTTTTTGTTTCTCTCGTTTTGCTTAATTTCATGTAATTTTTCAAGGTATTTATTTGACATTAACTTTATTACATGGAATTAGTTTGTCGAAACACTTATAATCATTCCGGCTTCATTACATCATTGTAACTGATGTTAAGCTACGGATTTCTAGTTTGCCTGTGCACAGATTTTAATGGTTTGAGATCAGCATAACATAGCCACTAATCTGTTGACAAATTAAAATTAAAGTAAACATAGGTACTTCATATGGTAGAGTATGTTCATGGGTCACAACAATAATGTTCTGAAGTGAGTAGGGGAGACTAGGAATATATGTCTCGGCTTTTCACATTTTGGTCTATGTCTCATAAATTATCCAATATACAGTATATACTTTAAATCTTCTATTAAAAAGGGGCGTAGAATTAACCACTGTCTTTTAATGTTTTAGAGAAATACGCTTAAAAAGGCAAAAGTTCGCGGAAGAACAAATACTCTACAAAGTAGTACAATTTTCAAGTTAATCGCAATAATAATTGTATTTCAGCATTGCATTAATTATAATTTACACAATTAATGCTATATAACACATTGTTTTTAGTCGACTCGAAAGAATAAACTAAAAAAGTGACACTTTACATAATTTATGAACTCTTATACACATAGAATATATCAGTACCTACTAAATCATTTATTTGTACCATTGAAATTAGTTCGGTCAATGTTATTTGAATTTTTATTTATTAATTCGTTGTAGATACAATTGTAAATACATATTGTACAATTTTTATACCATGTAATTATAATATGAACTTTATCAGAGATGCAAAATGAAAGCTCAGTTAATACTAATATATGGCATCCTACTAATTTTCCGCTAAAATGCATGTGTAGCATGATTTTTTCTAGTGACAAAAAATATCAAAGAATTGTGATCCCAATATGTCAATGCCCTTTAAATAACTTATTTTTATTCGTGCAACTAATGAGATTGGTATTATTTGAATTTATATTCATTAATTTCCATGATGGATACCTTGTGGACGCATACCCCAGGTAAACCATGTAGACATCTGCGATTGTAAAACTAGAATAAAATGAAATGTTATGATATAAATAAATTAAACATATCGATTCAGATTTGAGTTAGAATTGGCCAGATTATATTGAAGATTTGTTCCATTAAGAATGACCAGAGACCGGATATGCGAAGTTTGATCAAATTTTCTTAAACAACGTTTTTTGGTCAAAGACCAGTATCATGGGTTAAAAAAGATTAATTAGTGGAATTAATAACTTAATTTAGAGAGCTGTTATAGCGTCGGTCGCGAGTAGACGTGTCGAAATCAGTGCTCAGTAAATTAAAGATTTCCGAATATAATCTGTGGAAAAGTTGGCGGTTCTGGGAAAGCTGTTTAGCAAAGACATTTTTTTTTTGACTGTTCAAGTGACCTGTGTCGTATTCAGTGCAATACTTTTTATAGAATTCGTTGCTGTTTTGTCGCCAACGGCTGATTCAAGGCATGGACACGTGGCTGTAGTCGGCAGTTTACCACTGTTTATTTGCGTCGATATATGTAAATGGTGCCATCTGTGTTTAATTCGGTATACTGCTGATTACCGCGAATTTGTTATTACCGTACGGCGGAAACTGTCTCCAACGTATTATTGTCCAGCCCGGATTTTCACCAGTGTCTTTTCACGCAAGGACTTTTGTTTACATGTTGCCGACTAACGATTCGTGAAGTACTGGAATTCAATGAAATTTACGCATTTTAATATTATAATACTTTCGCACCGTACTGGAATTTAATTAATTCTACGTATTTTAATATTGTATTATTTGTGCGGAGTTTAATTAATCTAGGATTTTTTTGCTAAGGATCGTTTTTACGCAACTTTATTGCTCTATCGCATGTCCTCGCAAGATTTTTCACCCGGGTTCTCAAGAACGAGGGGACGGCCTCGTAAGGCTCTATTGTGGCATAAGGACAGATCTGACTCGTGCCCCTCCATTGACTCTTATGTCACGAAGAAGCGTACGCAAGAGCACTTCAACAAAACCCGTGGATTTGACAGTGAACTTCAACACTCTAACTCCTTGACAGATCGTCTGAGTGATTCAGATCCTGACACCGATCCGCCTTCGTCCAGTCCTCCGAGGAAAAAAGTAACAACTGAATTACACGTGCGCGCACACTCAGCAGGATCAACAATGTCTGTCGATAAGTCTGACATTATCATTAATATGCTGAACGACATGAACATGAAGCTCGACTCTACCAAGGCAGAAGTCGCAGCCACTAGGTCGGAGCTTGCCGCATTTAAACAGGAGGTAATCACATCAAATAAGATACGCGATAGTCGACTTGATGAACACGACCGACGCTTTGCCAACATAGAATCGAAGTTCGAAGCAATGGAGAGAGCTAGCCGTAGACTCAATCTTATGGTAAGAGGTCTACGTTTTCCAGAACCTACGGGGAATCTTCGTTCCGATCTTCAAGGCTTCTTCAAATCTAAGTTTGAAGTCGAGCCAACCATCGTTCAAGCACATTTACTGCCGTTTAAGGACCCAACATACTTAGTCAAGATGGCTGACATCGAAATACGAGACAAGATCATGTCTACTAAGTCCGCAGTGCTTCGAGGGTCGACTGTTTATATTGATCCGGATTACACCCCGAAGGAGAAATCTATTATGGCCAAAGCGAGGGAAAAAATTCGCAATGCTCGTCAAGCAAACAAACGCGCTCGAATAGGTCATCTGAAGTATGAAGTAGATGGTATCTGGTTCCGATGGTCTGACAACGCTAATGATTTTATATCCTCGAATCCATTGAGTGTTGATCCAGCTTCACGGAGAATCCAGCATGTTCCTATGGAAACAACACCCTGGGACACTTCAAAAAACGGCCGCTCGTCTCTGACCGAGAAAAACAAATAACCAGACAGACGAGGCAAGGTGCCCTCAGGTTACTACCATCGCAAACCTACCGCCTCGCTCGCACCGATGTTATATTTTGGAATGCACACGGTGCTGCTAATATTGAGAATTTTGAAGTCCCGCAGCATCCGACAGTATTAGCTTGCACTGAGACCTGGGCCACTAGTACCAGTCGCTTGCACCTTCCAAATTTTGCAAGTGGATTCCAGCCACAAGGCAGCAACAACGGGGGCGACCCTCTGGAGGCCTTTTCATCGCTGTGGACGATGAATTCTCACCGGTGGTGATTGAATCATCGTTTAATTTTAATTTTGTAAAGTTGTCATGTTCCCCCGTCAGTGTAATCGTATGTAATGTTTACTTTAAGCCTAACGCGGATATTAGTAGTGATCTTCGGAATCTTCAAGGATCTATTGATCAAATAAACTCGTCTCATCCAGACTTCTTATTAATTGTTGGTGGGGACTTTAACGCAAGAATCGGCGATTCAGATTCCACCGACCCCGATATCCTTGAAGGCTCCCAACTTTATGATAACAGACGTTCGCATGATCAGTTCGTGTCAGCCCGTGGCCGCGTGTTTTTAGACTTTATCAATGTAAATGGTTTTCTTGTAATAAATGGCCGCTCCTGTAGCGATCGTCCAGCACACTATACGTTCTTAGGTTCGCCCGGTTTTAGTGTTATCGATCTAGTTCTTGTTTCTACAAACCATGTTCATTTAATACGCGACTTTATTGTGTCTTCCGACCTTCGCGGTTCCGATCACGCTGCAGTTACTCTTACTCTCGATATCTCACCGAGTTCAAGGAAACCTTTTATCCCGCGTTGCGATAATAGTTTACCAATTGAAAGACTTCGCTGGGCTGCAGATAGAGCTCACATGTTCCGCGAACATCTCGGACCGACCCCTGTACTGGGACCAGACGCACAACATTTCTCGCCTAACGATATTTACCTCTGGTTTTGTACTACGGTTCGCGCAGCTGCGGCAGATTCTGGTATGGCATTTACGGCTACAGGTCCTAGGCGTTTTGAGTCGAAACACGGCTGGTTCGATAAAAAATGCTATCAATCGCGTAAGGAACTTAGATCGTCTCTGCGCCTTCTACGTTTATCTGAGTATGACTCAGATTGTCTCCGTTCATTTCTGGAAGCCAAGCGTGCATACTATGGCCTTGTTAAGCAGAGGAAGGACTCCTATCGCTCCTCAGTCCGCGACGCGTTTGCTGGTGTGTGTAATCCATCGAAGTTTTGGAACACCGTGAGGGGGTTTAGGATCGGGCGTAACTGGCGGGAAGTTATCCCGCCAGCTAGTTGGAGTGACTTTCTTCGTTCTGTCTACCCTCCTAGACCGCCTATTGAACACACATATTTTGGAGTATTGGATCCTGTTCTTGATACACCGTTCACATTCGAAGAACTGCTTTCTGTTATTCGTCGACTGAAAAGGGGGAAAACTCCCGGACACGACGGTATATCTGGTGAATTTTACCAATCATTAAGTAACGATTGGATCCTTCTTCTGCTAGGACTGTTTAATAAGGTTCTTTCACAGGAAGAAGCCCCTAAGGACTGGTCTAGAGTTTTTCTTGTAATGATTCATAAGAAAGGCACGAGAGAGGACCCTCTTAATTACAGGGGTTTGGCCATGGTAAACGTTTGTACTAAAATTTTTACTCAACTTCTTGCTAATCGTTTAACTGTGTGGGCTGAAACTCGTGAAATTATACCAGAAGAGCAATCTGGATTCCGTAAGTTACGAGGCACGATGGATAATATTTTTACGATATTTGCAGCTGCACAGATTGTACTAAGAAAAAAAGCGGGAAAATTGTACGCACTTTTTGTAGACTTCAAAAGGGCATTCGACTCGGTACCTCATGAAAGACTATGGTATAAACTATATACTCTCGGTATTAGCCCAAAAATTATCAGAATTTTGAAGTCTTTCTACGCTTGCGCTACTCTTCACATTCAGACACGTGCAGGTCTTTCTAACGCGGTCGAAGTTTCAGAAGGTGTACTACAGGGTGAGATTCTCAGCCCTCTGTTATTCTCGTTATTTATATCGGATATCGTATCCTGGTTTAGGGCACGTGGATGCAGGGGTGTAGATCTTGACCCGAAATACGACATCCTCATGCTATTATACGCCGACGACTTGACCCTGTTTGGATACTCACCAGCTGATCTTCAGCGGAAATTGTCCATCTTAACCGAATACAGTGATGCAAACGGGCTAACGGTCCACACGGAAAAAACAAAAATCGTCGTATTTAAGCGATCGGGTAGAACTAGCAGCAGAGATTCAAAATTTAGATATAAGGGCGAGTTGGTGGAAACTGTTTCCCGCGTCAAATATCTTGGTGTCACGATTTCCTCTTCCGCATTGGGACGTGTTTCAACCGACGCCGCATGTGCAACGGCAGCTAAAGCATCGGGGGCTGTTCTTTCCATCTTAAGGACTGCAGGAGTAGATTCTTGGCCTGCCATGACTACCCTCTTCAACTCTTTAGCAACCTCCACTCTGCTTTATTCTGCCCCAATATGGGCCCTGCGCTACTTGGATGATCTTGAGAAAGTCCAGCTTAAATTTTTCAAAGCACTCTTTGGTCTTCCCGCCTCTACACCAGGCTACGCACTTCGGGTCGAATTGAGACTTTTACCCGTAACATTTACCGTTGTTAAAATGACACTGAATTGGGTTCAAAAAATTCTTGCATTGGATAACTCCAGAATTCCAAAAATCATTCTAACTAGGCTCGTAAGATTAGCTAACAGTAAAAAACTTGGCACTGATGATTACAACTGGATTGCACAGATCTCTTCCCTGGTGAGTCCGGACATTGAGGCCCTATGGACGGACCTCAGTCCAGCCTTGTGGGATTCCCGCGTTCCTGTCATACTTTCCTCTCTTGAAGATCGCCTAAAACAGGCTGACCGACAGAGGATGAGGCATTCCTCTACATTGCTTTTCAATCGTAGCAGCTTTGTGTCTGATAGTATTGGGGAATGCTTCTCTGACCGCAGTCCACTGCCCTTCATGCGTGCTTGGTTACAGGTGAGACTGGCAAGCATATATTCTAGTCGTTTTTGCTTACCCAAAGTTACGCTACGCTTGGAGCCCAAACGAATGTGTCCTGCTTGCGGACGCGAGACATTGGAATCTGTCGAACACTTTTTCCTGTTTTGTGAGGCGTACGAACACATGCGATGTTGTCACTGGGGATTCAGTACTGATAGCGCGGACTACTCGGGAAGGTATCAGGAATTTTTAGAGCTCCTTTCTGATCCTAGACCACAAGTCATAAGATCGATTTATATATTTATGAGTAAAGCACACAAGATCCGCGAGCTCGCTTTTGTATCCGACCGCTGAGAACGTTACTTTGTACTATTAGGATTAGTGTATGAATTTTATAACTCTGTTTTGTTTGAATGTTTATTTTATTTTTGTAACACCGTTAATTTTTAGTCGCTCTCCAATTGTAACTCCTTACAAGATGTAACCTCTTACAAAGGAATAAATACATACATACATACAATAACTTAATTTAAACTATTTTTTTCTGGCTTCCATGATAAATACAATCAATGTTGAATGATCAATATAAATCTTTAATTTAAGTTTTATTATCACATTTAAAATAAAATTTAATTACTTAACAAACGAATAGAATCGAACAAGAAATAAAGATAGCACGGAAAATAAACAAAGCCCAATTACGGATAAATATAGTTTGAAGCCTAAAGCAACAGTGAATAAGTATTCTTATCATTATAACCTACTTTCAATAATTAACTTGATTGACATGCGAATTGGCCTTACAATTTTGGAAATCCGCTTCTGAATTATTATTAATTATTGTTTTTGATAGAATCCAGATAATGAACAAATAAGAGGGTACCAATTCTCTACGATCTGGCTAACGTTAATTTACGTAATAGTAAACAGTCTAACAAGCATAGCAGAATGAGCATTAATCAAATATGCATTTAAACTAGTAATTACTAGTTTGGTTGTAATGCAGTAAATAATATGTAATGAGAAATTATAGCAGATCATAATTAACGGAACATGACCAAAAATGATTAGCTCGAATTCCATATTACAAATTTTAGAATATGTGCGGCAAGCATCATAATCTATTCGTGAAATCGATTTTGTTAGCAAATACTTCGATTTAGACGTTTAATTGCATCGGAACATATTGCAAATGCTTTCATTTCACAAAATATGAAGTTCAACGCAAATCTATGGGGTACTAATTGATTTGTGTAAACTTTATAATATTTTTTTGTTAGGTAGTTTCTATCCAATTTTTGTTGGGGCATATGAGCATGCATATTATCGTGAAAAGTTTTCTTTCTGAAGTTTTGAACTCCGATATATTTGCCGTAACTTCTTTTATTGAATGGACAGAAAATGTAAAACCGATATAGCTTTTAAGGTGAACTTTGTTAATTGTTTGAATTTTGATGAATTTAAATAGCGTATAGTTGCACGGTTCGTAGATGAAATCGTATCACTAAAAATACAAAGGATTTCAAATAAATTAAAAAAATTATGTACACCAACTTATAACAGACAAGAAAAATGGTTGAATAATCTCACTAATACTTTAATTCCCGAGAAAATGCAAAACATCTTTAGGCTTTTAAATAAACAGGCGTTTCCACCAAAATTTAAATAAACGACTACTATTATACAATGCAATAGTGATATATTGCTTCTCAACATAATGAGTAAAGAAGAAGTTAGAATAGAATTTTGCAACATTTAATTTCTCTCTTCTTTTCGCGGTTTCTCGTTCTATATAAGAAATATTTGTGCACAATTTAGAAATGTTATTACAAAACTATATTTATTATTATTTCTCATTCATTAATAGAAAAAAAAATAACGATGAAGAAAAAAATATAGTTGTTTATAATTATAACGAGGAATATAGTTATAACCTGGCAGCTATTTTTGTCACTTAATTATGTCTTTTTTCGGGGAATATGAAAATACTCCAATACAACATATTTTATAAAGTTTTCATGTTCTTTACCTCAAATTATATCGAACACGAATAAATATATGCAACGAACGTATGCAAACACGTCTACATTTTCTTTTTTTATCTGTATATTGTCACGTGTTTTTGGGTGCGGGTCGAAAAACCGACAAATCAAAAAGCCGACTGGACAAAAAAACCGACAGTCATAAAGCCGACAGTCAAAAAGCCGACACATAAAAAAAGACACATCGTCAGGAGGACAGTCATTTTTTGAACTGTCGACTTTTTGACTGTCGGTTTTTTCACTGTCGGCTTTATGATTTGTCGGGTTTTCGACCCGCACCCGTGTTTTCAATACTGTTTTCAGTATGATATTATAAAGTAAAAGAGTTAAAACTTTGTAAATAAAAATCTAAACTTTAATGATTGATTTGGGCTGTTTTATATGTGTATAAAAATAGTTTGTATAATAAATACAGATAAATAACAAATATGAATTTTACTGATGAAATAAGTACAATTTTTTTACATAAATAACATTTAGAACAAAATAGTGTCGATAATAAAAATATAGCATAACTTATATATCAATACATTTTTCGAGCATCGATAATATTGAAAATAAAATATAGTATACGTGAAAAGACTGTCACTGCATCAGCAACCAAAGGTTTATGGTATTGTACCCGTTCATAAAATTGTTGTTTAGGTCAGTTTTAAATTGGTGAAACACGAATTTATTGTCACAATCACGTGTTTTTGAAAGGAGGTACGATAAAACTCTCACAGCGACAGCTTTTTGCGCTATTCCCGTGACAGTTATTTTTTCGGTGTATTACATCAGATTGAAAAGTTTCAAGGGATTCCTCACGTTTCGTGACAACACTGTTATAATATACTGAGCATATTTTGGAGAAGTTATATTTTTATAATTTTTTGATCTTCAAACCAATTACAAAAATTCTTGGTAATGTCCTATGCAAACTTTATTTTGAGTTTAAAAACATTTGTAAGTTTAGTTTTTCTTACTATTTATGTATTTCTTATATTTTAGTTTTTATAGTTTCGGGTGTAGCTGAAATTTTATTCTCACTATTTTTCGAACGTGTCACATTCGGAACTACAAGAAAAATTTGTTCCATGATTATTAAATGATCACGTACATCTCGCGGATATTTCGATACTTAGGTTACTTGGATAGATAGACTAAAATCTCTGTAGATTTGTAATTTTTCAATTATTCGTAGGAATTTATTGAAAGTACGTTCTAATAGAAATGTACTTACATGTCATTATTTGCCTATCTTGGTATTTGTCACTGTAAAAAAAGTTGGTTTTACAATTTATATAGGAGACTTGGCTATACCTAATTTGTCGATGTCACTATGTAGATAGTAAAAATAACTAAAAACTGTTGCTGTATCTTATCCTACTATATAGTTAGTATAGTTCCAACTATTTATTTTCTTCTGTGCGGTAAAATAAGTCTTTCTTAGGGTGTTGAATAAAGTGCGGAATAAGATACATCAAAATGAATACTGCATATATGGTCAGATAATCCAAGAAAACAAATCATAAAATAAGTAGTAGACATTCGATACAGCAATGCAATAATCGAGTATCCGCTAGAAATTAAATTCCGATAACGCGAATAAAGGGAGAAGTCGAATACAGGAGATATAATAAACTAATTGAATAACTACACGAAGTACCAGTAGCATAGGGGACAGAAAGGGATCAACCCTCCTTGCTATTGACGCGTATTTTGATGATGGCCAAACAAAGGACTGCGATTTCTGAGGGGAATCCAAAATTGAGGTCCCATTTATAAAGTCGAATGTAAAAAGAAAAATGGCGTAAGGGCAAAGGTGTCATTTACGGGACTTTAAATGACGAATTCACCACGTAGTTTATTGAATGTCAACGTCTCCAAGAAGGCCAGAACGATAGAAATATACAAGGTTTTAACACCGTGGAAACGTCATAGAAATGATATTAAGTTTATCAACTTGAATACATAAATAAGGAATCTGTATGAAAGGCAAATATTTGAAAATGTATTCGAAGATATTGTAAACTCGTAAAGACGCCTGCATCGAAACGTGACTTGCTACATACTATTTTGTCGTTGTTGACTTCAAAAAGTTCAGAAGTAAACATTCATATTTATTTTCTACGCATAAGGTAACCAAAACAAATGGAAACTACTGTTTATAGAACAATAGAAATATAAACTCATTGACATATTTTGAATTGGCAAGACAATTCAATCTTTTATAGCATCCATACGTGAGTTTCTGAACTGTTTTATTGATATGGCTTCCTATATTACACCAAGTGTAAACATTTGCTTCAGTTCGTTCTTAATAAGAAAAGTACATTTAAATTGATATCGAAAAATACTATTATATTGTATATATAATTAGCATTACATAGTTTATATAAAATATTGTCATAATGTATTTTTTTTCTGGAGTGTTAGGAGGTCAAAAAAAGCTTAACTCCAAGTCTTTTTTAATAAAAAATTGTGTTTTTTCATAAAAACAGCGATATGTCGGCTTCCTGTGAAGATACAAGGTACATTAGGTGCTCTTTTTAAAGGTTTCTGTATACACTGCAACTTATGCTAAGAGATTTTTAGTGCGGGATTGATAGTTTTTGAGATGTCAAACGATAAAGAAAAGAAACTAAATCAAAATTTTAGTTTTTTGCATTTTACTAATTGTTATAGAAAGATATTTAAAAAATACTTCAGGAGAAAGTTGAAGAGAACAACCAAAATGAACATTTTTCTAGTATGAGTCATTCCATTTTATTCAAAATTGCGCCTTGTACAGCGCGCAGAAGTTGTGTAAGTCATGATAGCGTGTCTTTTATTATGTCAATATCAAGCACCGCGGACTAGAAATGTTCAAACTGAAGAAAGAAGTCTATTTATTTTATTCATATGTTTATTTATACGTATGTTTTCTTATTTGTTTATATTATTATTTATTTATTAACATTTTTATACAAATAATAAGCCCCAAAGTTCAAAAGGTCGCAAATTTGGAGTTAAGTGTTTTTGATCTCCCCAAACCCCCGAAAAAAATCCAGTCTTCAAATGTTTTCCTTTTTAAATTTATAATTGGACTGAATCATTCGAATGGACTATCTAGGAGAATTGACATTCCAAGAGTGCAAAAAGTATCATTCATGCTTATTACTAATTCAAGCGAACACTTAATGAAATTAACGAAATTTTTACTAATTTAATTTTTAATTTTATTAGCCTGAGGTATATTTCCAAGACTGCATCTTGGGATTCTTATAAAACCCATCATTTTTCGTAAATAGAACGCAACTGACCGTTTTCTTTAGATCGCGTAACGACGAGGCTAAAACAGTTAAAAATTACAGAAATATTTCTAGAAAGATGTTCAGATTAAAGGAAGATCAGTATGTCGATATGATGTTTTCTAGAATTTTGAAAATCGATAGAAGACTGATGAAGGCTTGGGTCGTGACGTCGAGGTACTGCAAACTTGAACAAGACCAACCACGTCACAACTAACCACTGGTGACCGGCGGACGGAAGCTAAATTTTGCCCAATATCGACTGTTCCAAAACTCGAACTTCTCAGAGTCGTGATTGCGCATCGCAGTGGTCATTAAACGTCATCCTCTTATATCAAAGTCTTTGGGTCACGTGATTGTCGTGGGGACTAGCAAGTATCACGTGATACAAAATCCGCTACATTTGAGCTGTACAAAAAAAATCCCGTAAACAACCGACAAAAGTCGGAGGCGGTACGCGGGCCGAAAATAGACGAACCACGTGCTCGGGACTTTTCGTGACGAAGCGCCCACTTTATTTTCGGAACGGCTCGCAGCCGATCTGGAGAGTCGGTGGTTCGTGCTTTTAATAGAACTCCGCAACTCGGCGACAGAGTCCTCGGATATTTCGCGACGTTCCTTTTCTAGCCCTAGATTCTAACCGGATACCTCACTCTGTCTTTCTAATACCCTCGCACTTTAAAGCGTCAAATTCATACCCGGCGAAAGACCGACGTGAAATTTCAACGTAAATATTATGTCGGATCGATGATCGACGTAATTGATAATTAACAATAAACGCGCACCGTAATTAGTACCACCTGCTAGCGGCCAGTTTATTAGCGGCGTTTTATTTACCATTATTACTTTTCAAAGTGCATCGACACTAGTGCGTGCGAGCGTGGGTCAACACATCAATTTGTTTTATCGTGTGCGGTTATGTTTTGCATGGAATTTTATTTTTTTTGCCAGTGTTAACGAACCGCGAGCTTTTTGTTTTCCGAGGAAACTGATTCAACACAGAGTAACGCTTCACTATTAGATTTTGCCTCCAAGTATTTTTTGTATGCAAAAGAAGTGTTCACATTGGTACAAGCTGTATTCGACTATGCCAAAAACTAATTTTTTGTGGCGTTTACCATGTTCAAATTTGTCGTTTGTTAAATTTCGACAATTGTAAGGTGATATGTTATTACTGTTACAGTTATCTGGGTATTGAAATATTGGATAATTTTTAATCTATAATCTGTTGAAAAACGAATCGAATAACTGAATAATTTTTTGAGGTGCATTGTGTAATATAGAACAAAAAATTGCCACATTTTTAAGTTTTGTCAATTATATAGAGAAATCTGTTAATTCAAACGAATACATATAATTTTGTGTTAAAAATGCATGGTAAACTATGAATTATTTTTATCATTTTTGCACAGAAATATCTGTTGCCAATTCGTTCCTTCAACAGATTTTTTTCTACAATTTATACACGGAGACAAATTTTCTAGACAATTTTACCATTTCGTATGGTAATTTTGGGGTATGTTTGTAGAAAGCAGAAAATTGCCACTATTTCTGAGAAAAATTGCTTTTTTGTTATAATAATTTTTACTGTGTGGATAGTAAACAAGAACTTGTATTAATTTTTATGTCAGTCCCAAATCTGTCCCAAGTTACCATCTGGAGTGGTAAAATTTGCAAGAAAATTTTTCTTCGTGTAAATTGTTTCTTACCGTACATAATTTTTTGCATGTTTCCATAAACGCACGTCTTCAATAAAATATTCGATAAGGTATTATTATTAGTTAATCAAGTACATTAGTGGAGATAGTATTTCAGTTTCAACGTGAAGCAAAAATTTAATATCGCTTTGGGTGACTGGATTTTATTTTCCCGATAATAATTTCACCGTCGGAATTGCCCCGGAAAAAAATTTCCTCGGTTTAAATACCCATGGAAAAAATTTCCGCGAATAATTTTTTCGCGTCACGCTCAACAAAGTTGGCCCCTGTCCTAGAAATAGACACATAGTGCAGTTTTGCATTTACTGCCATTTATCCCCAGACATTTTTTCCACAATTAATTTTTTCCATACACAATTTTCTCCGGGGAAATATTTTAGGGGAAATTTTCACGGGGGAACAATGTCCGGGAACCCTGCTTTGTACAGAGGTTGTTTTATGTGTGAATATTTTCTAAAACATATTCGTAAAATGTAAAAATTAAATATTTTCTTCAAAAACAACTGTACCTGTAGTTATTCAAATATACTTGAGTATAGCATTTTACATAAGTGTAGCAAAAGATGATAATAGATATTGCGTATATTTTCTTTTGAAATATTATTTACTTCTAACTCCTTATAAAACTTTGAATACACTTGAATACACTTGGGAACTCGATACTTTGAAAAAATCTATTCATTGTGCTTCAACGCATCGTTTGTGGAATATTTTAATGTAAACGAAGTCCCGATAATTTGTAATTCCACGTCCTTCACTTTTTATTGGTGGTCAGTTACTGTCAAATTTAAAATTGCTTCATTATCACATCGATTTTCATTGCAGGGTGGAACGAAGCATTGAATTTCACCCCGTCTGAAAATATCTACCTATGTGTTTCAAAAATATTTATAAAACATTGTTCTTTTCATAAAAGTTTTACAAATGTCAAGGTATAAATATATTTTGAATCATGACACGTTCCCGATTGTTCATAAATATTTCATTAAGCTTTTCATGGCTTAAATTTTATACTATAATATTCTGTCAACAGTTTTATATTGATATTGCAAGTACTATTTAATGTAGTTGATCGATTAATAACAACTATAGTTTGTCTTTGTTAATATAATACTGAAAATTGGGTAGATATTCAATTAGCAAAAATATTCAAGGAATTAAAAGATGCCATAACTAAATATCCTACATGCGTGGACTTTTACTCATGAACGAATAAGCAGGTTTAACCTATTTTTAACGATGCCAAGATGACAACTACAGCTGATTAGATTTTGGAATACGTAGATTTTTAAACGAACCTAAGCAATATATTATATTCCAGTATGGTTTCCAATTAACATCATTTTTTATATGTTTTGCTATTAATGGAAATCGCGGAATTTATTCAAGTGGAAAGACTAAACTCCATTAAATACAGTGTTCCTAAGTTCACTTCTATCGGACATTTATTGATGGCGTTTCTTATTCGTACTAAATGTTTCGAAATTGTAATAGTTTAGAAAAATAACTTTCTATAAACATTATTTATGTTGTTGAAAAAAATAACGGTTATAAAATAAAGGAATTTTCATTATATTACTATTGTTTAAGTATCTTACTAGAAATCACCAATGAAATCTCCAAAGTTATTCATTTATGTTTTTATATAATTATTTTAAATAGTTTTACCGATACATCTACATAGTGTGATTTTGTGCCGGTAGGCGCATTTTTCAGTTCTGACACTACTTTCGTTTTCGTGTTAGAAATGGGTTGTTAATTACTTCTTACGGAATAGTCTTCTAACCGTATATCAATGAGAAAAGTGGAAAGTTTTACTAACAACCAATGACGTACTATAAGATAAAAAAATAAAATAATGCGGAGGGTATTATTATATCTTCCTAATCATAAATATCTTACGTTCGAGTAACCTATTAAATTTTGTAACACAATATTGAAGATGGAAATTTCAAATTCTTAAATCGAATTTGCAATAAACGACATGGTCAAGGGAATTTCTACAGTTCTACTAGACAAATTTTGTTCGCCAAATTGGAACTGACATTTTGAATTTTAAAATTTTTTTCAGCTTCGTTATCAGCCGTCCGAAAAATCCCTATTGACGAATTTTATACGATTCGTACAATTCTGCAAAATTTTGTGAGCCGTATTGGATCCGTCATCTTGAATTTTAAAATTTTTGGATCAGATTTGCTATCAGTGATCTCGAAAACAGTAAGAGTGACTGATATCAATATAAATGGTTCAGTAGAATATAACATAGGGCAACGTTAAATTAACCATATATTAACGAACCACTAAACGATTATGTGTTTGTTTAAACAATCGTTTAAAGCACGTATAAAAATTGAGTATCAAAACGATTTGTAGATATATTGGCATGATTTTCCCGTCTACCTCACTTTCATTGAATATACTATATTTTTACTTTATGCTTTATTATTAATCTATTTTTATAATAAATGTTATAAAGTAAAATAAATTTTTATATTATTTATGTATTAAACACAATTAACTATATCTTGGTGGTATATAAATAATAAAAAATCTCGCACTACTGGAGAATCGAACGTGGGCAAAAATTACTATATTTACTATTGAACAGAATAGTCAATATGTGAAGTCACATTCGTTAAAAAATTATTATACTAATAATTTGAATATTTTTAAATTTGGCAAATAATAGTTAAACTTAGATACAGAATAAATGACGCATAATGAATAAGTTAAAGAACGTTTTCTTTAAAGTTTCGATTAATATATATGTTAATTAATTGTTGATATACCATATATTAAATTTGTAATATTTTAGTACAATTATAATTTATTTTAAAATTTATATACTCAAATAGTATATATAGAACATATTAGATGTAATAATATTTTTAACAGATAGGTTTGGACCAAATTTGAAGGTTTATTAAACTATCGAAATGGTTGAACATGAAGAATTACTTGGCACAAAAGCTATTTCTGCTTACCTTCGAAGAAATTATTTTATAAAACTATTTTAATATGCAATATTATTTTGCGATTTTTTCCCCTTTCATTTCAAAGCATATGCGTGAGGTTTCTCTGCATAATATGCATTTTATTTCATCACGTGTTTAAAGTAAGCTTTACGTAGCGAAAAATCATTATTCTCAGTCGCGTTACCTGACTAACTTGGAAAAAAAATAACATATGCTATATTTTTGCGTTTAATATTTGAAATAGGAGCATAACTATATTCGAAATTTTACATATTAAATTAAATGAATGGCAAGATTTTTTTATTTCTTAAAAATGTTTGATAAGAAAATTAAAAAATCCACAAAGCCGAATGGTATCCAGCAGGACTATATTTTACGCACAATTGCTAGTCAAGCACAGTTTTGAGGTACATAATAATAATTCCGTACTCAAATTGTAATTTGAATTTCAATATATGTCAATATCTTAACTAACTTCCTAGAACTCACAATATTTATTGCAAGTTTCTTCAAAACAATTTTTAATAAATATATTTGTATTCTTTTGGATTATCGTTTTAAATGTTGGTGGGAAATTACGATTTGCAGTAACAATTAACCCTATAACAAGATAATGAACCAATATATATGCTGTTAAGTATGTAATATGACTCTATGACAGAGAAATACATTTGCAAATTACCGTACCTCTAAAAGTTCTCGAAATAAGAAATCTGTCATTTTAAGCCATATTTCATTAATTTTCCCGAAAAAGTTGTGTAGATTTTTAATAGTACATGCAACCCCTTCGGCCATTTGTTTGAAAAAATGATTTCGCAGTAGTATTTTGATTTAAATACAATAAATATATATTTATATGCAATTCGGTCATTTTTAATATGGGTTTTTAATTTTAATTTCTTTATTTGTTTCATATATAGAATTCACTACGAACATTCAATAAGCTTTATTGATGAACGCTTATATCATTAAAATTCATGCGGAAGATTCTCTTTATACTGGTTTCTCACATTCGCCGCAGATTTATTTAAAGTTTGTTAAGATGCATTATCCTGTACAGTTTTGCCAGAAATGAATTATCAATTATTATTATACAATATTTTTGTAAAAGGAAAATTAACTCTGTAAATAAAGTACTCTCGCAAGAAATATATTTTGGTACATCATATTTATTTCAATTATAAAATCACTGAATTTTATTGACAGCAGTGCAAGTGATCTTGAATTAAATTCCTTCGTTGATTTGGACATTTTTTCTGAGGGAATATAAACAAGCAGTCTAATACTCATGTATAGTCCTGATAGAAATAACTTTTTGCAGGTTGTTGTAGAAGGTAATTCGACAAAAAGATAGTAAATTCATGAAAACTGCTTGGAAAAGCACATCATAAGAATTTAATATATATTTGTCATTTTTAATATGACAAGTCAAAAGAAAGTAAACAAAATTGCATTTCAAAATATCCAATAAGTGAGAGAAATTCATTTTTAGGTCTTAATAGATTACAGACATAATGAGACGAGTTGATAGGTTAAGTATCCACTCCTTTTCTAGAGGCTACACTCGAAAGTTACTAAATGCCATAACACACGGATTCAAAAATAAGTCGAGACTAATGATAAGAAACAGACGAAACCGAGTGAAAGAGAAATCTTGAAAAGAGCATCTCTTTCCCTGCACGTTTGGTGCAGTTGGAACGTATGCGTCTTGGATATTTGCGATGGACGGCGAGGCGTAATTTTCTAATAATAGAAAATCTTCTAAGTAGCGTTCGTTAATTAGTTTTCATAACTTGCTCATTTTCGTAATTTTTTCTAAACGTCCACTCTGCAAGGGAAACGTTTTAAAGTTTTAGGACAAGAGGTCACAGTACAACAAATAGTGAAAAATCTTATGCCAGAGATAAAGAATTGATTGAAGTATATCTATTTTTTGTTAAATTTAAAAATGAAGATAAAAAATGATGAAAGTTTTTAATATTTACAAAATTGTTTCAAGTATGAAGTTCAAAATGTAAATGTCACTGGTTTGTGAAAGAATTGTTTACTTCGAAGTTTTGCAATTTAATATAAGTTTATCCTTCTATAGTGATAAGACCATAAGATTCTAGGCATATTTTTCGCAAAAAAGCAAGTATAATCGTTAAAACCGTTATAATTCCTGATTTTTCCTCTCTGGATGCTACGCAGGATCGCAGGCAAGAAGAGACGAAGTGGCAATGCTGAAAGACATTCTTCGCATTCGTATAAAAATATTTTTCCACTAAATGAATAACAAACATTGCCATAGAATTCTTTGCATTCTAGATAAAGTCTGAATTATTCATGCGTCATCCGAATCTCCAGTTTACTTCCGGACTAGATGCACCATCTGGCGTACGAAGAACAAATAAAGTCTCACGAAGACCGCGTTTCAAGTCGAATTGTCGAAATCACTATTTCAGATTTTACTGCTTCCCTTTCACTCCTATATTCTAAAAATCCGCGAAATGCTATATTTATGATAAAATATAATTATGGTTTTCTAGTGTTCCCGAGGCATTTCGCAGAGAAAACAATGCAGTATAACAAAAGTCAAATTACGATTAGTTATGAAGCGGAGAAGCCTAGTTTTTTTACACTGCTTAAAATTATGTTAGGTTTGTTGGTGAGAAAGTATTGAATTGCAATTACACAAACGAGATTGTCCTAAATCCACTTTAAAATGTGTTTTTTACCATGTGTTACATTTTCTGTCAATTTATATGCTTCGAAAGTATATTCTCAATTTACATCGGGAGGCTCTTAAGTGTTAATTAAATATATATTTGGGGATAAAAAGATATGAGCAGGATCAGTTTCTTCATTTAAATGTAACCTCAACATCTTATATGTTCAGAAATATATACATATATTTATAACTATAGAACGATGTGATTGTTAAAAGCAACGATGTTGTTTTTTTATTTGTTATCTTGAAACTCAAGTATAATATAGATTGTTTATTTGAAAACAATACAAAGAAAAACAAGTTTGTACAAAATTGATGTGATAAGAGGTGTTCTTGCGATTTTCTTGCGAAGTTTGTGGCGTATATTATATTATATTTATCTTTGCATATGATTCTTAGATGATCGGAGATAATTCAAATAATATTTCATCTTATACCATACTTTTATCAGAACCTAATAAGCATGTGTTATTTCCACCAAATATTTTATCAAATTCGTGGGCATAAACTTTGAGCATACAGATTTCAAGGCAATCGCAATCCGTGTCACTCGTGGTATATTTTTCGATATGTTTTCGGGTCGCTCTATCTCATAGAATGGTTTAAAAAAGTGTAAAATATAGATTTGTATAATTTTTAACACTTTAGTATAAAAAATGTGTTAAAACTTTTTTCACGTGATTTTCTACCGAAGTAATTACTTCTATGCCCTAAAAACAATTAAAAACGTAGCATTAGTAAATGTATATATTTTGGGATCATCTAAAAAAGCCAACATTCAAACCCCGGACAATTAAAATCACGTCATTAACAAACTAAAAAACCCGACCAATTTTAAAATGAATGTTTGATTTAGGAACAACTCTAAAACCCGATAATTAAAAAAACCCTACACTAAAAAACCCGACATTAAAAACCCGACGATTAAAAACCCTAAAGATTGCTAATTGAATGTTTGGGTTTTTAAAGTACCCTGTTTGAATGTCGGGATTTCCGTTAGTGGGTGTTTGATTGTCGGCGTTCCCGACTTTTTTATATTTGTTTATATTGCATGTTCATATAGCAATAAATATGCATCGAATATTCGAATCAAATAGTCTGGGTGGACTGAAAACATAGACGCGAACACAAACTTATATTTGCGTATAATTTACTGTCATAACATTCGATTATATATCTCTATCAGTAGGGAGTTCTAAGGGTAATTATTACGAATATGCTGATAGATTTAAAAAATTCAAAATGGCATGTTTAGTTCGATCTAAATAATTAAACAATAAATAAATAGTGTTTGGTTTAAATATGATTCGCTCATTAATCAAATAGGTAAAAGAATAACGAACCAAAAGGTCAATCGGAATAAAAGAGGTAGTTGGTGCTACTATCTAAATAGTAGAATCCGGCACGCTTACACAGAGAGCAAAAAGGTTGAATGGTTTCGTGAAGAAAAGGTAGTAACGATTTTAACAAATATCAATAGTAGAATAAACAACATGAAAGAATATGCTTCATAATTGTGGTTATGTACCAATGATGTACGGTCCACGAGCAAAAAAGGGAGGGGGGATCTAGAAGTCTCGTAAATCTCATATCTTAATAGACGATATTAATGAAATTAGGATTATGACTTTTCTGGATCAAATGTCCAAATAACTGCTATTTCTTTTAATAAGTAAAGTTAAAAGTAAATATTATAAACAGACCGGTCAAACGATTTTCGAAATTCCAACAAGTGAAGGAAATTACTGGGTTCAACTCCTATCGTGATGAATCTCTTGAGTTTGTCTGATTTTTTCCGAAAATAACAAAATAAAAAAAAAGAACTCATTTATCCAGCAGTTTTGCGGCACTTTTAAATATTAGCAAATGAGTTTCTGATTAAAGAGACGCCGGAAAAACATAAATGAGAATGTTGAAAAATTCCATTTAATTTGTACACTAAAAGCATTTTTAATGCATATTAATACTTGCAGAGTAACACGTGAAAATAAAACCTTACTTGAGAAGGAAATTCTACGAACATCAACCATTTTATCATAGAAAAAACTTATTTGTGGGATGAAAGACAAAACACTATCAGTTAAGCTGATAATTTTTTTCAGCTAGGGCATATATTCTCGACTGACAGAGACAAGCGGATGTCCGATTCTCATATTAGTTGTCGAGTACGGATGTGTACATTTAAAATGAAGTAGTTCTGAGAGCTTATGGATAGAATATCAACATGATATTATAAAAAATGAATGCTATAATTGTATACATGTTGTCATACGCAACCATTTGGTAATATAATAATAACTAACAAAACAATACAGAAATATATAGTACTTTTAAACTGAAAAATAATTTGAACGGACTTAATATTTGGTGGCTGACCGAAATGCTGCCGAATGGGAAACATCGCTTCGCACGACTCATACAAACTCGGGGGAGTTTATTTGAAATACGTCGAAATGGAAGCAAGTTTCGAGGAAGCGTGCGACGGTAAACATAACCTCAAAACATCCTGCAAACGCGTCATAGATTACGCATGTTGAAAGGAATCCATCAAACAGTATTTAGAGGGAATAAATGGGTGCCGAGTGTGTTTTTCCGAGTTCGGAGAGTCGCGACAGCAATGACGGGGGTCGTGGAATGTAAGTTGAGAAGCGGCGAGAAGAAAATCGAGATGAAGGAACCTGGGACGAGGTTACAGGTTTATTTATGCTTCTGTTCCGTCTGGTCGCATCGGTCCGACGACGACGACGGTTGCTGTGGGTGATAATTGCAGATATCGATTTTTTTTCCTTGGGTTTCGAATTCATCCCCTCGCGATATTTTCCTTAGTCACGCTTCGTCTTAGGATACAGCACGGGCCAGAGGAAAAATACCTGTCATTGTCGCTTCTTGCTTGATGTTTTATAAACTCATAGTAACTTCAAGTAAAAAATAAGCCAAGCAGAACGTCTTTGTGTAATAAAAGAAACCACCTCGAACATCTGTAGCAGAGATTACCAAAATACAGCTAATTTTTCTGCAACATTATTCCAGCTACATATACTTCTAGCTCTCTTTACTAATTGAAAATCAGACAAGCTGAAAAATATTAATTCAAGAGACATGCTGATAGAACCAGATATTATTTAATGTTTATAAATAAGATTAATATATATATAAAATATAGGAAGGAGTAGTATATATGCTAATTTTACTGTATTTTTATTAGTAAACCATGAGGTCAACTACACAAATATTGGTGGTTAACGATTAGATGCTATACTTAATTAATTTAAAATTAATTTGTAAAGTAATTAATATTTTATAAAGTAAGTTTGATGTCTACCTTTCACGACTAAAGTAAACATTTAGGCACTCTCAACGACAACTTTCGACAAGTGATCGGTCATACGTAATGTTTACTTTGCACACTCTCTTGTCTTTAAACATGGTTTGCACATATCGTCTTATACGGTCGAAGAAGTCGTGAAAATTTTCGGGGATTTACTCTTCTACTATATAATCAAGTTATTAATAATGTTCGAAGAATCGATTTTGGATTAATTCCACATTCTGTAATTAATAATTAGAGCTCATTTAAATTGTAATTTAGCAACTTAACTGTATTTAAGCGACCCTAATAATTTATTCAGGAATTCCTCTCACAAACAGGTAAATTAAAAATTAGCGCAACTAAGAATTTCCCGGATTTCTGAAATGAACAAGTAATGTTCAGTGAGGATGCAGGTAATCGAAAGTGAAGTGATAAGCAATTGCAATTCAAATTGCTCATGCATCATTCATGTTATTCATGGACTCACATTAATCAAAGTTTGTCTATCCTTTTATCATAGAATGTGCTAGTCATTTGAATTAATGTGATGTACTAACTGTATACAAAGGTTATTCTAATTCGTAACAGCTGCTACATCCGTAAGTGAAATATATAGGTAATATTATTATTAAACTAGTATACCAAAACTCTTGTATTTTAAGTTAAATCAGTGAAATAGTAATGTATATTATATATTTGGTTTATAACAATTTGTACGTTTCAACTATTGTATATCTAATTAGTTTAAGTATTTAGATGTTACTACGCAAAATATGATAAACACGTAATGACAAGTAATGTTGATTTAATTAAAAAATTCCAGTATGGTGTTGAAATTGTATTATTTTAAGATTTTCTTAAGCTAAAATTATAAGCTAACTATAAATTAACCATAGTTTTTATTTCACGTCCACTTCTCAATTTCCCTTCATTGAAATAATTTGCTGCTTATTATACATTGTTACAATATTCTTTTAGACGAGGATGTCTTTTAGAGATCTCAAAAATATTTTTACGAATGAAATTTATCGACAGTTTAAAAAACATTTTAAATGCTCCGAAATAAATAATAAAAAACTTGTCTCAGTAGAGAATCGAACCCGGGTCTCTCGCTTAGTACGCTAACACATTAACCACTACTCTACGCGGCTCAAATGGGTACAATTAAAACATAAGAAAAGAAAAAATATATAAATTTACATGTGCAGAATATGTTGAATATAATATGTATGCACCTCGAAATCATGTACTTCCATGCAATTCCGTTGGATAAAGATCGTTTAGATATCTTTGCAAAGGAAGTCACTGCAAGAGATTTTTTATTACTGAAAACAGATATCTTTTAGATATCTTTTGCAAAAAATCCTTGTCGATGATGTCTAAAAGTTATTTTTTAGACATGCATTAGAGAAAATGTTTATTGGGTACTATCGGATAATTAATTTATTTATTAAATATGAAATATACAAATTATATCAAAGTGTTATTCTTAGTAAGACTTTATTTATTAATTAATTAATAATAAATTTTAAATACTTTATATATAAACAATTTTTTTTTTTTAAGAAATGTTGAATGTTGCTTGTTATTTGCATGTCTACAATGTTTCAGCGTTCTTTGTTTTAATAATCGATTATATATTTAAACATCAGATTCATTCTTCTGATCGGAATGGAAGAAGCCACAATGACGTCTGGCTATGGGAGCTTTATACTATTTCAATTTTTGTTCGCAGTACGTCCTAAGACATCAACGATTTAATGCAAATTTTACATCATTGCTACTAGTTAATTTCAAACGATGTTTTTATTCACTTTTAAAAAAAGTGCAAAGAACGATTCTTAAAATAAATATTTTGCATTTAGCTTAAAAACGATTCGTGAAGATTACTTATTCGTGAAATTCGTGAAACTCTTAATAGACAACTTTTTTCGTGCAACATAGTGATGTGCTGTCCACATAAGTAATTGAAGGAGTAAATCCCACACGCGCTCGAAACAACGTATTATAGAACTTCCGACAATTCGTTCGAAAATTTCAGTTGTCAAAATTGAATGGACCACCGAGGTAGCGCCTTGACATTAGTTATGGCGACGTTACTTACTTCAGGGCGTCCAAATATATACATGTTTATTTTTGAATTATCACGATGGTCGTGTACATTGCATATTATTAATAAAATTCATTTAATGGAAAGAAACATTTTTCATAATAGTAGCGTATAATGTCTTGACAAAAAAATTATGAAGTGCGTAGATGGTGTAAATGAGATAATTAAATTGGTCGTTCGCGGCCAAGGTGAAGAAGTTCGTTCGCAGAGATGAAAACAAACCAAGCAATCCGACGGAACAAAATGGTCAGCTACCGTGCTTAGTTTCTTTCTAGAAATAGCGCAGTGGCAATGGAACGATATCCAGAAATAATTGTTTAGACAAGAACGGCCGTTTTTCGATGAATAAATACGACTGACGCGTTTCCGAGAGGGATTTCCTGCTTTGTCAAATTTACTGCTTTAAACTACCGGTATCAGTAGTTTATTTTACGCCAATTAGTAACTATTAAACCTATCACGTTAACTCGGTAACGAAATAACGACTGCTACAAATCGCATTATCCAAATAGAATTTTTGGGATTAAACCAGAGAAAATAAGTGTAACTCATTCAAAGAATCAGTATTATTAGTGCTCAGAGTTGCAATTTTATTATTAGTTTTCAACTGCTATTAGTCAAATTGCGTTATTTAATCAGAGAAATAAAAATTGGATTGAAGCTACAAATAAGTCTTATCAAAAGACAATAAAAAAATTAACTATGTCAAATAAATATTGAAGTAATACAATTGAATATGTACATAAAAATAAACACCAAGAAAATAACCGTGAATTTGCATGTAATTAATTTTAATAAAATGGAAAAGAGATGAGAATAAATTGTCGATATAAGAAGTAGCCACAAGATTACCATTTAATAGAATATTGCATGGATGCGACTAAAATGGTAAAATAGCATTGGTTACAGAAAATAGATAGTGAAATCGATGATACTTGGTTAATCCTTTGAGACACTGATTTGTAAATAATTAGATAGATAACAGTTGAAATTTGTTGATCGATGGTTTACAAAGTTAGCAGTAACAGATCTGACCTCAAAATTTTGAACATTCAAAATGGGATATCGAAAATGATTGGCCGAATTCGTTTAAATTGTTTTTTTTATATTATTATTTTTGGACCGTCTCACCAAGAACCTCCTAAAACTCCTTAAGGGTTTCGCACTTTATTATTTCCTTAAATATATAAGATACGAGACAAAAAAGAAACGTTTGTAATATATATAAATATTTATTTGATTAAACAAATACATATGATGGTACTATCTCCGTTACAGAAATTACATTTTTATTAATTTAATTAACAATATTTACTTATAATCTGAGCATTATTATCTAAACTCTTGTAGTTCAATATTTGACTGCGAGTTTGCATACACGTTACGGATATAGATATTATGACGCTGATGTTTGCTCGATCGATGTGGAACTTTGTATAAACATTTCCATTTTTAATATATACTTATCGAGAGAATAATTTAATACTTTATATTTTTAGAAAGCCGATAAATTCATTAATGCACAGCGCTAGACATTAAATACGTTGGCGATTTACAATTCACGCATCCAAATAAATCCTAGTAATCTGCAATTTTCGTATAATATTTATTAGAGTACGAAATTGTAGTAATGTACATATAATAAAGTCTTATTTATGTGCAGATTCTAAGGGTTTGATAAGTTGCCGTAACTTAATTCCAGTGTGAAATGTTATACTACGTTTATGAAATACCCATTCAAAACTTTTAAGTCGACCTTCATACGTTTTTAATTTCCAAAGTTGCTTATCAGTTTAAAATTATATTGACATTCCGATCTAGACGAATCATCTTACAGAAACTAGCGACTGAGAGTATAATGAAAAATTACAAAAGTTTTGTTGATGATTAAAAGCGTAAATGTTGAAAAAATAAGACGGCATATACACTATTAACAAACATGCTTTACAATTGTTACGTCTTAACTTAAGCCAACGTATCAGGTATAAGTATGTCCTTTTCTAATTGGGCTTATTTTCGTTACATCTTAAATATATATATATATGTATATATATATATCAATAAGGGAATGATCATTAATAACGTTATATGATTAATTGTAAATATAACGTATGTTGTCAAAAAAATGTTTTAAAATTATTACATTTTAAATGGTCTTCAAATAATCCAATGTATAAGGCATATATAATAACTTGTAAGTATCTTTTTGTTACATTTTAAATGGAGCCTATATTCGGCCTTAATTCAAACCTTTTTTTCATTGTAAATTAATCACGTTCACGGAATTGGACAACCGATCTTAATATTAACTGAGTCAACTACTAATGTGTATTTTAAATATTGTACAAAAAGGAAGTACAAAGTACAGTATACCTTATAGTAATTGCTACATTTATGCGGAACATGTCATTTGACCTTGATCGTGGCCTTGAATGTCATTTCAAGGTAAAATTAACTAATTTACTAGGTCACGGCCGAGGTTAAATCCTAAGTTACAATTAAATAACCGGGAAAAAGATCTAAATCTTGTTTTCGAAAACTTTTTTTCTCAAAATGCATTATTCCAAAGTTAATTGGCCATTTCCATATAACTGGATCACCCTTTACATCGTAAGAAAAAGTTAGATTTACACAAAGTTTAAAAAATACATAAAATATAATTAAATTCTCGCCAATAATTCGCTCTAAACTGAAATTAAGCATCATACGACAAATTTATTCAGGAAAGAGCAATGCAAGTTATAATTTGATAATTTCATTTAAGAAGCAATAACGGAAAATAAAATATACAAGGATTATTTAAACGGTTGTATTGCTTGCAAATCATAATATAAATAGAGGTTATCCGTTGTCAATTATTTTTTATCGATGGATAATGCGGTAATCGCTATCGCGGTGGCGGTAAATCGCGGTCGCAAACCCGACTACCTCGTGGGGACATCCCGTGTTACCCAAAGTAGTAAATATCCGTAAGAGGATTGATTCGATTTACCCTTTTTTCCGGATAACGAACGAAACCGCTAGTCGCGATCAGGGGTGTGGGTGAAGGCAATGCGGGGATTTCCGGTGGGTTCAGCACGGCACGCTGTGTACGTTTAATGTAGCCATAAATTATTCCGGTTACGTTTTCGGGCAACCTGTCGGCTTGACCCAGGCACGGCGGGCGCATCGTCGATCATGCCTATGACGCTGGTGCATGAAAATTGGAGCATTGCTCGATCGACTCCATCGTCGACATATTCGGGCGAGCTCGTGACCGATGTCGTTCTACCAATTTACATCGCTAAATCACGCTTATGCGTCGTTTGACGGGATACAAATGTCCTTGAATCCGTTTTTACACCCCCGGTACGAAATTCATCCGTGGTAGTTTTTGACGCCTAAGGTAGGACTGCTGGTTATTAATTAGGATTGGTTAGGATTACCAACTTTCAAGAACGAAAACAATTAACCATTTGCAACTGGTATTCGTTTGAAGCACTGAAAAAAAACGTTCGGTTAGAATTTCGGTTTTTTTTCTTAAGAAAACGATAGACCTGACCGTTATGAAAATCTGTTCTGTTTCGTATGGAATACACGAATAGCTAATATTATGACGATAAGTCTATATTGCAGATAAATACATACACGGTAAAACATACATTGCACACTCGGGTCGTTGGACCTATTTTAGCCCACACAACACAACCATTGGATATGAGAACCAAACCAGTACAATTTACGCAAGTACACGCCTGAGGCATTTTAATCTATATCTTTCCTGATTCCATTGTATCAATGTAACTTTTCCAAATAAACTCTTTTAGTCACCAAACCCTCCAGTTAGTTTCATTAATCAGAATGCTTATTGTAAACAGTCTGGTTATTATAATATTTCAACAGTCACACTCAATCATCAAAGCAGTTCTCTATTTTGATGAATGATGGCGATCATTTCAAATTCAGTGAACCGATCGTTGCCAAATACCAGTGAGAGTTTGACTATTTCGGATGTATATATCGACGAATCTTCAGCTAATCTCTGGGGGTTGATCGTTGCCTAAAATGACCTTACGTCAATGATTGTTATATTTTTAACTCCTCCATGTCATTAGACCCTAAGTAAACTCAAAACGATACAGATTCTTTCATTTTCTTTCTAAAAAATGCTTTACTGTAATGTATTTAACTTTGAAAATTAGATGAAATGAAATAACTTTATTAATAATATACTCATTTTTAATGAAGTAACTTTCTACACCAGTCCTGATGTAAAAAAACTTCCATCGTGCCGCAAATCAAATGTTAATTTTATCCTGTGTGTAGTATTTTAACAAACTACCTGTACTGTTTAATACCAAATAAGATTTCTGAGCATTGGGATTTATCCTGGTTCGTTGCTGGTGCATACTGCTCCTGCTAGCAGTCTTTGTGTTTGATTTTCGTTTCTTTCTTTCAATTCCAGTCTCTGGCAAGCAGGTCATGAGCCTCCGCTATTTTGACATATTCGTGGAAAATCCCTCTCGGGATTAGGAGATTCTCATTCGTGGGAAAAGGATTTTTCATGCAGGAAACCCTTGTGCGGATCATTCGTCAGACGAGACTCTGACCGAAATGTCAGTCTTCAAAGGCGAAGTCAGGTCCCGGATTTCGATGGGGAAATCTTCGCTGATGTTTCTTGCGTCGCTTCTGGTTAATTCCTGATTTCTCGCGCTTTGAGGCATTACGCGAGTCTCGTGCTCAAGGTTGGTGCAGTTGTGGGATTTGCGTAGTCGCCGCCTGTCGTTCATTGTCATTCTTTCAGATGTGCTTCGGCTTTTCTAGCGTGTTTCCCAATTTCACATTTTCCGATGTTGGCGAGATGAATATTTGATGTGAAGAGATAAACAAACATATTAAAAATTTTAATTCCTGTAAAAGTATATATGAAAAAAAAACTATTTTAAACATTACGAGAATCTCTTTGGTGATGTTGCATACACAAATCTCAAACTTGATTTTGCGGAAAAAACGTGAATAATACAATAGTAATAGAGTAATGCAAGACTTACTTAAGATAACGGCGGAACCAATTTATGAAGTATCGGAAAATGTAACAAAAATATTCTCGGAATAAACATGCACTTTTCTGAAGTGAAATTATAAATTTTAAGTTCATATTAATTGATATTTTACCCTTTAAGGGTGAACTCATTCAATTATATCGTGGAGAGACAAGGCATATTTTTTTTATTACAAGATAAGGTTGACTAAATTAATATTGCTTGGATGGTTACTCCAAGTTCGGAGAGCTTATCATTCCACATATAATTTCATATATTCCATATATAATGTATAATTAAAAAAATATTAACCATAATATTACAAACTCAAGGAAAAAAAGGTGATCCAAGAACATTTTTTTCAAACAAAGTTGGATATTAATGAGTTTTGAAATTGGTTCATATTGGACAAAAAACCGATCACCCCTTGATCCTGAAGAAAATCTGCTCAACAGCGACCCGACATTCAATATTGACCTAATTTCAGCCCTTTTAAGGTCCGTTTAAGACGAATATTTGGTTATATTAAAACTTTCATGCAATCTTAAACTTGTAAAAAAAGTTGATTCAAATTTTATCTACAATTAAATATTGGTAATTAAACGCTATGTTTTATCAATGTTATTAAAACTAAATATTGCACAAACGGAAATAAAATAAACGATCTCGTCAAGAATGATGAAAATGTTAGAAAAATCCGGAATACTGCTCCTCTAATGACAAGACGACCAATGAAAAAACACTGAAAATACAGAAATGAAAGACTCAAAACTTATGAAATCCCTAGAATCCATTAGGAAGTCGACTGCGAAAACTGATGACTTGTAAATTTGAACAGAAAGTTCATCTGGAACCATACACTTTCGTTGTGGGAATCACTGGAAGTTTTGCATGTACAGATTACAAAATCCTTGGGCGCTATAGTACACAAATTCCTGGTACAGAAACTACACAGAACACCAGATTATTTGCAGGCTGTGCTATTGTTAATTTCTAAATATAATACGATGTGCTATCCATTTACAGATTGTGTACAAACTGTTAAAAAATGACAACTTTCCTTTTTTTGTCAAATCTATCGCCGGAAAGATGGTTTTGAAGGAGCTGATTGGTTTGACAGTTTCTATTATATAACCTCCTCAAATAGTTCGTCGTATTGAGATATTAATTACGAGTATAAAGTTTCTAAGTATATTACCTGTGTATTGAAATTATTCTAGACATTTGCGCATAGTTGTGTTCTCTAGGAACTTTTTATTTTTTTATTTACAAACATTTCAACATTTTTCTTACTGCCCAAATTTACAAGTCGTCGCAGTTTTTCTGTTTGTTTTTTTCTACTAGTTTTCCTACTCGACTTCCTCGAGAACTCAAGGGATTTAATGAGTGCTGCTTGGTTTATTTCAGAATTTTCAGTGTTTTTGCAATGAGCGCTTGGAATTGTAGGAGCAGTATTTCGGATTTTTTAAATATTTTCATTATTCTTGACGATTACCTAATCTTGGCTTTACTGATTAAAAAATAGCATTTAATTAACCAATATCTAATTATGGAGTAAATGTGAATCATCTTTCTTTTAGAAGTTTAAGAATGCAGATAATTTTAAATATATCCAAATATTCATCTTAACAGGATTGCAATTAGGTGAATATTGAATGTCGGATCAGAATGTCTTTAGATTCACGTTTGGTCTTGAAGTGATCGGGTTTTTGCCTAGTATTAACCAATTTCAAATGCCGTTTAATATCTAACTGTGTTTCAAAAAACTATTCTGATTTCGACCACTTTTAGATATTACCCGATTTGATCAATTTTTTGTCAAATTGCGATCAACTTTTTTTTACGCGAGACTTGTAATAGGGAGATTACATAACCTTAATATTTAATGAATTAATCAAAAAATTTCATTGATAAATTAATAAGTGCCCAATTATTTCCCACCGACACTGTATTTCGGTTTATTTATTTTACGAATTTTGCACCTTAGGATATTTTATTTCCAGATAGTTTGGAATTTGTTACAATTTGGCTTGAATGAAGCATTTCAGGGCAAAATTTATTTAAAATATAATTTTTTAGAAAACAGGCAATATAGAAATATTCACTAATGAGCAATGCAGTAACCGTCATCATAGGATTATCAAACTAATAATATTGATAAATGTGGCGACCCATCAATATTATACTAATGATGGTCTTTGTACGTCTGGTAAGCCCAAAAATTATTTTGAAAACCTTATACTGAATTCAGATTGACGCTAATGAGAATGTTGTAAAGTATTATGTAATGTCCCAAATGCACGTTACAAATAAATAATACAAATTATTAAATAGAAACATTAAATAAAAAAACAATTGTATCTGAAAACAAGTCTTAATTTTAATTTAATTGATCATAAATTCAATTATTTAAATTGGAAATTAAAAAGATTATGAAAAGAAAGATGATACAAAACTAAAACCTGAAAGCATTTACAGAGAAAAGAAGTGCATGCAATTAGTATGAACATTAATTCCATATTCATAACTTTCGTACGTCATAGATTCGTAAATTTATAGCATTGATGGAGGCATCAAACATAACATTCTAACATTCATTCTGACTACAAATTCAAAGTATCTGATGAAAGTTTATCCCATAAAATAAAAGTTTAATGTTTCATTGATCCTTGTATAATTAAGCAATAATTACACAGGACCACAAAATAAAAAAAATGTTTGGAAACTGAAACGCGACTAGGTGATTATTACAGATTTTTAGCCGCTGAATCCGATTCTGGGCACAGAATTTGCTCATCACGTCTGAGATTTTTTTTATGTGAGGTTATCGTGCGTAAAATTGCTCTTTTTATGCGTACTTGCACATTCACTACATAAAATAATGTTTCGACCGATGAATGAAGTGGAATTGTGTAATTGTTGTAGATTTTTGGCCGTTGAATCCGAATGACAAGACTTACATACTCTTCTTTTTTAACGTTACAGAATGGGCCAGGGGGTGGGAGCATAGATATTACGATTGTGCAGCAAAACTGCCTTTAAACTCCTTAACGACGAGTCGAGGAAAAGCCGTCAGTCTTCGTTTTTATATGTAATACTGTGGTATTCCTGAACTAGTCCGTTAATGTCATTGCAATAAAGTAACGAATGTTCTATTGAAAAAAATGTCCTGAGAGATTGGTCTCTAGTTCTGTAAAAAGTGATATTCGTTCCTGGAGGTATAATAGGTTCTTTTCTTCTAGACTTGATGCCAAAAGTTCTGCCAATTCTTTCCACAATCCTAAAGTGATGCTTTGCTTACTTTTTGGAGTATGCCTATTTAAATCGCACAAACAAAAGTAACAATCACTTCCATGATTTTCCTTCCGAAATCATTTCAATGCGTGGTAGACAATGGACCAACGTTGACAGAATGTCGAAAAGCGAGAGCAAAGACACTGTAATTCTGATTTTTGACCATTTTTTCAATATCGTTCCTTTGACATTGCGTTACAAAAAATGTTTGCAGCTACGGCTCCGGGTTAAAACCTTGTTTGGTTGCTTCAATATATGGTAGATAATAAAACAAAATTAATAAAACAATATTAATCGAGTGTAAAACGACTTTTTTAATGAAAATCGCTGCTGGGTTCCCAGCAGCTAAATTTCCTCCTGCGAATTTCTATGGGCTACTATCGGTTGAATTTCTTGCTACGAATTTTCTGCCAGTTTCAGTTTCAGAAATCTTCAAGAATATCATAATTCCACATCATTATCCGGTCGACACGTTATTATATAGTTAATGTCCAAATTTGCATAAAATGAGCAATTTTGCGCTCTATAACCTCACATAAAAAAATCTGAGACGTGATGAACAAATTCTGTGCCCAGCGGCTAAAAATCTAGAAGAATTATCCTAGTTGCGTCTCAGTTTTCAAACTTTTTTTTTAATTTTGGGGTCCTGTGTTATATACACGTACAACCGTAACCATTTGTATTTTAATTTAAAATGAGCCTTAAAATAAATTTGTTGATCCGATTATCGTAGGACTCGATAATTCACGGCCCGAGGCCGAGAAATCGAGTTTTACGGCCGGAGGATAAAAAAATACATTATTGGTCACGGACGAAATATCGATCTTCGACGGTTGTGAAGTTTGTCGCCCGAGCGAAGTGAGTATGATTGCGCCCTTGACACATAATGTACTATATATTAAGTGGCTTTTACATAATATGGATTTTTATGTAAATAATAGCAGTTATAAAATTTCAAACATGGATTTCAATACCGTTCGTTTAACATTCATTATCCATTCGCTTCGACTAGCTTTAATTAACGCTGTTGTATGTGTTTCAAGTCAACAATTTGGGTCCCTTCAGTATTTTCATCTGACACATAGCATAGGTACTAGTATATTATATATGTTAAAGCCCTTCATGTTATTTAGAAAATAAATTTTACATCTTTCTGTTTTATTTTTATCTTTTCCTTTCTAGTATTCACTTGGTTTTCTACTAAATTTCATGAATATTTTTAATATTCTCCTTCATAATTTTTACTAACATTTTTATTTAATTTTAACTAACTTAATTATGCAATGGGTTTATGAAAGATCAGGAAATTTAAATTTAAAATTGTTCCCAAATACCACAATTTGTAAACTTTACATGAACAGAGTAGTACATTCTTTTATATATAACTAAATACAGAAGAACAATATATTCATAGCTTAAGGTTATTATTAGATCATAGAATGAAATCGATGAGAAACTATGTCTACTCCATTCAATTCTGGATTGTTTTCAATACGACCTGTATGCAAATTCTTGAAGAGCTTGTTGATTTTGGTTCAATTACCAATCAATACCCTAAGACCAAAAATTGAATTTCTACGTGAGAAAAAAGGAATACCTCAATTTTTCGTATCAAACATAAAACCGTTTCCATTGACGGAAAATAGCTCTAGTCTTCTCTGTCTTGCACCATCCTTTTCTTCCTGTTCACAATTCTACAGTTCAGAATTCTGCTACGATCGCTGAATTTGCTGATTCGGCAATGCTAATTCGATAATTTAGACGGTCAACACCCAAGTACTGCTCGAGAATCCTTGACCCGGTTACGTTGGATCGCTTTTTCGGTTCATTCGATCCTTTCACGATATTCTCGATTCTCTTCCGATATCAAGTTGATTCTGCAAGTTGAAGGATTTAATTACCACAATTCTTTCAGGTATTTTAAATTATGTAAAACTCAAAATTCTTTGCACTTTAGCTTTACATCTTTACTGGCATGGTATTTGGGCAATTTTTGTTATATCTCACAAACACATTTCAAGTAATTTATACTGATTGCTCACTCTAATAAATCTAATATTAATTTACCCTCAAACCAATTAAGTTTTGTACAGACTAGGTATGATAAAGTATGGTAAAATTAATTTAATAGACCACAAAAACAATTAATGCTGTTCTTTCTGGAATATCTTAAATATGAAAAATTCTTAACAAATTTTGTTAACGATAACAAAGATTTTAACGCAAATTCGGGAATTCGTATCGACTATTATCGAACGATGATTCCGCGAAGATACAAAATAAATAATACAAACAAGAACTTCATAACTTATCTCGTAAATACCGAAATTGCGTATACTCATTTTTCCATGGCAGCGAATCAAGAGGTGTCGTATCAGTAGGAAGTATCTGTTTCCGCCAATAATTAAAAATTAAAAACAAAAGGAACATCAACCAAAATGCATCGATATATATAAAGCCGAATTTATCAAATGAGGCAAATGAGATTTTCACATAAGAACTGCATTGTGTTCGCTGACTCTCTAAGTGTACTTAACAGACTACAAAAACACATTTCGAGGATATACAAATCCGCGACTTCTAAAAATAAGAAAGAATTGAGTAAAATTGATAAAAAAATCATCCAATAAAAATAAGATCAAAATTATTTGCATACCAGCTCACTCGGGAATACAATCCATTATGACTAACTCGCTAAGAAAGCCACAAACAGTGCTGCAAATTTATAAAAACCCCCATTACCGACCTTACACATATGGAGAAAAAGAAAGCGTCCTTCAGCAGTAACATCATCGTCAGAAAAGGAATCATCAAAGGTGTATGTCAATAATGATTTCCGATGTTGATCAGAAAACTACAATTTAGCTCCCTTACCCGGGTAGAATCGGCCCTATTTGACCCCACTAGAAACTGGGTCTCAGGTGGGATCCAGACTACTGTGATTGGAATCCAACCGGACCAGCACAGTCCATTCGGATTCGGAATACAACGGTAACCCAGTCGGGTTGCGGCCATATCCGGTTAGGATCTCCAATCTGACAGGGCTCTAGTCTGGAAAGCGTAACAAGCCCGGTCGGATCCTGAATACAACCAAAAGGTAATCCGACTGGATTATGATCAGAGCTCGGTTGAAAATCTACTCGGGCACTTGCCCATGTAGGGATGAAGGAAAATCGAGTTGTCAGTGTGTATACGAAAATCAAGATCTAGACCACGTTCTGTGGCAATGTTCTACTTTTGACGAGCAGCGACGGGAATTAAAAATATGGAACGAACAAAAAGTGTACCATCATCATATTCAATTATATTTTCCAACCCATCTTAAATCATTCGCAAAATATTACATACATTCTTCACAAATTGTATTCTAACCGTATATGTAGCAAAACTGTATTACGAACTTAATATATACATATATACCATGTAAGACAATCAACAAATTTTACAAATTAGCAGATTAAAACTGCAAATAAAAAAAATAATCTATTAGTCCATCATTTTGTGCGAATAAATTTTAGGTGGTAGACAATTAGCTCATTTTGAAGGCTAAAGGAATATAATACTAAATAGTGAAAATGGCAGTCACAAAATTAAAATCATTTTGATGTGCATTTTTATTGATATTTTATAGGCTGTATGTGTCACTTTGCCTCAAATTGTTCATTGAATGATTTAGGCATAAAAAAAATATTATTGCCCTAAACTGTTACTACAGCAAAAATATTACATTTAAGTATATTAATATACCTTCATTGTTGACACTTGCTTCTATAATTTTTGTTTGTCATGTTTTTAAACAAGATCGTTATGATTTTCCCATGTTAGTCTAAATTTCTTTAAACGTCGATGATATTAATTTATTTTGTTCAATTCGTTCGTTTCCTCATTCCCTAACGTAATTTACGCGACTAAACTACCGCACGAAGAAACGGCACCGTAATATGCAGCAAGTAAAAACATCACGGGAATTAAAAATGCAAAATGTTGCGTGCTAGGGTTTTGCATGTGCCCAACGACCACGGATTTATTTAAGAATTTCGATTTGATAAAGTGTTCGTTGACGAAGAGATGCAAGAAGCGGGCTTGACGGCGCACGCACGGCTTAAAAGGATCGTAAATAGAAATCGTAAAAATTGTTCCACTTTCGAAATTGAACTGAATTACAGTAATAATTCTCGATTCTATTTAGATATCAAGTCGCGCTGAAAACGGTCTCTGTATACAATGTATTCGATGCTTGCATGTCGCTAGTAGATTTTGGACGTAAGCATTTCCTTTAAGAGATCATTTTCTATACTGTTAGACTCCGGTAGAAATGACGTATAATATTATACGTCAAAACAGCTGAATTGCACGCGATTATCTTTCTATATTTTCATTTAATTTAATTTTATTTACCTGATTTTATGAGTGACCGATTAAAAAATGATATGCAGCATATACCCGAACAGCAAATCTACAACTTGTAATAATTTTACAGACATTTTGGATTATTTAAATATTATAAACGTGAAACGGAACAATCGTATGCAGTGCGTGATTAGAGAGCTTGCTCCGAGTACTAGCAAACTATTACACAAAGAGAAAATGGAGTTAATTAAATCATTTTGTTGATCATATTCACTAAGTTTCTTGTAAGCAAGACAAACGTATTGTTTCATTTACTCCAAAATTGCATATGTGAAATTATTTTTAATGGGACTCTGTACTATTAGTACTACTGTTGTTACTAACAAATACAATATTAATATATTATAATCTGCATTAAAAAATATATCATAGATATTTTAGACAAACACTTACTTGTTTTCTATATTAAAAGCATTTTTCAGTTATTATACGATTTAGAATTATGAATTGTAAAGGTAAGAGCATCTTATCTGTAATTTTGTATGTCGCTTAAACTACTATTCTTACCATTATTTGTTCATATATTTTCATGCTTATTTTAGATGGTATACTATTAATGTGTTCCACATATATTTGAAACAAGTACACGAAAAAAGCTTTAGAAGCTTCTGAACATTAGTAAAGCACAGAATCTGTCGGGTCTGGACTTCAGCAACACGTTTCAAGTTTAATTGGTACATAGTGCTACTTGTATATGCAATGCGTCATGAACCTTAAGCTTTGAAAACTACACTTAAGATACATGGTTTTGAAAAATAATATTGCAGTTTTTATTGTATCTACGATGTTTACATTAAAGGCGAACCCGTTTAAGATTTCATATTTGAAAGAACACTCAGTTTGTCGAAATTATTTAGTATAGAATTTACAGAAAGTATTTACTGTAGTAACTGATTTTTTTTTCTTAAACGTATTGTCGAAAATAGGTGTTACACAGGTAATTAATGTATGGTTTATTTCAGTGCTATTATCTGTAATATACGCGTTGCAAGAACGATGACAGGCAATATTTTTATAATTTATTTATATAACTTTTTATAGCAAGTTTATGAGATTTTAATAAGCCCAACTATTAATGACTAAAAAAATACATCTTTTATATAAAAATTGTTCCTGAAAATTGCTAATATTCTCTGGGCATTATACTATATATCATTTGAAGTACATATTTATAAAGATGAATCCGAAATGTTAGAAGTATTGCGCTCAGACAAGTTACTATGGAAAATAACATTTATTAGACCCAAGGTAACTACTGTCACGTGTTACTATTATGTATACTTTTGATAGTGTAAATTGTACCTCTGAGGTGATACTCAAAATACGTCAAAACATAAATAGCTAATAAAATGCTAGCATGGGTAAAATGTTCATAAAAGTTTCGTAAAATCTTCAGAAAAAGTTTGCGGAAATGATTCTGTAAATAATCATACAATTTTCATAAAGTTGTTATATTGATATACAAATTATATTAAATTGTGATTAAACATATTTTCCTTACCTGAATTTGCCCTCATTTTAGTATTCTCTATTAATTTCTTAGAGTGAGAACTATATTAGTTAAATGTGACTAATGAAATAACAGATTTTGCTTTTTATTAGCTTGAATCAAATAGTTAAGTTACTGCAGTCTAACTCGTTCATGACCTCTTGTTTGCCACCGATCCGGTTCCATTCCAGTAAACATTTATTTAGTTTAGTTACATGACTCTAACTACGACCAGCCAAAATGGTTCAGATAAATTACTCGTAGGCATGGAGAGCGAAAGTGTTGCGGATGCTTTTATTTTTCAAAGAAAGCACAAAATTGATTTTGTACACGAAAATGAGTATCCAATTTTCGAATTATACAATTTGTATAATAATATAAAAATTGTATAAATATTGTGTGCAATATTTACTGAATCATTTCTGTATAAAATCTATATCAAGGTTTTATAAAACCTGTATCAAACATTTTTACGAGATTACAAATTACTAAATGATTGTCATATGAGAATGTTAATCTACCTTCAAAATCACAAATGTTTCTTTAGAATTTATTATTTGATATCTGCACCGATAAAATTACCTTTTCATTGTAGTGTCATTTAATGTCTTCTTTATTACCTACTAACAAAATATCCATGTATAAACCGTAAGAAAAACTAGATAAATCTAATAAAAAAAGGTTTTCTAAACTGGCAGATTTTACTAGTTTGGTAAGAAAGATGTAGTTATCACATTTAAATATATAATTCAAATATTTAAAAACTAAATCCTGAAAATACAAATAGTTTTTGGAAGCCATTAAAACTCCAATGAGAAAAAGACATCTTTAAGGGAGTTCTAAAGTGTTTATCCGATATGGTAGGCAATTTCCTGAAAAAACTAAGATAGTGATTCTAATTACTCTACATGGTATCCTAGAAAATACCAAAGAAATTTATTGAGAATTGACGGAGAATTTGCAGAAATAAGTGATTTTTTTAGTTTGTTTGCTATTAATGCATTTGGTATTTTCTAGGAAACTGTCTATAGTAATTAGAATTACTTTTAGAGAGCCCAAATTTCGACAATATTATTCACTTATCTTTAATTTTCTTTCCCTACCTTACTGACGGACCATTTAGATTCCCCTTAAGAGATCTTTGAGAAGACTTGAAAACTGTAAGATGTCAGAAATATTTATCAGACAAAGCTCTTAAAGTGATGGGAAAAACGACGATTTATTTTTTCACTATGAATATTAATTTTTTTACAAAACTATACTAAGCGTCAAAAATATTACAATTAATTTTTCTATAAAATTATATTAGTTAAGTAACTAAAAAAATCTATTCCACCATTTGTATTGATAACCGAATCAAGAACTAGATACATCCGATAAAAAGCAACATGTTAAAATTATTATCCTTTTTGTGAAGTGTTTTATTGAATTTCTTATATATAACTAACAACTTATTGACAAAATACCACTTTTTTATTGACTTCATTTCACAAAATTATATTTTGAAAAATAGTACAAACTGCAGCATATAACATACATACAAGATTGATTACATCTTAAAACATGTCACCTTTTGAAAATTGCGAAACAAATTTCAACTGTTAACTAGATGTTAAGTTTTTATTAAATTTAAAACAGCGTACTAAAAAATCTACTATAAATTCTTTGTCAAATTGTTGTATTATCAATATCTGTATATTATTTACATTCCTTTTAATAATAAGTCTATATGAATACTTCAAAATGCGTCAGGTTAAAAATACTTGTTGGGTAATGCAAAAACTGAACGAATGTTCTATATTTAAAACTCATCCACTTGGTGGTTGTTTTTGAAGAAAAATATACTGCCAAACTCCTAGAATCATTAATTTTATAAGGGACCACGACGGCACTTTATTCGAGGACGCGAAAATTCAATAAAGATCCTGTTTGCAAAATTCAAGAGCTTGTGGTGTTTTAAAGATGAACTCGAGAAGAAGGTCGTCCAGACTTTATAAGATATATATTATCAAAGGAAAAGAGTACATTTAATGTATCATATAAAGGTGCACGGGAAATATGTATGTTTTATAAACATATATGTCTCTAATGTATAGAATCCAGTTTCTTTTATATTTATAGAAAATTTAAAAATAAACGTTTTACTGCAGTAATAATTTTGGTCCCATTTCTCTATTGAAAATATTCAGCAGAAATATTTGTTAGTTGTTTTATGTTGTGATTATTATTGCACAAATTTACTGAGAATTAATTAAAGCGTTCATTTTTTATCTTATATAATTTAATAAACGTCACGTGATACCTGTGACATTTATAAAACGTTTAATGTTCCCAATATTCATAAAATATGTAGAATTAATTTTAAAATGTCCTGTTTAGTGTGTACAAATTAAAGATCCATTCTTCTTATTGAATGATTGAGTTTTCACGATTTTGGTAAATTTCCTTATCATTTGGGTTTAAACAATATATATATATTTTACAGCAAACTTATAATGCTTAGAATATTTATTTATTAAAAAAATACATTCTCTATAGTTTTCATTTATTTTCGAAACCATGGTTGTAGATTTTGTTTATAATAAGAGTCGAAATATTTAATGCATTCGAATTTTGTTAGATTGTGTACATTAGCTATATTTTTCTCTTTATTTGTCTGCAGAAAGCGTGGTATATATCGGAAAATTATGCAATGCAATTTTTATATAATATATAGAGATGATTTATAAAATGTTTACATTGCTTTGAATAACGGAACAGGCGAAGCAAAATTCGTTACTATGTTAATTATAAATTCCAAACACTTCTCACATAGAACTATGTAAAATAAAATGTTAACGTTTGTATTGTAACCAAGCTAGGAATTATAATAAATTATAATGAATTTAAAAAATCATAAAGTCTATAGTCCTAGAAGCTGTACAAGGTCAATTGTAGGTTAATTTCATTCCATGGTTTCCTAGCCAACATCAAATTTGATTGAATTCAGACCGATTAAACGCTAAGATGATTTAATTATTATAGATAATGTCTAAATTTCTTCCAAATTTAGGAGTATGAAGTATTTCTGCTATACCCGTGAATTCAAACAGTTTCTTATTTACGTTTCCAAAGTACAGCAACGTGATGTTACCCCATACAAAGTTGTGTAATCAACTTTACTGTGTACACTTGCGTACATGTGAAACTCTATATATTAATTTTTATGCAATGTTTGATTGGAAAAAGTTTTTGGATCACTTATAATTTTTGAAAAAAGATCCCGGCGGATCGATTCTCCAAAAAACTGGTTTTCATTTTCTTTAAAAAACAGAAATGAATCAAGAACTTGAGTAATAATTTCCATCATAGAAAAGCAATTTCTTACAACAAAAAATTGGAGAAAAGTCAGAATTATACAGACAGGTCGCTGATTTCAAGGGTGTACAGGTTGCAAAGAAATTACAAAATTTGCAATCTCTATCCTTCGTTCAGTATAAGGCCATTATTATTGTGAATTATTACTTGTAAACTACGGCCGTAATTATTAAGATTTAATATCTAAATATCTCATAGATTTAGTTTTATTCAAAAAGTTTGAGCTTCAGACAAGGGCTTTTTTTAAGACATATGATTACATGATTCGTACGTACGTCAAAAATATTGTGGAGGGTTATGCAACTATTAGTTAGTGATTACAATAAATTTGCCATCATCAATGTTTCGAACAAACGGTTAACGTTTTTCTTAGCAAATTAAGACGCGAATGAAAGATTTGTTCATCTGGTTATAAAATTGAACGTATTCAAAGGACATTTGAGTAAATTACATAAAGAGAAAAATCCTAGTATGCTTCAAAATGTTAATGTTCATTCCGTAATGACTGCAAACAAGTAAAATATTCCCTTGGTATGCTTTCGTCGATAAATGGAAAAGCTTCACAAATGAAACGGCTCCCAACGTAAACGCCAAAGTGCATTTTCCGCACAAAAGCGTAAAGAAAAAATGACTTTTCATTCGCTCGAGTGAAGTCTCGGGGCCGAAACGTAACGAACGTGTTTCACGAATTTCAACGAATCAAAGTGCTCCCGCAACAAGCCGGTAAAGAAACCAGAAACGTCACCTCGGTAAAGAATGAAACAATCCTAGGCACAGTACTATGTGGAATCGACCGCTTTTCCTGGAATTTGATGGCCAATAAAAACGTCAGAGTCAAGAGCGATTGCGCGCGCTCACCACGATTGGCGGTTGCAGATTCGAAATACGTATATGGCTTAGATAAAAATTGATGAGCACCAATTCTTTAAGACCTATAGGATCTTCGCTTTAGAAATTTATGTTTCTTTTGTCCGAAAACGTATCGTGAGCAATTTCAATCGAAAAATCCCTTGCTTACAATAATGGCGAATTCATAGGTGTAATTGAAAACAATCAGCAATTACTTGAAACATGTGACTTAAATTGGTTAATGACTTGTAGTATAATTGAAATTCGTTTTTGTAGCAGTAAATAACGAATGCTTGTTTCTGTCCACAGTTACGGTGACATGGTGCCGGAAACGATTACTGGTAAAATTGTGGGTGGTGTGTGTTCGCTTAGCGGAGTGCTCGTAATCGCTCTGCCAGTTCCTGTCATCGTCAGTAACTTCAGCCGAATTTACCACCAGAATCAACGAGCGGACAAGAGGAAGGCGCAGAGGGTAAGTTTGAACTTTATTTGATTTCGCACGTTCGTTATCATGTTGCCAACTGTGGCGTTTAATTGGCGAAAACCTATCACTCAAAGTCCTGATTAGCAATTTCGTATGTCGAAACCATAATAGTAATCTGGAAGTAAAACTAGCAGAATTAGAAAATATTGTATATATCTAATAAACTAATTTGAACCATGTTATCTCATCAGCTTAATTTAAATAAAAATGGTTCGTTCCAGCATTGATCAGAGTTTCCATAGCATCCGAGATATCTGATTCTATCTGATCTGATGAGTAGTGTTGTATAATTTGATATAATGTTATCTAATTAATTTGGCATTTTCTAAAACTGGTGATTATTATTGTTCGATTAGGGTTTAATACATGAGTAAGAGAAATTATACAATTGGAAATCTTGCGGTTATTCGATCAAGGTTTAATCTAACAATAGCTATTATTACAGAATGTCATAACTTCGGTTATTTGGGCCTATCTTAGAAACAAAATTTAGGGTCTTTTTTGTCGTAGTTATGGATAGTAAATAAAGTCGTACAAAATATACTTCAGAAAACTGTCTCAATTATATTTCATTTCTAAAGCTGAAATCTGTAGACTGCATTATATAATCGATTTCGAAGGAGAAAGGTGAAAGGTGAAATGTCGCTAATAATTCGACATCCGTCAGATGTATATTTTATATTGATGATTGAAAGGTGCATATAATATGCACGTTTGTTCCATGTTCCAGCATTTGAGTGTTGAAGAAGATAGGGTTTGATATTCTTCGGTATTTGACGTGTATAAATAAACACCGTGCATTATTTGTAAACACATCTAACTACTCCTGAATGTGGATGTTGAAATCCTGTTATTCATTTGACGACCATTTAAGTTATTACTGATGTAGATCTTAAAGATCCTGAGCTCGATAAGCACATACATCTGGTTTTGGATTTTGGTTGAATAGGATGATTTATATTACTATCACTGGTAATTACATTATAGTTATGTTATTTCAGTAAAAAATATTCGACAAGTACATTATCTGGGATATTGGATTATACAATATTAAATTGTATGATTGCAAATTATATATGCAGGTATACTGTATAATTCCTTGTTAATTCACAGTGGTTTGGACCGAGTCACGGGGATGCTACTATTCATCCACACCTTGTTATTTTCGTTAACTCATTTTGTCGTAGAGAATGTAATGCATACGGCAGCACTATAGTATTAATTGCCTTTGCCCAACGCTCACGGAAATTTACGAATATTTCCGAACTCAATGCACAATAGGAGTAATACCTACAACATTAAAAACACCCTTAATTCCGGATTATTTATTTATTAAATATTGCAAACTAAATGTAGTCTTAAAATTGTTACATCTTAAATTCATCATTAGTTAAGGCTTAATTTAAGCCCGAAATTGCGTTAATTTCCTTAAATTCAGTCAGTGTTTTGGCTTAAAGTCTGACTGTCAGTGAGCAAAATTGACTTTTAGACGATGTTTTGGCTTAAAATAAGATTTATCGAGCTTATGGCATCGAAGTTAAACGAATCTTATTTCAAACCAAAATATCGGCTGAAAGTCAGTTTTGTTGTTAGAAAGTAAGACTTTAAGCCTAAATATTGACTGAATTTAAGGAAATTAACGCAATTTTGGGCTGAAATTAAGTCTCATCTAATGATGAGTTTAAGATGTAACAATCTTAAGACTTATTTTTTTCTGTGTGTGTTCATTTGTACCATCAAAAACAATTTTCAACACGTAGAATAATTTTCACCCACAATATCCGTAACTCTCATGATATCTTGAAATATAATGATTTGCCAAGAGATACCTACCCGCGAACAGTTTGTTTACCTATGACTGGAATCAGTAGTGATGATATCTGTGTAGGTATATTAGTGTTTAATGTCGCGCACAACTGTATTTGGGTGTCGATCACCGAAAAAAAGGCGATTACATAAGATACTCGATCGTATTTGAGTCAGTAAGAACGTTTATCGTGACAATAACCTATTTCTACTAGGCACCGAATATTTGTATGTAAACTGTTCTCCGTGTAGTCGTATCAGAGTAATATGGCAATTTGTTCTCGACATTTACAGTATCGATGATTGTTAAGAAATTGGATTATATTATTATAATTAATTAATTTTTATAGATATAATAATGGTAATTAAATTTATTAATATCTTAACAATGCAGTACATAAATAATAATATGTTCAATACTTGTAATACATACATTAATGTACATATTTTCATTAGTGACAGTTTATAGTTCCAAATTTGTTAAATTTTGGGTAGCGAAGAAATTATCAAAGCGTAGTCAAAATTATTATAATTATATATTTAAGCGGCCATTCTAGAGTTTTTAGTTAAGCATGATCTTTACTAACACTCTCCTCTGCCTTTTCACACATGAGATTCAAAATCTGAATGAACAAGTACCTTAAATAGACTTTTACTTGGATGAAAAAAGTAAATGTTCAAACATTTGAAATTTCACAGTCTTGATTTTTATCAGCGCCAAATGTAGCAACGAATAATTAATCAGTAGTCCAATGGACCGATATAAATATCGATTTATATTCGATTAGATCGCACAAAAAAGATATAACATCTACAATTTTGTTTCTGTATTTATATATTTATATTTCGTTATAACAAGAATGATTACTTAATGTTAATTTTTGAATTAAAATTAAATTTGCGACATGTTTTATTTTCCTGCTTCTACGTGACGAAATGTTCAATCATATACTAAGGACATTTTCTGTGGATATTTTCTAATTTGTTTTGAAATTTCCCATACTGACAAGAAAAATTGTGTACATGTATTCTTTATTGAAATATATAAAATTTCTTTATATTTTTTCCGAGTAAATAATAGAGTATGGAGATGTTTACAATGAAAATTTTCTCAGAGTATGTCTAACCAATTTCTGACTTTTATCGAAGGCTATCAAATAAGACCTCTGTTAGTCGCTGAACTTAATAGAAGCAGTTTCGACGGTTTAATAATGGTGATTTTTTTTTGTAGTAACTTCCTGAAAGCTCCAAGAAGTATTTGAAAGATTAAATCCTTTAAAAGTGATAGAGATGATTCAGAACGCAGGAAATTGAGTTCCGCATGAACTGGATTCGTTACGTTGATCCCAAGCATATAAAATCGTGGAGATTTCCCGACCTTAATTTGACATTTTAGACGAACTTGAATATTCGCAGTTTAGTAATATCACTCTGGCTTTAGTGAAACCAAAATAGTGTAACATCCCAAGTAAAAAAGTTATATATAGATTATATATAAATTATGTATAGTCGTCTATATATAATTGATATATAGAATTGGGCATATATAAGCTATATAAGTTTATATATAAACTATATATAAGTTATATATTTTTAACTAAATATATAAATTATATATAGTTTATATATAATTCTAATATAGATCATATATAATTACGTTTTTTAATTAAATTAATCAATGTTTTAAAAATTTCCTCTCATATTTAAAAATTTCAAAGCCGAAATTAGCGAGATCTTCGTACGGAGCAAGGAACACATTCGAATCACAACGAACCACTGGAAATCCCGAAAACTGCGATCTGCATCGAAATAAATTCCTGCAACTCGACCAACTCGACGACGAACATGGACATATGGAAAAACTTATTAGGTTAAATCTTTGGATTGTACTTGTAAAAGAATGTTTATTTATGAGCGTTGGCCGCAACACCTTTGCAGATCCAAATCAGAAAATCCTTCCAAGAAACCAACGAAATTCTTTCCACAGAAGCAATAGAAAATCGAAGGATGGATACCGTAGAAAAACTATCCATAAGTTCTTTATTCATTACGATACGACTTACGTTTTTAGAGGTTCGATAGAAACTGTCAAGAATCAACAAACCTGATCAACATCAACTACGTTAGCAACGAGTCGAAAACAAAAGAAGGCGAATTTTTTTGGCAGTTTTCCGCGAACCTTCATAAGAGATACATCGCATTGAAAAAATAGGACATAAAAATGATAAAAAAAAGTGTGTGTGTGTATTCCTTCTTTATGTTTTCAATTGCTTTTATGGCAAGAATTTCATTACTTTTTATTTGGAAGGATTTTTCGATTTGGATTTACAAAGTGTTGCGGCCAACGTTCAGCGGGCATCCGAGATCGACATCTATTTTTGTGGTTTTGTTTATTATCAAAGATAATTTATCCCCGATTCTACTTGTTAAAAATTATTTTTTTATCAAAATTTTCAATTCTTTACTACAATTTTGTGAAACGTTATCTATCAATGGACAACATTTTAAAACGCCCATCGGTAAGTTAGGCTATATATATAACTTCAGTGATCGAGAATCTCACTAAAATATGTCAAGTAGTGAGGTTAAAGCAGTGAATTCTTGAACTTTGAAAAGTTGAATATTTCGCATTGAAAGATAACGTTTTCATAATCGTGTAATACAAAATAGGAATAAAGAAACATTTTTTCACAAGTACAATCCAAATATCTAACCTAATAGGTTTTTTCATATGTCCATGTTCGTCGTCGAGTTGGTCGAGTTGCAGGAATTTATTTCGATGCAGATCGCAGTTTTCGGGATTTCCAATGGTTCGTTGTGATTCGAATATGTTCCTTGCTCCGTACGAAGATCTCGCTAATTTCGGCTTTGAAATTTTTAAATATGAGAGGAAATTTTTAAAACATTGATTAATTTAATTAAAAAACGTAATCATATATGATCTATATTAGTATTATATATAGACGACTATATATAATTTATATATAATCTATATATAACTTTTTTACTTGGGATATGAGCTTATAAAATCCATTGAAGCAAAAATTGACATAGAAAATAATGTATGCTCTAGAAATCAACAGTGAAAAACTACCGCTTCAATACAAGAATCAATACGGTAAAGTGTTTTTGCAATATGACATTCTGCACTATAATTATACATATTAAAATGGGAAGATTGTATTCTTTAGAACAGATTGTTTCTTCTAACTGTGACTTATTTAATAAATTGGATCGATTAGTGTGTTGTTATAGAAGATGATGACTTTCTAACTACAATTATGCAGTGATCATCAACGTTTAGTACTTCAAATTATAAATATCGTTAAATCGCACAGTGCATTTCGAATGTTATAACCGTAATTCTGAAGATAGTACACTATTGCAGATCTTTTCTTGCCAACATTGGAATTGTCATTAAAGATACCGCTTAAAGACTTTTGATATTGTTGAAATAATAATAGGGCCCGACAGAATTTGCATTTTGTCTAAAATTTTACAGCCGATTCTTATAGGATTTTGTTTTCTTAGAATTCGAATCTGACCTTTGATTTTTTTTTTTCAGCAAATTAGGTACAAAAGTTTTAAAAAACGCACTTTTGGCATGTTTTGAATGTTCATAATGTAATAAAATTAGGCAAATGTCTGCAAAGGATGGAACGAGAGCTCAAACATTGTTTTTTGAGCCCCATAAACAGAAACCTATATATTGAGAACATTTTACGTAACTAGGAAGAGGGGTGTTACAATGCTATTGGAAGCTTAAATGTACATTTTCTAAAGCATGGAATCGAAAAGAGTGATTAAAACTGAACGTTTTTTATATTTTGTGTCCACCATATTTAATCCAACATTTTTATATTTTTAAATTTGTATTGGGATTCATAAATTGCAGCGCTAATACCTCGATTAACAAGTTTCATGACATTTCGAAACATTTTCTTTGTCTCCTTCATATTGGTTCCTCCATTTTGAATTTCCAAAATCTGATTGAGCTGGTAATCGGCGAAACCGCAAAATATTGAATAAAAATTTACGATCAAATAGCAACTTTCATTCTTTGTCTAAGAAAATTTACGTAAATAAAAGCATTGAATGGCATTGTGGAACCCCTGAATAAAATTTTGTAAAGTATATAATACCTCAAAAACTGGTGCCATCCAATAATTTTAACATCATATTCGGAGTTTATGCACAAAATTCTACAAACATCGGCTATCAATGCTTGGGCAACAAAATTGTTTTGGCCAGTGCAAATATGTTTTAAAAGAATGTACCAGTTATATTGAAAACTACATTTTATATATACCGAAAAATAAATATAAATTTGATGTTTCGAATCAGATTTTTAAACTTGAAGAATTTTGATTACCTTTTATAAAATATGCAAAAGGCATAACATTTGATACTAATGAACTAAAGATGGCGTTAAGCTGGCCATTTGAAATGATAATGTATAGCATTTCTCCAATCGTTGGCACACATTATACGGTTTTACTGGATTTATGCAGTTTATCTTTTTCCACAATCACATTCGTTACAGCTTTTAAGCCAAGAAGTAATTGTTGATACACCCTTTGTACCGTAAAGTATCGGTGAAATAGGTAAGCTGGTCTGAAAAGCGAAATAACGCAGAGAGAAAATAAGGGATATAGAAAACATGACCAATTAAAAATTCCGCTTGATAAAGTGGTCCGCTAAATACCAAGCCGTCGGGGAATTGGAGGAGGTGGGTCAGTACCTTTGGCCTTTGCTGAGCTATTTTCTAATTAAGTAATCCCTCGAGTGTAAACGAATTCACTTTGAAAGCTGATGCAAACTGCAATAATACATCCACTAGGCGGCTAAACTATTCCATCCAATATTTTGAGGCTTAAATTAAAGTGATTGTTGCGATAACCGTGACGTGCAAATGTGATTGGACACTTCGAAAACGAGTACAAAGAATTAATTTATTTCCATTTTTTGTAACAAAATATCAAAAACTTTTCTAGACACGGAAATTCCATCAAATTCTTAGGTTCGAGTCAGATATACTATAAAGTTTTTTATGCTATGTCTCATTTTTTGTACACTCTGTTATTAATATAATAAGGATAGTATTATTATTATTGTATTATTACAATAATAATATCGACCGATTTATGTACATAATTCCGAACGATCTTTCGAAAATCGTTTTTGTGTAAAACGTCCTGTTAACTAAATACATCATTTAACAAGAGTTAAATTTATTTATTTTGGTTGAAAATATTTAATTTGAATTTATTATTAATTCTGTGTACAAATGAAATAATATATGATTATAAAGGAAGAATGTATGCAACATACTTAAGGAGTAAATGCAAATGCCGATGTTTTCGACACATTCCCACCTCTAATTTTATGAGACTCCCAACCATTACTATAATATAGAGGGTCGGTTTGAAACTATTGTTACTTCAAAAATAAAAAATTCATTTAGTTACGATATTTTTTTCAGAATTTTTCTTTATTGCAAAAAATTTTCGAATTCGAAATATTAGAATAAATATGAATTAATATTAAAGTAGAATACGGTAATATTAAAGATAATATGAAAGTATGAATAAGTCATTTGCGTCTCATCCACACTTATAAATTTCGACTCTTGTTAAAAGAGTGAACACATCAACACTTCGCAAAGGCTAGTATTGCTGAACTGTTTACAAGAGTTTAACTATGTGAGAAAAGTTATAAAATCTTTAGTTTTTATATTTACAAAGTAAAGTAAACATTGATTTTATCCATTTCTATATTTTCGTAACAAAATGTTAAAAGATCAACGTAGAAGGTAGGATGTCATTTTCATTTCAAGCATACTCATTTAACAATTCACGCAGTAAATAAATGCAAAATTTCAGTTAGCTGACCGTACCAAAAATTTAATTATTTGTTAAATCCACTGTGTAGTAGAGATTTCCGTCGTTGTACCATACAAGTCGCATTCATTGAAAAATATCACGTATGTAATGTGTGTTATGCAATTTTAATAAAATGGTCACATTCCATCCAAAGTTTTTTTACCCGTTTATTAAAATATTCGTTTCAACTAATTTATTCGAGCGCGACATTAAATCAGTTTCATATTAATGGTAAATGCGAAGTAAAAAGATCGTCCAGTCAAACCATTTGGAACTAAAATTTAATGATACAACATTACGTGCGTGATTTGAAATAAATTCTAGATTTTAAAAATCCCAACGATTAAATGTGGAAGAATAGTAAGATATTTTCGTGGAGTAAAGACTTAAAGAGAAGTAGGTGGTTAAATTAACATCAAAGTGAAATGGCAGTACTTATTTTAGTTTCTATTTCGTGGCATATACAGATATAATATTATCAGCAATTAATTTCATATTTCTACTGAAAACTTGGTTTTAGCATTGATTAATTTGTAAAATTTTATTCATGGCCACGTGGCTTAACTACTTTGGAAAAATGGTGACTTTTCAACTTAACCCTAATGATTTAACCGCGTAGATAAATTATTAGCTTTTATTACATAAATTCAATGAGGGGGCGGACACACATGTAGAACTGCGCAGTTCCAGCACGTGACTCGCCCTAACGAGGAATTCACGAATTTCCAGATCGTTTAACAGCGTAGACAAATAGGTTAAGTCTTACATAGAAACCGTGAGAATAATACGTTTTGCCGAGTAATTTGACGGGAGATCACAGATATCTCAGATTTAGTTCTATATACCCAAGAGAATTCACTAATGATAAACATTATTCTGCATAAGTATTATTGTTTTGACAGTATTGACCGAGTTTTGTAAAGCTTTCTTAACTTGGGTAGTTCTTCCGCTATAGAAATATGTTTCTAAGCATGTCGTACCCCCGGAGTGAAATGCTTGTATGAGAGCAAAAGCAAAATCAAATTATGAGATTCGCTCGCTCAGAAATTTCAAAACTTTCTCCAGGAAAAATTCGGATAATGCACGAACGCATGAAACTTAACAACTTTTAATTACCATCCCAAAATACAGGAAGCCGCATTTAGTGTGCCAACTGGGTTCACGATTCAATGAAGAACCTCAGTAGGAACCCTTTAGTAGTAGTGAACTCCACTGATTTCGGGAAAAAGTTAGGAATTAACCTAGTTTCATAAACGCTTTTTAGCAACTAAAAGATGCAGATATTTATGTCATTATTTATGCCATTCATAAACACAGAGGTTCTTTCAGAAACAGCAAAATATGGCAAAATTACCTTCTTTTGATTCACAATTAGATCGCAAAAAAATCTGGACTACATTTTGTAGTAGTTTGTTGTTTCCTATAGCAGTAAATGCAAAATGTAGTTGATTTAAATTTACGGTAAAATAAGGTAATGGCGGACACTTTCCCCCGCACGCCATAGTCCGAAATGGACCTGCAGTAGGTCGAAAATTTGTGAAGTGGACGAAGGTTTCAACAGTTATGGACCTACTTTCGCATCAATTTCATTGCTTATTTTTTCCACACGTTCTCTGCCGGGCATCGAAGGAATGCAAGAATTTGGATTCAGATCACCATCTCCCGTGGGCTCTTTGGAATTCTTGAAATTGTCTCTTTTTTATCTTCGAGGAGTTCTGCAAAATCATTCGTTCGTCTCTTCCATGTCATTCCTGCATCTCTCGTGCACAGGAATTATCTGTCAAAAGTCAGAATCATGACTCATTATCGTTCCGGAAATTTTGTTTCGTCTCATAAGTGAGACATCTGCCAGACTGACGGATGCGAGTAAATAATGAAATAAAAATAACATATTTTGTTCCAGTGTAAATAGCATTTTATGCATTTTTGAACATCCCCCGGAATCGGCAACTTTCGTCCCGCGTTCCAGGCATGGAATACGGACATTCCGACGCGGTGCGGAGAAAATATATATATCGATTTCCTTTACTGTTCTCAAAATCTTCCACTTCAAATTTAATTCAACTGTCAGGAGGAAATTGTGTATTGATCTGTCTACAACTTCACGTATGATATTAGTATCGACACAATGATTAACTACCGAATTTACATAATTAATTACACTTTTTGAACTCAACTTTTTTTCAAAATTATTTTCCAGCCCACATTTTTTGTTATTTTTGGTTATTTTGTTCCTATAGATAGATAAAGTAAAGTAGTATCGAAAATGGATATTTGGTCACGGTATCGTTTCTTCTGATATCGGTTTCGGTCCCGGGCTCGTCTTTAATTTTAGTGTTTCGTAAATATACGTTCTTTGGAAAATTAACATTATTTTAATATTGTCCATCTCTATTGCCTACTATCCAATGAATTTCAAAACTATCGTCCGCCATATTGAATTCGTCATTTAGAAGATTTGAAATGTACTGAAGGTTCATGATCAGAATCCAAAAATAGTTATTCAATATCATAAAATCAAATCTCGATCATGGTCTCGATGTTTACAACGAGCTGATACTGAGACTGGTTTTGGGATAGACCGAAACACTAGTGAAATTATTTAGTCTTAAAATTGGAATTTTTTGTGATATATTTTTATTTAATCAGATAATCCAATTTTGAGTTGGTCGCGATATCTATTTTTGATGCTTGGGTTGGCCACGAAAATAAAACAAGTGATTGAATGAGATTGGGGGTCATGTAAATTATTCAGAGAAGTTTTGAAATTATTTTTAACAGGTTGAAACATCTTGGATACAGGACTATATCATAATGTACTTTTTCTTTTCTTGACGTTCATCGTCCAAGTTTACATGGTTAAATTATTGTAGTCTTGACATAATCATATACTTATTCAATCACAATATTCTAGACGTGAATTATGGACAATTTAATAAACGGGTAAGATTATTTATAATTGATGGAGTGCCAAGTTTAATTATTTATCGCATATTCCTTGATTCTAGATGAATGTCAGGGTATCATTTCGTAACTTTTAATATGCACTGAATTCACAACAGAAACTCGGAACATTGTTGAGCTTTCTAATTTTCAAAAAGTCATCCGAGACAGAAATTTCTGAAATGCTCGAAGTCAAGATACTTCTGTTTATTCGAGGCGACACAGAACCTATTTTCTATCAGTATTTCTTCCGCGGTGTATTTGCCGATGCTACTGCTTGCTTTGAGTGCGTGAAATAGTGGTAATGAAGTAAAGGTAGCCCTTGGCGCAGCGCCAAAGCAAGCTCCTCCTTCAGTCTCTGACTCTGACGGGAAATAATGGCGCGGGAAAAATAAATTTCACCGCCTGCCTGCCCGGTAAATAAAGCGAGCGTACACCGTTATTATTTAGAGGGAATAAGCGCAACGCGTGTAAACGGGAGATATTGAATGTCCGTCTGTTCCGCGAAAGAATAATCAGCTTTGACTGAAATTTACTGCGCGAGTGAATATCGCGGATGTGGATAAACGACCGTAAGAACGACGGAAAACTACGACTATTCATTCACACGGAAAGTGGATCACGATTTTGCATTCTTTTTCATTTCATTTATGTCTTTCGTGAAAAGGTGTCAACAAGTCAAATCAAAGTTTTGTCCAAAGTAGTCTTCTGTCCATTTTCGTTCATTGTACGGGAAATGGATTTTCGGTTACCACGAAGTACGAATATTCGTATACTTCTAATTCGGAGGTTATAAAATGCGAATATTACGCAGCTAGTACTTAAAAATGTAGATACTAAAGTTATCTAAGAAAGCAGTTTACGAGTGTGAAAATTATCATTCCACCTACTCAATTTCGCAGCGCTCAAAAAGAACTTTCTTACAGGTTGAATTTTGGTTGTTCGCACTAAACAGTTGCTATTGATTTTACCGACCGACATGACTGGTTTTAGTACTGAAAGAGTTTGGCTGGATTTGTTATGATCACTCCTATGATATCTGATCATTGTTAAGGAAATATATTTTGCCTAAGTATTTACTCATCAAGTTTGCGGATGTTTTTCTAAATACTAATCCTGCATGGAACAATACATCTTTTATCGATGAGTAACGCTGTAGATATGTGCGTATATGTGCCAACCAAATACTTCGATTCAGACAAGCGAGTTTTTTTTTATTCTGGTTTGTCAAATCGGGTTGGGTTTCGCAACCAATCATTTATTTTCACCAACCAAACTAAACCTAATCTTATACAGAAAAATACAAAGTACAGGGAAGAAGTGAAATAAAAGGGCTGATCACAGTGAAAAGGATGAGTAAACAATATGTTAGCAGTTTTAAATTAAATTAAAAGTGGCTAAACATCCAAGAATTATGTAACTTGCTACTGAAAAATGTTTTGCTTATATTTTCCATGATGAATTTATTAAATTTTCAGGAAAATAAAACGCTTTACTTCACTAGATCTCATTAGTTATTGATTTGTGTATACAAATACGTGCTTGTAGAATTATATTAGAAAAAAGAATGACGAATTTTTCCAGATAGCGCATGAGATTCTTAAATATCGGTAAGCTGGAGCACGAGTTTCAAATAAGAGATGTGTTCTGGTGCAAAATGGTTTTATACCTTTAAAATGTCAGCAATAGCTCATGGTACATACTCTAATCTATTTTTACTTGTCAAGAATTGGATAGGCGCAAATTGCAGAACAACGGACTGGCAGAGGACCACACCAGATATAATTCAAACCTTCAGCAGTTTCCTGTAAACTGTCCATAGCGCTAAATCCCGCCGTATATCTCAGCAGCTTTACTGCCTCTTCAGCGCGTTTTCTGTTTGCGTTAAAGGATAACGCCATTGGTCAACAAGTAACGGGTTCAGACACTTCGGCAAAACAATAGCTCTTTGTACATGCAGACGAAATTAAGACCACTCATTCATACTTCGTGGCGGACTTGATCTCTTGGCATCGAATTTGCGACACCCGAGTGATTCTAAATGTTACTGCCGTCACTTCAAGATGTTCCATGCTTTATAAAACGCGACGGGGTCTGGGTTGTTATTTATTTCGTTTCGAGTCATTCTTCACTTGTATAATTGTAATGCTTATTCAAATTAGACGCCGAAAGCCTTTTTCGTCATTTCTTTTTTTTTTGTATTCGCCAAAGTCTTGACACATTTACAATTTTCTTGAAAAACGAATATTTTTTAGAGTCAATTCAATAAATACAATCGATACGCCTTTCCCTCGTCTTAAATGTATTATTGTGTTATAATCACAGTCTAAATACATTGAAATAGCAGAAGTAGTTCCTATACATTCGGAACATTATAATATATGCGATTAATCTAAAATCGTTGATGACCTACTTTGGTTTCGTTTTGAATTCATTTATTTTTGGAAGTGTGAAATCTAGCATTTTTATGCAAAACAAATTCCCATTTAACCCGATACGTATCTTTGACCTAATTGAAATTTGCATGTCGAACCTGGTTAAATCAGAAATCAACTGGGATGAAATGGCGACAAACGGAAGTTATCGGTTAACACAAATATTTCCATTCGTAATCCACTTAAATATCAGCATAATAGTTTATTTGTCCAATAATGGTATCGACAATCCAGTCAATCTCATTGATGGTCCCATTTATATAACATTAGAAACTTCTATTTTATCACAAGCAACTGAAATCTCACTTGGTTTTTGTATCATCGATGGAAATCCCTTCGAATTTCGAATCGCAATCGGCACACTCAAGAAGAAGTGGCAGATATATATCTTCAGGTATTACAATACAAAACAGCGTGTAGATGAAACGAGGTATAAGCTAGGACAAGGGGTAGAAAATGGAGAACCCATTCCCAGTGTAATTACAGAGCAAACAGAAAGTGCTGGGCATGCTTCAGAGAGGTGAAGATTAAGAAATGGAAGAATGAAAAAAGTAACACAGAGTGACAGTCGAATCGGGGTGTAGATAAGGAAACAGAGTGAAATAAACGTGGTCCAACGAGGAAACGATTCGATTAGAGTACAAAGAAATGCGACCGCAATGGGAGATACTGGAATGAAGGCGGAGGCCTTTATTTATACGGTATTTCAAACTAGAAAGCAAACAGAAAAAATATATTGTAAAATATATTTACGAACTTTCTCATTCGATGATTCTCCATTTGGTGATTTTAAGGGAATTATGAATTACACTGAACAAAAATTTACTTCTTTCAACGAAATATAGTTACTTGAAATTAAATCAAATAATCATGTTTATGATTAAAATAAATTTTCGTTAGTTTAAGACAAGATTTATTTTCTTCAAGTAAATCATTTCCGTTGTATATTATAGCTTGCATTAAGAAAATAATGTCTTGTATCAAGATAGTATTTTCTTTAAACAAAGAAATAATTTACTTAAAGATAGTAAAGCAAATTTCTTGAAAGAAGTAAATAATTTTAAATAAATATTTCACTCCGCTAAAGGAATTATATGTTTATATATAGAAAATAGACAGACTTGGAAAGATTTTGACTTCATTCAAGAAATAGTCGCAACAAAATATTTGTTTAAAAGCAGATCACGATTATTTATTTTGGCCAGGTCGACATTTTTTGTTCCTTACCCCATAACTCAGCCCTATAGATCAATTTTAAAATATCCCCGTGGGGGTTTGAAATTTAACATTAAATTCGAATTGGAAAACAAAATTCGGTAGACTTTCGGAAAGACTGGGTCACCTGGAAAAAATGTTATTGACATGTTTTCCGACGTATTTTGAGTCGCTGAACATGAATCTGAAGTCAACATTTGTCGCTCGGCCATATCTTGGTCGCTATATTGAAAAAATATCGAAAAAACGTGCTCTTTTTTTATTTTTTTCCATTTATCTTGAAAACTCGAACTCGCACGAAAAAAGTTTGAAACAAAAAATGTACAGCTTGAATTTGTCTTCAAAAAAGATTGGATACAATTTCTTCCTAAAATTAAAAGTAACGCCGTAAATGAAGGTTGAATATGAGAATGTAGTCAGTGAATTTCAGAAGAATAGGAACTAGCCTGATTCAACCTCCGCTAGATGGCAAATTCCGATTCCGCGGTCGATACGCGTTCTCGTCTCAATAATGGGTCACTGTTTTGATGATTAGGCTGCTTGTTAGTCACAGCAATATACAGCAAAGATGGAATTTACGCATACCCAATTTATTATTGGATGCGCTGATGAGAGATGGTGTATTATTCAGTTTCTCATTGACGAACAAACGAATTCAGCTTAGTTTTGACAATCAGATGTTTCGTTTTTAAATTTTTTACATCTTGCTGAGTATTTGCTCCAACGAGGCCACCCGTTAAAAAATCGAATCTCTGCGTTTTTCGACGTGATCGCCGAATTTCAAAAAAACATGATGTCAGCTACAATGTCAGTTCCATTGAGTTACCGACTAATTAAGAGGAGGAATACGCGAGAACGCACACACACAAAAGTGCGCACACGCACACGTACACATTCAGACGCACAGAAACGCGCGCACAAACACACACACGCACACGCACATACGCACACAGGTACACACACAAACAGGTGACGTGACGGCAAGTGGAACCACCTGTACAAAGCACCCCGAAGAGATGTAAACCCGACCGTGCAACCTCCACGTGGTACATCTCGAGTAATGCTAATGGCGGAGGTAATGTTAGAAATGATTGATCATACATATCGTGGGATGCTTGGTTCACCCACAGACGGAGTTTAGGCAAACCAAGAAGGTTAGGTTTTTTTTAGCGGATGTCTGGAGGGGGGGGGGGGGGGCAGGCCCACCCAGTAGGCAGCCGAGTGTGGGCATTATGCTAAAAACACGCCGAGTCAATTGTTCTCATATTCAACCTCCATTTACAGCGTTATTTTTGACTTTACAAAGAAAATGTATCCGACCTTTTTTGTAGAGAATTTCGTGCTCTACATTTTCTGATTGAAACTCTTTTTCGTGCGACTTCGAGTTTTCATGATAAATGCGAAAAATGTTTAAAAATGACATTTTTTCGATGTTTTTTCAATACAGCGGCCAAGATATGTCCGAGTGACAAATGTTGACTTCAGATTCGTGTTCAGCGACCCAAAATACGTCGGAAAACATGACCGTAACGTTTTTTTTAGGTGACCCAGTCTTTCCGAAGGTTTACCCAAAATTCTTTCAGTCTTATCGACACTGCTTTTTCAAGAAGATCTGAAAAAGTCTGAAATCTTACATAAATTTTCTCAAACGAGTTCAGAAGCTCCTAAAAAAAGTACAATGAAAAAAAACATGTTCCACTAAGATATAACTTTTTTGCTCAAAAAAGTTGTTGAATTATCACACAGTGAATATTGAACTTCTTGGCTAGCATGAAATCTGGAGTCGTTAAAACGTGCCAAATGTTATTTTAAAAAATCATTTTATTATTTTTTGGATCCGTCTGTGATTTTTACGAATTAATGTTCACTGCAAGGCTCTTTTTCAGCCGAATATAAAAATGCTGCAAATAGTTTTAAAAAATCCCCAGATTTCATTGATTTATTATAATTGTAATAGTTATTTTTTAAATAGGGGAGTAAAAGTGCATTTTACATTCGGAATGGATAGTCGAACAGACGAGGGTGTTAAAATCTTACTCTCGTGTTGCAAACTAGTAGATTGTACAACTAGGGAGCAAAATAGTATTTTGCGCTCAGAATGCGACAAACTTATTTTGCGCCCGGATATATTTATGTTTGCTCCCTATGGAGAGAATGTGCTATTTTGCTCCCGTAATGTCGGGAGCAAAATAGCATTTTGCGCACAGAGTATGAGATAAAATTTTTCGTACTACTTCCCATAAAATGAGTTTTTTTACATTTGCATTTATGGATGTACTTATGCACGCATTGCATGCATTGCACGTATGTTTTGCTGCTTTGGTTGTAATTGGGGGTCATTTTATTGTATACTCTTGGGGTTGTAAAATCGCACTTTACTCCCGCACCTATAATACGAAAATAGTATATTACTCAACGAGGGAGGTAAAATAAAGAATGTCTCAGGCTGCGTGTAATTTTTACCCGAGGTGAAGCCGAGGGTGAAAAACATGTAGTCTGAGGCATTCTGTTTTACTTCCCGAGGGAAGTATACGATTTTTCTTTATGGCCGGGAGGATAAGCGGCATCTTTCCTTCCGCTTGCGGGTGAAGAAAATTTTTTTTTATTGCACTTTTTTGGGTTATCCCAAAAATAAAACTTGTGTATTTTATCATACAATTCTGCAATTTTGTACATCATTTGTTAAACATATTGAAGTATATTAGGCACCATTTGAAAGTGGTAGAACTTTTTCCAGTCTTTAATAAGAACGTAAATACTGTAGTAAGTTTATCGAATCTAAAAAGTATTTTTATTTTACTGCAGCAGGGACTATTATATTCTTAACGTATAGAAACGTATTTTATATATATATATAACATGAAGGTTTCATATCCAAATTTTCTCGATAAAATCATATTTCTTAAACATATATTAGCACTTAAAATAATCATGAAAAGAACTAATAAAAAGTACAAACAAAAATTATATATATAACTTTGACGAGGATCCAAATTAATTTCAGATTTTAATAAACTTTAGTACAAATTAGTAAAGATTATTAGCAACATAATGTTGTATTGCTTAATCATAAGTGTGCCAGAGCTGCTGGTAATCTTACCAGCTTTCTCCATACTTCAGATTTTTCGAGGAATAGTAGGACTGCATAATCGCAGCGGTCATATGACCGGCTAGTTTGGAACTGCCATTTTGAATTTAAAAAGCTTGATATCAAATTCACAATGATTGTCCGAGAACACCGCAGAGTTAAATTTTCCGCCTGATTTTTCGCGGTTTTTAAAATTTCATCCGCCATTTTGGTTCAACCATTTTAAGTTAAAAAGAATTGTAATCATAGTAAGAAAACTAATTTTATTTTTTTCGTGTGGATGTCATCGTAATCATTTTTATTCTTGTCGTTTCTAAACATATCGCCAAACCTCGACATTCAGTCACAATACCTTATTTGAGCTAAGAAACAAAATAGATTATTTGAATTCTTTCGGGCACCCAAATATAAGATTATATTAGAAATACAAGATACATACAAGTTCGAAAGTAATGTACAGGTATTTTCTCCGCATGTGACAGTTGCATGAGCAAGAAGCAAACATACCTAATTACTTCGACCCAGACTAAGTCTGGACGAAGTATTGAATTTGGTCACTTCGGGCAAAAAAATTACCATATAGTTTTTCATCAAATGTCGACATTTCAGACCCTAAGGAACCCAAATCAACAATAAAAAAATTTGTGTCCGTGATCTTGTACGTCCGTACATCCGTAAGTCCCGTTTTTTTGTCTCGCGATAACTCGCGAACGGATAAGCGTATTGACATAAATTTTTTTTAAAATACGCGTCTTGGCATAACTTAGATCTGATTAGATTTTGGGGCAGATCCACCCGTCCATTACTAAAAAAAATTAGCCCCAATTAAGTTTCTTTGTAGTTTTTTTGCATTTATTTTGAAAAATACAAATTTTATTAAAAAATGTTTCAAACAAAAAAGATAGAGCATGAAATTCTCTACAAAAAAGGTTTTATGTATTTTCTTCCTAAAGTCAACGATAATGCCATAAAAACTGGTTTAAAATGTTTATGACTATTGTCTGAAAAAGTATTGAATTTGGTCATCGCGGCAAAAAAATTACCCTATTGTTTTTCATCAAATTTCGACGTTTCGACCCCCTACCTCCCAGGGGTAGTCTTTGCCAGCTCCTCGGGCGCGGTGACCACCTACGGCCGCAAAGTTCATTTACGCCCTTGATACGAAAATAACTATTTCGATATATCTAAAAGATGTCTTATAGATATCCGAAAGATATCCGTCAGAGATCTTTTCGACAGTTTCAAGATATCTTTGACGAATTATATGTATATATATTGTATATATAATATCATAATAATACAGACAGTAATTAGTAAAACACAGTAAATATGTAATATGCATCGAATAGTCTATTAGAATACAAGTGCATGAAGGAAGTGTTTTGCAACTTTTATTTATTAATACTTCGGCTGGCCTGTTGTCGGGGTCGAAGTTTTGAAAATGCTCATTTTCAATTTTCATACATATAAGAAACACTATATTGTTGTAACATATCTATCGAAGCCACTTGGACCTAAATATGATTGGACCCCCAAATATCAATATAATTTTATAATATAATTGAAAGCTGTTAGTAAACAAACGAGTCTTAAGGAATAGCCGACTCTCCACTGGGTCGAAGTTTCTGAGCGAGCGAAGCGAGCAAGGCACCACGCCAACACTAGTTTCTATTATTCAATTTGCTGATGCGTTAGTAGTATTTACGGCGACGTATCGTAATGCGGTATATTCAAAATACGAGATAGTTTTAGAGGCTAGGTTAGATTCCTGCTCGGGTACTTCGAACCGAAAATATACTGATGTTTCCGTACGAATATAACGGGTCACTGAATGTACATCGGAATTTAGTCTAAGTCATGCATAAGCACATCGCGCGCTTCGTATTGTATCAGACAATGGAAGTTTCTTCGAAAATATCAGCGGAATACCGTCTATCGTTATTTATTTTAACTTAGTAAGAACTATTTAATTTATCTTTAATTTTACTTAAGGTGGTTAAATTTAATGCATTTTATAATTTTACAGAAATAATTAAATTTAACAAAAAATAATAGCTTAAGTTGATTATTCAGCAAACGCAAAATACTGTCTAGATTTTAAAATTTTTGTTCTTTTAATCTCTTTAAATCCATAATCTGAATCCCTTAAAATGGATTGATAATTAGATTATCTACTACGTAAATCAACTTAAACTCGTGTACGCAACCAGCATTTAAAGTGATGGGCTTTCAGATGTGCAAACGGAATTAAATATATAATTCTACAAAATAACTTACTCACACTCTTTTACCATTTTGTACAAAGGTCTTAATTTCCTTAAAAATAAAAATATTATTTGGTTAAACTACATCTGAAGTTTTCAGTAAATAGGATGACTTTTAATTTAGGTGAATACAAATTCCGGAAGGATCATTATAGGCGTAATGGGCTAAAATAAAAGCTTCTAAGCCTGTAAGTACTTTATGAGAATGGAAATAATTACATTAATTTCGATTTTTTATTTAAATAATTTTCATATTACTTAAAGATTTCCAGAGGTTGAAAATGTATGATATTTTTATTGTAATGGATTAGACTTTATTTTTTCAAGGATTTTTTATTTGCTAGGAAACTTTTTTTCAAAAGAATTTTACTTCCAAACATTAAACGAATCTAAGTAGAAAGTTATTTACGATTTACTTATCTTATTGAAAATTACGTCGATGAATTCGATTTAAAAAAGCAGCAACCAGTTACACCTTGAAAAATATTTTGAAATTTAAGTCAAACCATAATTGAATCTATAATATCATCTAATCGCTTAAACGAATCTACATAGCAGACCAAGTTTATGGAAAACCGTGCCAAAGGTTCGGTCTCAAGGTGCTTCCTTAGCAAAAGGCAAATTAAAAAGATGCGCACAAATGTCATTTATGACGAACTACCCAGTAAATGCAGCCGATAAAATAAATTCGCTCGGTTGATAAGGTAGACGTTGAAAATTGGATTTACAGGCGAAACGTGTTTATCTCTACGAAAGCCCTCTATATCGATGAAGTGAGGTGTAGCTCAGTTTCTCGTCTCCTGATGAAAAGTCGATAACGAAGATTCGCCTCGGAAAAAAAAGCTTTCTACCGAAAATGGGTTAAGTGGACACGACCCACCATGCCGGATCAAAACGAAAATGGCTTTGAAACGCGACCGCGCGTTTTCCTTAGCATCGAGTTCAATTAACGCGACCAAAGTGCTGAAGGGGCGATCGAGATTCGTTTTCCAACCCCTCGTAGCTCGAATGCAAACATTTCTCAATTCACGAGCCCTCGAATGAGGAGCCCGGAAACTGGAGAATGATCCCGATACCGTGTACATTCCCTGAAAAAGGTTACCACCTGAAAATGGAATCGGAATTCTTTCAGGCGCTTATGAGTATTTGGTTTAACCAATATATTAATGTTCCGGGTCGAAACGCCCCGGTACAAATTGCAAAGATGGTCATCATAATTATACTAAGAGCAATGTAAGTGCATAGCACTGTATTAAACAAAAAAATCATACAGCAAAAATTTAATAAGAATATGCAGCAATAAGAACAAAGATTAAATATAAATAGATCCAGAAAAAAATAAGGGATAATCAATTTTAAATTTAATTCGATACCTATAAAGTTCCTTAAAAATGTATAAAATGCATATAAATAGCGATAAAGTACGTCAAGGTTAAGAACGATATTGCAATCTTTCTAAAATAAATAAGGGAATATCAGACATTTTTCAGAAAACTGCAAAGTGAAATCAAATCACAAAATATAATGACTACATTGCAAACACAAGCAAACACTTACCAATTCGAAACAATTCACGTTTTGATAGCACTTCGAAAACCGTATAGAATCACCTTTTTCCTTATATCTTTTATAATAATTGTTTCATGCAGTAGGCTTAAAATGGTTATTTTACGTCCTCATTTGCGAGCGTAAAATGGCTATTTCACGCCTCTTGGGGCATAATAGCATATTATGTAATATGGAACTAAAACTGTAATTCTGGTCAGGGCCTGGTGTTCCCGGTATGAGGCGCAGACGAGTACCTGGAACACATGCGAGGACCAGAATTGTATTAGTTCCACGTTACATACGATATTTTATGTATCAAGAGTGTGGTTTCCGAGGTTATGTGGGTGTAACGTGTTTTCAGTGCTTTATATGGTATACGGAGGATAAAGTAAAGTTATATGGCTATGGGCATGGGCATAGATACATAATGTGTACATTATCGTCCTCGGGCCATAAAGTAGCCGCTTGGCTACTTTACTTTCTTGGTTAAAATGAAAATAAAAATTTCACCTCTCTGCGCGTGTGGCTGCGCCCCGAAGACTTGCAACATATACTCTGGAATTGCGAATTATATAAAAATCATTGAAAACCCTAATAAGAAATTTGCGTAATATTAATATAATCACTCCCACAAATGTCCAAATCTTGCTTCGTCAACCGAGCGCAAGATTATGTAATATCCTTCATATATATTTCGAAAGTTGCAACCTCAAACTATAATTTGTTAACAATTATGCACTATCACGCTGTAGCCAAATAACCTCTATTTTGAGATGCAAAGTGCTTTTGACAATTAAAAAAAGAATGTAAAATAATAACTGATATTTCAATGAAATACACATCGTCTCTCGACATCAGTTATTCTACTATGAACTGAACTCAGCAGATTCAAACAAATAGTCTCAGCATATTTATTGATATAATAAATGTGTATTTACTGTTCAAATCATTGAATTTCATTACTTTAGATGGAATATGTAAATTTACGGTACATTTTGATATGAAGAACAGAAGGGATAAAATTTATTGTTAAGTACATATTGATAACTGCAATATAATTATACGGATAGATATTATATAATCATAAATTATTAAATCATAATATGAAAACAGCAGGTAGTTTATTTTGATTTCAATGAAAAACTGGTCGATTTTAGATAGTCATATTATTGAGCTACTTTAATCATATTTTTCTTTTGTCATTTATTTATACTTTTTATTTTAATCTTATTAAAAAAATGATTTGAAATTAAATTGCCCAACTCATTCAGGAAGGCAGCATATGAGAGTAATTCATATTTCTGTTTGGCATTATTACACTGAACAAAAAAAAATTATATTTAAGTAAATATTTATTTGAATAGTGGTAAGTAAAAGATTCATTGTAATTATTAAGAAATATCTGTTGATTTTTATAAATCCTCTTCTTTTTAGTAAATCTGAATTGCTTTAAAATAATATTTCAAGTAAATTTTTACTTCAGACTATTAAAGTAAATATTTATTTGAAATTATATTCTTTTCCTGTGAGCATATAGGGAGTACTTTAATGTCACAGAATTTTCGACAAATGGATTTTGAATTGATTGTGCGCATTTATTGTTAATTTCATGACATTAGGAGGCTCAATATGGGCTGAATTTTCATCTAAACGTAACCTGCAAGAAGTTTAATTCTTTATTTTCCAGCTCTACAACTTCTTTGATGTAACGTTAGAGTAACTATTGAGCGAAACGAGTCAGACGTGGAAAACCGCATAATTTTTCGCATTTTTGGAGCTATAACAAGAGTTATATTCATTGTAGGTCACAATGACTCAGAGATCGATTGTAGGACTTGCAAATTGGGTAAAATTAGCCTTAATTCTTTAAAATGACAAATTATTGCAAAAAAATTATTGCAAAAAGTTAATATCGAATTTCGGTATTAAAATTATTTGCTCAAAATGTTGTCAAGATTCATTGTCAAATTTGCAACCAAAATTATTAATGTGCTTTTAAAGTGGTATCTCAAAGAGGAGTCTTCTTTTATATTTAAAATGTGTAAGAAACATTACCGACAAATTACCAAAATGCATAAAGGTCTCTCAACATTCGGATGATATTGCACTCCCCCTTTTAACAAAACTTTCCCTTTTTTACAAATATCGGAATATAATCGAAAAATATATTATAATAGTCAAAACATATTTATTGGAAATTGGACCTGAATTAGCTTCGCAGAAAACTGTTCTAAATTTTAATAATATCAATAGCCAGTTGAAGTAGATTTTCCTGCTTTACTTTCGAATACATTCCAGTGCTTAAAGTGAAGACTCCTTAACACCTCTCTAAGGGCTTCTTAATAGGAAAGACAAAGTGATTCTCGTAATTCGCATTACAGTCTAATATATTATACCAGGGTATTTGGTTTTCTAAAAGAAGTGTCACTGGCACTATTATCTTAGACAGAGTCCATAAATAAAATTATTTTAACAGCGAATATCAGTACATGTTGATTTTCCTCCTTAATATCTAGTTCTTTCTATAGAGATGTTGCAGGTACTCATTTTTCAAGATATAAAGAAATACTTATTTATATTTATACTTAAATCCGATTTCTGAAATATTAGCGCGTCATTGAAGTTTAGAAATAAAATCACTCTTCTTACAATAACTTGTCTGATTTTGAAATTTACATCTTAACAAAATTAGGTTCATTTTACAGCCACTTTCAAGCTCTAGAATTCAACTACGAGGTTCTTTGACTTAGAAGGAATATTTTTTTTATAATTTCTCTTGCTATAAGCATAAAATAGGTAAAAAAATGTCAATTTTGCGGATTTGCACGTTTATCTTATTTCGTTAAATAACTAATGAAATATCACTGCAATGAATTTCTAGGCCTTGAAAAGAAAACAACAATTTAACCCCTAATTCAATGGGATTCGATGAAAATTGAACCCAAAAGGAGCCTCTTTATCTCACAAAATTGGCTTGATATTCGCAAAACGAGCTTTTTGACAATTCCGAGGCTCTTGGGTTCAATCTTTATAGAATATGTGTAGTGGAACGGTCAAATTGTTTATTTTTTGAATGTCTACGATATAGTAATGTTTCATTAACTATTTACAGAAATGAGTTAGGTAAACACGAAAAACCGCAAAATTGTTATTTATTATCCCTTTTATGGCTAATGCAAGATAATTATTCATTTTAGGTTAAAAAGCCTCGGAAATGAATTATAGCGTTTGAAAGTGACATTAAAATAAGCCTAATTTTGTTAAGACAATATCAAAAAAAGACCAGTTATTGCAGGCAAATTGTAGGCATCGGATTCAATTTTGGTACAGAACTTTTTTTGCTTTAAATTTCATGTAGAATACGTACCTGCAATACGTTCTGCGAGTTGCAGGACAAACATGAATATATCACAATATACTGGCATTACCAATATCTTTGATTTTCGACAAATACGATATGTATTGAAATAGCAAAGAATAACCAGCGGGAATATAAAATTAAGAAATAAATCAATCGCTTGAATGGGCTATTGATTAAATTGAAAATTCAGCATTTCTTTAATTGTAGTGTAAAGTATTCATTTCTGTGTCGGAATCAGCGTGAAACATTTTGTGGCGTTTTACATACCATTATAAACATTCCCGAATATTTCTTATGACTTTAACTTTGACATGCATTCAAGAATACTTCATGAATACAACTTTATCGTAAGCATTTGTTAGGAAAAATTATGTTATTTTTTCCACTAGTGACCGATTCTTCCGATGTCACACAATAAATTCGTCGTCAATATTTTGGATCCAAGTAATTTTTAACGTCCTTTACAGTCCCTATATGCCAAGAGTACCGGAATGGACAAAAGCACATATGTGAATAATTCAAAGATATTGTAGCCGTTTATATTTCGTATATCGGTTGACGGGATTTCTCACCAATAGACAGATTTACCCTAAGTTTAACCACGTTGGCTGTCGCATATAATAAATTCAGTTCGGTACAGAGTGCGGTATGATTATTTGTGAGCGTCGCATTTCTTCTTTCATATTTTTTGATAAATGCAAATACATCACGTTGTTGAGTCGAGTGTAGTGCAGCGTTATGTAATTCTGCTGTTGCGAGAGACGCAAGTAGATAGAATTTACATCTCCCGGTTTTATCTCGCTAGACATCGAATCTTCAATGCGAACATGCATATACCGGAAAATTTAATGCGATTTTTAAAAGTAATTTTCATTCAATTTTTACTACGCGTAAATCAGTGTCAAGGGACCAGAAAGAAAAATCAAATTAGGAAAAAGTAAGATCAAGAATGATGCCTTAATGAAATAAATGTGACGACTTAAAAAATCTCAAGTATTAAATAAGTCACTAAAATTTTAATGAAAGTACACTCAATGAAAGTGGTGAGAAGGAAATCGGGTCGTCTTTTTTTAATTTTTTTGATCAATTTTGAGCGAATTTAGTGATTTTTCATTTTACGACAATATGTTAATCTCAGTTATTACTAACATTAATAATGATTGAGAATATAGTTAGGTCATTATGTTTCAGATTTTCATATCTTTAGAGTCCAAATTGATCAGTCTTCATTTGAGAAAACAAGTAAAATATCAAACTTTTTAACTCATTTTTATGAACTTGATTTTGATCTTCTTCGATATTGATTCACAAATTTTTAAACATTAACGAAAATTTTAAAGTTAATGATATGTTTTGACCATTTTTGTCAACTTTCTTTATCTGGTGTTAAATCTGGATGAGAGATTTTATTAAATTTAATACGCTTTCTATTTGATATGGTAATATCTATATTGATATCGTTATAAACGAGATTTAATTTGGTCTTTTTCTTTTCCCTAAAAAATAATAATTTTAAATTTCCCTTAAATTGCTTTTGTCAAAATAAAACCCACCCCAACAAAAAGAATCGCAATAAATACAAAATTTTCATAAAGAGAAGGCACTTTCAATGTGGTGCTCATCAGTTTCAATTATTCTTTTCTCTGCTATATAATTAAGATTGTTTTTTGCAGAAATTTAATTTTGTGCAGAGAAAAATTCTGCATCGGCTATAACAAACTGAAAGAAGTTAATGTTTAATACATATTTTAATGAGAATCTGAATTAAATTAGGCAATATTTAAATACAAATAAAATAACAGATACTTAAACCAGAATTGAATGTCATCATTCGATTAGTTTCTAATTATATCCTTTTGCTGTTTATGTTTACTGCTCTAGTTTATAGAGATACTTTACGTATGATCATTAAATTTAATTTCCAAGTTTTTAATAAAAATTTAATCTTTAATTTTAACAAAAAAATACAAATTTTTATTGTTTTATGACAAGGAAAATAGTTTAATTTACGAATGTACACAAATGAGAAAAAGGTAGAAAAAAATACTTGTACTTAAAGTTTGTGTGTTCTATTCCAAAGGAATCCAAGCCAAAACTTTCTGATCGGAACATCTGTATATGAAGAAAATTTATAGTGAGCTCATAATTCATGATAATCTAAACTAAATTTTTATGATTTTTCCCATGCGTAATATGAGTATTAAGCTGTTTAGGTCCCAGCAATGGAAACCACGATAATAGAGACATCAGCAGTAATGTACTCAGTTACCCTATTTTTTTAGAAATTCTATTTCGTAATTTAAATTTACTAACTTAATTTTATCATCCTTGTAAGTAACGGAGAATATTTTATTAGTTGAATGAATCGATCAATAGAATGCTTAATTTGTCACTTTACTTTTATCCCCCTTTTAGGTTTATTCTATGGGGAATGGGTAAAAATAGTGCATTGTCGGAATAATTTGCGATGGAGAATAAACTATCAATTGGTAGATTAATCGATTGATCAAATGAACAGTATGTCACTTTATCGTAATCGATGCTTTCCCTGCGACTTCGCCAACGGGTTTGACGAGTAAAATAACGCATTAATGATACGGGTGAGTATGCTTAAACATCAGTCGATTGATCGGGTACTTGATTGTGTAATTACGCTCGTCAGTAAAATGCGAACATCATCAACCATGTTATAGTTAACAGCCATTTTGTATTACTATTACATGTTACCTTTCGTTTTTGTTTAACATATACTACGAGTTTTGAATTTTTAATTTCTATGCTTTGATTTTTGTTATCAAAGTTATGTATTTAAAAACTGCTTGATAATTCCATAACAAAATCTTCACGCTTGTTGAAAAAGTAATGTAACAAAAATCTTATGTACATCTACGAAGAGAGCATTTTATAATATATTATAAAATGGCCAGATTTATCAATAAAAATTTGTTTTAGTTTATTTGGTGTTTTGGTTTAACACCAGAAAAAATGGGTCTTTAAAAACTAAACCGTCTTTTGTTCTTTCCAGACATGAGGGGAAATCTAAGCGGAGCAGGTCATTTTATTTTACCCATATATTTGATACCAAAGAATATGTCAATGCGCAAGAACAAAAAACATCTGCACTTATCTCCATTCGTACCTTTTTTTGACTTCAGTCAATCTCCAATTTCTGCACCTGAAATATGCCTTTCAGAAAGTAGCACACCCATTTCTGGCAGGTATATAATGCCAACAGAATATATCAATCTGTTAGTACAAAAATATCTGAAATTTGAAATATACAGAACAAAAAATGTCTTCATTCAGATGCTTTTTTGCTGCTCTTGATATTTTGAGCTATGGTTTTTAAGAATCTAAAACATCTTTTCAGTAAAAAATGTTTTCAAAAAATTGAAACTGTGGTTCTATCTGTAACACTCTCGGATATGATTAAATGGTAAGCATTATGAAAGTTCTCATTTTTAAATTGAGACTGACATATTTTTGTAATTAGCTCTTCCTTTCTTATCATGCCACAATGATGTCAGTAACATTCGCGATACAACAGCAAATTTTATTATACATTTCAATTTTTGTATTTTTGTTTAGTATTAGCGTAATTGCATTATATAACACAATTATGAAATTAATTATGTAGCAAATTATCGACGTAGGCATAGAATTAGGGGAATTAATTACTTGAACGTTGATGCATAAATGAAAGGCACATATATCCTCAAAGGTTACGCGAACGCCAGACGCGAATCGTAATTAATTTTAACAGAAATTTACGTACTGCGATAAGTTGGAATTATGCATTAATAAAATGAATCCCTTAATTAAAACTGCGGCTTACGGTTTTGTACACACATTGGTGAGGTACGCGTAGAGAGTGCTCATTACATAGGTTCGCGAAAAATAGAATGTTTCATAACTGCGCAGAACTATATAATAGCTTCTACCATATTTGCAATTATATAAATAAAGTTTCAATCTGAAAGACTTGTCATGTCAGTCAGTTTGATAGCATTTGATAAAAACACCGGTTACTCTGGTTCATGAGTAAGCCGAACATGTATAACATTTAACAGCGACCCGGTCTAAAACGTAGATGCTATTAATGCGCATTGAATTTAGTATTAATTTATACCTCATTAAAATCAAAATCTTGAATTGAATCATATACTGTGCTTTTACATATTCCCTGCTCAGACTAAATAATGATCACGTTTAGTTAGCACCACAAACTAAACATTTTCCGGCAAGTTCCGCGTCGTATAACCGAACATCTATAAATCAATCTATCTTCATACTTTATCCTCAAACAGCACATAGGAATTGATATCATAATTATCGTAGAAACGACCGCTGAGACACCATCGAGCAAATATTTAAATGTGGGCTTAAATCGATAAACACGTCGAAAAGTCGAGTACACATCACGCGAGTTTCCGGCAAAAACTCTTCGAGTGTTTTCGAAACGTAAATTATTCTATTGATCTGAGTCGATGCTTATTAATTACGTATTCTTCTGTGAAATTTATTCTTAAACGTCGAGGTTCATCAATATCTTAGTGACGGTCAGAGAATTGCTAGAGCAAAGAAAATAACTCCGTATGTTATATTTTCGTATGTATGTTATTAATATTTTAATATTAGTTCAAAACATTTCGAATTTATATCATGCGTATATGAAGTTATTATGATTGCCAACTATTTTGGTTACCTCAATTGATGACAAATGATATACGATTGAGTTTTCCAATTGTGTATATAATATAAATAAAATAATACCAACAGAAAATATCGAATAATGGGGATAGTGTTAGGACTAGTTATTCACCTACCCATCGTCAAATTTAAATGAAACTTAAATAATTTCATAATATATAAATAAGATTTGCATTTCATGTGTCGTTTGAATCTACTTTAGAATGAGGGCCGGGGAGTATGTCGTCAATATTTACAAAACACCCGTTTCTCAAAACTCCTTTAAATTCAGTGCTCTTCACTGTTCCTACTTATTGTACTAAATTTGAACGTATGTCATTCTAATTTCTCACTTTCTTATATTATGATCCAGTAATATCCAGAATCATTAATTATGAATGATGTATGTTAATTGATTTGTAGAATAACCTATATATATACTTGATTAATGATAGTCAATCTAATTATCAATCGAATAACTATAGTGAATTTGATCTTCTTTAAACTTGACTAATCTCTGAACATTATGATAAAGAGAACCTCTGTCATTATAAAACCTGGTGAAACGATAAAAAAAGTCTAATCACCTGAGAAATGTACAATGCATCTGCAAGAAAAAAGAATCCTTAAATATACCGAAGTGCCTATTATTTATATAAGTCTATTTATGTTACGTTTCCATTGCGCTTGTCGAATGGTGGTGCATTTTCTCGTACTTGTAACAACTTTCTCGTAAATGGAGTCGTTACGATGATTTATATAAAGATATTTTAGACTGATGGTTGATAAAGCAAGAAAATGCTTGGGTTGTTTGCGTATATATAGACATGGACCTAGGAGTGATCTTAGGAACTTCATCTAATATCCGGGACTAACAATGGCAATTGTCAACATCAAGTTAACAACGTTCTACAGAACTTGCCAAATAGAAAATGATTTCCTCTACTCTTGTTTACACATGATATGATTTATTTTTTATTTTAATAGTCTGTTCAAGTGTTTGGAGAACACTAAGGGAACACAGAAAATGCAAACGTTACAATTTGAGTTATCCACAACAATGTTCACAGCTTCGTTTACGATCAAGGGTCTAGAAAATTGAATGTTTTGAAGGCCAACAGAGACATTCTCTACTAACAGATTCGGAATTTAATATTTTGCTGCCTTTGGTAAAGTTCGTCAGTACCACAATTTTCTAATATTTAATTAAATCTAACAGTTGGATCATTGCTTAATTGAAGAGCTGGTCCTATTTCTTTTTTACAATTATAAATAGTATATTAGTATGATAGTTCTATCGATAAATATTAAATCCAGCTTCAGTAACTAGAAGATGGGCCTTAATGTATAGAATTTTTCGGACTGATGCCCTTAATAGCAATTGTTTTTTGTGAACTTGCTTTTTAGTAGCCCACAGTTTATGAAATATATTTTACCCAAGAATTTGGTTGGGTAATTATTGACCTTACTTTGAGATTGCAAAATGCTTCAACTAAATGGAAATATGATTGCAGATAAAATAAACTGTTCTAATGTTGAAAAATATACAAAAGTGCAGTAGTCGATAAAAGAAGAAACATAGCTACGTATATTGTTCATGCTCATGAGCGTTTCCGGATCACCGCACCACCATGTTCTCCTTTGAAATTTGATGATGTTTCAAGCTTAACCCTAATTTGATAAGAGTATGTTTGTTTATAGAGATTGATTTTTGAAGTACAGAGTAGGGTCTTCAAGTAAACATTGATATACCATCCACGAAATACGATATAACTGCATTTTTTGGCAGACCAGTGATATCAGCTACATATACTGTATGTATACAAAAGAGGACTGAGTGCTAAACCCTGTGGCTTTTCAAGTGATCCTTGTTACACCTCCTAATTCTTCTGTGCATAAAGTTCGCTATTATATCAAGAGTAAATGTACTTAATCAAATTGAGATACTAACAGGTTGAGGCGATTTCACAAGCAACACGTCATTATTGACATTAACAAAAGGTTGATAGCTATGGCAAGAAAAACCAGTTTATTTAACTAGCTGCTAGCTAGCTTGTCAGCTTAGCTTCTTGTAAGGTAAAAATGCATCCAAACACACATAAACTTAACACCAAGGGCATTTTTTATCAGGACATGTTAAGTAGAAAACCGTTGCTTTTTGAAGTGGACAACGACCACAAATATTATAAGTATACATCATAAATTAACATATTGAACGAAGAGATTTCTACGTCACATCTTAAGCGTAAGAACAGAATCGTTTATTGTGGCATTAAGTGGTTTATGATAGTTAAATACCTTGTAATGCAATAATTCGAATCCATGGAATGAAATTAAATGCGATGAAATTTATTCCTAAAATATAAGTAATTTAAGGATACAAGATTTGTATGTTGCATAGAAGAAACCGTTTGACGGAAAATATAATCATTTATTTGGTGTTCGATGGTATTTGGGAACAAATAAAATACCGATTTCGATGGGTTAATTTCCGCCCGATTAGAGTGCATATGAAATTCATGGAATTGATTATCGCCGTAATTACATATTCCATTATGCGCCGACACAGATCCCTTAAATGCTACCTAGTAATTTCAACAATGAATCTTCTTGATTAACTGCATTCAATTCTTCGTCGAGTTACTATTGTTGATTCAAACTCCGGAAACTAACTGCAATACTAAATATAGCATTTATTGTCTTCTAATGAATTTTATTGTGTCCCATTTCACCGAGTGTAAGGAATTATTATGCTCTACCCTTTTATTTTATGTTTTGCATAAATATCTCTTTAATAAAAATAAATATTTCCATGGATCCATCCATTATTACTTATCAAACTGATATAGATTTTTCACTTTCCTTATTTAACAATTTTTAATAATTGTTAAATCTCTAGGATTTAAGAAACTCCTACAACGAACTTCCGTGAAATTGCAAGTAAAGTTTAGTACTTGTATTTCGAATTGTTCAGAGAATATTTCGTAATTTTCAAAAATAATTTTATGTATGTGAAATTGTGTTTTATAGTTATCAGAATAATTTTATAAATGTATAATTACAAAACATATTGTGAATATTGTATTACTTAACAGGGTTTGGAAAATTGAGTTCCTGCACTAACTGAAATATGTTGTAAATTTCGTTCAAATTCATTGAAATGAAACAATTTAAAAGTCAGATTTTACCGTCTTTTTTAATTGCAGTATTCCATATTAAAGAATATAAATTTGTAGAATTTAAATCATTTTATTGAGATTATTGCATGTAATATATTTGTTTGAATTGAGTAAATATCTTTTATATCACAAATGTTTCTTGATTTTAATTTAAGTAAACATTTGTTTAAATTAATAAAATATTTAACATAAAATTATAGTCTCCGTGTTTAAATTTTCCTAGAGATTGAATTCCGTCGAATGATGCATTACATAAATCCAATGTATACATATGAACAGCTTTGTAATTGAAATAATTTAATTAACGTGAAATAAGCAAAAACTGTTTGATTAAGTAAAACGATCAATAAAATTATATTTACCTAATTACACATATACTCAAACGTTTTCAAATTACTACAGAAAACAGACGTGTCATTGCAGTTTACTTTTGCTAAGTCAAATTTAGCAGATCATAAAAAATTGAAACGGACACCCAAAGCCAATATTCTTATATATCACTGCATTCTAAAGTATTTTCAATATTGTAGTAACCAATCGAGAGTAAATGGAAGTTCATAGAGTTTTAAAATAGTTTGTTTTATTTATCGAATGTTTTGCATTTAATATTTGATTTATTGTTATTAATATTATCAGTTTTAGTCATATTTTCAGTTAATAATAATTATTTATTCTAATTATTTGTAACAAATTAAATTTGATTACAAAGAAGCGTTCGTTTTATATCCATTGAAAAAGTGATATATTAGGAAAATATTGTATACATATTTCACAAATCAAAATAATAAAAGAAAACCTCGATTATATTAAGTGGGAATTATTCTCTCTGTTTGAATATATGCACAAACTTAACGACGCTCGGAAATTTAGAAAAGTTAAAAATGTAATTATACCGGTAATCTATCATCTGAAAGTGTTCGTTGGACTGACGTTCTCAAGTAATGAAATGAAATATTAAGGAAAGAAACTATTATACAGTTTAAATATAACTTAGCTTCATTGAGTGTTGAAGTGTTGCAAAATTGATCGTTATTTAGTATTTACACCTCAATTATTCTAAAGGTCATGAATCGTTATTTGTATACTATAATTATTTTCATCTTTTTAAGAGGTAGTCAAAGAGCTAATTCCTAAGATATCTCCAAAAAGACGTCATTAAGAGGTCTTAATTATGATAATCTGGAAAACAAGTTCATAAAGTGGTCTTACTCAGGACTTCTTAAAATAGCAATCTCGAAGAGTTCTTATGCTTGAAGTCTGAACTTTATTTTGTTTGAGATCAAGTCTTATTTGGTAAAACCATTCTCGAAACTTAGATCCGTGCTTTTTTAGGGATATATCACTAAAAAGGCAAACGAATCCAAAAATGAAATCAGGGGATATTTACTTCATATGGTGAAATTTTAGCACTCTACATGGTAATTTTGGGACAGATTTGTTTATTTCTGGTAAAAATTACTAGTTTCCGTGCAATTTTTAGTTTTTGAATAGTAAACATTCCAAGAACTTACACTCGTTTTTATGAATGTCAATTTTTCTCATTCTACAAGTCAGTCGGTAAATTACCGTCTGAAATCGTAAAATTTCCTGAAAATGTTGACCCTTATATAATAAAAAAATAAGTTCTTTGACGATATGTAGTTAGTGATACCACACTTTTTATTAATATTGTATAATCACAAATCCGTTGAATGTAATTGTCGTTTACATAATAATATTAAAGGTAAAAAGTCATCAGTTAAAAATAATTAAACTACAGAAAATGAATCTATAATTCTCAAAAGTGCCATTTCCTATTATATTATTTATTTTAGATTGTACGTTTTATATTCTGAATCTTTTTTACTGATCAAGATTTAAAATATTTTAATACATACTTTTTGTTATTTGGATTATTAATTACTCTTTCATACATTGTGGTTAAAATCAAACAATTCTAGTTTATTTTGGGAGTACTTAGAATACATCTAGTAATTTTGTATGACAGTCCAGCAAAGCCTTTGGAAAATATATAAATTTTTAGATATTCGCGACAGAAATATTCAAGGATGTTTTTAGGAGAATGACTTCTTAAAATATTAAATTTATCTCATAACGTCCCTTTCTTGGCAAAGGCATTCATAGTTCCGGGATTTGGGCTTCCTCTCGAGATACTGCGTACTTCATGTACCGGTATATAGTTACAACTAAAACATTATCAGATATATTTCGAATAGACATGGCTGAACTATTTTTCAATAGTCCGTTTCAGTCATAGTTGATTCCTTTTTTTAAAGAATTCGTTAATTCTTTTACACGGTAAGAAATTTATATTACCGGGTGATGCAATAATGGATTTAAGAATATTAATGTACATAATTTAACTGATATAATTCTTTATTACATCTTACACTATGAAAAAGTGTTTAGTAAATTTACCTAAATGATGAATATTAGTGGGGATTAAGTATTTTGTAATTTTTCTAGCTATATATAGTTCAGGTGACAAATCATCAAATTTTCAATAGACCCGCGCAGAAATTTTGATGCATCACTGTGCAGGTCCTGATCAAGTTTTTGGAACTACGTCAGAGTCTGATCAGTAATATAACGTTTGATCTAATCAGGGTTTGGTCAGACTTACAGATATAAGGATCTAGGTATATCTTTTAGGCATGCACAAATGTCTGATAAGCATATCTTATTGAATCCTGATAAGACATGTCTTATTCTTTCTTGATCAGGGGTTCATAAGCCTGCTTGATAAGGCGTGTCGTATTAGGTCCTGATCAATGTTTAGGGACAGTCTGAAAATATCCCTACTCAAGAAAGTATCCTTTTTATCAGAATAAAAAGTTGTAAATTAGTATATTTATTGTAATATCTTGCGTATTAGATGACTATTTGGAAAATATTAATCGATATTACATAAACGTAATTTGACGTATTTCAATTAAGCGTGCATGTAAAGGAAGTAGTGAACGAGAACCGCTATTCGTTATCGACATTTCTAAATACTGCTAAAACTACGGACGAGGCTAATGCAGGTATGGTTCTGGATGTTCGCAATTTCAGGGGCTTGTTCTTAGTTGGCACCGAAATTTATCAAAGACCAACCCCCGTGCTTTTACAAGCAGCCACGGTTCTGGTTCCGGAAATCAAGCCGCTGCAGCCGGCGCGATTCGCGTCGCCAATCCAATCCGAGGCGACTTCCGAAGGACGTTGATAACGGCGACACGGGATGGCCCCTGTGTATGAAACTAACAAAGGCATAACTATGCACATGGGATTAATTTCGAAACGAGCGACAACCAGCTCGCGATTCGAGCCCGGGCCGCAGCAGCTTTAGTCACGTGTTCAGATTTTCATTCACGATTTTGCGAAAGATTCGATTAAACTTTCAACAACTGGAGAAAATTAAACCGGATAATTTATCATGTATAGACATGATTTCTTGAAAATGAAAAAGGTGGAAAAGCTGAAAAAATATCATTCATGAAAATGATAACATTTTTGTTGATTAAGGCTTTCGAGATGTATTAAAATCCCTTTTTGAAAATACAGGATTTAAAGTTCGTTGTCCAGAACTTGGTCAAGTTAGTACTTTAGATGCAAGCGTCTCTAATTATTTTTTGTATTGGTATTGCGAAAAAAAAGTTTATAATAGTTTTCAATCCTAGACGTTGTTCGTCATTAATGAATGATTGCAAGTCACGCCTGATTACGTTGTGATTGCGTTGGATATATATGCCATCTGCCATTTTGAGTTTTTAAAATATAATATCGGATTACTATTATGACTCACAGTCCTCCAAATTACAAGTTTTAAGTTACTGAGATGAGTTTTTAAGAAATATATCTGCCAATTTTATCTACCATATGGAATTTTAAATAATGCAATTTTAAATTCGTAGTGAGCGGCCCAAAAGTGAATCCGATGCGTTTTCAGAAATATGTCCACCATATCGGATCCCGTATTTAAAATTTGTGATATCCGACCTCAAATTTCTAATAAAACACTTTGTAAAATTCCTAATAGAAACTTTTATAAAATGCATTATTATATTAGAGTATACATTTGAAGCCATTTGTACATTTCTAAAGTCTTTAGTCAACTTTGATTCTCATAAACTGACTTGAATTTTAAACGGGCATATGCTGATTTTGAACTTTTTCAGGAATTATTTAAATGTAAGCATTTGAAATAAAAAATATTTAAAAAATTGTGATCTCGAAAATGGTAATTTTTTCCGAGGATCTTTCATAAAAAATAAAATAATCAATTAGTTAAAATTAGGAAATGGTTACCTAAAATAAGTAGCAAATAATATATTACCATAAGTAAGAACCCCATAACATGTAAAGAAACAAAATAATTCTCTAACTGTGTCTTAAAATTCTAAATGTTCAATCTATCGTTTAACCCATCGGGGATTGTTCTTATACGGGTACAAATAATTTCAAAATTACAGAAGACAATAGCTAAAGAATGAAAATATAATCCATTATCAAAAGGAAATATATATTAAGAAATGCATACTAAAGCTGCTTAGTCTAGTGCATACAATGAAAAAATGAATGTTGAGTGACGTACAACTTTGAGAATCCATAATTTCCACTGTTATGTTGTATAAAGAGAATGTCCAAAATAGCCAAAAGACATTTGAAGTTGGAACGGTTAGAACATAGATGGAATAAAAAAATCTAGAATTGTCTCCGGACATAGTTTGAAAAAGGTGTATGCATAAGAAATATTGGCAATAAATACATTAATAATAGTAAGTGAAAACAGGCAAAGCTGATCAGGCGTGCAAGTTTCGACGGTGATTTTCAACTTCAATATCTCGTATTCCAAAAACTATTTTTCGCCCTTTTTTAGTTCTTCACTTTTGTTTCTCTTGAGTTATGGATTATGTTAACGAATGGTGGAAGGTTTGAATAAGCTTTGAATAAAACACGCGATTTGATCGACTGAAAGAAAATGTTAATTATTTATTAGCGATCAACCGGTGACGACCCGATCGCGACACGGACTTCCTAACCCGACGACGTCCCTAAACGTTCTGAAAAAACCCGATCGTCAATTTTTTACATCTTAATTCGACTTTACCATTTCTCGAACATTTAAAAATCTACGTCATATAATGCATCGATATTCTAATATTCGAATAACAAATAATTATATCGAGATCGTCACCATTTTGAAGGGCCTTTTACATAATTTACCTAACAGGCCTCGTTCATTTTGAGAGGTACCCCCATTTGGGTGTGCAATGGCGTAGGGAAAACCACCTTTGTGGGAAAAAACCTACGCCGGGTACCGCAGTCGATAAAACATCGATTCCGACCGTAACAGATTATTTACATTTTTTTACCTATAATAATTATTATATACAGATGTTCCTATTCAACCGCAAAATTATCGCTTAGATGAATAGGAATTCATTCAATCCGCTATTTTACGATGCAGCGCGTGACCTCTTTGATATATCATCGCATGGAAAATTAACTAATTGCATTTTGTCCAAACGGTAGAACAACATAATGTAATCAATTGAATCCAAAAAGTTAGCAAAATTTTTAAATTAAATTTTTGATAATTATCCGTGATGCGGTTTTTGATATTGGGTAATATTGACAAATGGAGTTAAATTATAATTTGATTTATAATGATTTCCTACAATACTGAACTAAAATTCTACTTATGTCGAAACTAGAATATGCAAAAAGGCGATATAATAAAACGTTTCAAGGTAAGAATTACACATCATTTATAAAATGATACATTTTCATTAAGTTTGTTGGGTGGAATTACTTAAACCAATTAAGAAGGATTTATATGCAAAACGATTTATTTTTTTTTACAAAAACATAAAAATATTTTCAACAGCCCGGGAAATGAAAATAACTCCATATTTTGTTTAAAATCTTCCTTTATCGTTTTGTATTATTGAAACAATAAAAGCTAATTAGTTAGAGAGATCGTTTTATTTTTGTATAAATTTAGGGTTCGATTTAAAATGTAAAAAAAAACGCTTCTGTATGTTTATTTGTTTGTAAAATGATTTTATTAATCATCCCTTATAGTAAAGTGCTATTGAGTGACTGAATTTACGTAATCTAATTGTACTGATTAGTTTATTATTTTGAGAAGAGACTGTCATGTGAGTAGTTGTTAATAAGAATGAATGTAAAATAAAGTTATAATAAAAACGACTAATAGATACAATTTAATATATCAACGTTTCATTAAAAAATTGGTAAGAATAAGCTAAAAAACAATTTTCGTTTTTCGAATTTAATATTGGTTATCTTTTAATTGCACCTCATTTAAAAATGCTACAAATCGATTCCGTCCATTTCTATTTTGTAATGAAATACAATTATTTATTTTGCTACCACCTAATGGCACGTGTTTCTGCATAAATAAACAATCGATCAATCAATCAATCAAGCAATCTCGGTCTCGGTTGGTATCTCCCGCGCGAGTAACACAATCAATCAAACGCACTTTTTTCCCACCCCTCCGCATCGCGAAATTTCCATTTTTATTATTGTTTTTATATAGGTGCGCAGTCCGACAATATACGCCAGCTCTACTTTTATTTGTTTCACTTCAAATTCCATTTCATCCTTTTTCTTGAACTATTTTCACGGCTACGAATACATTTGCTCTCTTTTATTTTCTCCGTTGACAGGGTTCTTTTTCTCCCACCGAATTTCCTTTACCGCGAAATTAAACCTGCTCCGGTGCAAGCTGAAAATTGATAAATCGAAAAATGCAGTATAATCTATCAATATAGACAAATCTGCCAAATACGAAAACAGCAATATTAACTTTTTTCGTCAGCGAGCATTTTATTAGTTGAAGGGCACATTTATCTATTTGTGCTACCTCGAAAATAAATTCCCAAAAGACGATATTGATTCATTAATTTATATATAGAATTTAATTTCATTAAACTAACAGAGTAGAAGACTAAGTCTTTTTAAACTTTTTTTGTTGCGACATTTTTCATTTGTTATAAAATATTTCGACTTAGGTCGGACGAAACATTGACTTTTGTCTCTTGAGCAATGAAAATCACGCTATTCGTTTTATCGGATTCACTTTATATGCGATGAGATTTTGAAATAACTATGTAATATATATTCCTAGATTTTCTACTCACATATAATGAAAGTCGAAGATATTGAGTAACTCTAGTTAATCAGAGGTTAATAAATTTTTTGTTGAATAATATTCAATTTTAAATATAATTATATTTTCTTCAAAAACTCTCATGTATGTATTGATTAATCTACTACCTATGGATACATTTATCAATTCATTTCTTATTCCAAAGTTAAATCTCTATTCAGGAGGAGTTACCATACTTGCATGAAATATAATTGGGCAGATCTTGAAAGTCAACAAACGATTGTGTGTTGGACATAAAATTCATTTAGCCTGATACAAATCTTTGCGAGGTGTTATATTTATTAGAATACTCCCTAAATTCCTTGGAGCGAAATTTCACACTTACAGTGTAACAATCAATTCGCTCAAAGGTGAGCCACTCTGTATGGAATGTTTATTTCTATTCAATTGGAGTGAAATTTGAATAAAATTTTGAAATCCTAATTGCATAAATTATTATCTAATAATACAATTATAATAAGAAAACAAAAAGGTCGTTATTGTCCCACAATCTCAGGTATTGTAAATGTTTTTCGACGTTTTGAACAAGAGTAACCTCTTGAAAATGAATACGAAGTGCTCGAAACGTCAAGGAAAATTTACAATACCTTAAATTGCCGGACAACGCCGACCTTTTTATTTTCTTATTATATGTACACTCCTACACAACAACACCATTTAAATATAATTATAAGTTTATAAACAAAAATAAAACGTTATTATTAAAAAGAAATAATGAATTTCTATATTTTCATAATAGTATATTTTGCAACTAATGCGTAAAGTACGAGTTGACGCACCGAATGAGATGGACAGGAACGAGTGGCCGGTGTAGCCAGCCAGGAGTTCAATGGAGATCTCAGGAGAGCGTAAATCGTACGCACGTGTTGCGAATCGTATTTTTGTCATGGTGTGCGAAAAATTCGTACAAATAAGTAATAATACAATGATACAAATAAGTAATAATGTTATATGATTGTGAGAAGGACGGCGGAGCGGGCGGGAAAGGAGAATCGGGGGAGGGGAAGTCGATATTAACGAAGTTCAACGTTTAAAGAAACAAAAAATATGGAAAATCGAATTTTACGCTCTGTGTCAAAAAATATGTTGTATCAGTCAATTTTTGGGCATATTTGAAAGAAGTAGAGAAGGGTGGGTGGGAAGGACTGACACGGAAGTTTTTTTGGAAACATGATTTATATCTGTAATTTCTATTATTATATTAACTTTTTATAACAGATAACCTGAAATACATTTCATAAAAAAATCATTTATGTTACAATGTGAGTAAAATGCCATTTTACATGTTTTTCTGGCGCATTTTACACACACTTGCAACATAAAATTTTGTTCGACGCATGTGCGAAAATGTTTTTTGTAGTAATGTGAATGCGGACCTCGCTTTCAGTTCCGCCTGCAACATTCGTAGAAAAAACTTTTACGCAATTGTATCGAAATAGCAGTTTTCGATACAAGGGCGTGTGCGTAAATGTACTTTTTTGTTAGAGCGTGGGCAAAATGCTATTTTTCACACTTTTGACATTTTTCTTTCGCATTTTACACACACTTGTAACAAAAAATACATTTCGACACATGTGCAAAAATGTTTTTGGACGAACGTGCTTGCAGTACTCGCCTTCGGCTCGTGCCACAACCCTCACATTCGTTCGAAAACACTTTTTCCTACTTGTATCGAAAACTACTATTACGCACACGCCCGTATATCGAAATGTCTTTTTCGACATGCGAAAAATGCTATTTTCCACACTTTTGATATTTTTCGGACGCATTTTTCGTACGCTCACGTCGAAAAATATCGTTCGGTACATGTGCGAAAATGTTTTTTCAACGACTGTGAATGCGGACCTCGCCTTCGGCTTTGCCTGCAACCGTCACATTCGTAGAAAAAACTTTTACCCACTTGTATCGAAATATACTATTTCAATATAATATGCGTAAAATTTGATTTTACGGACTACTGCTGACCGGGGGCTCTCTCGTGATGACCAGCTGCGCCGGCACTCGCTTACGCCACTGTCATCACACGTGCGTAACATCATATTTGACCCACAAAAAATGGCGCACAAATTTTACGCATAGTATATCGAAAAATATCGTTATTTTTAGAAGTTAAATATTTACGCTTGCAAACATTGCTGAAATCATGCCTTGTATGGTAAGTAAATTCCTTAAATTAATATTCTCTTTAATGAAAACATAAATATATAACATGATTTTTAATGGAATTATATTCTAGTAATATGCCACTATTATTTATTACAAAAGAATTATAATAATTAATATACAAGTATTTTTTTCAGATTATCATCGAATTAATACTGAGAAAATGAATAAGACTATTATATGTATCAATAAAAATAACCTTCAGTTGCAAAAATAATTACCATTTTATACAATTCCGAATAGTCAACGCAACATTCTGTCAACTATATGCTTTTAAGCTTTTAATTATATTATTATATTTTATATACAAACTTTCGTAGCTGCTTCTTTTCATTATTCAATTAACCCCTTTTCTCTCTGTGCGTGTTGGTTCAGTTTTCGCTTTGCACAATTATTTAGCAATGTCTAGTTTTGTATCAGGAATGTAAGTTTTCTTTGCTCCATTATAACTAATATGTATCACATTGTAACTATATATTCTTTATTCATTTTTATTTTAATTACATTTTTCGTTTGTTATGTTAAATTACATTTTGTATCTAGATAATTTTGTAATTAATCACATAAAAGTTGTATTCAATTTGTAGATACCGTCAACATCTTATTTTCGATTTTTCAAAGTATGCAACAATTTTTTTGTTTAATTATATAAACTTCGATACAAGTGTACAAATATAAATTCAACCTATATTTAACGTGACTTTTGACATCAAAAAGTGTAACAATAAATAGCAACAACATTCTTCCAAAACGAAATAAAATTTCTTTTCCTTATACGATTTCTAAAAATCCTTTCATAATATGAACAGTCTCAGAGTTCAGTGTTTAATGTTTACTGCATTAATTTAATTTAGAATAAATATACTAAAATGTTAATTACTATAGTAATAAACTAAACAATGATGATATTAGAGAAACTTTTGGTTTTACACGTTATCTAGCACGCCGAAATATAATCACGAAGGTGACAGATTTTTGTTTGGCAATTTGGGAATTTTCCGATTGCTCTTTTTTTAGAAATGAACATCGTTTCGATTTTGTCATTCGCTATCGTTGTCCCTGTCGTATTTCACGTGGATCTATGAGCCTTAGGACTGAGTTCCTATGACAAGACTGGATTACGAGTCATCATTCACGAGCCCCTTTTCTCAATCCATACTTCTGTCTTTGCCCCTCTTTCCTACAATTCTTTTCGTACCCTCCTGTATGCTCCACACTGTACGTCATCTACTATATATACGCTCGTTTCTCATGCTTATAATCCTCCATGATATGACATAATCTCTCCATGTCCTTCATCTGGCACATTTTATCATTTATTCGATCTTGTATTCTAATTCATTTTTCATAGTGCCGTTCCTTCATATCCGATGGGATAACCTACTCGACGTGAACATTTAATTCTCAGTCATCAATCTTCGAAAAAAACTATCAATCGCAAAAATTCAAGTATATATATTTTATAAACAATGTTTAACCTGTAAAACAAATGAATTGGTGCAGTGGGAATTTTAACAGAGAATGAAGAAAGTAACAAATAAATTATTATTTCATAGATATTGTTGTAAAGAAAATGCAATTCTCAAAAAGCAAGACAGAAGTTGGCTAAATTCACCTATGTCATAACAATATTTATTACTGAAGTATATTCCAAACAAAAAATAATAATATACTACTTTATGGAGAACTTTTAATACAAAACATTAAAGAGAGGCAAACGGCCGGCCAAAGGATATAAACTAACGGAAGTTTATTATAAATATTTTATGAAATAAATAAAGTGTCGTGAAATATAGAGCACATTATAAATCATTTGCTTTATTATTCTTTAATAAACATCAACTATTAAACAAGAATTCAGGCTTGAGTTTATCCTCAAGCAACCAATATATACTAAAGAGCTTTAGTTTCTATATACATTTTTATAAATATTTAAAATCTTAAATTGTCAAGAAATAATTTTATACAACTTCACTTAATGTTCATCAAAATATGTTCATTATATCAAAAGTCATATAATAATGAAATTAACAGCAAAATCACTGTATTTAATTTAGACATTGAAGTTATTTCCGAAAAATGATAGAGAATAAATCTTATAAGAATAAATTATCTTGATAAAACAAACCCGCATTAGTTCAAATTCATTATTTATTAAAAATGTTGAAATATATATTCTGTACACAATTTCAAAAGAAAATAAGAATAATTGAAATCTACTAGTTTGAATGTGCATATAATAGGTATTATTATATATTTTGTTTTCATCCTTATCAATATTTACACATATTCCAAAAACTTCATATGCTAATATAGTATTATTATGTCCTTGATAATAAATAAACCTTTCCCGACTTAATTGTGACGACATTTTTAAGATTAAATATAAAAATTGACTAAAAATATATACATAATAGAGTGAGTGAATAGCCTAAAAAAATCAGAAGTAAAAACTTAAAAACTATTTTTTAATTTTCGACCTACTCGCGATACTAGTATACTCTAACTATACTATCCCGACGCAATGTTATATATGCATGAAGAACGTAGTATTGAAAGAACGATTTGGTTATTATAAGTAACACTTATTAATTTGAATATTGATTGGCCCGCACAATTATTTACTTGGTTTGTCCATTCAATGCAAAATTTGTATTATAATTCAGTTTATCATCTACAGTTAATTATCGAAATCAGTTTGTGTGACAAATAGAATTAGTGAAATGAATTAATTAATTTATTTTATATTATGATCAATCATAACGGACCGAATGGCACTCTCTTCTTCGGACAATAAAATAATTTTCGTTTACGGATTATATAGATTAGATGTTTAAATGTAATAGAATTATGTTAACTATGGCTATTGTCATTTATAATATTAAAAATCAGAATATAATATTGGTCACTTACCTAAAGTAAAAAAAAACTAAAATACTTTACAAAGAAAAATTTATCGAGAGCAATTATACTTTGTGTTCGCAAATTCAATAAATGATAGAAATATTATTGTCCTCCTCTATTTTGAACCCTTACCGTACCCGCGTTGGTCATAATTAAATTGTTACGATTGCAAAATGAAAGGTTTAAGATTCTTCATGAATGTTTTTTCACTTCTTAATATACTTTAACGAGAATAAAAAAACGTGTTTTAATAAAAAAAGTTCTTGATTACATGTGAAATATATAGAGCATCGGGAATTTCGACCGATCACAATACTCGAAATTCCAATCAGAGCTACCGAACTACCGAATATTCGACGAATAATAATTCGGAAAATGTGCACTAATCGCATCCTTCAAAATTTCGGCCATTCGCAATCGCACCTCGACCAATCGGAGTTCGAGTAATTTCGATCAAACAAAACGTTGAAAATTTCGGTTAATCAGAGCCCCGGGAATTCCAACCAACCATCGAATAAAAATGTTGGACCAATCACAGAAGCCGAAATTTGGATCATTCGGAGCTTCGAGAATTTCGAACAATCGGGTCTGCGAAAATTTTAATCAATGTCAGAAGCAGGCCTTTCAGCCTATCAGAGGAGTCGAAATTCGGACCAAACAGGACTCACAAATTATTGATGAATCACAGAAGCCGAAATTTCACCAATTACAGATGTCAAGATTCGGACAAATCAGAGCTCATATAATTTAGACCAATGAAAGCTTTGGAAATTTGGACCAATTATAGAATTCGAAATTCGGACCAATCACAGAAGTTGAATTTAGAATAATTTGGGCTCTGAAAAATTAGACCAATTACAGTTCTGGAAATTTCGGCCATCAAGATTACGTAAATTTCAACCAATCATAGAATCCAAAATTTCGAATAACAACAGAAGCCGAAATTTGGATCAATCAAAGCTCCGAGAATTTCGATCAATCAGGGCTGCGGAAATATTACCTAATCACATTAGCAAAAAAAGGGTTCAGAATATTTGAATATTAAAACAAACAAACAAATTTCTGAAAATGTCCACCATAGGATAATTCTACCAAGATAACAAATGCGCTACCTTTTTAATTAATGCCTCAACTATTATTAAGATGCGTCCAACCAGTTGAAAATACTCGCTTTTAGGGTAAATTCATTATTGGTGATTCCAATCCAAACGTTTTATCTTTTATCAAATAAAGCCGTATCGTGATTGTTCTACATACCAAAATATCTTGGTTGAGGTATCGAGGTAGTTGATTAAGATTACATAATTAACAACCTCAAGCCGATGCAAATAACCGATGTATCAACCAATAAAATGCTGATCCACTACAATAAACAACTAAAGTTATTTCAAGTTGGTGTCTTTCCTGGAACTCAAATTAAAATTGAGATTAATGTTGTCGACCATTTTCATGATCAAAATCGTAATCAGCGCATGAAAAGACATACACCCACTATGTTCTGCGATTAAATTGTAGGCGCAACCTATGCGGACGGAAGAACACTGTCATATTTTAAATAACTGCTTAGTTCAGCAGTAAAATGCATCAAATGTACTTTTTCCAATTCGACGAAATCATAATGGAGCAACCCCAAATGGTGTAATTAGAATTAATAAGTGGTAGGAAAGAAATTATCTTTGTAAGATTTTCCTTTTTGTGGAGCGTTTCCTTCCCTTTGATGCATCGCGGGTCGGTGCATGACGATTCGTGTCTCCTTATTCATAGCAGCCCGTAGCGGCCCTGTTTCGCCAAGTTATTCTTAGAAATAAAACCCTCGGCACGACTCGTACTTCTTCTAACGTTTCACGTCTTTGTCGGCTCGCTAGGGGATGAGGATGAAGCCGCCCCGAGGCAGAGTGAAAAATAACGAGAGACACCCAGTGAGCAACCTCTCTCGTACTCCCGCATGCAGAGAAACGTGTTCCAGTAGTTTCCAGTAGTAAATTCTCATAAAAGAGACCTTGTGGACTTCGGAAACTCCACCAGGAACAGTCGCTTGTTCATTTTTAACTACGCATTATTACTTGATAACTTGATACTGCAGTGGTACGCAACTTCCAGACACACAATTACATTTCTTTTCATTTTGGAACAATTCAAATTATTTTTATTTAAGGAATTCTTTCAGAATAGAAGTTACTAATAATTACTAAAAAAGAATCTTAATTTTTAGTCATGACCTTTTGGGTACAATTTTCTTTATATAAATTTTATGTCACTAAGTGACCACGAAATATCTCCGCATTAAACTTCATTTCTGGTCAAATTCACCTGAATATTGTTTCTGTATGCATATCAATATTAGAAGCTTCTAATCATTTGATAAATATGTTTGATTATTTCATTCTATGCTCATATAAAATAATGTCCTACAAGAAAATAGCAATGTATATCTAGTCCGACAATAATTATTTTGTAAATGCATTCATGGTAATTTAACTTAAAACGGTGACATGTCCATAAAATACTACCTCAGAATCGATATTTTATTTGCACAAAAGTATAAAAAATATCACACCTATTTATAGGACAAGACTGATAATTTCTAGTAGGACAATTTTACAAATAATTTTTTCTGACCACGTTATATCAATATATTGCACATGGGGGAATTTGAAAAACAATTTCTATAATTTGCATGGTTTTTTTTTGTAGTAATGCTAATCAAAGAAAAATGTATTTTAATTGCCGTTAATTAATTTTAAGCATGTTTTATCAGCTACGGAATACGCATTAAGTATAGCATTTGCAAAATCCTATGTTTTTTTCTATTGATTCTTAGTGCCGAGGTAGTTGATTATATTTTCGATGATTCCCAACAGTAATGAAGTAATTATTGATGCTCATAGGATTAGTCGGTCGCTATTTTATATGGATATATAATATTTGTTTATTAATATTGAGCTTGCCAGATATTTTGATATACTGAAGCATCAAAAGTACACATGGGAGGTTAGGATTTGATTCATACAGAGGAGAAAGAAAGAATGGAACAAATTTTAATAAAGAATTTAGAATTCTTTAAAAAATATCTATTTTTAAACAAAAAGTCAAATTTAGCCAATTCGACTAAATACGAAGGCATGTAAACGAGAAGACTGGAATGAAGTTATGCCTGCATGCCCGAATTCAAAACCATTAGTAGTCCTTTTCCTCTGCTTAGATAAATGCGAAAAAATGGGCAACCGTAAAATTTGCAAAACGAGAGAGGTACGCAAATTGTGAAATAGATGGACAGAAAGAGGAAGAGAAAGGGGATGCGAAATTGGCAGAGAAAAGAAGGGATTTCAACGAGAGGATTCGTAAATTTGCATCACATACGAATACTACACATCTACATTTTAAACTTTCTTATAATTAAATAAATATAAATAACATAATCACAAACCAAGATTTCTTTACATCAGAAAGAGATTTGGTAATTAATCAAATATAAATTTGTGTAAAATTTAAAATAAATTATTTCCCGTACTAAGCTTTGTTGATATTTATTTAATTATTAAATTATAACCTTCATCATTTTATAATTTATTATACGCGAACAATTTCATTTTTACTAATCTTATGAAAGATGCATTTGTATGCAGTGGATTCATGGATTATCTTCTGATTTATGAAAGTGGCAACATTGTAGAGAAATAGTGTCACTCTAAAAATGTAGCGTGATAATTGTTTTTTATGTATATTTGACATAATATAATTTAGCGCGCATATGTGCTAAAGCCACTAATTAAAAATGCAGCTAAAACCCGTTATTGACTAGTGGAGCAAATTAAATGGTTGTCATAATAAAAGAATCGTTCGATAAAATAAGAATATCAGTTTGGGTATATCAAAACTGATAATTCCGTAATTATTATAGGGATAGTTTACGTTTATTCCCTAATTATTAACCCCAATCCTCTTTCAACATAACTGCACTCTAAATTGCTTAAAGTGAAAACATTTAATAAAGTGAGATTTCCACTGTAGAAATAGTAAAAAAGTAACTTTTAGTCGAACGTGACTCAATTTTCACTTTCAGAAATTTGAGTCTAGCCTTATTGTGTTTTATTGAACGATACTTTTATACTAAAAATTAGTCAATTTGCTGCATTAGTATAAAAGATTTGGCAATATTTGTGTTTTATCCCCTATTTTAAGGGTGCTGTATCACTCCCCCCCCCCCTTTGTGTTCTGCAGTAAATCAACAATACGTCTCTAGCTCTTCGTGTATTATAAGATATAAAAATTACTAAAAAAATCAGCGTCTGACCCTTGTATAGTGTTACTGCGGTCAGTACAAAAATCGAATAGCTGGAACTGTGTTAGTGGTAATCGGTTAATAAGGGTAATTTTAAAACATTGACTTGTATTTGTACGTAATTCTTTTATTTACGTTTGTAACCTTAGAAGACAACATTAACGATTTACGATTTTATCATAATATTTCTTAAGAAATTTTTTATATTATAGGGGGTATTACGATTAAAAGAAACTTGGGATGCGCGTAATCCACAAGTCCTAGCCCGTGAATGGCGGTACAATAATTAATCTCGCTATACGTAGTAACCTATAAGTTAGGCTATGTGGATGCTTTGTTTCTCTCGTATGGAATTTGTAAGTTATGCATGTATAAACGATGTGCATAGACGTGTAAGCAAATGCGACATTACGACACTGGCTCTGACACGAACGGAGAAGCACGTAACAATGGGTGGAGGTAATGATGAAACCATGCTCGAGGCCAAGGTGTACGGCTTTTACGTCGAGTTGACAAATTCCACCTTTTCGGCAACGTTTTCGTCAAAGGAGAACAGCTATTTATTAACGAGTTTCTCTTAGTTTTCCAGGCAATTGTGAATAAATCCGTAATTATACACTTGGCGGTAATTAACTGTGGAATTCTTGATGCCATGTGCCTTAAAAACACGCCTATCTAGAGGGTACTTACATTTTTTTATAGTTCTTTTTCTTTTTGTCGTTTTTAAATATACATTTAATGCATATTTTTATATGTCTACGATTTTTGTATAATGCAATATCTGCGATATCAATTATTCTTAATCAGTTTCTTTGTTTATCGATGTTTCTAATCAACATGTTTGTCCATTGTTTCATCTACATTTTTGCCTATTATTTACTCTTTGCTTTATTCAATTGTTATTTTCCATACATTTTTGTTTTCGTCCATTTTTTATCGAAGTTTGTATACCGATTTGTTGAGCAATTAATGTTTATTTCTATTTAATCAATATCTGATCAAATCCATTCCGTTTGCTTTTGCTGTTTTTGCCATTGGACCAACCACTTAAATTTAGTTGCAAGTGGCAAATCTTATATGATACATGTTCTACTCACAAAACTATCGCATCTTTCCGATTTTGGAGTTAATAGCCATCTATTTAAGCTGGAAATCAAATTTTGCCGATTGAGGTCTACATCTCTGCGGTTCAAGTAAAACTTCCCTGTATTTAGGGAATGCTAATTGCAAACTCGTGAACTTCGAAGTCGATTTGTCGACTCATAGGGGACTAGTGCATTTCCGAACGGTTAGAGAAATCTCGACCTGTTTAAAAATGCATTATGCGCTATGATTTATTAAATAAAGGTAGATCATATAAATTATGAATTTAAAATCATAGAGCATTATAATGCATGAATATATATACAGGGTGATCCAAAAGTCCCGGAACAGCAAAATATCTCAGCGGGAGTGCATTTTCGAGGAAAATGTTTCAGACAAAAGTTTCAGGATTTTTCCCTGGCTATTTAATGGCGATATTGAATTTGACCTTGAACATGACCTTGAAGGTTATTTCAAGGTCAAGTTAATTTTTTTAAATGGGAACCCCTATTTTTTTTCATGGATTCTGAAAGAGCGGGAAATTCTACGTCCGAGTATGATATGATCGATTTTTCCGGCTAGGTCATTTCAAGGTGAAACTTAAAACTCCCGTAACGGCGAAATATCTCAGAGGGTGTGCATTTCTTTGGAAATTGTTTCAGACAAAAGTTTAAGGATTTTTCCTGGGATATTTAATGGTAGCACAGAATTTGACCTTGAAGGTTATTTCAAGGTCAAGTTTGTTTTTTTAATGGAAACTGCTATTTTTTTTCACGGATTCGGAGAGAGCACAAAATTTTACGTCCAAATATGCTATGGCCGTTTTTTTCGGCAATGTCATTTCAAGGCCAAACTTAAAACTCCCGGAACAGCGAATTAACTCAGCAAGAGGCACCATTGAATTTAACCTTGAAAATTACCTTGAGGCTTATTCTAAGCTCAAGACTATTTTTTTTTAATTGGAACCCCGTTTTATTTTCGTAATGTTTCCAGAGTTTCCAGAGTGCAATGCATTATCATTGTTCCCGGATAAAAATATACATTTTTTTTTACATCCGATACGTTTATAAATACCGTATGTATGGGTAACATTTTTACATTGTTTCCAATGCTACCGCCGGCTTTAGCATTACCCAAGATGTACCGCGTGGAGGTAGCACGGTCGAGTTTACACCTCTTCGGGGTGCTTTGTTCAGGTGGTTCCCCTCGCCGTCACCTGTGCGTGTGCGTGTGCGTGTGCGTGTGCGTGTGCGTATGCGTGTGCGTGTGTGTGTGTGTGTGTGGGTGTCCCCAGACAGTTAAGGCAAGATGGGTATACTAAGATTTTGATGAAATTATGTATCCTACTAAAGCTTATGCTCAAAGTGATTGCCATGAACTTCTTGGCAATATCCCAAGCGATTATAAAAAGTCGATACGACTTTTTTAATCATATCTGGTTCTATAGCCGCGATCTCATCCCGTATTCGTTGTTTTACTTCCTCAATATTCACCGGTTTCGTTCGATACACTCTATCTTTGAGATAACCCCATAGAAAATAGTCAAGGGGCGTAAGATCCGGAGATCTTGGTGGCCATTCTATTACACCCCTTCGACCTATCCACCGTTCTGCGAATACATCACTCAAATAATTGCGAACATCTGTTGCATAATGGGGTGCTGCACCATCTTGCTGAAACCAAGTCTGATCGAAATCCTCGCCTACAATAACCTGAATAGCAGGGATGATGTCGCCCCTCAACATATCGTGGTATTTTTGACCAGTAAGGGTACCCTCGATGAAGAAGGGCCCAACTACCGCATTGTTTATAATACCTGCCCATACGTTTACTTTTTCAGGATATTGAGTAGAACGACTATCGACCATCCAATTAGGATTGGTTTCACTCCAATAAGACATGTTATGTCTATTGATTGCCCCATTTAAGAAGAATGTAGCTTCATCAGAAAATACGATGCGATTCAAGAAACCGGCATCAGCATCTATTCGATCCATCATTAATTCCGCAAACTGTAGGCGTCTATCAGGATCGTCTTCATTCAATTGTTGTACGAGTCTAACTTTGTATGGGTGAAATTTTAAGTTTTTAGTTAAGATCCGTTGTACTGTACCGTAACATAAGTCGTGCTGCTGTTTAACTTTCCTGATGGAAGTATGAGGATCTTCCGTTATTGACAGCGCGACATTCAACTCATTTTCTTCAGTTGATGCTGTTACTGGACGACCTGCTCTTGGGAGATCCTTCACAGTACCGTGAACTTCAAAACGATTTATTGTTCTGCTAACAGTAGATTTAGAAATCGGTTCTCGTCCCTCTCTAAATGATGCGTTAAATAAGGTTCGCACATTCTCTAAAGATCGCTGGTTATCACCCCAGCCTCTCATCATGAGAATGGTTATTCTTTCTCGTTCACTTAGCGCAGCCATTGCTCTTTGTACGAAATATACGTATGTATTTTGTTACTGAAATGATGCTTAATACGTTTAGATAGGAAAGGCGTTTAGATAGGAAATCCATATATCTCACAAAACGATAAAGTTAAGACCAAAATGTAACCTTATAAGACTGTACACGTATGTATAAATTCAATGTGAATGTATGTTGTTTATTTACTTCGCTGGTGACTCGTGCTCTCTGTCGCTGTTCGCGCGCCCAAGTTCACTTTGCACAAGTGTTGCGTAAGATGTATGTATACACTTTTTTTAAACAGTTTATTATTCTATTTACAAAATTAGAGGACAAGCGAGGGACAGGAACTGATTCCTAAATCGACTTTTGGCAGAACAATAAATTGTTTCGAAGTTTACGGCACTGTAAAGGATCTCCCTAGAGCAGATCGTCCAGTGATAGCATCGACTGAACAAAATGAATTTAACCACTCTCAATACCGGAAAATCCTCATAACTTCGTTAAGAAAATGAAACGGGGTTCCAATTAAAAAAAAAAAATAATCTTGACCTGAGAATAATCTTCAAGGTAATTTTCAAGGTCAAATTTTATGCTAGCATTAAATATCCCGGAAAAAATCCTGAAACTTTTGTCTGAAACATTTTACCCGAAAATGACCTCTTGCTGAGTTAATTCGCTGTTCCGGGAGTTTTAAGTTTCACCTTGAAATGACCTTGCCGAAAAAAACGGCCATAGCATATTCGGACGTAAAATTTTGTGCTCTTTCCGAATCCGTGAAAAAAAATAGGGGTTCCCATTTAAAAAAATTAACTTGACCTTGAAATAACCTTCAAGGTCATGTTCAAGGTCAAATTCAATATCGCCATTAAATAGCCAGGGAAAAATCCTTAAACTTTTGTCTAAAACATTTTCCCCGAAAATGCACTCCCGCTGAGATATTTTGCTGTTCCGGGACTTTTGGATCACCCTGTATGTTTATTTAATGCACAGGTTTGTTTCAATTACATGAATAAAAAGGGCAGCGTATATATCCAAACAGGAAACATGTACGGATGTGCTGACTATTGGATATACCCATGGAGACTTTTATTCACGAAATTGCAAAAATATTTTCAATTTAGGAATGTCCGAAATTTTATCGGACGACCTTTGCAGTTTTTGCTATTGTTGTTTGTAAAATTTGCTATATTTGCTTGAAAAATTGTATAAACGCCAATAGCAAAAGTACGAAAGCCGGACGATCAAATCCGGGTTATCCATGAGCTAAAAATATTTTTTCAATTTTTGCAAATAAAAATCTCTCACTATATGGATGAAAATTTATAACATATGCATAAAATTGTGGACTCGTTTCGAATCATTATTCAGCATCAAATGAGTATGGGACAAATGTCGATATAATTGACCAATAGTCGACGAATCTTGTTTGAGTGTCAAATAAATAAATGACAAATCTTAAGGCATGAGCGTTCCTAGATCCTAGATCCTATTGGATGAAGTGTATCTTTTTTCTCTCAATAAAAATTTAGTCCAATTATTACGGCTCAGTTAATTTAAATTTTTTTTCATTTTTGTCTTAGTTTTGTTCATATTTTATGTTATCCTTGTATTATTATGGCGAAAATAGTACAAATCAACCTTTTTTCTTTTATACAAGTTTTTCAAAATTCTAAACTGATGCCTGCCTTTCAGGTTTATTTGTTATTGACAATATATAAGACAGGGCCAACTTGTGTCAAGAAAGTTACCTGTAAATAATTTTTGTAGTATTCTTTACTTTCATGAAAAGAATGCACGGTTATTGTCAGAATTTTACCTACTATTAATGAAAATATTAACGAATTGAGTTTTATGAATCAAAGTATTTCATGCTTGTTTCTAAATAATGTCATATTGTCTGCATACTATCCTATAATATTAACTTATAATATTATTCTACTGCGAAGACCTGTATTCTGTGCCTGAGAGTCTATTTGACTTAAATACAAGGCGATTAATAGATCGAAAAGTATGTTTAACTTACGGCATTCTGAATAAGTTCATCTCTTTCATTTCTTATTTTTACGTATTCGCCTATATTTTTTTAATGTTCGAGGTCCTTTCGTCTATTTTTGCCTTTGGATAAAAATTCCCGAGTAACTGATGTCAGATTCGCAGCATTGTAATATACGAGGAATACATAATCTACAACGAGTATGCTTAACGCACGAAGAAAATAATTATTCATTTAGTTACTTCTATATTCCTATTGTTTCGATTATATTTTTGAATTTCAGAATTCGATTGGTTTTCTATTGTTTCAGTTTTCCAATAATAATGCGTACTTGCATACTTACGTAACTAAGTTCATAAAAATTGTATATTATCTTTATAGTACTGATGTTATCAACGTTTGCAATTTCAGTAATCCCTGATAATAAACGGGAAACGAACTGAATTTAGCCATGTCTTAGGAATACAGAAATAAAGTCAAGATGTAGGGAAAAGAGATTTGTTTTTATTCTATTCTCTGATTCATTTAATCTAGCAAATCGTCCAACGAAACGAAAAGCGGTAGATTCTGTAAAACGTTAGGAATTTTTTTATCCCGTGACGTCTTACTACAATCTTGTGAGCAGGCGAGTCGTAAATAAATATTTCAGATAAATGAGAAAAACCACCCACGTCGATCGCAACTTTTCAAAGTATGCGCCATCCTATGTTTTCGGGACTTATTACTCTCAACAGTGTAAACTGTTTGAATTTCCCTGTTGGTAAAAATAGGGATAACGATCGACCGTAACTAAAGAGCAGGCCGAAAAAATAACATGCGATTATCATGTAAACTTCATCTTAGTATGACGCAAAACGTTTAATTTTAGTTCCATTTTCAGAACTGATAAACTATATTTCTTATTTTGTTTCGAAAGTTATAAAAATTATTTAATCGGTACGTTTTTCTGTTTCAAGCGGTACTTAAGAATCAATTAGTTTAAAATATGCAATTATTGGATACTTTTACGATCATTTCATCATGTTTTCAGAAAAAGGTACTTTAAAGTTAATTAAAAATTCAATGAAATTATTACTCAGGTATTTTTATAATGAAAGGTTGCGATATTATTCCATACTGCAACTACTCATTTTTGAAAATATGTATATACTTCGCATAATTACGCAACTCTTCACGCATGACGTCATGCACGTAGGTCGAACGAAATTTACCAGGGAAGTCCCGGGATTTTGAAATTCGCGACGGCTGTCAGAATGATTAGCGATTTTCGCTCGGAATATTCTCATTTACTAACTGGTGCTTCAGTAATATCATTTAATGTAAAAATGGCTTTCATCGCATCCTCTTTAACAAAGAAAAGTTTCTTCTAACAAATGTTGAAGAGATTTGAATAAGCTTTGAGTAAAAAATTATTTTCTATTACTTATGCTCATTCATAATGTAATTCACGAAGAAATATCAATTCACATACAATGTTAACTTCATGAATTTCCCTATGCTCCATTTAGAGAGTATTTCCATAATTTATCCCCGGTTATTAAAATAAATTTGTTTTAACCCTTCTAAAAGCAATTTCAAAATGCAAAACCAAAAATTATTCAAAAACGTTAGACAAGCTCATTATTTAGAGCTCCAACAGACCAAGTGAATACAATCAGTATGACCACAAACATAATGTATATGAGGAAGCCAATTTAAAAATTTGTCAAATACTTAAATGAGCGCAAAAACTTTTCTCTTGCAATTACATATATAGCACGAGAAAACCCAAAACTGGAGACTGGGGGTTAAATCCCAGGTGGAAATTTACCATTGGCTCAGTACTACGCCAGTACAGATTGTACCGGATCGGTACTGGCATTTTACCGAATTAATACCGTTATGGTACTGGCATAACACCGAAAGGTAACCTGACGGGGTACTGACTGCACTACCGCCACAACACCGAATCAGTACCGGCATAATACCGGCATAGTACTGGCACAGTATAAATTTGCGGTATCAAAAAAATAAAAAATTGGACGAATTATTGCTAGTTTATTTTCATATCAATTTATCGAATTATATCTTAACATATTTTAAAATGTTTTTGACGCTCGCAAATAAATTAAAAAAACCTAAGAAAAAACGCGCCTAAGGGTGGAATCGAACCCGGGTCGCTACGCTGACGCCTTAACCATTACGCTATGCTCGCTGCTGTCTGGGTTTACGAAAAATGACTACTTTTAATCACCCTACTGGCAGTCGGTACGGTGCCAGTACTGTACCAGTACTGTGTCGGTATAATGCCGACCTTCGAAATAATACAAAACAATGCCGACTCTTGGCAAATCGACGAAAATATTTATTTTGCTTGTACTGGCAGTCGGTACAGACCCAGTACAGTGCCAGTACAATGCCGACTCTTGGCAAATCGATGAAATCTTTAATTTGCCTGTACTGGTAGTCGATACTGGTACAGTACTATGCCAGTGTAATGCCTGTACTGCGCCAACGCTGGCATAATACCGGCGGTCAGTACTGGCATTAGTCATGATTTACAACTGGCGCGGCACCGGGCCGGTAGTCAAATCCGGCATTATACTGGCGTTTCCACCTGGGATACTTAATTTCTGAGATTATGTGTACTCTGGCATTCAGGTACATATTGCAAAACTAATTTGAATTTAATTGAATTAGTTTGAAAAATAGTTTACTCTAGTACTTCACTATTTTTTTTCCGATATAATATGAATAAACATGTAACAGTGCCATGTTCTGTTTCCTCCCTATTAACAATCTCAAGTACAATACAACTAAATAAGTGTAACTTATCCAGCAGAAGAAAACATTTAATTAAGATTTTCAGCCTAAATATTAGCTTTGTCTAAGATAAAAATTTCAATTTGAATTGAACTTAAGCAATGTGGTAATTTCAACATTCCAATAATTTCAAGTATTTTCTTATTGTATATTACTTGTAATAAATCGGCATGTATGTAAAATAAAGTACAAATGTTTATTAAAGACTTTTAAAAATTGTTAAAATAAGTTAAATGTAACGTGGAATGAAACGTTGCAAAAGAAAAGTAAATAAATGTAAAAAGTTGTCGAAATATTAAATTGAAATATTATTAAATTTACTGTCGCATTCCAACCATATTTAATTTTAGATTGATGTAGGACAAGCTTGTACCAATTTCGCAAGCGTTTGTGAACACCGAACAAATCACAGCATTTAACAAAAAATCGAACGGTTTGAAAATCCCCGGTTATCAAAGAGTTCAATAGTTAAAATTACAAGAAAGTTGTAATACAATATTTATATATAAAAATTGCATTACCCAGGAATTATTTTATACAATTAGTTGTGATGTTTATAAGAGATATGCAGTAAATAATGAACTTCACGAACTTTTGGAATGAAATATTTTACGCAAGTAATATTTGTATTTCGATCAAGCTAATTGATTAATGAACTTAATTAAGACCAAACAATACATAACTAATAACTATAATGAATAGTAATTTTTTGGTATTTATCCCATAGTAAGAAACTTGTATTTTGCTGAAACTTGAGACTTATTTAATAATCTCTTTTAAAAGTCATAAATATTGCATTGTCTACTGATAAACGTTTAATTTAATACCATCGATAAACGACATTAATATATGTTTTATATGAAAGTATGAATTAGTTTTAAATAATTTTAATTTTGTCAATCTAATTTCGTTGGAGATGATCTAGTAATGCTGATGTATTAAATTAATTCAACACTTCTCTGCGAAAATGCATTATCACCAAATCTGTTAAAAACAGATTTTAGAATAGGCCTATGGATTTACTAGAATTTTGTAATTACAAGTATTGGTATTGAAAACCATGAAATAAAGTGATTTTTAATAATTTTCGTCAATCGTAAAATGCACACTAACATTACAAAGTTTATTCTGAGATGGGTTAATGAACGAATCACAAAAACCTTTCTATTGAGTAATATATTCCAATCCGCAATTTTCACTCTGGTTTTCCAGTTCATTTTTTTTCATAAATTAGAATTACTCAAATGCAAAAAGAGTTCATGATAAAAAGTGGATTGAAAAAAATGACTATCAACATTGTTTTTCATATGCAATTTTTGTTGTTGTACAATTTAAGGCCGAATTAGCTCGAGCTTTATTAAGTGAACAATTTCACTTTTGTAGAATATTCGTTTATATCTTGAATTTTAGGGGCGAGTCCAAAATCGACAGTCCGATTAACTATTTTAATGTATCATTTATTTAAGTGTCTTTAATGGAATAAAGAGATATTCTAATGTTGCTCTTACGAAATTATTTCGAGGAAATATTATCGGATTCCTAATACCGGGTATTAGTGAGTACTAAATCCTGATAAGGAGCGGCGATCATAATCCAAAACTCGCACTCGATCGATTTAATGCACCTGCTACCTGTGATTTTGCCGACGGCTGAGAGAAAGAGAGAGAAATTACGAAAGCGAGACCGATATGACCGACCGATGCATTCGTGAATTATTATGCAGCAGGGCGACCATTCACGATGCGCCGCGATGGCTGCTGACCGCGATTAATTAATCGTCGGTAATTAGTACGTGCTCTCGGCCACGCGTATGCTATACTTCCTTAAAACGGTGATTCCCTAATCGATACCAATTTTCCGAGTAGCAATAAGATTAAATTTGTTAATATATCGCTCGCAATGAAACTCACAGATTAAATGTTGAGTTTCTAGTCTTATCTTCAAATTTATAATGACAAATTAGAAGACAAATATTAATTTCGCAAGAACGGATTAAATAGAGTGGATATATTATAAAATATATTAAAGTTAGCATTTAAACAGTTTCTTTACCGTTTTCAAGTCAACATTTTGAAATTCAAAATTTCCTATCCAAATTCTCTAGATATTAATTTTTTGAAATTTAATTTTTTTTCCGGTATTCTGTATTCCTACTACTTATCAAAAACTTAGATATTCTCTGTATACATACTGTTAAGAAGCCATACAATTTCAAAAATTCGTCAGCTATATTGAGTCCCTCAATTTAGTGTTTTAAATTCCGATTTTTTGTTTAAATGTAGCCGCCATATTGAATCCATTAATAACTAGTATTGAATGCAGAATTCATGTTTGTTATCAATTTTTTAGTAATTACACAGTTTAAAAAATCTCGTCTGCCATATTGCGTAACGCCAGCTAACGAAAACACCTGTCATGAAATAATATCTGTTAGATTGGGCCGGCCATCTTTATTCTGGAAATTTCAATTTAGAAAATCCCAATGTAACAATTGATAAGAAAACCGACACTTTGTCAGAATTCAGCAGCTGCATTCGATCTCCCAATTTTTAGTTCCGAACACCCAAAGATGTTCGTGATTAGGAAAATGCACAATTTCAAAGAAAATGCAGTTTCCCTATTTAATCGATTATTTTGTAGTTTTTTATACTAAATGGGTATTCGTAATCAGCAACACACAAAACACGCCACAATTATTTGGAAAACTCGTAGCCTTTCTCAACTCTCACTTTTACGCCTGTCACATTGGTTCCGCCACATTGTACTTTGGAATTTTTAATTCAAATTCATAATCGACGACTGCACAAACCACTAGACACTTTTTTTAAAAAAAATCATATGTATGTGAGTGGAAATCACTTCTTTTGCAAAATCTTGTTGGATTAAAAGACTAAAAAGATGTCGCAGAAGTTAAATTATGCAGATGATTATTGGAATAGAAAAAAATGGTTGGTTTTAATATTTAACTCATTTCGTTTATATTCAATCGAATTCAATGATATCCGTAACGACCATGCATTAACCACACCCCTTTTTTTGTGAATACCTTGTAAGGAGACTAGTGGAACATGTCATTCGCGAGAATCACTCAGGGCAGTTTACACGCAGCTAATGTGCATGTAATGGATATGCCGACGACTAAGTTGGGATGCAAATTACTGCAGTGTGTGGTAATACCAACAATTATGAAATGGATGGAAATTCGAGATTATGGCGATTGGATACGATGCAAGTGGACGCGAGGAGAAACCCTGACACTCGTGAATCCGATATAGGAATGCCGAACAATCTCAATCCTGTACTATAATACCGAATGTATTTTCACCATCTGAAATGTCGTTTTATAACCGTTAGTTTAAAAATGTTGTTTTAACTAAAAATTTGCTACTCAAGCATATTGAGCTGGAAATATTCTTACGACACGAAGCCTATCGTATTAAAACTAATTAGTATTTGAAATTAAAGAAACAGTTTTCTAATAAGCACACTTTTGGGGTATAGAAATGTTTCCACCAAAAATATGTTTTTAAAGTTTGGTTTCTATTTCTTTCAATATAATTAATCGCCATAATATGAAATGGAGATCTTGTAACATAATCACGTTATTAACTCATTTTTCCCGAATTAAAACTAAAGTAAACAACTTATAGAGGTATCTTTAGGAAACTAACTATTTTTTATAGGAGTATTTTATTCGTCACAATTTTTATAGTTTTAAAGAATATCAGAAACACCTCCAGCAGATCTCAATTTTGGAGCTAATTCGGCAAAAATTAAGTTATTCTCCCAATGAGATTATGTTGAGAGCTCTTTATATCATATTTCGGAGCTTAATTATGTTTATTCGGGAAGTTACAAGTTGATTAATTCATTCGTAATATGCTTTCTTGTGTTTATTTAGAAATGTCAATGAGAACGCATTAAAAATATATTTTAAGCGATCGCTATGTAATTCTTAGGTCATTATCGAAAAAACGAAATCTTATTCCTCGTCATACCCCTTATGAGCGAAGCGCTTGCTAATCGAATGAGCAGCACCAAGTGGCTCGTTCCATTAAACTAAATGACTTCAAAATTCAGTCAAAAATAGGGATTTTGAGTGGAGACGTTTCAAACCAATTTCCGGGTTTATGACGAGCCGCCTTCGGCGTATTCCACGTGGGATCTTTACGAGTTACTCCGTTGGTAAATTTATGAGGATCTCGATAGCGGATAGGCATTCCATGGAGGAAGCGGGGTACGATTATCTTCAGCTTCGTGTTAAACGTCTTTACGACTCGCAGTCAACTGAGCCTGTCGCGTTTCGTTGATGCAACGACTTAAAACAAACGATGCGACGTGATAGTTCCTGCTTCCGTCCGCTTTTCTCAAACAAATATTGTGGTGTATTTGGCATAATTTTAGCGACTGCTAATTACTTCATTGAAAAAAATGAGAAGACTCGAAATGAGGTGACTACTTAAATGGAAACAGTATCTAAGCTGCATGAATCTTATCTACTGATGATATCTCCTTGCGGCGACGATTGGATAAAAGAAGTAAGGGGTTATTTTTAAACTCGCTCTACTCTCTTATTCGAAAAAGAAAACTCACTCCGATTCAATGAATAGTCACTGGTTCACAATAAGAAAAGTATCTAGCGTTTACTTGTTCACTGGAAACAAGATACCATTCATTAAATCTTAAAGAATGTTCTGATTTCAATTTAGAAAGTGAACCGCCTATAAGTTAATCTTTCCTAGGCAATGTTCGCGTGAAATTGAACCCTAAATAAAATATTCCAATTCACAAAAAATTAGCTTTTATATGTATGTCTCATTAGATAATTTTAACTATTCATCATAAATAGTGATCATGCAGTTAGTGACTATTCACTAAATATCCATGTTTTAAACATATTTAATTATCTCTTCTTTCACTAGAACTCAGTGGTAGCCTAGTAGGTTTACTTTTGAAACAGTTGAGATTCCAATGAGTCACATTTCAACACCATACTTTACGGCAGAACGTTTATTTGACTATTTGGTGTCTACTTTATACCTTTCTTTAGTCGTGTTCTTTTCTCAGACTGCTAGCAATTTGGATGAGCAAACATGTGAAATAAAATGGACGCCTAGGAATAACGGACCCAGCTTAGTTTAAGGCTTTCTAAGTGTTGCTATTAAAGACGAATTAAAGATGTATCTAGTCATATACATACATGATATGTTAAGGATTACGTGCAGGGTACATTTGGTTGGCATTCCATTCGCTTCGCATCAAAGTCCACTTATATAATGATGTGATATCGTTAATCTAATAGTACTTCCCAGGAATTACCAGAAAATTTAAATTCACAGCATTTCTCAGCATTATTTCACGAATGTGCTTTCATAAAATTCTTGCCCAACATTTTCTGTTTTTTTTGGGATCCTCGGGTCAGTTTTGGTTGCGGATTAGTTTGCCCTTGCAAGTATAGTGGAAACGTACTGCAGCCGCAACCGCTGCGGGAAACGACGCTTGCGAGGATCGTGGAACGCGGCGAAAAAACGGCTAGCATGTGCTGCCTGGATGTGACTTGGCTCTTATGCTCGACAAATTTCTGACGAAAATCCACGTCGCACTCAGGATGAATAATCGACGCTGCGGTGCACCGGACGGTGCATGCACGAACTTATGCGGAAAATCAAAAAATCTGCGGAGAGTGCTCAGTTGCAATTAGATTGTTTGGCAGTATGACTTAGAACTGATTAATTGAGGCTCACAGAAGAAGAACCGGTTAAGCGCTCGAAGCCAGTGATAAGAGACAGCAGTCAAACAAAAAAAAAAACGACTTCGAAAAATCAAATTGACAAAAATACCACTATAAGAATTTCAAACGGAACAATGTTTACATTTAACACTTTTTAATTCGACTTCAACTTTTTGAGGAATTAATTAATAAGTGAAAAATTTCGCGGGCCGTTAATTCACAACTTTTGATTTATATATCACGATATCTCGTGTACTATACAACGAAGCGACTTGAAATTTTAACTACACATAGAATATAGTAATACAAAAAGGAATAGAAAGTCAAAAAATTTTAATTCCTTTTAAAATTAATAAATAAGAAACGTAGGTCAAAGTTCAAATATTAATTAAGTGTAAAAATATTATCGTAGTGGATAAGCCGTTTTTTTACACTTAATTTATAATTTATCTCCTTTTGTTTTTTAATGCAGGCATATTTAAACACGATGCAACGGTATTTACGACTATTTATTTTCAAACGCTTGGGGAGTCCCGCGAAATTTTGGAAAATGAAAAACTGAAATTGTGGCATGTATAGAAAGAGTTAAAGAAGTTTTCTGCGCTTGCAGAATTTGGAAAAATTTACACAGTTAAAAAGGTTACGAAGTTTAATGTAGCGCTAGAATTTTCGAGAGTGTATCAGAGCACCGGGTATGCAGTAGCTGGACGGAGAAAACAGAGGCGCGCGCTGTCGAAAATTGTGGAGCTACATTAACGTTCGTAGTTTTTAACTGTGTAAATTTGTCCAAATTCTATTAGCGCAGAAAACTTCATCAACTCTTTCTGTACAATGCCACAATTTCAGTTTTTTATTTTCGAAAACATCGCTCGACTCTCCAAGCGTTTGAAAATAAATAGTCATAAAAAACGTTCCATCGTGTTGAAATAAGCCTGTATTAAAAAATAAAAGGAGTTAAAATTTTTTAACCTTCTATTCGTTTTTGTATTACTGTACTGTATGTGTAGTTAAAATTTCAAGTCGTTTCGTTGTATAGTACACGAGATATCGTGATATATATTTCCAAAGTTGTGAATTGGCGGGCCGCGAAATTGTTCACTTTTTAATTAATTCCTCAACAAGTTGAAGTCGAATTAAAAAAGTGTTAAATGTAAACATTGTTTCGTTTGAAATTCTCTATATAGTGGTATTTTTTTCAATTCGATTTTTTGAAGTCGATTTTTTTTGTCTGACTCCTGTCTGTTATCACTGGCTTCGAGCGTTTAACCGGTTCTTCGTCTGTGAGCCTCAATTGTTAAAGCCATCCTTGTGGCTTTTCAATAAGTTTGTATTGATTTTCGGAACTTTCATAGAGTCTGGGTAGAATTTTACTACTTTTTAGACGAGAGATAGCGAAGGGAAAGTCAATGCATGGAATAATGTGTTCTTGTTATAAGAATTCCTCTACTTTGTCCCAATAATCCTATTTGCTGGGTTTTTAGTACTTGATACAAGTTTCCCATTATTTATTGCAAACTACGAATAATTGTATTTTCAATACATAACAATTATAAACTGTCCAACGGATCTTTTTCAAAAGACGCACAAAAATAAACTTTTGAGAGTCCATTTAACGTTACGGTCTCAGATACGGCCGTGCCATAGACGTAATGTATACTACGGATATGAGCAACCGAAATTAAAAACACAAAAAACTCGAATAAATGGTTTTGCCCATTCTATTCAGTTTGCGCGAATCTTTATTAATGGAAATTTCCGTGTTGGAGAAAGTACGGGGCAAGTGGATTTCCTGGCACGAGATCAGCGTCGCCTCGCTGAATTTGTGGTAGGTGTGTAGAAAAACACGGGGCTTCTGCACTTCGCCCCATTAATCACGTCCGCCGCGTATGTATTTTTTTTATAACTAGATGGCAAAAACTGCGGTCGGGAACAAATACGAGGTTCGTTGAAACTACGATCCCTCGAGTATCCCGCGCATTATTTTTCAACATCGTTGGCACGCGTACACGTCATACACGTTGATGATAAGGCACTCGTGAAAAAAATTGATTTTATTAATGATGTTAACGGTTAAAAACGGTGCCTTGATTGGAGTGAAGTCTGGTATTTTGAACTGCTTCTACTTCTAATAAGAAAACTGGTACTTGAACGAGACTTACAAAAAGCTGCCAGGCCCTAATGTAAACAAACTGTAATGAACGGGAATCGGCCATTTCCGTGCGACGGAACGCCTATTGTGTAGGCATATCGTATACGAATAAATCCGTAATAAAGCGACGGCGACTAAGTGCGAATTTGAAAGGGCTGAAAGCGGAGTTCCAACATAATCGTTTCGGAAATGGGAGCAGGAGTAGTGGGATAGTGTGAGAAAACGATTTTCGTTCTCGCTCCTGCGGCCGCTCGGAGGCTGCATTACGTGGAATTTCGGATCCGCGTCAATTGGAGTGCAGCAAGGCTTACCTATAGCAATTTCACTCTATGCTAACGAGTCCAGGGGCTTAATTGGCATGGCGTCGAAAGTAGCCGACAAAAAAATGGCGAAAAATTCACAGTTGGTGCAATATTGGTGTCCGCATATAAGCTTCCACTTTACCCAAGATCCGCAGGTTGCATCGTAAATTTTATGATACCCAGCAGAATTAGCGCCTAGTTGGAGAGCTTAAGAACCCGATTAAAATAAAACCTAAACCTAATAATTTTAAAGAAAGAATTATAACTCATACATGTTGATAATTGGATATCGTTTCAATAGTGACACCGGTGCTGCCATTACAATTGACGTATTCATTTTTTATACATTAAGCTTGTCTCATAATCGTTCACGATCGCGTACGACGATAATTCAGCCACGAAGTTTTCAGATTCCATAATATATGGGCGTTGGAGGCAATTTATCATCGCGACAAATTAGATTTCTTATCGCATAAAGTCGTCCAACGAAACTGAAAATTAAAGATCCACTGTCAGCATTAATAAAAGCTGTTCCTGTCATAAAATCGTAATTATTTTATTCCGAATCCTGAGCAGGTTTTGGACGTCAAAAAGTTTAAAAAGAAATAGTTTGAGTATATCGATAAATATATTTATCAGTCATACGTGAATATGGACTGCATGTTCATTTTCCCTTAAAATAAAATTACTTCCGGTGTTCGATATTTTTAAGAATGTAATTTTTTAAGATTTGATTAAAATCTTGGTTAAGGTTTCTTCGCGTGATCGATTGCGAAATATGAAGGCTGCAATTAATTAATTTTGGAATGGTTAAAGGTAATCCTCACAATAATGGTGTAGGCGCGAGTGATGTTTTCATGGTTATTACGCTCCATCCAATTTTCCTTATGATTGCACCCCACTCACTTTACTGTATTTTTTCGCGTCTTACCTTTGTATTATATTTTTCATTTATTAAAGGAGATATAATGTTTTGTTATTAGTATATTTTTATCCTCCTTCTTTTTTACAGGATTCACTTTTTCCATACCAACTCAAATATTTTCTTATCTTTAAACAATCTTAACTATACCATCTGTCATTTCTTCTTCTCATTCTCTTTCTTCATATCGATCTCCCCTATTATTCTCTTTTCTTCATTTCCCATTATATCTTCTAATCTGTTCTTTTTCTATCGCAGAGTAGTCTAGCTTACCTGTCACATCCATCTGAGAGGTTTCTCTTGTTTCTCATATTTTTACTCTGTACAATTTATACCATCCGAAGTAGTGACAAATAACTTTAACCTCCATCTTATGTGCCCTTTTTCCTTTCTTCCCAAATTTTCTCTCCTCACATCTCTAATCCTTCCCCAATGCTATTCTGCGCTTTCTCCTATTCAGTCACCTTTATATTTCTCCCCCCTTCGTCGCTGTTATTCCTCTTCATAATAATTTTAATTTTTGCCTATTTTTCTATTACTTTATCTCCAACCATCATTTCCATTTTTTCTTGCATATTTAGGCAAAACTTTCAGCGAGGTTTTTTCTGTACTTAATTCCAACATATTTCTAGATATCTTGTTAACATTCTTATCAAAACCCTTGGATCCTCATGTCTCTCTATTGCAATTGTCATATGGTCTGGTTATTGAGCATCCAGTGCTTTCCCCCCAAATTATATAAGTTAGAACTCGGCGATAGTATTTTATGACGATATAAATTGAATATGGTTACTATTAAATCTGATGAAGCATCAGCTTGAATATGTAATGATATATGAATATTTTTGTTAAACCGGTGAACCTAAGCGGTAACCTCAAATAAATTGGTTACCGACCATAATAAAAAATTGTATCCATGGCTTTAATTCTGTTTAATCTTAATAAAAATGGAGTCCTATATGTCGGCCGTTGTAAGGATTTATAATAACATCGCAGACTTACTTTAGAAAATCCTGAAGAAACATCAAGTGAATCTTCAAAATCGTTTTATTTAGCCTTTTAAGTGGTTTTAATATGGATATTTTGCCAAATAGTTACCCAACTTCTCGAGAAAAAATTATTTATCGCTAAATTTTAGTATTCTTATTATACACGTAGACGAAAATTAACTTCGGATATGTTCGTTCCGATTGGCATGACGCTAATTTTGACGATCTATTTATAAGTGTAATACTGCGACTTTATTTTTGACTATTTATTACTATGTTGCTATTACTACGCATTCGACAAATCGTTAGTTATGAAAAACTGACAGGTCACTGAGATCTGACCTGTATGACTTCATGAAACTTATGACATTAATCGTAATTACGTAAGGTTAAAAATATTGATTAATTTCAATTGTATGGAGACTAATTTTTCATTAAATTTGTATTTTACAGAAAGCCAGGTTGGCACGTATTAGGATCGCGAAGGCATCGAGTGGCGCCGCTTTCGTCAGCAAGAAGAAGGCCGCTGAAGCGCGATTGGCAGCGCAGGAAAGTGGTCTGCAGTCAGATGATATCTACAAAGAGGAGGATATCTTCGAGTTGCAACATCACCATCTACTTCGATGTCTGGAAAAGACTACGGTGAGTAATTACCAAAAGCGTAGTACAATAGATCGAAGAATGTTTTTACTAATTTTGAAATTCGTTGTAAGAGAATGAAAATTCTGAGTGTATTTGCTCGAGAACCCAAAGGGCCCTTTAAGATTCATAACCTCACGTCGGCATTTTGTGTTTGGGAGAAAATCGATAGACCAAAACTCGTTGATGTTCAATCGGCGAGCCTATCTTTCTGCTCTTATCCTCGATGTCTATCGATATCGTCTTAATCTCTGGATAGCCTCAGGTACAGACGGGGACGTGTTAAACGGATAACCGGTATACCTCTCAGAATTCTCGAGCGGTGAATTGTCCTCTCGGATAGTGATAAGGGGTTTTCAATGACGGTATCGGAGGAGTGTCCTACACCGTTCGACTATTCTTTTTCTTTGCCTCATACTTAACGAAGAGTTTGAGGTATTCTTTCTTTTTTGTTCGATTTTCTATTATATAATGTCTACATATATCTCAGTATTTTTTTGGAATATGGGGAATTTCATGGAACTATTAAAATTCGACTTTCAAACAATTGAAATTTTTTTGCATGGCTCCATAATCAGCCTTATACCAATACATTTCTAGGGTCACAAAACGTCCACAAATGTGAGGCAACTAATTTTTTAACTGATTTATTTTTGTAAATACAAAATAAAAATTTTAATTAACAGCGTTTAGAAAGATTTACGACCAATGAAAAAATATCTAGCGAAGTATTTTTATTTTATCATCATGAATACGATAATCGAAATGTTTACAAGTATTTACTGGACAAAGGGACCTTATAAATTCAGCATTAAAAATTCAGTGGTAATCGACACCTATAGTATATCGTATGTCGTAGGAATATATTAAATATTGTCCTTAACTGGTTAGAAATATTGAAATGTATAAAAATAATTTGTTGAATAACTTTTATTATTTTCTCCAGTCATTATCGAATAAGATTTAAAAATTGATCATTTAAACATATTACTACTTTTCCCATTTAACGTCTAACAATTTGCACTTCACTATCAGAGATAGAAATAATAGTTTTGAAACCTTGAATTACATTATATTTATCGTTCATACTTTGATAATATCGTTGTCGTATTTTGTACCACTGCTGAGAAATCTACCCCGATTGGAAAAAATTCTAATCTGGAAATCATAAACCTTGATCATTGGTCAGAAATCTATTTGAAAGATGAAATGTCGATGAAATAGAGCTTCTAAACACTAACAATTTGTTAAAGTTGTACTAAACCCATAAAGTTGTAATGGTACCAACCATAAAACATTTTTCTTTCTTGTGTAATACAAAATAGAAGAATAAGACGAATTCTGGTAAGTGAGGACAAAAGTTTTGGTTGATATATGATGTAAATTATAATCGCATAAATGATTGATGAACATAATAAAATCAAAATATGTAGCAGGTCAGAAATCCCGGACAAACCTGCAAAGCATTTATATTCTCGTTCTTATACCATGGTACTACAACGATCTAAAATAAACACGAATTATATTATTATTTAATAAAACAATTTCGTATGGCTTAGCAATGAAGTTGCATGCAATAGATGTTTTTATGATCAAAATTTTATGCTATCGTATTAACAACAAAATAAATATTTAATTTATCCAGGACAAACTATTCCTTAATGTATTATAGAATGAGGAAAATAAATGGACATATAAGTAAATAAAGTGATTACCAAATCATATTTTTAAGGTTATACTTTCCAATATTACCAGGTGTAAAGTTATATCTCTTTCATCAGTCATATGTTCTTTCTGGTGGTCTTAATAATTACCTCGTAAAATAAAGAAGGGTGTCTAGAAATATGGGTAGTTTCTCTCTGATAAAGATGAAACAACCGAAAACGATGAATTCGGTTAGAGTATGAAGAGATAACTAACACCTACTAGCAAATTTGATTGTTTTATTACGTCGGAAAATTAAATAATCGTTTTTGAATCGCGGAGTATACAATAGAAAAATCAGTAGTCTCAGTAGTAACAGTCCACACCGGATGCAAAATGATACTCGGCGCAGGATACTTCTACTTAAAGTAATGTATTTTTCCATCTAAAATCCAGGACTTTAATAGCGATTATTTCAATCATCCCACGTGATAAAACAATCGAATTTACATTTGGGTATTAGTTCTCACCATACTCTAACTGAATTTATGAGTTTCGGAGGTTGAATCTCGAGATAAGACAATAGTTTGAATATGACTTCTATGGTAAAGACTACCGATTAAATATTGACGGCGCACGGGTGCAAAAACAAAAATGTTCAGTACATAAATGAAATATCTTCAGATTGAATTAAGATAGTGTAATGAATTGTTGAAGAAATAAAATTTAATTGTAAAAAATCATTCAGAACTAGAGAAAAATTAATAATTTCACACAACCTTCAGTTGCTTGTATTATAATTAGTTATTTTGTACATTAGAGGTCTTAAACTAATTATACTGAAATTCTAAAATTAATTAACCTTGATTTAGTGATCATTGAGCCAAATCCCATTGCTGTTAGGGGCAAAGCAAAATATAAACGGAATAAAAGTATTTCACTGATTTAATTGGTAATGAATGTAGAACAAATCAATTTTGAATGATCATAAACTTATTTTACATTGCTTTGTGACATGTTATTCTATTAGATCCATTCGATCCTGTACTTTCTTAATTTGAAAATGCTTTTGCAAAGTCTCAACAGAATACACAACAAATTTATAAACCATTGAAACCAATTTATTTAACATTCGTTCGTTTACATGCTTCTATTCAGTACATGTAGTCACGCCTACTTCCCCCTAACTCTGACGGAATGTGATTGGTCATTTACAAAATAATACGTTCCTGATCGTTCAAAATTTATTTGTTCTACTTTAATTAGCAATTAAATTATTTAAATACTTTTATTCGATTTATATCATGTTTTACTCCTTAATTGCAATTAGATTTGGTTCATTGAACACTAAATTATGGTTAATTGTTTTCAGAATATCAGTATAATTAGTTTAAGAATACTATAATATACAAAATAACTAATTCTGATTCAGCCGATTTTCGAATGTATGGAATTATTCATTTTTTTCTGGTTTTAAATATTTTAACTATTCAATTTTATTTTTTCAACATTAATGACATTTTACCTTGATTCTGCAACATTTTTAAAGTCCCTACTTCGGATACACCTATTGGTGGACTATTAAGGACATTCATGATGCGGTTATATTTTTCTTATACATGTCGCTAAACATAATTTAAAATGACAACAGATATATTATGTCTTTTATAATCCCCATGAAAAGTAGAAATGAATAACCATACGCCTTATAGCATTCAGATTTAAAAAATCCAGGATCCAATCTCCATCGTGTATTATATAGCAATTTGCGGAGAGTGAATTTAAATTCGACATACTGTCGAGAAATATACGACGAGAAGTTCTACTTTATTATTTGGATTCGATTGTAGCGCAAGTTATTCCCGGCGCTTTGGTTAAACACTTTATCTTGAATGCGAATATACGGTACTTGTGCTGGAAAAGGAAAAGCATGAATGTGTAATAATTGTGTAAAGCTATTCCAATCTGTCCAATTTACATTCAAAATGAAACATGAAAATACACCTTCGAGTATTTAATGATAAACGCAAGGAAGTGTAACTTATTTCTTACATAAGTATACGAAAACAGAAATATTTCTTATAAAACTAAAATGCAAAAAAAAACTTTAATTAGTAAATTAATATTTATAGGACGGGTTTGTAGAGAAATGGTAGTCATTTTCTATCTCAAATCTTAAGATAGTGAAGATCTTCGCTAATAAGTGTATATATTTTATTAATTCGATTTGAAAAAAAAATTACGCCTTGATTCCAACGAAAAGAGGACCTGACGGAAGTACGAAATTAAGTTTAATATATATTTTTATTATACCGCTAAGCACTGTTGCACTGTTATGTAATACCCATAAGAAAGTTTATAGTGACGGATTACTGATTAAAAATAAGTCGATCTCCTAAAATATTAAAATTCGGAACATTACAGCACATCATCAAATGTTGAATAGGATAATTTAAAGAAATATTATGAAAATTTTATTCCGCAAGGTTTGAACCAATTTTTTTTGTAAATTTGATATGGAGTGAATAATTTCGAAAACTAATTTTCAATTAAATGGACACTACTCCACTTTTTAGATGATATGCAATCAAAAAGATACATTAATTTTCTGAGGTCGAATGTTAAACACTGAAGAGAATACCTCATATAACATTTACTAACTCTTTAATCTGATAATCTTTGCATCATATATATTGATTTCAATACTTCATTGGAAAATGCGAAATATATATTATTAATTAATAATTCATTTAGTTATATTAATTTCTTACTATAACCAGTAAATCTACTTACTTATATGCCTATTTAATTTTTGAAAGTTTGTAAATGTGCTACTGATTAATAAAAGTTTATCATCATCCGATTACAAAATAATCTGATTTGTGTTTTTAAATTTTAAGTAATAATCGAATTATAATATTACAATATAATGTGCAGGTTGCGAGGAAAAAGGAATATTTCGATAGCAATAATTTTATTTATTATTTTTATACTCCACAAATTTTGACATGAAACTTAACGCATATTTAATATTTGACTCAATGAATTAATGTCTACACCGATCCCTCGATTAATGCAATCGCATTTTTCGACATAAATACATAAAATATTATAGTGATAGAGTAGTCATTTTATATAGTTTTCAATTTCGTATCCCGGTGCATGAAATAGTATTATGTCATTATAAACAATGCGTAAAATCGGATTTTACGCACACTATAATAAAAAATCAAATTATCCCATCGACTTAATTCAAGTGAAAGCACTTATTCGCAATTGTAATTACGATAGTATGCATTGAAATTTTCAAGAAATTCCTAACAATCTCGGTGGTATAACAGTTCGGATGCACGCAATATCGAGTGTTGACGTGTACAACTGTTGGAGGAACGTATTTTCAGATTGTGTTGAAACGTGTTAGTTCATAAGTATTCACGTATGTATACATGAACATTGAACAACCAACATGTGAGCCAGTTGCATACTCAGTAGCATACACATTTACTGCACCATGTGCAAAAGGGTCCAATTATTGGTGTATAAATAGCGGTTTCCAATTCAAGTGCGTAAAAGTTTTTTCTGTAAACGGTGAACGGGACCTAGCCAAAGCGTATGTTCGAAGATTAGTTTTGGTTGCAAGTGTGTGTAAATGCAAAAGAAAGAAGGCAAAAATGCGTAAAATAGCATTTTCTACATACTGTAATACAAAATAGTTTTTGTTATTGCAAATGTAAAAAAAGACAGAATTTAGTAAAAAAAAAAAGAAAACATAAAATTGAATCTTTCTAAATATAATAACAGTTTTTAAAGATTTAATATTGTATTTAATAAACTGCTATATAATTAAGATACTGCTGTCTAAGACTATTGAAAACCAGGATTTAATAAAAATATAATTGCTACTTTGTATAATTCCATTACTTAAAATTAAAATAATGAAAATAAATTTTTCTTTAAACAGTGACTATTTAAAATATATTTAAATTACACGCTTTAAAACCATTAAGCATCTAGATTACTCTAATTATTTCGAGGTCTTCTGGAGTGCCTTACGAAGAATCTGCGTTAATTTAATTATATCAGAATAACAAAGGCAACTATTTCAAATTTTATGTTTTATTTAAAGACATCATTAAGTTCAGTCATATTTTCGAATGAACATTTAAATACTGATTTTAAAATTCGTGAAGATAAAGCTCTTTACAATTAATTGATTTTCGATATCCTGAATGAGCTTCACCTTATTGTAAATGTACTTGTCGTATTCCTTTTATAGAAAGCAGATGTAAATAAATTAGTGACTTTCTAACCAAGAACGATTAGATCTTCAATTCATGTGTGTAAAGAGAATTTCAATGGATTTCGGATGGACAGTTGTGAGCAGATGAGTTTATAAGGTATAAATATTCACTGAAGTGGATAAAATCACTGTGGTGGTGCAACTAGCACTTTGAACGAGAAAATTGAAACATTTTAAGGACAGCGCATTTTGTATTGGTATTGGCATTATCTTCATCAGGTTCGGGGTGAACCCCAGAAATCAGTACACTTAGCTGTTTGCCTTTGTATGCTATTCCTGATGCTATTCAGGGTTCAGTTGGATATCCAACTGCTTTGCAGAATCTCAAAAGTTGTCCGAGATTCCGCTCCCTGACTTCCTCCTTGGAGAGGAATTTGTATTCTCACAAATGGAGAGTCCAGGTACCTCCTTCAAGCCTCCATCAGTGCAGGGCACTCGCATAGGAAGTGAATGGATGATTCCTCCTTGTTTTTATCACATCTAGTGCACATCGGTGAAGGTTTCCTTCCTACGGGGTGACTGTGCTTGTTTAAATTTCCATGTCCGGTTAGGATTTCGATGGAGATTTTTATTTCTGTTCTGTCTAATTCGATCAGTTTTTCAGCCCATCGGTCCGCCTGCAGCTCTCCTGCAAGGCTTTGGTTGTGCTGCATTCTTTGTTTTCTATCCACTCTCTAACCTGTTGGGATTTCATTTGTCTCTCCAGTAGGTTGAGTCCTTCTTGAAATGGCAGTGCCGCCCTCCTAGTCAAGTCAGTTCCATTAACTATTCCCGACTTGGCAAGGGTGTCCGCTCTTTCATTTCCTTTCCAGCCCATATGGCCAGGTATCCAGGTCAGGCTGAGTTTATTTCTTATAGCCAGATTACGCAGGCAGGTCTTTGTATCTCTGACTAAAGCTGATTTGACGACTGGATTGTCTAACGCTCTCAATGCGGTTTGGCTATCCGAGCATATCCATATCGTTTTATTTGTCACTTCCTTCTGCATGAGGGTCTCGGCACACTTGATGATTGCCGCCACATCTCCTTGGAAAACAGTGTTAAATTTGTTGAGCTTGAGGGAAAAATTCTCTCGCAGCTTCGGTCCGCAGTATCCTGCGCCTACACCCTAGTTGGTTTTGAAACCATCTGTGAACCAGATGATGCCATTCCTGGGTATTGCTGATTTATTTTTCCAGTCCTCCCTATTGTGGAAGCAAACCTTAAAGTTGTTTTCCCCCGTGTGGTGTGTCTGGATCTTATCTTGTGGTTGGTCCTACATGTCTCTCAGATTTCCTCGAAAAAGATTGGTAAACCAATCTTGCTTATCTGTCAAACTTCCCAAGCACTTGAGTCTATATACGGTTCTCATGGTTTCGCATTTTACTGCCTGAGCCATGGACGGTACGTCCAAAAGGGACCTCACTGCGGCTATGGGTGTACTCTTCCTTACTGAACAAATGCCCCTGAGGAACATAGCCTGTACCCTGTTCAATTTTTGTTGAACCTAGGTCTTTTCTGTCCTCTGCCACCAAATTGGCGCGGCATAGGTAATCCTTGGTAACACAATCTGTTGGTAGATCCAGAGCAGCTGTATCGGTCCTAGACCCCAACTGTTACCAAGAGCTCTCCTACAATGCCAGAAAGTAGTAATTGCTTTGTGACCTTTGTCTTGCAGGTGACCATTCCAGGTTAACTTTTTATCCAGGGTTACTCCAAGATATTTGGTTTCGCTGGCATATGGCACCTGCTTCCCGCCAATCACCATTTCCCTGAGTTTTTTGATCTTATATCTTCTAGAGAAAATGATGACGGCAATTTTTTCCTGTTGTATCGATAGCGCTTTTTCGTTGGACCATTTTTCCACAACCCTCAGGGCTTCTTGGACAAGCTCCTGCAAAACTTCCTCGTAGTTGCCTCTAACGAGGATAGCAATATCGCCCGCATATCCAATTGCATAGATTCCGCTACCGTTGAGTTTCCTGATCAAGCTATCAGCTACCAGGTTCCGAAGAAGTGGGGACAACACTCCACCTTGAGAACAACCATCAGAGATCATCCCCTCCACTAGGGTACCCTACCATTCCGTATAAATATACCTATTTGTAAGGGTGCTCACAATCCAACTTATGAGTTCCTTGGGCACCCCATGTTCTTCCGCTCCTTTCCGTATTACTTCCACGGAGGTGCGGTTAAAAGCACCCTTAATATCTCGGAAAGCACCGATGCACGTTCCCTTCGTACTGAGTTGCTTCTCTATAAAGCCCCGGCTGACATAAGTGCCAACTCAGCAGATTTGCGAGCCTGGTAGGCATACTGTTCCCCATGAAGATGTGAGCGTACCAAAGGACCTTCTATCAGATACCTCTCAACCAATCTTTCCAACAATTTTAATAGGAAAGATGTTAGGCTGATCGGTCTGTAGAAGGACAGCACACGATTCTAAAAAATAAAATATCTTAGCAACTTCTAATTATTTCACAATAATATAATAAGTTTATAAACTTAAAAAAAAATGAAAATCAGCACTCGCAAAAGATTTAATTATTTTGGCTTTTATCTCAGATAGAAATTGTGTTAAATATTGTGACTAGATATTATAATGATCTTTTAAACGGTGTTCTTACGGTCTTCCAATATTTTTGACCACCCAATTAGAAGATTTGCTCTATAGATTTAGAACGTCAGTGTCTTTTGCACCCACGATTCGAATCGTAAGTTTTCCTATATAAACATTCCATTCTTAACATAAATTTTAGTAATATTCGCAACTCTGATAAATTGTAGAAACTAATTGACTAGTTTTAACCCTTGAAAAGAAAGATGGAATGAATGCCCGAAACGCCAAAGGTTGTTTTAATAAAAAGCTTTTAATTAGTAGTAAAACTATAAAATCCGCAAACAATAAAATATAGTTTGAAATGAATAACAAAATATCCTGTTAATTGCTTAGCAGAAACAAACGCACAATAAAACTTCGCTTCGGGCAAACGTTCCACAAAAGTAGAAACAGTAAAAATCTACCAATGTTATAAATATTACAATTAAATCGGAAATAAAAAAAAATTGTATAAAATCACAATTATAACATATAAAGAATATGACACGTATAAAAAAATAATTTTTGATATTACGATTGTAGAATAGAAAAAAGAGAATTTGTGTAAACAAATAGAATGAAATGTACGAGATATATTTTCAAAGTAAATAGGAGTTTTTAAACTTTGATTATTTATAACCAATAAAGTATGGCGAATAAGAGAAAATTATTATATTTTATATGTATTAATACTTTGCCTTAATACTTATCAAACTCCAATATTTTTTCTACCGAATTTAATACGATGTCTGCTTATGCGAGGCAAGGAGTTCGAACGCAATTTAATCACATTTCCTTGAGATCAGAGTTTCAATTTTTTTATTTTTGCATCAATGTATTTTATCCAGTCTCTTGAGTAACCGTAAAATCGAGCTGCAAACTGTAAGATTCTGCTAGTATTCAGGAGTAAAATCATACGTTTTTTTGGTCGTATTTGCTTGAAGGGAAAGTTGACGTTTGGCTTAAAGCACGGAGTGGTTTTTCCGTGGTATCGAAATCCGCATTGATAATTACAAAATCAATATTATTATAATTTATTTAAAATTGAAAGTAATAATAACAAAAATACATTACAGCATAATTGTATATGTATGTGATATAAAAGGTATGACATGCCGTGTATGCGTCAACAAAATAATCTACCTTTTTTAGTTATGGTCGTATTTACACAGACATGGAAGAAATTCTCAGTAGAGAAAATACTCTGAATAGAAAAAAAAAGTGAATTTTCGCTCAAAAAAGCAAGAGATTAAAGAGTTAAAGCTAGTTAAAAAAAAAATCTATTTTTATCTAGTTAAATAAATAAATATAGGTATGGCCGTTAAATTTGGTGAAATATATGTAGAAAACTTCTAAAAGAGTACTGCTCTATAAATTTTGTAGAGTGAAAATTTACTCTTTACGTCCAGTCAAAATTCAGAGATTTTAATTCTCACTCTTTCGCATTATTTAATTCGCATTTCATGAAGTGAAATTTCACTCGGTGTGGGGTGAAAGTTCATTCTTTCATTAGAGGTACTACATTTTCACTCCATGCAGAGTGAATTCTTACTCCATAGAGAGTAAATTTTCCCTCCAAAAAATTTAGAGAAACTTGAGAACGCTATTTGTCAATAAGTAGTTGGGCAACTTAGAATAGTACCTTTTGTAGTGACAAACAAAGTTGCAGTGTATTGTTTTTCGGTTGATAAAGTGAAAGAAATACTTAAAGCAATTGATATTTCAGAAACCTTAAAAATGCACTTTCTTTTAAGACGTTTGAAAGAATGTTTAAACTATGTAGAAGACCGTGGTTTAGATAGCTGGTCAGAACACGCAGGTCAGTCCATAACTGAAGAATTTCTCAAATATTGGAACGAACACAAGATTATTTTAATGACTTAGTCAAAGTCCCGCAGGCAGTTGAAAAGAGCTGAGGTTAAATTTTACTCCAACGCATTTAAAGTGGAATTCTATTCATTTGTTGCAATTGTTATTCTTTAGTTTGTCACTAGCATTATTTATTTATATTTTCATAATAGGTGACAAATTAAGAAAATTTTGCCAATCCAAATAACCGGGCGATTTCAGTTCTGCTAGATTTCAATATTTTCAGTTTTTATTTTAGTTCAGCTCAAGACCACTATATAATGGTCTTTCAAATCGATCCGTGAAGATTTAATCTAGTTAGATTTTGTGTAGCTAAAAAGGGTGATTTTATGAAAAATAAACTTCAAAATCCAAGTATGTAGGTACGTATCTGAGAAACTCTGTGGCAAAATTGGAAATTTTGACAATTAACCGAGCTTTATATTTGGGCACATTTTTAAGACCTTATAGAATTTTTTAAGACAATGAATTCTTTAATTTGGTAAATTCTATTACCTCCTTCGTAAACAGTGAAATCCGACTTCATAAAAAGTGAAACATTACTGTAAAGGAGTGAAAATTCTCGTTTTCACCAGAATTAAATTTTGTTTCTGAAGGAAATGAAATCTCACTGCAATACATTTAGAGAGAACATCGCGTCGCGAAAATTTAGGTATTTCAGCAAATCGTAGACTTTGGAAATTTCTGTTTTCACATCTGGCAGTACTAATTAACAACATTCATATTTATGAAGTTCAAGAACTTCGTAATCTTGAAGGTCTATTCACATGACCTCACAATTTAACTTTCTATGTTTCGATCAAATTATAACAATTAGAAGACCGAATTTCAAATCTAATTGACGCCCTGATTATTTTAAATGAATTCGTCAAATAGTAGAAAGTGAAAGTAAAATGTACGGAATTCAACTCGTAAAATCTCATTTCTTTTATCCGGCGTAGATCGAATTGGAGAATCCAATCCCCAAAAAAGCACCTGGGGATTTTCTGGGCTAGGCAACGCTTTTTTCGCATCTCGTGGTTCTTTTCGAGCGGGAATTTTATTTGTGCATCGAGGACTCCGATGAATGTCGCGCCTCAACGCGGCGATTTTTCGAACCGAAAAATCACGGCCGTTGCATAATGACGACTCATCACCCGAACAATGCTGCGTGTTTTTTGCGTTCCACTTTCCTGATCATTGCTCGGACTAGCGCATTCGTCCTGCAACGCGTAATTTGAATAAATCCCCGCCCCCACGGACCTCGTCTGCCTCCACGAGTTGCACCCACCCCCCACTGCCACATCTCCATTCACCTTTCATCCCTTCCATCCTTTAACCCGGCGACGCTTCCGCATCGTATAAGCTCGTCTAAATTTAGACGCCATGGAACGTCCGCGGGAGCTTTTCGACGGTGTGCTCCTGTACGAGCTTTGTCTGTGCTTTAGATTCCGGCCAGCGGTCCGGCTGGGACGAATCGAAGTATTTCCTTGGCCGAGGAATGCCCCTAACGAGGGTGAGCTTTTCAAAGGGCAGAATTTTCGCACTGGAATTATGCCACTGGAAAATGTTGTTTTAACAGCTGACCGAGAAAGCGATTAATAATTCATCGCGAGTTTTGTGGTTCTATCCAACTAATGTTAATCGCTGTTTGCACTGTTACGACTGGTATTTTGTAAACTCAGTTCTTTGTATAGTTGCGAATAGCACTTATAGCTTTTTATTCTCCATACTTATGCGTTTGCGCATGCTAAAATTCAAGTTTTCTGGCGAATAAAGAGCAGGCCTAAATATTTCCGAAAATTCGCCTGTTTTCCGGATATGAATTTTGGAGTCGCAATGTATGGGAAATGAAAGTTCATGTCGAGCAAGTATCTTGATTTTCAGAGACGGAGGGTCAAATGTAGGACATTATTACAAAAATTGTTTTTTTGAAAATTGGTCCCTTTATATCTCCGAAAATAGACATTTTCGGAAAAAATCATTGGAGACATTTGTCGTTCCGATTCTGTCTAAAAAAAATTTCCTTAGATTCTTTAGATAATTCTAAATAAACAAATTTTTTGAATATTTTTGGAGAGAAAGAATAACAAATTTTGAAATAATCCAATTTTTTCAATAATATTCTCCCTTTGATGCACCTTCCTCAAGATTCAGATTATGCTCTACGTGTAAGTTTCACGCATTCCATCATAAACTTTTATTTCAAATACATTCTAACCCGAAATTTGAGATCCGGAAAGCAGATGAATTTTAGGGTGGCTACAGACCAAACTGTTGAAGAAACAACAGTTTCATCCATGAAGTAGTTCACTGATCTAAGATATGCGTATTATATTTTACTACTGTAATGATGCAAAATACGAATAGAAAAAAATGTTCTCATTTTGTGTTTCATACTTATTAAAAGAAGCAGTGTTTTGGCTACACGCAGAAAAATTGTAAGTAGACGTTACTGAACCCAGAAAGTAATATTTACTGTGAGGCCGTGATATCTAACCAACCTAAAATAGCGTTTATAATTCAAAACATAAAAAAGACAAATTTTATGAATAAGTACCTATACTTTTATTATACCTTGGAGAACGTTTTAGACTATTTAGTTACTAATAATTAACTCAAATTATATGTAAACGTCAAAAATGAAAAAATCAGTATTTTTTTTTTGCTTCTGTATTGACTAATATATTTAATACAGATTATAAAAGTTAATATAAGTTAAAAGTTCGTTGTTAACTTTTAATAGTAAATGTCAGTGGCTAACCTATTAACATTGGACTACATCGATCTGAGACTTTTTTTGTAGGAAATTTAGTGATTTACAAAAATAATTGAGTTTAGTTCGCAATTGTCGGTGTATTTGGCAATGTTTTCGATACAGAAACATACAAATGTAAAAGTCACTAATTTTTACACTTTTAACATTTGTAGAACATTCTATATATATATATCAATATTTTTCTTGCTTGATTATGTGCTTCTGTTGACATTTGAATATCTTTCTGCAACTATATTAACTTTACCTTTGTAATAGTTATCATATATTTTAATTGAAAGATAAAAATAAATATTTCACATGATACAGTTTTCGCAAGAATTGAAGGGTTTCAATCTGAAAGTATCCACTTCCAAGTTTTTTATTGAAGCTGTACAAAAATGTGATAATTCATTACAATGGCTTCCCTTCTGCAAACGCGTAATTAACTGTCGTTTTGGATTACAATTTTCTTAATTCAGTTTTTTTATACTTTGTAAATTTCTGGAACCTTTGAAGAAAATATTGGCAATTACATGTTTTTATAATATTTTCTAAGATATCTTTTAGCAGTCCTTGAAAACATTTATCGTTAACTAAATGAATCATTATTATTTTCGAATTATAATTTTTTGCTAATACATATTTAAACCTGGCAACTTTGAATTAAATACGATAATTAATGACACAAAAAAAATATAAGCAGTTAAAAAAAGTGAATTTTATGAAATTTGGAATTCGTATTGAGCACATAAATTTCAGTGAATATGACGTCATAGGATTATTATGAACACTTACTGGGTCGAATATAGATGTATACATTTCATCTATTGTAAATTATTTCAAACATGCGTAGCACATTTTTTAAATACTCATGGGACGAACGATCATTCATTTAAAAGATTAAGTGCAAATGAAATAAAAATATATTTCGTATTCATTTCAGTTTTTTTGTTTTTGCACATGTAATAAATAAATGAAATAATCCCCATATAACTTTCTAGTATTTAAAAGAGAACTTTTATAGTTGTAAAATTGAATTAAAGTATACCGAATCGAAAATTCGTTTTTGCGTTATTTTCCGTATGTAATAATAATACAACTATATTATTTGATAAGTTAATACATTGTATTAACAAGACAAAAAGTCGAAAAATGAGTAAAAATTTCATGGCGGAAGTCCTGATTGAATATTTTCAAGTATTTTTGCAATAAAACTCCGTAGAAACGTTTTATTTACACCATTTTAGCAATATCTGTCGACGAGATACATAAATGAGGAATCGGATGAAAATCTTAAGAAATCTGACAAAATTAATCAAGAAAATAATTCCAAAAGAGAAAAACCGAGAAGACTAAAGCAGAAGTTGGACAAAACCTTACATGTATCATTATTTGATGAAAGTACTACTTTAAGGAAATCATAAAAGCTACAGTAATAGAAATTAAAATAAAAAAAGTATATAATTCACGTTTAAACAAATAAAATTCTAATATTTATATGTCTCTAAAACCGATTTCTTATTTTTTTGAAATATCATCCTATACCTTGTTTTTTCCAACAATAGGATATGTAAATAGGAATTTAATTTTTTATATGCTAATAAAATGGATAGTTCATCCAAATTTTAATCTGATATTGATTATAAATAACATTCCTTCTTGTTTTCAATGTGTTTTTTGGAAATTATTTAAAAAAAAATGAAGTTACCCAGTTTTTCCTAACGAATTTCTAATTAACGTTTTATATAATTTTTCGGGTAAGTTTGAAGTCTTAGTTCAGTAAATTGATCATTTTTATATCATATACATCATCGGTAATTAGCAGAGTACCTAAACTAAATTCACACATTTAAAACTTGAAGTTAATCGTTCAAAAAATTACGTTCATCACACTGAAAAAGCAATACTTAAATTAATACAAGAGATGCGACTGAAACCGGGATAGCTAATAAATATAATTTTATATGGAAATCACTTCTGTGTTTACTTTTAAAGAAGTAGGCCAGGTTTAATTATCTTAAGCACTGATAATAAGTTATTTTTTATTTCTGTACATTATTCCTCCCAATTCTTTACCAAAAATAAAATGCGAATTAAGTTAAGTTAAATAAATTGTGCTAACAACTTTATTTACTATCATTCACAAGGGGATCTTTTTGTGTTTTTTAAAAAGATAAACTTTTAAAATAAGATAATTAAGTTAATAAATAAGTTAGTATCGTTAGCGAATTTGGACACAGAAGAATAATATACCACATTGAGAAACGTGTATTTTACAGTTACTATCCTGTATCTATTAAAACGATGTCTTAAAGCCCTTAAAATAATAATGTACTGGAACTTCTCAAATCCTCGTATTGTAGCGTTTGGGTATTAGTAATTTAGAAGAAACTAGGAAACTCTTCTATTGTAAAAGAATTTTTTATTTTAATTAATATAATGCATTTTTATTATTTTCAATTGTTAGGTGATTTTTAATAAAGAAAACTGAAACAAAAATATAAGACAGCCTGATATATAGGTTAGAATAATAAAATATCTTCGTAATAATTTTTAAGTAGAATATATTTGAATATTGTCCAACTTTGACTGAATTGAAAAAAAATGTTTTTACTTTTGTTTGATAGTACCGAAAAACAGAAGAAATTACTGATTCTAGGAACTTTTTAAAGAAGAATTTAGTTTTTATGAGAGGTTAGTAAAAACAACCTAAAGTTTGTTCTTGTTCTAAAATCCGTAAACGTTTCTTCATTTTTTTCGCGTAGAATTCATCTGTTTCACATAGTACCCATTTTTATTATATGTCATGTTAGACATCGATTAAATGTTACTTGGATGTAATGTGGATTATTATTACTTCCGAAAATGCACAATTACCAATAATATTTAACCAAACGTATCTCTTTATGTTTGTTAAACTGAATTTTATTTTACTTATAAATTATTCGTAATCAATTTTTGTAATGGCATTTTTATTAATATATTGGCTTAATAAATTACGTTTTGACCGAGGTTGTCATGCATCATTTATATTTTTATTTAAATATTTATAGAACTTTCGAATATCGCACGTCAAATCAAGGATCCGTATATTGATGCAGCGCCAATTTCAATACCTCGTTTATACCAGGCACGGTAATTCCGCGAAGTGTACAATTTTATCGAATTTACGATGTGCCCCTGCAGTTTTGTTTTTGCATGCGTACGTATCTGAAAAGAACCGATATTAATTCCAGCGTATTTTCCAATTTATGCAGTTTCATTTTACTTTGCAGAATAGCAGTGATTTTTATTAAATTAAAATAAGAAATGAATCTATGCATATATTTATATCATAATGATTCATCTTGATTGATTATACTGCTAGAATACATCTTACATTTCATTTTCTTTTAACAGTAAATTATGGATATATTTCAATTTTGAGAAATTTAATAGACTTCTTATTTGAAAAATTTGCAAGGCAAATTTATATTTATATTATAAAGTTACATTAATATGATGAATAAGTTTTCGCTAGAAACTGAAGTAAAATATTTTCAATACATATTATGACATAAGAATACTGGTCATCGTCGATTAATAAGTTAATCAGAATTATAATTCGTACGTATACGATGCAGTCCAGCACTGATATTACTTTTATCCGGTTATGACTCAGTATATGCCAATAACAAATCTTGTTTATTTTTACAGTTTAATTCAGTAGATTTGATTTAAATACATGTATTGAAACTTCTCTCCTTAACTTCACATATAGTACATTATCTGTATGGCCAGGTCGAAATTTGTATGCATAAATTGTGTTATGACACAGTTCTCGTTGGCATTTTTAATATTTCTTTCCTAGATTCTGATAATTTTTTTCTATGTTGATTTCCTTTTATACAACGCCTATTGTTTATGTTTGATGATAACCTATATATTTTAAATATATTATGCCTTATTATTATTACTTTGCGTTGAAATATAGATAATTAAAATATAAATACAATAAATGAAATACGAAAAAAAGTATAATGATTTTATGTTTGAATAATGTGAAAACAATTTATAAATAAATCAATTCATAGAATGAAGATAGAAGAATTAATGAATATTAACCGACTTAATTTTTTACTGAGTTCGTATAAAGATAATTTTTTACATTACACTCGATATCTGCATTGTAGAATTTCTGAAATGTCTGGAAACCAGCGGAATTTCGAATCAAACGTTGAATATCTTCTCATTAAACATTACTATCTTTGATTATCTGATATTACGTAATATTGCTTTATAAAGTGTATTTATTTGAAATCACTTTAGCCAGAATTAGACTAGAATTATTGAAAATAGAAATTGTATAATAAATTTGTTTGTATAATAATTATAGCAGAATGAACTAAAACAATTTGTTAGATGTTCGTAAACTAATTGCATGTAACATTCCGAAATTGTAATTGATCGATTTAATGAAAGGTAGAATATCACCAAAACAGAGGATATTGTTTTCTCTTTAAATGAAACAAGAATTATATGAAAAACTAATTTCATCAGAAAACAGGGAAATTATGATAGCTAATATTTGACGTGAACTAGTTCGTCCGTAAATGTCGATCTAATATAGTAACCTGAAAGATAACTTCGTGTTGAAAGAGGAAATCAGTAGAAAAATTGAGATTCAAAATTTACGACTTCCGAACTGATGCGCTCAAATAATTTATTTTTATAAAATTCAGTTCTCTTGTTCAATTCTTTGAAAGAATTATGTAATTTGTTATTAAATCCCCCCAGTCTATCTATTTTTGTCAGTATCTTATTTTAAATATGCCAAACTTTTCAAATATCTCTCTTTTCTGATTTAGCTATCTACATTTTTATTTCGTGGATATTATTTAGAAAAATTATTAACATTGTCATAGGGAAAGTTTAATTGAACATTTTAGTTTGATAATTACATTGACCGGTAAACTAATGTTGTCCAATCTTCCTTTTAGTTTACGCTGAATACATGCGTGCAATGTTGCCTTTGTTGTTATTTCTTCTTTATTAACTTGTCTGTTCATGGAATACCATACTTTAACAGAAAATCTCATTACTTTTTCAAATTCAAAGACATTTACGTATTTCTACGGCATAATAACAAGAGGCTGTACGAAATATTGATCTGTATCTGTACATTTTTAAATAAAATTATAAAACCGTGTGATGTCATATGATTAAAACCATTGCATTTATGAAGACTTGTTTAGTAACTAGCTGTTAAATGAAAATATTATTTACATATATATATATAAAACGTATACAAGGTTCGGATATTTCGTTTCTCCTCGATCAACTTCTTGCAAAGAAAATTAAAATCGTAAAAAAAGAAAAGTCGCGGGAAGTACCAAAGTAGAAAGGGCCATTTTGCAACGCTTCTCCCTGGAACTATTTTAAAATTTCTTTCCGTTTTTTTCGCTGCCGATACTGTACTTTCCAAAGTTTCCTTTGTTTGATTCACTAAACTTCCAGTTCCATTTTCTTCGCCGTTCAGGCAGCTGTTTAAAAGCCGTTTTATAGGTAAGTGGCTTTATAACCACTCGCAACTTTTCGCGATTCATGCGCGGATTCTCTTCCTCCTTTGCTTGCTTCCACCCAGCAACCCCATTCCCTTTCATCCCCATACTTTTACCACCACAAGGTCACGTATCTTCCCCAGGAAGCTTACGCTTCATCGACAATCGATGTTCTATGCGTCTGATATGCTGCTAAGTTACGGAGAAGTCATATTTTCTGTCGACTTTTCTCTAAAAGAGTAATCGGATTCGACAACTATCGCAAAATACCCTGGAGAATGATCCTTATAATGCAACTCATCGACCGTGCCTCCGATTTTCTAATTACGTTAACATTTTTAAGTTGACATCGATAATAATTTAGTAAAGACTTATATTGGTCACAAACCCCTTAAAGGTCCTACAATAAAAGAAACGTAGGATTATTACCGTAAATTAAACTTCTAGTCATTGATTGAAACTTGAGAACGTCGAAGTAGCAAAATCTTACTTTAAACTATAGAAAATTGACTCTGTAAATACTTAATTGTAACTACAATTTAAGTAGCGGTAATTATATGTAATAAATGCGTGATGTTACATACTTATATACGTTCAAACGGTTATTCACGCTATTATATACTGCAAGAAAAATATAGTAATATTTACAATGACAAGATAGTTAGTAATTTAGTAGTGATTCTCAAAATTTAGTTAGTAAAGAGTACTTCGAGAAGGTTACTTATATTTCTGGGACGTCATAACCATTAATCGAATAGCTAAAGTTACTATTAAAAAATAAAATAGCAGTTTATATATTTAGATTTTCAGATGACTAGGAATGGATTTTAATTTATAAAAAGGATTCTTTCATATATTTGTGCACATTTCAAATTAAAGAAACGTGATTATACGAATAAAGTCAGCTTCGATACTAAAAATAATAGACATGGAGCTGTAGAGAGGTTATTATCGAATTATTAACTGATTTTAGAAAAATTTCTTGTTCTCATATAGACGAAATGAATGAACGTGATGACGTTGTAGTAAATGTAAATTTTGGGAATTGTCGATTATATCTGTTGAATAAAAATGAGGATTCGAATATTAAATATTGTGTTCATATTTAAGTTGGTACTGTAATCTGCAATTTATAAATACATAAAATAATCCCCAATAGCACGCTTTATTCCACCCATATTTCCGGAATATTCCAAAGTAATATTCCATTTATATTCAAGGAACATTGAAATATTCTGCATCATAAATATTATTAAGCATTACAGATTGAACATTTTATTCGCATATTTTAAAAACTCTATCAATTAATGTAGAGGGATTATAAACAATTAACATATCTTTGTATTTTTAACAATTACCTACTAGATTTTTTAGGAAATCATTATTATAATAATTGTGGTACGTTAATTAAATATTCTGAAATTAGCTTAAGAAATAATATTCATTCATTTTGCAATATTGTTTCGTCCATATTATTTGATAGTTTTTTTGAATATTCTAACAAAATTTATATTATTTATTATATTTCTAATGCAGAATATTTCAATGTTCCGGGAATATTCCAGCGGAATATATTAATCTATATGATGTGCAAAAATAGTAGAAATGGCGATGTTTCTTTCCAGAAACGATAATTCATTTGAATACTTGTAATAGTTAGCTCATCCTCTTGCCTCTCAAAGTAGGCCGAAAGTTCGACAACACTGAATTTTCCAATAAATAATATACCAAATCTTCCGTTTCGTTGATGATATTGAAAAGACGAGGTTATTATTCATTGTACAAAACTAAAACTTCGTTTGGTGTTTCCATTATATTATGTATAAAATTTTCTTACCTGCCATATTTTCAAAATATTACATTTTTTTAATTTTTGTTTACGATTTTTAACGCTGTTAAAATAATTTTGCAAATTATTTTGATAGCTAAAATTCTAGTCTTTATTAAATCTAGTCTTAAATTTGAATCTTACACTAGATCTGCTTTGAAAATGACCGTGTCATTTTCATAAACGTTATATATTTTGCTTTAAAACATTAAATGTTAATATTGACATTAAAAGTAATTAACATTTCTCCGGAAAATAAATGTTGCTAATTATTCAAAAATAATGGTATGCTTTATGAATTCATTATGGTTTGACGTCATAAAATTGCAGTAAATTAAAAAATAATACAGAGTGTTCAAGTAGAATTCAGGTATTAATCACGGTTGAAAACCCCAAAAATATAGAAATAAAGGGAAATTTAGTAATAAAGTGAACGATTATTTACATTCCATAAGTACTTTCTCCAGAATTACATTGACATTTATGATTTTAAAAAATTCGTAATCGAATTGATGTCGCTCATTTGCGAAACTGTAAATCAGGAAAGCGTAGGCATACGTCAACAACGACCTCTATCAAAAATTCAATCCTCCACCATTGGAAAGTTTGAAGTGGTTAAATAGAAGTCACTTATTCACAAAATGGGTTTCAAGCTGGTCATATTCGACCGGCATTTAAAAACTTTTATCAGAATAACATGCTACTTCAATTCTTAAAATGGCGAGATAGAGTTGAAAATTAATTACGAGCGTATATGCAGAAATGGGAGTTATAATTAATAATTGTGTTAGACTTAATTTAATATTCTTTAGATAAGATAGTTACATAAGTTTATTTACCCATATAATGAATACAACAAATTCAATGTGGGATGGAGTACACTTATTATAAAATTATTCTATCAAGTAACGCATATTTACAATAACCGAATTGAATACATTTAGATAATACAACAAAAGACGATATTAAAACGCACGCATTTAAAAAATTTATAACTTTTACAATGAAAACGAAAAGAAAAAAAAACCGTTCGAAATTCACAAGATCATGGTTGACAGTTCGCAGTTTCATGATAATGTCTTAAAAACTAATAATCTAGGACAAATTTCCGATGGTCGAAACAGTTTTTAACAAAATAGTAAAGTATTTTAAGCACAGGCATATCTTCGGTACAAAGTAAATTGGATATCATATTTACATCGACGTAATCGTACAACTGGATGGATCTTAACAACTTAACCCTAGATGGACGGGATAAGGGACACTCACAAAGTATGTGGATTAGTGTCTCCTCCGTACCCAAGTTACACACAGTACAAATCTCTGATGGATTATATGGATGGAGAATATTGCCAATTAAAATCGCCCGTGAAAAATTAGTAGCAGTCCTAAGCTGCATTTTTAAACGCGTAAAAACTAAATTACAACGCGATTTAATATTTAATATTCTTTGCTATAAATGGAGGAGGCACTTAAATATGGAACTATAAAAATTATTAATTTAAAATCTGCTAGTTCGTTGAAAAAAATACATAACAATAGGTTCATAAAGAACAAAATAAAATCATAAACTATTCAACATCTATCATCTGACCTTGTAAATTGAAGATATTGTATATTCTTAATAACACTATAAACTTCAAAGAATAAAAGGCATATGAAATTCTGAAAGAAGTATTAAAATAAAACTAAAATTATTTAAAGGATGAAGTTATAATAATTACTTATTATTATTTTTCAACAGTAAAGTTTCTACACACTTAAAGTTAAATATTAATAAGGATTTTTCATGATGGACGACGATGGAAATAAAATCGAATATTTAAAAAATTGTTTAAACGCGACATGGTGAATGCTGCAAGTTAAAATTACGATTTTTCGGTTTTAAAAATTATTCAGTTTAAAACGGATCTAAAAGACTGAAAATGCAGAATAAGTCGTCTAGTACAACAGAATTTGTGACAGTACAGATAAAGTGATTGATTCATGTTTTTGGATGTTTTCTAGGATACAATGCTCTCAGCGCAGACTATTAAAAATGTCATGAAATTTTTCGTCTAATTAATGAACGGTGCATAAATGTTCCTAAAAGAGTATATCTTGTAATGTGAGTGTATACATGCGCGGGTAACTTTTTAGAATTTTCCTTAGCGTTGATGATGGATAGCCGACCCTCAGTCAACCCTTGATTACATTGTTACACATTTTCTGAATAATGCAGGTTGGTTGGGTGTTGTTTAAGGGTTGTCAAGAACTCAGAGCTTTCTCTAAATTTTCTGTAAAAAATCAGGCTTTAAATAATTTAGGAACAACTTTGTTGACTGAGTAACTGTTTACTTAAAAATCGATATCCGATTCATTTTAAATTTGCAAGAGAAAACTTATTTTACTATGCGATGAAGACTAAATTGATAATTCCAAATGTTATCTTAAGCAGTTAGACATTAACTTTGGTTTTAATATATTTTCTTTGAATGAAATTAGACAATAAATTTGATTTTCGTATATGATACATTAAAATTGAACTAAACCCACATATTTCTTAAAGTTATCAAGAAAATTAAGGTCTGCTGAATTAGCATAACCTATCTGCAGGTTTTTTAATCAATTTTGTAGATTCTTACATGGTATTCAATATATTTCATCTTCTACCCATTCAAATTTTTGTTACCTAATTTTCAGCCTGTGTATTTTGGATAAAAAGTAATTTGCAATTGAGGACCTTTTTAAACCGAATCTGCCTTAACCCATTAATATCCAGGAGGACGCAAAATATACCACAACTTCACGGGTCTTATTTTGAAAAACAGAAAAAGTTTAAAAATTTGTCCGAGACCATTTTTGAAGAAAATATTGTCCCTCCTTTAGATTCTGCGGCTAAAATTTAGTTATTGGTAACTCCAACAAAGTTATGGAACATTTTATGAAAAAAATCCAATTTTTTAAGGAAAAAACATTTTTAATCTCCATTTGTATATGTAAATGTAATGGAATTTGCCATGAAAATTTAAAATAATGCATCCTCGAATCGTCAACTTTAAATCCGTTGTTACTTATTATGAAGGTGATGGACAACACCATTAAAACTTCAAATTATATTCATAGATGTGGGCACACGAATTTTTGTTGATATATCATTTTTTGAAAATTAAAAATAGCCAAAAACGTGGCGGCAAAATTCGATAAAATTCATCGGATCTATCTGAAACACGTTATTCGAGGGGTTTCAAGGTCTCTGATTAGGAATCTGTTATGGTTTTTATCATGTTCAAAATGACAAACTTTTAAGTTCATTCGAATTCAGCATCTCCGAATGTATTCATTTACACTGTTTCATGAAATTAATTCAAAGTTTGAAAGTTTTTTTAATGTCAGAATTTTAAACATGCTTTTTTTACTCTTGAACGCCATCATAAATTCACAATAAATAACCATGGATTTTGGTAGCTTATATCCGAGGACACGATATTTGGATTTTCATTGCAAATTCTACTAGGTTTACGTTTAAAAATTGCGGTGAAGCATTTTGCTTCTTAAAAACCGGCGGTTCTCACATAAAATATGCCATAACATTGTTTCGATTAACAACAACAAAATTTTAGCTGCAGAATCTGAAAGAGGGATCAATTTTACGTCAGAAATAATTTTAAAAATATTGTAATATATTTTTAACAGTTTCAATTATTTCTGTTATTGAAAGTTGTGTTACATTGTGCGTCATCTTGGTCATCAATAGGTTAAGCAAAAAGCCACTCGCCTAATTCGTTTAAACAGATTTCAACCAAACTCTCCAATTACAGGAATTAAAATTGAGTTTGTAATAAAAACACATTGAGATCCACTGTTAAAGCTTAGTATCTATCTGTGGTTATTATAAGATATGTACATTATCAATATTGTGTGTCACTTAAATACCAACCACGTTGAACCAATCTCGTATTGAAAACAGTTTGAATAACACACTTTTTAATTACAAAAAAATAGATATGTAAACTGCAACGTACAACTTAAACAAAGATGCCAGACAATATCTGCTGTTATTGGTAAAATTGAATATACCGTACATACTGAAATATTGAAATACATGAAAATAGAAATGAACTATTAAATACACATAAATTAAAGTGGGTGGAATACTGAAGAGAAGATAATGCAAAAAAAATTCACAAATTTGAAAGATTGCCAATCGATTAGACGTTAGTAATTTCAACTGCTACATTTTATTAAAAATCGATATTTAATTTGTAAGGATTAATAATGTTTCAAAAAAATTGACGAATAAATCATGAATCTTGATAAGAATAATGTATTAAAAATAATATCGAATCAAGCAGATTTGTGTATATCCACAATAATATATGTTTCACAAGTTTGTCTTTTCAAAAGTATAAATGACATGGTTTTAATCTTTCTGTGTTAAATATTTTCCGTTTTAAAACAGGCCATTGCGAGGTTTGATGTTCAGTGATTATTTGACACCGATAAAAATTTTCGAAAAAATCAGAAGGCTTTTTCGGAAATAATGGACAACATCAAAATTGTAAACACAAAACGAAGGTAAAATAAGTTTCAACATAGATTAATCCTACATTAATAGGCGTTTTATATAAGGATTATTTTTAAAGGATATGTATAACAAAGAGTAACAGCAAGATGCTAGTTTCAAAATCCTTGAAAAATTTCAAAATAAGAAATTTCGATCGCAACATAACCTAAATAATTACCGGCTGCATTACACAAAATCGATGAAAATAGTAACAACCCTTGATAAATTATAAAAATTACGTAATTATATATTTTGATATTGCTATATTTAAGGTAACAAATTACACATTTTGGAACAATTAAAAAATCGAGGGTAGACGTTTTTTTATTTTGCAGTATTTTCATATATTTGTTTCTAACTGAATTTTGTTAATATTTGAAATGTACTAAAGGCTAATATTTGAAGGTACATGAAAAATTCATCAAACTTGAAGTTAAACAATCAAAAATATATTTACAAAAGTAGCATACCAGATTACAAAAACTAGTTAAATTACCTATTTTAGTAGTAAACAATAGTTATTATATTTATTATTTCTTTCTTAAAATTAAATAGTCACTTTAAATATTCCCGAATAATAATAAAGATGAAAAACTTGATTAAACGAAAATAACCTACTGTCTTATTAAAAATAGTTATCATATAGTATATTTTATAATAATCTTAATAATCCACACAATAATAGAGCCGTTTATACTCTAAATCTATTGGACTTAAGTTTTAGTCCTGCGAAGGAAAGCCATCATTTTAGAGATTAAATTAAAAAATTGAATAATTTACGTGTAATTTAATCCGTGAATAAGGAATCAACTTTTTTATTTGATTTGATACCTTTAATATTAAGTATTAATTAATTCATGCACTAACCATTCAAGCGTAAATTAAAATGTCCATAAAAAATAATCTAAAAAATTTTAAAAAGACCGATCAAATGAAGAACCATCCAACATCTTTCATAAATGTCCCAAATTTGAAAAGTCCCCTCTGCCCTCCCTCATCTTGTCCTGTCATCCCTTAAGCATCGTAGCCTCAGTGTGATGTGGCGTAAGAGCCACGCCATAATCAATGACGCGACCTGCATACCCGTGTGGAAAGCTCCCCTTGCGTCAATCGCTTCGCACCAACATCGACACTTTCATGTACGTGCAGTGATACTAACACTGTCATAATCTATATCTTTGCGACATAAATTTGTCTCTTTTGTAGTTCGTAAACGATTTTTTATTCAAAGGTTATAACATATCGGATTGAACATCCAGATATTATTTATCGCGATGGGCACAACCTGAGAATAAATTCAACGATCATGAAACTTTAACGAAATTATATTTCTAAGTTTAAATCGCGATCACGTCAAATGAAAATAAGCATTCTAAAAGTATCTGTAACTTTCGGCCTCAATGTGTCAGTTAAAATATAACGAAAACCAATCGAATATTTTGACTGTAAATTGTTAAATGTTCTTTATATTTTCTAGTATGAAATATTTAGTAGTTCTTTCAGAAATCGTAAATTCTGGACTTTTCTAAATAGATGAAGTTCGTGATCTTGAAAGTAATTCAAATACAAGGTCGACCCAAAAAGTAAAATAACATTTGTCGTTTAAGAAAGTGGAACGTTCAGTCTAAATTATGTAGTATCCGCCTGGGAATCTCATGGAGTGTTTTTAAGATGCACTTACAACTATGCTTGTTATGCAACATTTTCGGAAATTTACAGATATAAAATAAAAAGCAACGCAGACATTAATAATCCGGCATTTTTCAATGCGGGAATTCTTTCCATAAAATGAAGGATCGAATGAAAAAAATCTAGTTCGTCTAAGGAAATCCTATCGTATACGGAACACAGCAGTACAATTTGTGAAACATTTAGTTGATGTAGGAATCTAAACAAGCGTCAATTTCATCCCATTTTGCGTTAATTTACTTTCGCATTTGAGATCCATCTAGTGTGTTAGAAATTTATATGTATTTAATAAGTTTTTTCGTTTCAATCTTTTCTTGAATGTTTATAATATATTTATAAAAAATCAATGCAGATTTTCAATCATTTAACAAATTTTGTGCACTTTTTACAAGAAAAAACAATTTTTACTCCTTGTAAAAGTATGGAAGATTGCAAGTAGATTTTTTTAAATAGATAAGTATGTAAACGTAAATAATGGATTTCTAAGTATGTATAATATTTTTAAAAAATATTTTCTTTGCGAGTTCTTGGAAGATTTTATGTATTCCAATTTGAATTATAAATCTCTTATGAATTTCTAAATATATTCAAATCTTTTCTAAAATTTAAAAAAATTACCATTCGCATTGTATTTTGTTCATGGTATACAATAGGTTGGATCTAATTTGCAGGAAATTATGTAGATATTTTTCTACTATTAATAACTAAAAAAACAAATGAAGTTAACAAGTGGGTTTCTTTGATACAATTAAGTTTAATAGAACGGGGAACTAATTTATTCATACAATATCTCGGTTGATCTGAATTTTTATTTTATAATTAAAATTGTTTATCATAAGACGCAACTGCTAATAACTTAAGTTTCTTATTATAATTTGCTCGTTCTCTGAACATAGAAACTTCGAAGAGCCTCTTCATTAGAATTTAATGAAATAATACAAAAGCTACACGATATATCACCTGATAATCTAATATTCACAAGATACTTCAATTTGCGATAAGGTGAAGGACGGCGGCACTAGTAACTTTCTGAGTATAGTATTACAGAGAAACTACACAAGTTATTCTAGTGTCCCTCAAAGTATCTATTTTGTTCTGATAACTATGTACAAAGATGTCGACATTGAGCAAAGCCTTAAATTCGCCAAGAAAATTACACCATACTGTTTAATGACATAGGAATAGTATTATAAATAAATTTGAAATACAATATTACAAGGTAAATAAAAGGGTAAACTTTCCAATCTTTTTATAGTTAATAGAAAATAAATTACATAGTTTTATCCCGGTTAAATTGCTTTTTTAAGATCTAGGTAATCCTGGTGACTACTCTCTAAATTCCTTGGAGTAAAAATTGAGCCACTCCTTTATAAAGAGTATAAAATATAAGGAATTTAGAGAGTAGTTTGGATCCAATATTTTATTGATTTTGAAGTTGCTACATTAAATATTATCTTTTCAGTAGAAATTTAAAACAATGAAAAATAGTGTTATCGTTGTGACTAACTCGTAAATTTCTAGAAAAAATTCGTTTTGTAACGTCTAGTTGGTTTCAACCCTATTCCATTATTCATTTTGATATTTCATATCATAACAAATTATATGTAGAGAAAATACTAAAGGAATGAATATAAACAATATTAATATTTAAAATGACGCAGCATTCTTTAGAAAACCTCCCGTCTGTAATCGATGTTTTTTTCTGGAAAAATCTGTGTAAATGAATCTTCAAAAGCGGCATTAGAAAATATTGGCATCGCAACATAAAAAATTAAATAAATTTTGATTACTGCAGTCGATAGAAGTATTCCGTGACAAACATTTCTAAGCAATTCAAAATCAATAACGTTGATTATTAATAAAATTTAATATTTATAAATTTGTAAGTAACTTATCTCAATTCTACGGAAAATAAAGTGAATAAGTATAAAAATCATTCAGAAATATGAAGTATACGCTAGTTAATGACTTACAATAAATATTGCGTATTTTATATTTAAAATATACTTTTTCTGTATAAAAACCTGTTATTTAAGGTACAGACACTGTAAATAACAGCATGTTCATTTTATTTCTAACTGCTTGATAATCAATGCGATTCGTTTCTACTCGAATAACGTCACCGTGGAGGGGGAAGGCCAAACAGTAGCATATTAATCGATTCAGGAATTTAAAATAACTTCCTTTCATGTACCAGTGTCGCGAACTTTTGTTCGGTCTCTAACGAGGTGAAATCTTCGTTGCTTATTACCTTCGTAGCATTGTAAAGTTAAGAAGCCCCTTACAACAGCGGAACTTTGAAAAGCTTAATTCAGTTTCGGCCGACACCTCCATTAGTAACATTTGCCAACTTTCAAGCCTTAAACTTGGCTAATATTTTCATTCCTATACCAAAGAACGTATATTTTATTAACCATTAAGTTTTCCTTATAATACATTTTGTCGTGCTTTTAAAACTTTTCTTCATTTTCCTTCCTAGGCTGAAAGAAAGTTGTATTATTTTCTATAGCATGTGCGGCAAAATCATTGATAATATAACTCTGTAGTGAGTATATCTCTCTTTAATATTTTTACAAATATTGTTTCAAGATCTTTAAATAAATCACGCTAACGCGTGGAATGAAATGAATGTTGTAATTCTAATGGCACTTCAAAGGTTCCGGGGTTCGATTCCCGGTGCACCAAGCTTGGCCCACAATTTGGCAAATAAAAGATCATAAATGGTAAAAATTCAGCCGTTCCTAGAAGATCAGTATTCCTACTAAATTTTATAAAACGGCCAACAAGAAATTTAGCTTTTATTAATTATAAATATGACGCCGAAATGAAACAAAATAATAATGATATCCAATATGTTATATAATAATTATCTGGCTGTTATGTGCTGAGAGTTTTGAAAATGATTATTTTCAGTTTGTTTCTACAGTCAATTAAAAAGCTGGGTGTACGTTGCCCTGACCAATCGAGGAGTACATGAGCCAAAGGCCGCAGGATCGCAACCACTAATTTTTATTTTTAATTGGATGGTTATTGCAGGTGATTTATTTGGTCCCTGTTTCAACAAATGGTCGTCAAAATATAAACCGAGATCTCGAAAGAACTAGCGATATTACATAAAATTACATGAAGCAATTTATAAAATGCAGTGCATGTGTTTAATGCTCCCGACAGTTTTAATTTCGTTCAACGGAAAGTCGGAGCTCGCTTTTTCTCAAATGGGAAATAATTCTCCCAACTGAATTAAAAGTTTGAATTAACAAGTCGTGATATATTACATAAACGGCTGTAAAATATGCGATATTCTCTTGAAAGTTCTTTCGGCAGCTGCGGTTTACTTTGCGATGAAACGGGTACACATGGTGAGATTACTAAATACTAGCTGCAATATTTTTACGATTGTTTTCAATTTATTTGCATTTATAATTTTTAACAAGTGAAAATTCCGCTTCATACATTAAAATGGGCAGTTTCCTGCGTTTCGGAAATTGTGCAAACTTAACGTCAACTAATTTCATGCCTTTATGTCATGCAGCAAAGTTTCAGGAAGTACTAAATTCCTGTCTCTTGAATAACTTGTTCAAATTAAAAAAAAAAAGATTGCTGAAATAAATTTTTTTCTTTCATTAATTACCGTAACGAATTATTCTACTTGCAATTTCCTTTCATATTAGAAGTACGTAGTATTTCGCCATGCCTTGGAAGTAAAATTAAATACCAAAGATTTTAAACTTGCAGTAAAAGATTTGTTTAAAACAAGATTATTTTTTTAAATTATTCATTTAAATATGCTGAACTTTAGACATAAATCCCTTTTATCTGTTTATAGAATAAAATTCTGATCTTATTTAACTAAAAGTTCAATATTCCGATAGTTGTTTTGTAATAATATTTTGTCATAGCTTAAATCTCAGTAGATTAATATTAGCGAATAGGTTAACAGAATATTTGGAGGGATAAAGTTCAATAAATTGTAAAACTTATTTGCATATATTTCGAAAACTTACTTGGTAAAATGAGATCACTTTAAAATATAATATATACACAAAACTTCTAAGTTCAGTTGAAAATTCAAACTATTTAAACGGTTTATTTTGTTTAAATAATAATACATAACAATTTCTCGAAATACCCCAAGAATTTTTTACTTTTTATTAGTTTTATTTTGTATGATTAATCAATCATAAAATTTTTAATTTATTCTCTGAATTTCTCAGATGTTCAATAAGATTTGAAATTTCCTGGAAAATACTAAAATTAAAATCAAAGACCAAAGTAAAAACTAGATCAAAATCATTGTAAAAATTTTAATTGGACTGCCAATAGTTTATGCTCGTAACGCAATATTAATTGCAACATCTACCAAACTTACTTTCTTAATATTTTCTTGGTATATTTCGAATTTTGTAGCCGACTTTATCAGATTACGTTCATTTTTTTGTCTTTTTTATTTTTGAAGAACAAACTTCATGCATTTGTTTGTGTGTTGTGAGGGCGTACCTTAATAACTTAACCTAGAAATGCAGAAAGTTCCCCAATACTTTGGTATAGCTTGTTCATTCGTAGGGTCACTAGGTTTAAGATATATATTTTAGAATTTCTCGTTTCTGGAGGACGTCGGAAATTGTTCAAAACTGAATTTATGTGAGAGTTGCAGCAGCTGCAAGTGCAATTTGCGATACATACACTGCATGCACGTGCGATTTGCACGGAATGCCTGAGCCTACACTTTACGTCACTATGGGCCAAACCTACCTCAATTTATACGTGTACGAATAATCCTATACGCGCGGAGCATATTACTCGACACATGTTTACGTAAACAGCGCAGGGAACACGTTTCCTTCCAAAACGCTGAAAGCGCTACGGGTTACTCAGTTGGTACTGCTAATATCTGTTCAATGTTCAGCACCCTATCATTATTGATTAAAAAATCCCAAGTTTTACTCCTCATTGGTTTAACGCGCTGTAGTTGTCCGTTGATCCTTCATACGAATAACCCATTGATAACAATAAAAATGAAGTGTTAGTTAGAGTGGGATAATTCGGTCATATTAAGCTATTGCGAGTCGTCCCACGATATCGACAGATTTCCTTTTACTATAAAGTGATTAACTTTGCGTACCGCGCTTTTTGCTATCGGTGGTGGCATTCGGTGGAAAACAAACACCAGCTAGCCAAAATATCCTACGCCACAACGAAAAATACAAAAGTGGTATTAAAAATAACAAGAATAAATAATAATAATAATAATAATAAAGGTTAAAGGAACAACCATTTTTAACACGAATAAATAAGAAATACGTCCCTTATTTAATAATATTAATAAACGAGTATTCCAACATTAATGTTAGGCACTTTTGGAGATTTTTAAATATAAATCTAATATCCGGATCATACAAGAATACTGTAAGCCAGTTTCAGTCATCCTGTCGCTCCCATAGCTTTGGCGTTAATAAAGCACTACATTTTTTACGTGCACATATTAAACTGTATTTCGAAATCTGCAAAAATCCTTAACATTCATTTTATAGTAACCATCATAAGATTTATTAAATAAGAGACGTTTTACCTTAAATAATACAAATAACCTCGAAAAGATGCAAAAGATCTGCCATGATTAAAATGCCTAATTTTTGCTACTATATCACCGCAGCTATCTGTGCTACACTTGGGTAATTTCACAAGAAAACAAGATAATACGAGTACGGTGTATTACATTTTTTTTGTGCTTTTTAACACAATATATATATGACAATATTGTTAAATAAGCATTTTTTATGTTAAATTAACCTGTCGGTCTCACAGAGGTTTTCTTTCGGCGCGACACCATTGTCATTTGTATTTCGGTGCCCTTAGAAACATTAAAATATTAGGTAACGAGAGTGAGTAAAATAAACATTTATAATGAAAATCAAATTCTGAATCCAAATGATTAAAAATATTTTATTAAACAATAATATAGATTTAACGTAGGTGCATTTAAAAATTAAAATAAAATAATTAACGGCTTAAACCTACCAATTGCATTAGATGTTAAAATGCCATAGTCGGTAACACCTTCCGTCGTAATCGCTCGGATTCTCAAACGTTAGGCCTTGTCGAAACATTTATAATCTCAACTAGTAATGAAATTAACAACTAAAAAAAGTAATAGAGAAAAAGAAAAGATAAAAATTATATTTCATAACTATAAAGTTAATACAATTTCGATTCGACAGTTACTTGGAATAGTCTGGTATATGAATATGATTTAATAGCATGCAGGTATAAATCTGAAGAAAGAAAAAGGCAAATAAAAAACAAAATATAATATGAAAACAAAAAATCAAAAAAATTATACATTTTCCCTCCATTCTAGAAGCCTGTCCCAAAATTATTTTCTAACGGCTATTTTGAACACCAAACATGATTGTAACTTAAAAACTTATTAGTCTAGTTCAGATATCATTAAAGGCGCAGTTCAACATAAGTACCCAAAAAATCAGTGATTTTGACATTTTTTTCTCTAATCATCAACAATCGAATAAATTCGGTAATATTTGAAATAATAATTATTTATTTTTAAATGCCATTATAAAAAATTATTTTTTTCCGTCTATCCTTACATCGTACATTTATAAACTAAAAAATTAATTCAAAAATAAATAATAAATATCATAATTAATTATTCCGTAATATTCTAAAGATATTATTCACTGGTAAATACTCATTGTCAGTGATAAAAAGCAATGTACGTATATAGGATTCAATTTACCACTCCACAACATTTTTACTCTTTGCAGTAGTGAACTCCACTGAAAAACAGAAGGCTCGTTTTGCACTGTGTCTTGCAGTGAAAATTCACTCGATTAGAGAGAATTTCCCCTCTAAGGCATCCAAGTCCAGCTCTGGGACTTATTCAACTACACGGTATATTTTAAAATTCTTCACGGGCACTGTTTTCGTGATATGCTTGTTAATACTTTCATTAATTGAATTTAAAAGTTTCACTATTTGTTTTTAATTAGTACTTATAAAATTATTATTTAGAAGTTCCCAAGTATTTTGAATTAGTTATCAGCTAACCAAGACGTATTCGTAAATATGACCGTAATTTTCAATTTACTCATTGGAAAAAGAATTTATAAAAATGTACGGATACCTAGTAATGTAGGAAAAGTAAAAACTAAGTAAAAATTGACTAACTTTTATTCTGAATGTAAAGTTATTTTAAAACGTTTGAACCCAAAGTAAGAAAATTAAATTAAAATCAACGAAAATGATAAAAATAAAAAGAAATTGCTTTATAGAAAAGGAAACGAAAGTACAAATACGTAGAAACAAAGGCACAACATTGTTGAAAGTTTTTATTAAACTATCAACCTTATTTGATACGAAAAGCACTCTGAATAGAAATATGACAACAATAAAAAGTCAATAAAAAATATCACACGATATAAATAGATATATATATATATATATATATATATTATAACTTTAACGTTTCTTTTCCTATTTTCATAACGTTGTAACGTCGATATGACACTCATCAGTCCTGTAGACAAGATTGCTTCAGAATTGTTTACGAGATTATATATAGTCGCATCACATTTGTTAAACTTTCAATTGTATAAAGTAATTGGATCTTCCCAGGATGAAAGTAAACGATCAATCTTTTCCTTCTTATCAGACTTTTTCACTTTCGTCATGTCACTCTCACTTTATTTTCTTGATCCATTTTCCACCGGACGTCGGTACCACCGTTCCACATCCATTTCCGCCACTCTTCGCGTGATGTGATAAAAATTTAAAGACCGTTCCATATTAATGCGAAACTACTGCGCGAATGCAAAGTCCGCACCACGAAAACGGCGGCTCGAATCCGGCCCGTGATTCACGGCGCCACGGCTCCAACTTTAATTTCGCCAGTTCGTTTCTATACATTTTCCGAATATTGGTTTGCGAAAATGGTCAATTTTTTTTCACAATTACAAATCGACAGAAGTTGGAAGTGCAGAATATATAACTTCTGGAATGGAAATTAGGCTCAAATTTCTAAAATTCGTGTAAGAACAAATTTGTATTACTAACTTTTCTTGGTTTCCATTCATTTTGAAACAATTTTGAAAATCAAATATCAGAATAAATGAAAATTTTCTCATTTATAGTTAAATTTTAATGAAATTTTTTAATTTTATAGTCCCTTTTTTATTTCTTTATTTATATTAAAATTATTGTTAGGTTTTATTCAGGTATATATGCAATTCGAAGCTTCCGAATTCGACTATCCCCAATTTTGCTCGTTATTTCACTATTGCCATAAATGTTGGCTAAATTTTTCTATATATTAAAATTCTCCGTGGTGAGGGATAATTTTCCGTTCCAACTTGTGAAACTTTTGTTTTTTTTAAACATTAAGCAATAAATTCAGGATTTTCTATAAATGGACATTTTTATTCATTTTGAATACCGGTCGTTGCTATTTCAGTTTCTAGCTTTTTTACCTAACTAGTAAAAACTACCATAACGGTTTTCGATCCTTATTTTACTACTTAGATAGTTGGAAAGAACATCCCAAACAATATAATGCGTCCCGGGACGTTCTGGTTTATGCCTAAATGTAGGATTAGATTTCACGAACATTATGGATTATAGTAGCAATTAAATATAGAAAATTAAAGTGAACTTAGGAAAATTGTCTAACATACTTTTTTGGTACAGAATCGAATTAAAATGTACTTGTCAAGCGATGTGTACGTACAAGTAAACAGTATATTTTAGAATTTTTTGTTGCTTCTTTTTAAGCAATAAAGACTGACGCCAACGAGTAAATTTTAACATTTTTCAAAAAACCATAACTCTTTGAAAGTTTTAAATTCTAGTATTTATTACAAAAATTGTCAACAGCCAGGAAAACTTCGTAAAGTTTTTGTCAGCGTTAAAATCGGAAGAAAATAACTGTATGATATAGTAATGTTTGAAGTAAAAGTAATTGATATTTTTATTTCTGTGTTTAGAATATATGTACATTTCCGTTTTTATAATATATCTTCAGAGGATTGGGAGTTATTTGAAAACTGAGAGCGTTCTCGAACTTTTGTCTAGTAGTGTATTGTACACTTTTCCGATTTTAATGTCAGTAAGGTTGTAATACAAGGCTATTGATGTAGAATCATGATTATTAATTTCAATATTTTTTATTTATGTATTTTGATTTTGACGGATAGTCGACATCAATTCCATTTCCTATGTACCCATAATACCGATTTATTAAAGTCACGCCATCTATCTGATTAATCTGAAATAATTTCCTTGGAATATGTGTCATGTATGAACTGTTAATAGTTCGTTTACAGTAGTCATGTCTGCAGTTTGCAAAAATTTCCTTCTAGTCTAGTCTTATAGCAAAAGGGTTAAAAAGTGGTTGTTTGTTATTATTAAATAAGACTTTTGCATTACTATTTCAGCATATTATAAGTGATCTTCTTATACATTTCGTTGTATTTTTAGCAACTATTGGCTATAATGTCTAGCTAGACAATGTTTTCAACCCTTATAATGTAGAAGGTTTCGATCTGGCTCCATTTCCTGGTAATGTCCTAAATTGAGTTGCAGCAATGATGCCTGATTACGTACGCCGGGTGTGCTTTAATGCAACCTGATCAAGCCCTGAACTGGTTCCAGTAAGGGAATCCGATAAGTCACATCCGAATGCATCCTAACTATTTCCAACCAGTCTATGCTCTGGGTATCGTTGAAAAGTGTCACCGAAAATTTGTTTTCACTACCTGATATAACTTTTTATCCTTTAAGTACCTTTAAGTGATAATCTGATATAATATATAGTTACCTAAAAATTAACATTTCTTTTCGGTTAAGACTGAATTAACCATTTCAACATTTTGTAGCTATATAATGTATTGTTTTCTAGCATGTCGAGCCAAAGTTCCGAATTTTATTTTCATTTCGTATCGAAAAGTTTTATGTCAAAAACTTCAATTGGTATATTGAATCGAATTGTTATCGCGGTTAACAATCAGTTTAGTTCTTTTGCGTAGTTTCCTGCATGAATTTACTAATTTCAAGATGCACTATTTATGAACATGGCATTTTGTTGATCTATTAATTGTACTGATTACTATTTGGTCAGTCAGAGAAGTTATGTATTATTTATACTATCACAGACAAATATATAACATTCTATGTTATAATAGAGAGTGTCAAAGAATTACCTATACTGCTAATGCGAATACCGTCTGTCATTTTCTATGCATAATTCATGTCATTTATTAACCCTATTGATGAATATCGTCCACGTTTATAATATGTAAACTACATGTAGTAATTTATGGTACCATCCGTTGTCTCAGGCATAATTTAATCAAGCTTTTACCAAATATGGAACGAATATTCATGTTCTTACTCAATGTACTTATCTGTCGATGCACCTCCATCAACACCTCCTAATCCGGAATATACGATACAGCACATAGAGTGTTAAGTAGTGATTAATAATTTGTTTTATAATATTAATCAGTCAGTTGCCAAACCGTACAGTTATACCTATCAACCGAATAGCAAATGTACGAAATCTATTTGGTTATTTCGGGTATAAAACTCGAGTAGATAGCAAGAGCTATTTTCTAACACGTTTTAACGCCGTTTTTTCATATATTCTAGAGACCTTTAAAATTAATAAGAATGGAGAATGATATATGGTTTCATATTTATTTTAATACATTGAAGATTAAATTTAAAATTCTAATCTAATAAAAATAGATAAATCTAATGTGTATTCCATAAAAATTTAGCAAACTATGGTTGTTTCAAATTAAAAAATGTATAGAAATCTTATTCAAACATACAACTCCGAAATGGATTAAAATTCTCCTAATTTATAAAAAGTTTTTTTTATTATCTTTTATGGAATTCCAAATTAATATTATCAAGAACAAAATATAAATATTGTATTGAAATTTATGATTACCTTGCTACATGGGGAACTCGTTTTTTGAGCACAGTTTTTGTAGTCCACAATACTTCCAGTACGAGTCTCCTAAAAATAATTAGAAAATGGTGTTGTTTCTTAGAAGGTTGATATATTTTAAATCAATACAATACAGTTGCACCCTGCTTTAGCGACAGATAGTGATATAAATGAAAAAATAAATGTTTACGATCTACATATTCTAGACATTTTTGGGTGTCATTATAAAGCGAAGAACGTCATCTTGCACTGTTTTTTATCAAATTGTACTAAAAAATAGAGAATTTCACATAATTTTTTAATAGAATACAACGCTTTCTCCTAGAAAATGACTTCTTCACAGAATAAATGAATAAAAACGTATTATTGATACTCGTACTTGAAAATTATGCGGGTAGTTTACGTTCGACATTTTTTTCGTGTGATTACGAGCCGTTCAATCTACTCATATACGAAATATTATATTAATATACCATCTTATGTTTTAGAATTTCCAAGAAAGCTGATAATGAATACTCTGCAACACCAAATAAATTCAAACTGTTGAAATTTTTAAATATTTTGACCGTGCAATATCAAATTTCGAAAAACAGATTACGGAAAGCCAGCAATTCTGAATTATTTCATATTTGATTCACTTTGAATTACTAAAATCTAATAGGGCCAAAATAACTTTGTTTTACCAATATTCTCTCAAAATCAGAATTTTATCCATCATGAAATATTTCAACCGTCACGTTGGACGTGCTACTTTGAATTCTCCAATTCTAACATCGTATTTATAATCTTAGATCCCACTAACCCTTAACATTGTAAACTGAAAGTAGTAAAATATTGGATCCGCCGTATTCTTTACCGTCAAAAACGAATTTTCTAATTCTGCCATCACATTCGAAACCAGCATTCTCCGATATTCGTGAATATATTTATATATTTAATAAATTATCGAACGTCATTAAAAAAAAACATTACACTAAACTATTCTGATAATATAATTAGAATATCGATGTTATCGATTTTGAAAGTTTCGTATTTGCATGAAAAATATTTTAAAAGTATTCTACCTCCATATTTTCCAAGCGCAAATATTAGTAACACGTTTTGAGCCAGTTATTGCATAAAGAAACCATTTTTCTAGTCAGAAAGGGTCTTTTTGTAGAAAAAATCGAGTAAAAATCGCGATACTTTACGACAATGCGTCGAGTAGAGCACATCCAAAAACATCTGTAAAGTGTAGTGACAGAAAAATTTAATAGCGTTTTCATTAATGTTTGAGCGCCCAAAATCGTCATTCAATTTTCGATTATTGAAGCCTTGATGGGTTGAGAGGGATATGAAGTGTGACGGATGTTTATTTTTAAGGAAGACAAAAAGTTATATGTTTATTATATATTTAGTAACTTCATACCCCTTTTTTCAATTAAAAATTTATGATACTTGACTATTGATTCTAATTCATCTCTTCTAAATGTTACTTTTACAGATCTCTTCCATGAATTGTTCTTCCTAGATTCGGACTAAAAACATATTAAGTAATAGTAGTAATTTTCATGGTTACCTTTGAAGAGGACAAAAGTTATTCTTAAATTATTTTTGAAAAATGAGTGAAATTGTTCTTCTCTCTACCTTCATTAACAGAATCCAATATAATTCATTTCTATTATTAAGATGAATTTCTTTTAAATATAAATGTTGTTTCTTAACTCATTTTTTACTAATGTAGAAATAGCATAGAATATGTACAAATATGCTTTAGATATGAATTAATGTGTAATTATTCCTATCGTCCTAATAAATGTAATTAATTTTTTCTCAGTTCCTGAATAACTTCTGTATTTCACCACTAATTTACATGAATCTTAGTATCGTATGGTTTTTTGGGTCACTGAACATGAATCTAATGTCAATATTGCGAAATTCAAAATGGTGAACATAATGTGGCTAGTAATATGCCGGTTCTAACTAGATATCAGATCACATATTGCCATAACTTCCACATTTCGCAATATTGTTTTAAGAAACGTGTTATCTTGTTGTTCTTATGGTATCTGAATTGGAATGTAAAGAAAAACCGAGTTAAAGAATGAAATCAATAATAAAAAGGAACAAATTATGAACTCTTGTGAAGTTTAAAAGCTATGTTTGCGAATTAATTCAGCAACCGGAAAAACTCCCAGGAACAGATCACGATGTATTTTAGTTAACAACTGCGAACGAATTTTTTCATGTAGTACTCGTAACAAATACTACAAGAGAAAATGATCTATTCTCAGAGACGTTCTGCGTTTGCAGAATATATTTATTTTTGACGAGTTTCAAATACCCCAGATATTAGCAGAATGTTCGTCTTGAAACGCATCGGAAACCACCGAATATAATAATATCAGATCCCCAGTATCAGCTTGAAACGTCACAAGTCGTCCACCGCAATCTCGATTTCGCTCGATCGTCTCTCGATTGTCGTACATATATTTCCGCGACATGGCGACATACTTAACCTAGAAAGCGATACCCGACGCCAGGCGTAGAGAAGGCCGGCTTTTGTAGAGGTTCACATCGCCATCCTCATCCTCTATCTCCTTCCTCCAACGCCCTGTCTGAAGTCGTGGCATTCCGTGTAAGGCGCCGCTTCCGGTGTCATCGTGATGTGCACTACACATATGCAGCCACATATCTGCACGTTCGCGAAAGACCTCATAGGGAGGCACAATATTGTGCTCCCACGATCGATTCGTGAAGCTTGCCTTCCAGAACTATCCCTATGTAGTAATCGGTGTAGATGGGGATCCATGAAAAAATGCTGGCAAGGAAACTTTTATCATTTTCCATATGAAAAAAAACATGGTTCGGTTACAGACACTAAAGAGTTCGGTTGGAAAAGTTGGAAAAGAATGGTAGACGAACTGAGAAAACAAAACTCCGCTATAGGTGTAGAATTTAATTAACCCAACCAAGCGATTAGGTTCAGATAAGTAAACTGATAAGTTTTTACAACCGAATTTTTAAACGAATATGGTTGATAAAGATCGTCCAAAATTTCATGTTGATTTTAATTGGTGTACTACAACGCGAATTATTGTGTTAGCTTTATTGCAATATTTTGGTAATCACTCCGGCACTGAGCGGACATTTAAAATACTCGTATTGCATTCAGAACCGATTGAGTTTCGGATAAACTGTGCCGTAAGTCTATAAGAAAGTGGGCCTAACTAATCGAATTAAGTTCTTGCAATCGAACTGATAAGTTCTTATAACCGAACTTTTAAGTAAGATGGGCGATTAACTTCGCGTAGAGGTAGGGCCACGCTGTACATTCTGTTTACAAACGCGATTTGATTGCAATTTTTTATTTTAATAATATGTTTTTGCTACAGCCAATTTGTATTTTTTAACTCAGAATCAGAATTTAACGTATTCCGAAAAGTCTGCATAGTAAAAACGAGTTTCTTATTTGGAGACCCTTTTCGCCTCATTTTTCAGACTTTTTGCATGTCTTAAAGAAGGGCGAAAAAGCTGATATTTTTGAGATATTAAAAATGATTTGAATGTCATTCTGAAGGTGCTGTTCAAAACATAACCTAATAAGTATTGATTATTTAAAAATGGTTTAAAAGCGATTTCACGCGAAACCAAAAATTGACATTTTATGTAAATATTTTGTTCCTGATGTTATTCTTGGTTTTATATTATGAGGTAAGGCTGCAGTTAAAATTTCTGACAAAAATAACATTTTTTATGTAAATTATGTTTTTTTGAAATTGTTTGGTTTCTGTCTTGTAAAAAACACGTTAATATCTTCTTTTATACGTAAGCTTGATTTATGTTTATTGATATAAAATCATAAGGTTATAAATGTATGAAATTATAATAAATAAGTTAACAAAAAACAAAGTGCTGATAAATTTATATATAAATATAAGCTGATAAGATTATATATAAAGCCACGTCACTCAAAAAAGTTTTTTTTTCGATTCAGGACGTCAAATGGCCATTTCACGGCCCATGTATGTGATAGAAATTTTGTTCAGTCATTTATAAAAATGATTGTAAGGCATATAGATATCTTATTTTCAGTTGATAAATTAAGATAATATCTCAAATTTTGGTGCAACTTCTATCGAAGATATTTTAAAATATTTGTTCTTGAAATATATTTTTTAAATGTCTACTATCTTCAAGTTAGATGTTTAGAAGACACTCATTTTTAAAGTGCGATTTATATGTACGATTAAAACATTACTTAAAATACTTCCATCATAATGGATCATCTAGTACTTCAAATAAATATTAATAAAATATAACAATATTAGAATTAAAAAAAAATAATTGGAATTTGTTTAACCAGGAAATATAACATTTATGTTTTGGTAATAAGATTATGTCCACCTTCTAGTAGTTGAATTTTATATATATGTATACACTATTCTGTTATAATATCTGCTTCTGCATGTATCATTTCTCATACAACTTTAATTAACTTTTAAATTTAATGATTAAGTGTGCCCTTTTCCAAACGGATATCTGTAACGATATGTTTCTTGATTCAGCTGAATGCTTACAATTTACTGATACCGATAATTAATTTAACGGATCTCTTGAATAATTTTTCGTAAAAAATAAAATATACATACCCTAAAATTAGGATTAGTTGGTGCAGTTAAATGTTTTGTGCTCTCAGATCCAGATGAGAAATTGGTTAGGGTAATTAGGGAAAAGTTACAGTCTCATTAAAACTAATAGAATAACTTTTTACTTATCAGTTCAACAAAATTTACTTGTCAGTTCAACAAAATTTTTCGTATACACCTTAGAGTACTAAGGGTTGGTTGCCAAAAATAATTATTTTTTATATTATTATTATAATATAAAATTATCTTACAAAATAAATGGCGAATAAACCTAATAAAATGGACCCAGGGTTGGCGAAGTGCAAGATTCCTCTTCTTATACTGTGGCCACTCTATTGAAGAGATAAACAGATTTTCCTATCGAACGACAATGACTGCTGATTGATTAGCTACAGTTTGATGATGCATGTAAAGCGATAGTTTCGATAGATTGAGTTTCTATCGAAGCTTCATCTTATCAGACTGAAGCAATCTTCATGTTCCGTAATTATTAATGCCTAAATGATTTAGAAGAATGAATACGTAAATTCATTCAATTATTAAGAGGTTAAATTCGGAAAAAATGCTACACTCGGATAAGCACTTTTTGATAGTAGTAAATGCATAAAAAATTAAAATGTTCCTTTTTACTCCGTCAAAAAAATTCTGATTTGCCTAATGACACTATTTGAGCTTTGTGTTACCATTTCTTCAAGCACATTGTAATACTGCAGTCCTCCAAAGTTACCTTCTTTTGTTTTACAATAGAAAACGAAAATGTAGAAGTAAACCAAATCTTCTATCTACCAACAGTTTTACTTAAGACATATATAATGTAATAACGGTTATAAAAACGTTACAGATGCTATGTACGTCTCTTGAAACATAGTTTCGGTTTACCCCGTTTTCTCCTATGGAAAAAATACAATAACGTTAAGTTATTAATTATTTAAGACTTAAAATTTATATTAAAATCGCAGTTTACGATTGGAAAAAGATTTTCGTTGCCAGTTTTCGATTAAAGTAAATATTTACTACTATAAAAAAATACTTTCCTGAATGTAGAATTTTTTTCTGAATTTAACCTCTTAATAATTTAATAGATTTTCGTATTCATTCTATGAATTCAGTTAGACATTAACAAAGTCCGTTAAATAAATTACGGAACAGGAAGATTGCTTCTGTATCTTGTTAGCTTAATTCTGCTAAGACACGGCTTTGATACAAACTCAATCTTTCGAAACTATCGATTTACACGCATCATCGAACTAGCTTATCAATCAGCAGTCATTGTCGTGCGATTGGAAAAGTTGTTTATTTCTTCAATAAACTGGACAGATTACAAAAGGAGGAATCTGAAACCTTACCTACGCATGATCCTTTTTATTAGTCTTTTTCGCAGTTTTATTTTGTAAAATAATATCCGGCTCTCAGTGTTTGTCCACGCGGAAAAAAGAAATAAGTTCGAGCAACCAATGCCTAAAACCATCAGATTCAGACGAGAAATTGGTTGGTACACTCAAATAAATAGTTTGAATAAGAAACAAGCGCAAACAGAAATAATCAGTTGATTAGTGCAACTATTTCCTTGATTGATTCATGCAATTTCTCATCTGGACTTATAACATCTTTGCGGGTGGTTGCCTCAACTAATTGTTTTTTTTTTATATTAATACGCAAAGCATTTTTCGAATGGTAATGTATCTTTCATATTATAGTTGTTAAAACTGTTGATGGGAACTAGCTTTAGTGACACATAAACACACTGTACTTATATTTTTCTTGAGTTCGTTTGAATTTGCTCGTTAAGTAAAATCTGTAATTTTTAACAATGCGGTTTAATCGCACTTTCAGAGTTATTTAGTACTCTCATTCGGTATCACTAGTTTTACGGTACTAATAATTCAATTATTGACTAGGGAACTGTATTTTCACTTACTAAATGCGAAAATAATGAACCTATAGATATTTCGAATGTCTTTTATCAACAAATGTTATTGGCATATGTTTATTTTAAAACTTAAAAAAAATTGTAAGCATTGTCGTCGAACTGAAAGTTTTATAAAAAAAATGTATTTTTAATTAAAAATTTTATATTATTTTAGAAATATATGTAATAAAAGTGATCGATTCTCAGTAATTGCATAACATTTAGTGAATCATGTCTTACCCATCTAGCTCTGTGTAATTTATAGTTGTGCTAAATATGCACTAATTTATAACATCTAAGTACATTAATTCTACAGTACTAATAAACTATTACATGTACACAAATGAAATAGCAGAATATTGGTACAGGAAAATGTAAAAATTCCTAATTTCTAGGCTTTCCTAAAACTCCTTCTATTCTTTATTTATTATCTTTATGGTAATTGAAAATTTAGGACATTAAAGATAATTGATAATCTTTTATCATCAGATATAAGAAAATTGAGTTCACTCGTAAGATTAATAACACCATATCCTATAGCAAAACTTATCATGAAATGACTAAGTTCCTTTTTTAAATATCAACATGTTCCTTAATACTTTATCGTGATTAATTTTGATCTTCGACGCGTCTTTGCAAAATATCGAATTTTAGTTATGATATTAGCGGAGTCGGATGTATTTCGAATATTTTGTCGCATGTGGTATAAGTAAGAACATGGAAAAAATATCAATAAAAAATTAGTCCATGTAGTGAGTTTCAATATTGACCGCACATAATTTTCTCGGTTTACTTGTGCCAAATATAAACTTTCAATACTTTTGAATTATTATCGTAATTATAAAATTTAATTGGGGCAATCCGTAAAAGTTCATATTTTTAGCATATCGATCGAAACTTTAAATTAACGAGCTATTGCTTCTATAGGATTGGACCATATTGAAATATTTGACGATTAATGTACCCAATTACACGTCAGCATGGTGCATTGTTAAACTTATAGCTTTTGTCGCATGTTTTCTAAAAGTCCATTTTTGGTTGTATTATTGTTGAAATCTCCTTCGGGAAATAGTCAGGTACGGCAAAGACTTAACGCGCTTATGAAATTCATCAATTAAATCTGGAAAGGGTATTGACGCAGTGTCGGACTACATATCCGTATTGTTCTATTTTTCATTTTCCGATATGGTCGATGTTATTTGAGTAATGCTCAAGTTCACGATCCGCGCAATAAATAACTCAATTTATACTTATGCACAGGCAAGAATATTTTGTAAAAATATTAAATGGATGAATTTAAGATGTTTACCACCGTCGAGTAGAATGTCGACGTTATTATTTTTTGTTAAAAGTTAATTTCACGAAAAAAAGAAGCGATGAAGTTCTTAAATTTTTAATTAATCTACATTAAACGGTTTACGACTGTAAGAGGAACATAAATTTTTTGAAGACGCCTTTTGACGATAGCAAAGAGTTTCATTAATTTTTGAAGAAGATTTCACTTGAGAAAAACCTAATTAATTACAGCCTTTACAGAGCCAGTTAATCAATTCTGCTAACAGCAAGTTTGTAAATACTTTGGATGTTTTCGACTGGGTAATTATTTTTGCTTTATGTTAATAAAAGAACGATTATTTTTGGACTGAAATATCACGATTCTTAATCAGTACAAAGGCATTTTAAGAAACTTGTGTAAAGAGTCGTTTCATAAAATAGCAACTAATCCGATTAGCCATTATAACGTCATATTTAACTACTATGAACAAAATCTCTGTGCCATCAAATGAAGTCAAGAGTAATGCAGGGATAAAGGAATATTAGTGGTTTTCTGTCTATGACGACTTTATACGTGTGTAAATTAGGAATGAATATGCACAATAAATATTATTCCTGGCTGGTGTTTGGAATTTTCAAATTTTCTTTTTCCGCGAATCCGAGCTTCTGCGATTCCCTTACAGAATGATCATTAGTAACTTGTGCGCCAGTAGCATTCGAAGCTTACCCTGCGAGAGTATTGCGATGAATATTGATGAGCGTTCTTTGTTCAACCACACTGAGGAAAGAGATTCACCTCGATTATCCAGTCTTCTGATGAAATATGGATCGTCAAAAGTTGCGAATTAGGATTCCAAATTCTAGATGCACCTGCTTAGATGTCTAGCAAAATTACGCAATTTATTATTCTTCGCGGAAACTTGTCTTAAGAAGGGCCATCGATTATTTAGTATAAGCTTGATGCATTAATAAGTGGTATTGATGTAGGTACTGCAAGTAAATTTTAAGGTAGAGTAACTTTCTTGTGTAAAATGACGAAGTAAATAAATGTGACCAAGAAACAATAATTTTCCATCGAATGTCCATTAAAGTACCTTTTGATCCCTCGGATGCATCGGAGCAACCGTTTTCCTGTCTACTATCATCGATCCAGTTTGAAATTACGCTCGTAACTTCTTCACCGTTTTACACGTTGTTACTTGATTGGCTCCTGATGAAGTATTAGAGAAACCCCTGTGTCGTCCCCTTATTTGCAAAATCTGTGGTTCATCTCAAATCCATTACATTTTTATGAGACTCCACCAGACGAGCGACGTAAATATAAGAGTAGTCAAGATCTCGTTACTAAATTACATCCCATTTAACGCAGGCTATTACGAATCAATGAAATCGATTTAATCAAATCTAGAAAAAATCTGTAAAATCCTATCAGTTTTTAAGACTTTAACACTTGATTCCCGTAATCTGATTTCAAGAGTAAACTTGGACATATCTGGAATTTTTATTTCTCTTTCATTTGACTGTTTTATGACAGTATTAAAAAAAATTGCACTGGACTGATTCAGTCGACTGATATTTTCGAAATAAAAATGTTATATCAACATTTTAAATATCATGACCGCTTTAATTTATTTGGAACTGAGAACATTCTACCGGAAGTAGAATATCTCACACTGTAGTCAGCCCGCTACGTTGAAGCGAATATTGCCACCAATAACCTTTTACGATATAATCTTTTGTTTTTATTGCTTCATTTTTTTTTCTTGAAATATTATTACTGAATCCGTGTTTTTGCAACAATCCGGTCTTTTATATAATTTATAAATTTTAATATACATTAAAATAAATGTGTTTCATCAATCTATTATCAGGTTTAACACATCACGACTTTTGAAAAATATGAAAGATTTCTGCGTAATTATAACAAGTCAAATATGTTAATAAGAATCCACTCAATGTGGCAATAAAAGAATGTATTATTTTTTTGATATGTAGTAAATGTATTCAAAGGAAATAAGGTTCAGAATATTTTAATTTTCAAAGTACTTTTTCGATAAGATGAAACATGCAACGTTCAGGGCATTTTTTTTTAAGATCAATTAACAGAATCCAATAATATGGAACAACAAATATTTATTGAACAATGAAATATTAAATTCAGGAAATGTTTTGGAAACTTGCATGAATAATTTTCTATTTCATTTTTTTAATTTCACCTGCTAATATTTCCCTGTATGCGATAAAGCGGTTAATCCAACTTTCTAGGTCATTTTATGAAATTTTTGTAATACATTACGATTTTATTCTTGCATGTTGCGATGACTACTATTGTGGTAACTGAATCAATTCAAACAAAAATGTCGACGAATCTAGTTAAATACCAGTATACACTAGCGTTTGATGAAGTAATTAAAAATAAATATTCATTTTTCAAAAATGAATGCGAGTCCAAGTATATGGTATGATTTTCAATAAAAAAAGCTTCTTCGACAAAACATGATCGGTTTATTGCCAGAAAATAAACAATCGAACGATCAAAGCTACATTTCTATATTTTGAAAAAGCCGGCCAAGTATAAAAAATGACTGTGAAATTTTCTAGTTATTTTACCAATTTGTCATCGACTATAAAAATTTAATTTAAAAAAAAAAGTTTCAATTTCAGTTTCTTTACCTAACGAATTCTCTTTCAAAGCTCAGAAATCAATAAATTTGATTTAGGTCGACGTTTTTAGGACCTATCCTCAGATAGTTATACAAAAATGTAAAAAAAATCGATTTTTTCAATGTTACAAGTGGGATAAATAGTGCAGTTTTTATTTCTACACTACACTACAATATTTGTATTACATAATGTTACCACCATATCAGTGTATTACATTTTAAGAATTTCTTTTAATCTTACTGCCCTGTATATACATTGTACTGATAAATTTACTCGTTTAAAGGCGTTAGAATAATTAATAAATTGCTTTTGAATCGGTCATTAGAATACGAATATTATTATACGTTATCGGTACGGTGTTCCTGCAATGGGATATATTACAAACATTGTATTTTGCAGAATATAATGCATTGAGTGTATTTTGGGATGCATATTACTATTGGAGGAGGCATTTCACCGTGATTATGAAGTTTGTTTGCGACACAGTCAGCAGAGATAATATTCAGAGATAATAATCATTGGTTTGCAGAAATTCGAAGCAAGGGGTTTTAGAGTTTAATGCAATTTTCCCCGTGATTAAATTATCCGGATACACGATTAGTTTCAATAATTGAAGATTTTAAATGCATATATTCAAGTATATCTTACAATGGTGATAAATGCAATGTATGATTGTATGCATACAATTCAGTGTCAAATTTGTGGACGCACTTTACTCAAATTAACAGTAATTTTCACGTAATAAACAATAATTAATAAGATATTTTAAACTATTTGCAAGTAAGTATTGAAGCATCCTACATTCTTTAGTCAGATGCAATATTAAACACGCTTCTCATAGAAAGTATTAATATAAAATATTCGATGCAATTTATTACGGAATTTTGAAGAGTACAAAAGCATTCATACTAAGCAAATATTTAATTTTTTTAAATTTTATAATATTACAATATATATATAAATAAATGCCGAATAAAAAATGTTTATATTAAACATTTCATTATTACAAAATTACAATTTTAAAAATGTAATAATATGTATAACGCTACTTTCAATTCATGAGAGATGAAATACAGGCATATTAAATTATTAGAATTTTATTTGAAAAAAATTTGTCAAATGACGCCCACTTTAACAAAATTCCTTGAAGGCTAATAGAAATGTTCGTCTACGAATAAAATAGCGTAGTAAGTGATTTTATTGTCCTAGTTAGATTTTAAATAAATTAAATGTATGTTTAAACTTGTGAATTTTAATTTAAATTTAAAAGTGAAAAATCTTAAAATATTTAGTGTTTGTTAGATATGAAAATATTTGATATAACTTTATAAAGAAGATTTTCTTTTATGAAAATTTTAATCAGATCCTTTTCAATAAAATAAATATTAGAAAACATGGAATCTATTTGAAATAAACTATAAAAGATATATTATACATTCATATTATAAATTATCTATTTTTCTGAAGTCTAATATACTAAAAGAAAATTGTAAAAAGAAAATTAAAAAACAATTTTATTAACAAAAACGTACAAACTTATTTTTGCCACAAAACAGAAAATGTAAAGTTCATATAAACATACTTAAAGAGATAAAAATCATTCCTCCTCTCTTCAAATTCTTAAAAATTGATGGATCAGTGACTTTAGAGTTTATATTTGGAAAATGCATTAATTTACACATCTACACGTTTAAATTTGATATTTGAATATGATTTCCCTTGCTTGCAAGTTTATATGGATTCATATATTTTCCACTCGAAATTAAAAAAATAACTTCAATTGCGTAAGTGAAGTACCATCACCAAATGAGAGTCCAATCTATGATACTTTTGTTAGTTTTAACAGGTATGTAAACTAGGTATTTTCGTCGCTGTTTTGAAAAGAACATCAATATTCCAACCGTACATATATATATATTTCGCAAAATAAAAGAAATCGGTGAACAATAGCCGGCATATTTTCTCACATAAGAATAATAGCAAGGACAATTGCGCAATTTGAATCCATTTTCTGCAATTCAAATAATTGCTAACAAATCACATATATCATTTTCTAGTTTAACGTCGAATTTAAATGCGTTGTGAAGTCATTGTGGCCTACGAATTTTGTTGCATATTATGTATTTGATTGATTTAAGTTCTGATTATTGCATTTGCACAAATTTTCGACGGTAATTAATTATATTCTGAATAGTGTTTTATAATCATTATTTTTCATTACTATTTCTGTATTATTTTACAAGATTCTATTTTTGATTACTTAATTAAACAATCCATTATGCTCAATTTTATTTAGTTAAATGCAAGGACTAAGAGCAACTTTCATTACAGAGTTTTCTCAATTCCATGGGAAATAATATTTTATTTTAGTTATTAGTAGTTATTTTCGTTCTCTATTTAAGCAGGTTGGAATTTTACATAGTGAGTTAAGTGTTATTCGTTCGATTTTGAATAGTTAGGTAGCGTATACATGTCAAGTAATGTAATGTCTACAAATAACTTAAATAGCTGACAAAGATTTTGATTAATTCATCTTGTCTAGTGGATTCAATTCCTTCCCGCAAACATTTATCATATATTTCTCTTTTATTACGGAAAAAACAGGTTTGGACGTACCGACCAAAGAAGTATTGTTAATTAAAATATTGATAGGTCGACCGTTGCTAAGGTAAAGAGAACTTTGCATATAGAACCCCTTACAAAAAGTATAGTCACAGCAACCATACAATGGCTGGTGTAACCATAGTATGGAAGGGACATAATTATCAATATAATATGGTCAAGGCAACATCTCTAAGGTTGTAATAACCGTTGTATTTTTTCCGTAATCGATATTAATTTGTAGTAAATCTATTCGTAAATTCTGTGCGAAATCTATTTGTTGATTCGCAAACATATCAACCTCCCTGAAAGAAGAATTTAATGTATGGTGACGCAGTTTTTATATTAATTGTGTCGTGTAATTTTTAGCTTTTTAAATACACCTTGTACAAACATTCTTGCATTGGTTTTAAGTTTTCTAACTAACTAAAAACTTGTAACACCCTAGTGTTCTGGGTTAAAGTTGCAATTAATTGATTGTCTGGAACTTTCGATCTTGATGTTGAGGGTTAGAGCTTTTTCAAAGTTCGCGCCAGTCAGATTGCGTTCTCGGTGATATTTTGTTCTTCCTGTTTACGACTTGCAGAGCAATACCTTGCTAGTGCACTCTAGACAAATTCGATATATATTGTTTTGATGGAAAAGGATCCTTTTCGTAACACGTAAATTCCATTTTATGTTTAGCAATAACTTTTATTGTTTATATAATTTGTATTTAAAAATTTCATGCCATTTATTTCTTTATTACTCTTTATTTGGATTGTTAAACTTTTTAATATCGGGTAATGGAACACGTCTGAACTCCAGATTCGCTTTTTTTTAACGATCCAATATCACTTAAAGTAATTCTGAGAAAAATTGATCTAAAAACTGATAAGAGACGTCAAATGAAAGGAAGTTAAATATTTCTAGAAATATATGTATATAAAACAAAAAAATAATAAAATTATTTTTACGTAATAAGTAACCACATATTGATTTATTGATTAGAAAGAGACAAGTCCAACTCCCGCCATAAATGAATTTCGAGTCTGTACACGAAAAAAAGAGTTGACTGGCACAACAAAGAAGTAGTAAGGTTTTCAAACTAAAAAATGAGTAAGCGGTTACTATACCAATGATAACATTTAAAACTAACGCTTTTTTGGTATAGGTACGAAGCCAGGTTATTTGTAAAAATATCTGGCAAATTAATTGTAAAATGTCAGAATTTATTATATTCTTGAATCTCTCGTTCTAACTGTGATTACCTGACTTGCGTAAGAATAAACATGTTAAGTAAACATTTTTCGCGAGAAGCTTCACACGAGACAGTGTCGACGCGTTCTTTTGAATTTCGACAAAGAAAACAAAGTAGACGCGGATGCTTTATGTGCATCCGTATCATCTTAAAAGCCAGTATTTAGTTTACCTCTCTGAACCTTTTCACTAATAAGGATTCTGAATGGTCTATTTAGATGACGTAGGCGCCTATTTTATTTCAATTTCCTCCCGAAGAGTCGTAAGATACATCATCAGAGTCTCGTGAAATTTTTTTACCGAGACTAGAACGAAAATATTATTCTTAAAAAGCTTCACGATATTGTAAATAAAAAGAATTCAGAGGCTAACTTTTTGGAAGTAACGTATTCATCATTTTGGAATATCTTATAGACTTCAGAACCATATATGATCAATTATATATTTTAATTCTGTGTTTAAGTAAGTACTGTATAAACATTTCAAATTATTTTAAAGAGTTTTGACATTAGAAATTCTGAACAAAATGAGACCACTTTCGGAACCGATAATACTTTCGACGATTTCTGACGACTATGCGTTGTTACGTCAAAAACTATTTTTCTCACACTCGACGTTCTTTTTTGCAACCAAAATAGACGTTGAATATTTTCATGCCTTTTTAGAGCTATGAAGTGATTTCGATGGTTGTAAAAAGATTATCAAAGGTGAAGGGCGGATTCCAAAGTCATCAGTAACTACTTTCGACCCGGACCGTGTCGGATTCTTATTTTTAAGTCTTTGTTAGACTACTGTTGCGAAAACTAGACACTTTTTCTCCTCCGTTAACTTTTGCAAGATAGCTTCGTTCTCGCCCATTCTCCAAGTAATCCTTCGTATACTTCACGAACATAGATCAACGTTCCCGTTTCTTTACATATGATATCCTCTTTTTAATCATTGTTTTCCTTTGATAGTGTAATCCGCACTTGAAAACCCAAACATACTAAGGAAATACTTTCACGGAGAAAAATAATCAGCTGTATCAGCCGAAATATCCGCAGATTCTGCCGATTTCTTCCCTTAGGGAAAGCTTCTAGTATTCCATTAGAGAGAGCCGATAATTTCAGCTAAAATTACTGAAAAATAACTGTAAATTCCAAACAGTACGAGTCAGCAAAACTGACGGAAAAAAGTCTGTAAATTTAACCGAAATAAATCTGCTAATGTAGCGGATTATTTTCTTTTGTTAACTCGAGTTTCTATACATATCTGCAGTTTTTAATTGTCTGTGTCTATCATACTTTCTACATTTCCTGAATTTTGCTCTTAGAAACAGTGAGTGCATAAGTGACTCCACACAGTGCATAGAAATTAATTTTTATATAGAGGCGAAACTCAACGCCTGTGGCGAAGTGGCATTCTCATATGGGCATATACATGTGCATACATACATACATACATACGGAACGAGTGGAATTCGATTTCGATCGATTCGATTCATATTCATATGTACAGTGAATAATGACAGGATGAGGTTATGTAATAAGGGCGAATGAACTGCGACATCTTATGCATGTATGGCATATGTGTCAAATGGAGCAGGCCTCGGGAACTGACTTATCCAATTTATCCAATTTATTTCGTGTAACCAATTTATGCTTTTTCGTATGTATATCCACAATTAATAAATAATCAATATAGGATAATTGATCAGTTTTCGAATTTCGCACAGACCACTACGCTCTCTGACGCTATCTTGCGCAATCTGGTTTTATGTTAACCGTTACCCACCTTTCCGACCGTTACCGACTGAACCCGATATCAAACACGATTCTTCGTATCCCAGGTAGCATATTTGAGTATTCACCAGGGGGGGGGGGGGTGACACTGCTGCCATATTCCCTATGGTATGTCGGTTCTCTTCGTGACCTCCCACTTATCTCAAAACTTCATCTATCCAAATGGCGCTTGCAGTCAGTCCTGTGCTCGGCGAGCTTTGGCGTGAAAAGATGAAAAACTACGGAGCGCGATTCCTAGACACCGTATTCGCCGACCTTGAATACCTGGTGCACGTATTTCAGCTAGAATCATGAAACACTATGGAGCTCGATACCTAGACCCCTTCATCGGCGACCGGTGCACGTATTTCAGCTAGAATCGTGAAAAACTATGCAGCGCGATACCTAGACCCCGTAATCTGCGAACTTAAACATCTGGTGCACGTATTTTAGATAAAATGGGGAAAAACTACTGAGTGCGATACCTAGTCCCCGTAATCGGTCATCCTAAAGACCTGGAGCAAATATGTATTTTGCCAATCCGATTCAAAACTGCGAATCGTCATATCTCGAGACCGTAATCAGGAAAACATCTGTGCGTTGGTTGCCAAGCACATGTATAGTAGCGCCATCTAGTGATCTCAAATCCCGGGGTCACAACGAGAACGTTATGAACGAAACAGTTTCACCCCCCTGGTATTCACTAAAGAAAAGTTATAGAAATGTTAACTTTTGTGAACATTTGTTAACATTTCAATAACTTTTTGTTAGCGGATGCTGAAATGTGCTACCTGGGATTGTATAGATTGCAATGCGCCAATTTAAATGATTATTATATGTACAGCTAATGTTACACATTATTTTCTGTAACATTTACAGAAACTATCTCTGCAATATTTACCGATTCGTAAGGCTACAATAGCGGAATCGGAACAGCTAGCACTGCGGATACTTTCGGCAATTCCAGCCGAAAATTTTAGCTGATATGAATCAGCTAATCCAGCGGAGTCATTTTTCTCCGTGTTATGTTTTAAATCTTGACTGAACCAATTTTTGAAAATAAACCATACCCTTGTCATTTACCTACGGTCTAGTTCGACCGTTCGTGGATATAAGCCGCTATAATAAATAACGAAACGGGAGAGTGTTTCTTCGTGTCGTTAAACGTTGTTTTTGTTTTCCCCCGGAACTGGTACATACACGAAACACCCGTCATGTCGCATTGAAGCAGAACTCGTAAATTATTGGTATTGTTGTAGAATTTCTTGTTAGGTCCCTCGTAATGATTTCATTTAATGGTTCGGGAATTTTGTAAATGTTTTTATTTATCATGTTATTTAATTTTGTGTTGAGACGCTGTTATTCGGGTGAGCTGAGTAATAATTAGATTTTTACAAATCAATATTATTCAACTATCTTTTAATACGGCATATCCACGCAGTCAATATTTTCGTTACTGAATATGACAGTGGCCTTAGCAGGCTAATTTCGTTTTAATAAATTGAAAATAGTACTTTTCGTTCTAAGGGCTTAAATTCTACTTCCACCATGTAAACGATTTTTTAATCTTAGTTCTGTGATGGTAAACATTCTACCGTTCCATTATGGAAAAATCTGAATAAATGTATATGTTTTTATGTATCTCGTTCTTCCAATTTAATTTTATTTGTATCGTTAGATTTTTACAATTATTCATTCTGTTTTTTGGATTGAACTATTTCTGTAATTTTTTTTAAGCATAAGGAAGAACGACGAACAAAAACGTTCACGTGTAATTATTCTGCTCTTTTTAATGGTTATTTATTGCTGTCTTCGTTGTCAGTAGTAATATCATCCTATCGGTCTTTTCACCATTCTTCATTTCATTATCCATCTATTTTTTACTCCCTTACTAATATTTTTTGTATGCATCTATAGCGTTGATAAAATCACTCATTTTCATAAATATTTCTATGATTTCTGGCTGAAGTAATTAACATTGTTTCACATAGTTTATATTAAAAGAATGCCTGAAAGTGTTTGCCTAAACACTAGTTAATTAAATAGTACATTATAACATAACTGAATAAAGTATCGCTTAGAACCAAAGTAACACAATTTTTGATTTCGCGAACAAGAGCGAAAATTCCGTTATAGAGAAAGTCCATAAATATTGATTTTAGAAAATGAGAAAATAGCTTCACGAAAGGAACAATGAATGCATAAAATAAATTATCGTAACTAGCAGTAATTATTGAAGCATGCAGAGTGAACAGAAAATATCCCTAGCATGATTTACTCAGAGGATTCTCGATGTCGGTCGAAATTTTTTAGGAGCAATATAGATTTATGGACTTGGTGCGTTATCGATGCACTTTAGTGTTCTTTTTTCCATCGGTATATTATTTACGATACGTGCCCGTGGTTGCAGCACCTCCGTCGGACGTTGGCTTTCGGTTCTATTTTATTAACGTGCCCATGGGATCCGTGGCTTCCGGGTGTAGTGCGGGAGTAATTTCCCGCTGCGCTCCAAGCACGTTTCTGGGTTAACAATTTGTCAGACGCTACTACGTGCCGATTTCCATTGGTTCACGGCTTTGTCGGTTTATCGACGAGATGCAAGGAGGCGATATCGGAGGTAATCCACCCGATTATCGTAGCGATAAAGCGGAGAGAGCGCCGCGAAACGGAAAATAGACTCCAAGGACACCTTCCAATGTCAAATGCGTGCACCCGAATGGTATACCTGTGCCATGGCCTCCAGAAATTTCATTCGCCTTTAAGCTCTTCCGGAGATTTATAGCGCACAGAGTCGCTCGAAGGATACTACCCTTCAGGTAACACTCGCAATGTAACAGTTCCAAAAACTAGTTTGCAAATACATCTATTAACTTCATTATTTAATGACTCCATCATTATTCTCCTCATAATCGAAAATAGCTGGTCAAGAAAAGATAAAAAATATATAAAACGGTAAATAACTGCCCATGGTAAAAGTAGATGCTGAATAAATAGTCTTGAAAACACTAAAAATTGTACCATTTGTAAATTGTCAGTAATTTCAGAACATAAAATAAAAATAATGCAAAATCTATATCCATAGCCGTATACTTAGGCTCGGGTAAGTTGTACCTGATGACGTTTCCCCGTCTCCTTTTTATTTTGATTTTTTAAAAATCCATTTCGTATATATACCTCCTTATCTAAAGGAAATTATATTCATGTTCATTTCGGATTCGTGGAAGGCAACAACAGTGAACCGAAGGTCTTATCAGGGTACCTCTTTATATAAGGACGATGCAGAATTAAGCTCTTGTGGGAGGATTCATGTACCAGGTTCTTGGGCTATGTTACAGCATAGACCCACTGACAATCATTGTTTGCAGAATATGATATCGTTATAGATTTAAAATTGACAAACTTTTTCCTATGCATAATATTCTGAATGTCTGGTATGTTGGTAAGAGTAACAGATATATCATCGAAAAAACTGCACGTTCGAAACGGAAAAAAAAAAACAAGAATGCGTTTCGACTTATTTTCAGGAACATGGTCATATCTTCGCTACAAGTTTGGCAAAATAAATATCTACATGATAAATAATGAATGAATGAAAACCTATTTCCAGGATCGCTAGAAATGTTTGTCAAAAGATATTTAAAAAAAATAAATCACAAAACAGGTTCCTCGGAAAAATCACAGATAAAACCGTAAAAGATGGTTGTATTTAAGAATTATTAGGTTCGCAGGGCCATATTCAGTTTACAATAATTACATAATTAGAGACTTTTGTCTATTTCCCTAAACCTATACATCTCCCCCCTACATTATATTGACTAAAACTTTAGCCTTACGGGAATGGTTAATAACCACGTGACATTTGGTTTCCATAAACTTCGGGAGGATTTGGCGAGACTAGGATACAATTCCTCAACATCTCCATTACTCAGACGATACTCAAAATGATGATTGCGTTCACTATCCAGTAATTATGGAGATCAGTGAAATAAGTTGTAATTGATCGTTCGAAACATAAAAGGTTAGGAACCAAATGCTCTTGAACACTTGGAGTCACGCATTTTTCTATTCTTTTAATTCTGTTAAAAATAGTTACTCCGGGGATTTTTGGAGTCGGAGGTTACAAATCTGACTTTTATCAAATTCAAACAATTCGTTATTTTTGAGTTAGCCATCGGGAATTTCGCAAATCTGACACAGACTTAGCGATCCTGGACGCAGCCGGATGCGTAATTTCTCAAACATTTTTACTTTTTCACATTAAAATAACCGCCATACTGGATCCACCATATTCTCTCTCGTAAATTGTATTCCTAATCGGCGTTCGTTAAAACATTGCCACACCAAATTTCGGATAATTAGCTTTAAAAACATTATCAATAATGAGTTTTTCCTAAACATTTTATTTTTTCATATTTATAAAACTGAAACAATAAACAATTATATCTTCTTAATAATTTTTAGATATTCTTTCATCACATAAATAATAATAGAGAAGAGCAAAATTTTTTATATGAATTCATTGTAAAACGATAATCTAAATATTCAAAATTTAAATCAAGGTGGTATCACAGTTATTACTATAACTCAAAGGGCAGTTATCATATAATTTTAAATTCAACATTCATAATTCACCTCAATCCTTAATAAAAAAGTCTTAAATTCCTTACTTACTAAATTTGCTTAAATGGAGTTGTCGACGTATATATAGTTTCCGTCCGTAAGATGGGAGTTCCAAAACTAATATATTCAGTTAGAACATTATTAGAAATAACACCTAAAAGTTGGATTGTTTTATCAATTGGAAAAGTTCAAGAAATCGTACTTACAGTCACGGATTATACATATGAAAATGCAGCAAACTAAGTAGCAATAACTCACCCGCGTATTGCTCGTAGTAGACGTTATCTGGTATTATTGGGACTATTTCAATTTTTTCTGTATACTTTGCGACTACAACCATTTTTTTAACTTCCCAATCTCGGAAAATAATTGCTATTAGATGTCAGTTCCCATTATACTTTAACCGAATTTATCAGTTTCGGAGGTTCCATCTCAAAGGTGGAAATCACCTCTTCCCGTGGGCATCCTCCTTTAACTATTATACGTGTAGCGCCTAAATTTGTTCTAACTAACTTCTTTGATTACACCCCGAAAGTAGCTTCAACAGTCTTATATTAAGACTTATTTCCTCATTTTCGCAGTTTCTGTTTCTTCGTATACATCTCACTCACTTGATTCACGACTAATCTTCCCCTTTTTCTAAATTATTTTTTCTTATTTTTCTATCTTTATTCGACTTGTCTTACTTCTTTTGTATCAAATTTTCCTTGATATAGTCCTTCTTATTTTCTTGTGGGCAATTCTGTGTTCTTCAATAATCTATACCTTTCTATTCCACTTTTTATTCCATTGAGAAGTTTTCTCGCGTTTTCACCGTTTTTACTTTTAATTTTTAATCCTCGAGTTTTTCTCATTTCTTTCTCTTCTTCAGTTGCCTTGTTAGCTTCATATGTCGAATTTTCTCATCAGAACAGTTACTGATAATAATTTTGTATTCTTTATGTTTCAAAACATTTCCTTCTTTCTTTCTCATCTAACTATTTTTCTCTTTCTCCAATAAAATATTTTACATCCATTACCCATTATCCTGTTTAAATTTGTTTCTCTTTGCCATATATTTTTGTTTCCATTTTTCTATTATCATTTTCACTGAACATCATTGAGTCGGTCCTTATTCTTCTTCCACGTTATTACTCTATTATTTACGATGCAGATTAATATATTTTAACGAAAAATACACATTTTCTCTCATTTTACACCAGACTTTATGGACTTGGACGTGCTGATTTTCATTGCTAGCTATAGTAAACGGAAATGCATTTTACGTCTTTACCTTTTACATGTTTAGTTAGCAATGATTTTCTTACTTATTTTTTCAAAATAATATAATCTCAAAAAAGTAATTACTATAAATTATTTCAAAAATTTTGCACATTTACTCAAATTATGTCTTAATCGATTTTTCTTCTCTTGAGCCAGAAACCGAAAAATTGTACACCGGACGTCCCCTCAGTTGCGCCACTGTCGTTATGATGAATATACGTGAACATAAAGTCGAATTAGTGCAATGTTACGATCCACGTTTCACGAAAATCCCGGAAGGTGTAAAACTTCCTCTGGGTCTCGCAAGGTTGATAAATACCGCTATACGCGCTACCCATAAGGGATTCCGAGTTTCGATGTCTGCTGTATTTATGGAGTCGCGACCTGTTTTAGCGTGACAATATATATTGCGATTGTAATTACATGCTCTTGTTTGTATTCACTCAATTTACGAATATATAATTGAATAATTGTAATAAAGGATAAATTGAAAGAACCATTTGTTCATTCAACTGCGATCTGTTTGTAAATGTAAATTTGTGACAATACTAGGACTTTGACCATTTATGCACATAATTTTGTGATAATGTAGTTTTGGTATCTTCTAATCCGTTGCAAAAATACCCTTCAATCAAAAACCTGGGTATACATATGTAAATAATCTTATTTTAATTTCGTATTTAGAGAATCATTTCATATTTTATTTCAAACAGAGAGACATGACGTTTATGCAGATCTCATTGGTTTTGATATAATTCGAGAACCTTGGCTTTTGCCCATGCGGAAAATGGATCAGGTTATTTCTGCACCGTTGCTCGCATGTAACGTGGAATCCACTCTTTAATGCGTTTATTACGAGATTCTATAACGCTGACAGCAGACGTAATGCGCAAGAAATATACAACTTATCCACGAATTGCGCTTAAGAGGAAAATTATAAATACTGAAATTCTATATCTCTGAAAAAACCCATTCTTATCATATAGTTGCAAATGTTATGTTTGTGTTTAATGGATTGGTAATAATTTCTATTTTTATACTCTCAAATACAATATAATATAGACGTGAATTGCGTCGCGGTTGCTGATAATACGGATATTACGCATAAATTGCATTACTAATAACATTCCTACATGTATTGAAACTATTGATGGAACAATATCTATCCGTTATATGTAATTATTATTCAGTATTTGAGAAATGAACAAAGAGAACAGAAACAACAAAGCTACATATACATTAGTTATAGTTAGAATTACGCAAAAAAACATCTGCTATAAATATACAAATTACATATATTAGAGGCAATGTAGAAAAATAGAATCTGTAAATCAATATGTCAGTATATTATGTCAAAAAGATAAATGAATAAACTGTGTTAAAAAGCGATCATGAATGAAAAAATAATAATCGTCGAAACAATATGAATCGTGTTGCTAAAAAGTAGTTCAAGTTTTAAAAAGTTACGATAATTCTTTACAACAATCATCTGTTTTGTAGAATAATTTTCGAAATATTTTTAATTATGGCGGAACGTGCAGCATATTTACATTGAAATGTTTGAAAATGAATGATACAAAGCTTTAAACCACGTAGTAAAATTTTCAGGAAAATACTCCGGAAAATATTATAGCTTTTTTACGATTATCTCTTAAAACCGTTTCAGGGATATGGCTGTGTGAAAAATGATATACAATTTAAATAAATTCACATTCATGAGTCGTAGGAGATTTTAAGAATTAAAACGCGTTTTATGTATCTCCACCTGCTAGCATTCACATAGCTTTCACTTTGAGCTTTAGTTGGTGATTAGATTCATGCTAATCTGACAACGAAATTGTTTTCAAAGTGGAAACGAAAAACTGAATATTAAATGACTATTGTACTGTAGATATATAGTAAACATTGATAATTATAGTTTATTTTCAATTTATAAAAGATTTAAAACTAATGCAACATTTTACGTAAGAGGTATTAGCCCAGTGTAGTACAAATGCACATACTTTATTTAAAATAGCTTTTTCATATTTAATTGTCAGTAATCCTATGGAATGCCATATTCAAATATTTATCCATTAAATAAAATCACACAATTAAAATAAACGTAAGATCTTAAAAACGATACTACGACTAATTATTAGCACTTTTTTACTTCCATAAGAAGATCGCACGTGCCTGATCATCACATATTCGTAAATATCTCACTTTTTTACACACCTCATCTAAGTTCGTGTTAAGTTATTTCTTAATAGCAAGTTAATGTAATTTTTGTAGACTGTGCGGAGATATTGTTAAAACGTTACATGATATATATTTTCTATCTATTAAACAAGTAAATGATTAAAACTCATAACAGCACATACATTTTTACATTAATGATAAGTAACAAATAATATATATTCATATATTATCCATTTGATTTTTGGTTTGGTTACGATTAGAATTGAATTATTTTATAATAAATAATTGCACAGTACTGTACTGTACTGAAAATATTTTAATTTTAAGAGAAATCGTAGTGTATTTAAAATATTACAAACAACATTAAAAGAATATTCAAAATAATTTCTCTTTGAAAAGTGAAATAATTTTCCTTCTTTTTGGTTAGCGTATTGTACTCTTACTTCAACGTTTGAAAGATCTTCAAACCCCTGAGGATCTAAGGAAACCCGTTTCCACAGAGAACCGCTAGAGTGGCGCATAAAGGAGAAGAAAACTAATGAAACGAAAGGCTTTTCTCACCGTCGTCATTTTAATGGCTCGCTCGATTAACCTTTCAAATAAAGATAAACTTAACCTTTCTTTTCCGAACATCTCTCTAGAATTCAGCTGCAAGTACTCCTTTACTTAAACTAAGTAAAACAATGTGATGTAAACACGTTGCATATTATGTTAAAACATAAAATTAGCTAGAGATAAATTTATTCCAAATGATATAGAAGAAAGGTTTGTAAATTAGTACCATATAATGGAATATTCCAATTTATTTGCCTTTTAAATATTTCATTGTTTATGATACTTATCATATCGAATTGTAAATTTTCATGGTGGGAATGATTTGAAATTCAGTTTCCTTCTTGAAGCATTCAACCTAGCAGAAAACTTATGGTATTAGCCACATCGATTAAAAATGGTGGACAAACGACTTTAAAGACGCTATTAAAAAACTGACAGCAAAAAGGTGTTATGTTACTTTTTTACATTATACAGTCAGGAATAAAAAAATATTTTAAATAATAAAGAAGGTTTATAAAATATTATTAAAATATATGTAAGCTTTTTACGTTATTGATTTGTTTGTAGAGTAAATACTATTTTTGTTTCTTTGAATTTGTGACTTGTGAACTCTGAGTACTTGTCCTTATAAAAGCTGGGCACCTGTAATTACGACAATGTATGTGGGGTAAAATCGTCCCATTCTATCCCTATGTAATGTACGATGTACCTCATAGATGTCTCTGACGACTGAATGGATATTAGTGTGACTGGAATGCTGTCATAATGATGACAGTTTGGTCACGGCTCTCGCGTACATTTCTCATTTTGTTCGAAGATTGTCAAATCCGATTACAATTTGATAAGCGTGGAATTAATTTCTGCGCTACCCAGGACTTTACTTAGTAGTGCTTATTTGTTTAAATAAAAGTCATAGGTTATGTTTTTGTAGTACTTCTGTAGTAGTTTATACCTAACTGCTCGTGATGATCCAAAACCGACATTTTTTTCTTATATAGTGGATTATGTTCTTTGAAGGGATAACATTTCGTTACTAATCACTTTTGACCACAATTACACATGTTTTCTTTTAATTTATATTCTACTAATTTAAATTATTGCATTCTTATATTATACGATTATTCTTTAACTTGCCTTCCTCACTTGACCTAAGCTCCGATGTGAATCGCTTTTCAGTGAATTGTAATGCTTCCGCTTTAAACTGAGTAGACACAAAGTTATATTTCGAAGTTCATAAATATCAACATTGGCATCTGACAAGCTTTATTCTAAAAAGTACGTTGATAATACGTAAAGAACCGAAGCCTATAACCGCAGATTGTCTTTCGCATTATTATCATATATAGGAAAAGTATGCTCTGAGAATGTTAGATATTGTGCTGGGGAGGTTGAGGTAAGTTACCGCTCCGACAATTTAGAACAATTGAAGTACGACAGCTGCAAGGCTAATATCTCAATTGCCGGCGTGCCGGAAATTTCCAGCGAAGATCGTGTCTCTGTTGCTCGGATTACATTGAAACGCCATTCCCTTGAACAGGTACTTACGCAATTCGTGGCCCAGATAAGAATTTAAGGTTCAAATGGCTTATTACTAATCTTTCAAATATAATTGAATATTATGTCATATTTTTTTGATAAGTTGTCAATTCTTATTCTAATTTATTTTTAATGGTGGTAACAACTAAATTAACCTCAAAACTACTGGAGTTTCTTTAATACTTGTAATACTCGATTTAGCAATTCTTTACTTACTCGTACTTACTTTTTATAATATTGTTATCATGATTTCCTACAGTACCAAATAGTTTACAATCGAGCACCAAAATATTCGTGAAGATTGTCATTGTCCGTTTTCAATTTTGAGCTGACGATACGTGATCGTACAGCCGTGCTTCAATTCGATATGAATAAGATAGACCTTCCTTTTGAGCGGTCAGTGCAAGTTTCATTCAAAATCTTTGCATAGAATATTTCTGATATATTTTTCAGTTTTTACAAAAAAAAATTACTGCTAATATTTTCATAAGCCATCATATAAGTTCAGATTCAGCGATAATTTTTCTTCTAGGGATTGATTTTCATTCTGTATACTCGCCGCATAATATATTTATTCGACTATATCCTAAAAATGGAAGAAAATGCCATAAAACGTCCAGCAATGCAAAAGTACACGAAGAAGAGCAAACATAATGAAATACGAAGACTCTCCTGTTCGACCTCGTCGTTTCAACAGCTTGCACGGCTAAGCTTTCAATGAAATAGAGTTACACGATGGAATGAAACTAAAAAAACTAACACAGATTCTGCAAACTCAACCTTTTCATTTTGATTGTCTTGCACTCGGTATTCTAAATGTCCTTGAGTTAAAATGATTTTTATGTTACAGTGTGCGTAATATGCTATTTTGCAAATTTTTATATTTTTTTTCCCATTTTACACACACTTGTAACCAAAAATAATCCTTCATATTCATAGAAAAGAAATGTACGCACTTAAAACGAAAACCAGTATTATTTCCCTCCCGAAAAATCAAACTAAAATTCAGAATCATTTTTCGAAATAGAGATGATATTTACGGAATTTATTATCTGACTACAAAGCATAAACGGTAAGAATGTTTACGCTAATCCATGAATACGAACATTTTTCTTACAATATGCTCATACCATAGATCCACAGAGAAAAGTTGTATTTATTTAAAATATCATAAAATGTGGCCCAGAATATGATAGAACAATAATATATTATTAGATTAAAGATATTATTATATTGAAGTGTAAGTTCAGTGACCTAAATATGGGAAAAAGCCTTTTTTATTATGATGAAGTTTATCTTTAAAATTGTAAAAACATTGCTTGTTAAATTGGCTGGGAATGGCCTACTAATATATATTTCAGAAAATAATACTAATTGCAGAAATAAACAAAACAATAGACGAGGAATCCTGAAAGCTCATGTGCGATCATTACACGCCTACTTACCAAAGATGTTCCAATGGACTGGAGCGTTTAGAACGTTTCTCGCACAATGATCTTCGGGTTGATGCATCATCATGTACTGCATTGTCCCGAATCGCGCTCATTGTACACGTTGCATACCAATCATAGAAGGTTTCAGGTCCATAGTTATGATTGGAATTGTTATCCCTTTATTGCGTCACAGCAGCTTGTTGGTCGCTGGAGCTATTGAAATTTATGGGAGATTCAGATTATTATCCAGGAAATTAGCGAAATTTTAAACCGAAACAAATATACGCGTTCCTTTTTTAAGATAATTATTTCAGTTTTTGAGTCTTGAAAGTGCTTCCTTTGCTAGAACTTCTCTGAACTTCCTTATATTTGGAACAGATCCAATCACAATAGTTTATTTTATTAAAGAAATTCGTGCCGTATTTCGTTCTTCAGACATCAAATGTAAATCACATTATCGAACTTCTAACAGTGCCAAAGTATAATGCCAAGTAGTGCAGAAGTAAGCCTTTCAATGATATTAAACTTCTTAGTGTAAGTGTGCATAAAGTATGAAGTACATATTCTAATTTAATCCTTATACGGCTTATTTAGGTTAGGTTCCTATCGATTTAAGTTTTATATGTATGAGTGTAAACTTGTTATTGCGAAGTGTATTGGACTATTGTTTAAATCTTTGGTCTCCTAAATAATTTATAGGCTGGATGTTTGTACCCCTATCACACAAATTTTTTCTTAAAAACCACTACCGATTCTGATTAATGACTTTTATGATGTGGCACGTTAACCGTATCAGGTAATCGGTAATTAGTTAATATTTTTCACTTTTCTCCACTGTTCGTTTATTCGCGAGTTTTACAGAATCATAAAGAAAAGTCACTACTACTCTGGATCATCGTTTTCACGTGAGTTAACTTGGACTGCGTTGCTATTTCCGCCCCAAAGAGCATAGTATACATCACAAACCAACTTTGTAGCTTAATATTTGTACATTACATCTCTTGGTTATTAATATTGCCGCTGGCTGTAAGCTAGAACTATAAAACTACAAAGAAACATAAAATTAAATTTAAGGCTTCCAATGTTAGCAGTAAGTGCTACATTGAGATTTCGGAAATACGGTTGATTGCGCTCAGATTTACTTAAGTCGGATATTCATCTAAGGCTAATTGAAATAGCAGACGTTAAGAGAGACACGGATTACTCGTATGAAATCAAAAGGTACTATGCGCTTTGGTTGCAGGAACAATCTACAATCACGGTAACGTATTAAGGGCAGATCTGAACTCTTCGGAAAAGTTGTTTGGAACCACTGAGCTACCTCTTGAGTTTGTCACGCTCATTAACTCCAAGCTATAACTTGAAATCAAATAGTGTCGCAAATTCGGTTTTATGAGAAATCCGAAGAGAAGAATAGATCAACTATTTCCAGATAGATGTTTATAAACATTGCAAAATTGAATAGACATAGTATAGATAACAAAAATAAAGATAATCTTAGTTTTGCATGTTTTGTTTGAAGTTCCAACTAGTTCCTTGTGTAGCCCAAATCTTGGCCCAACCATACTCATTAATTATATTTTATAGTTTATTATACGGTTGGTACCCGGGCCTTTGGGAGAGGAGAATTTCAAATGTAGGGTTGACAAAACGTACGGTATGTAACCGTATAAACAACCGTCATTGCTTCTGACACCATTCCTTTAATATTGTATCTGCCTAGTTATTTACAGATTAAGAAATTTTCGATCAGCGCTCTTTATACAGAGTGTATCCAATCATTTGCTTATATTCATATAATGATGTCGACATTCGATGATGTGATCGTACCATATTTTTGTTTTAACCACTTAACTTTTAAGTGCCTAACTTTTAAGAAAATACGACTTTCTATGCTTATATTTTTTTCTGGTGCAACAAATAAAATGCGTTTCTATGATTTTAGGATCGGGAGTTCGTGGAGATGGACAATCCATTCAATGGTGCACCGAAGAGGCCAGGATCGCCGTCGCCTTTGACGTCACCCGCGCACAGTACTGTTTCGCGGGGTGGCCTCATACAGTCCTGCTGTGGTCGTTGTTATCCACAACGTTATCAGGTACGCGGTCGGCGAATACTTGCCTCGACAACCTCCATCAGCGAGGGTGCACCCTCGACTTCCTCTCATTCGCAAGCAGCGCCGGGCTCCTCGCAAGCCCATCAAGCGCTGCTTCATACTGACCCGACGACGGTGCCGAACGTTGCGTTTAACGTTCCCGGTGAAAACGATCGCCGACGTCAATCGTGTTCGAGTTCCTACAACGAGACGCGAGTTTGAACGACTCAAAAAAACAAAAACTATGTCGTTGCTCGATTCGTACGGTAGGATCGCCGTGTCTGGACACCCCGAAAACTGACCGCCGAGTCGCGATCGTTGGGGAAGGGTTTAAAGAACAACACTAGTTGTCTTTTCTTCCAATCTCTGAGCTGTTTTCGAACGACTCTCGTTCTCGGGGGGCGCTCATGCGTCGCAATCCGGCTGTTTTTACAAGAGTAATACCTTGTGTCTAGTCCTCGCTGGCGAATGGCTGACTAGATTGATTCCGTGTTTCATGCCGACATTCGTGTCGGTTTTTCGGGTGTGCCAATCAATGCGTCATTTTCGGGTAAATAGCAATTGGTCGCAGTCCGATTTTTCTACTTTTCCGCGGGGTTTACTCCTAAGGTTAGATTATATTTGTAAATATTATTCGAACCGAATGATGACTGATCCGTTATTCGACGAACATTGTATCGGCGCTAATTCAAGTTCTCGCAGCCTAAGCGGAAGAAACGGACTGCGACGCAATCGTAGCGATTTTTTTAACGATTATTTTTTTCTTGGAATTTGAAAAATTCTCGAGGATGAAAGTATTAGAATGTTTTGAAGTAACTTTAAAAGAATTTGATGCACTGAGAATATTACCATCAGCCGGTGCGACTTTACCGAATATCGTTAACTTTCATTCGCTGAAGTAAACATTACATAACGCAATGGATGCATGTGCATTAACTTATTTGACGGTAGGAGCTAACATGACAAGAAAGTGTAGTGAATGAATGTTTACTTTTAATAATGAACGAGAACGATTGTTTTTATTATGTTTTATGCAGGAGCGTTGGGAAGCGTCTTTTGTTATGTGATAGACCGAGCTTTACTGTTCCGTTGAAAACTTTGGTTGTTTGTTACAATTATACATGGATGCATGCTTACCGTCATGGTACTGTTTCCATTCGAATGGTTACGCTTTCATGATTGTTCTCAGTGCAGCGAAGGTAACATTGGAAAAATAAAGAAAACAAAACGACAGGGTACCTGTATTTGGAACATAAAAATAAAGAAAAGAGTAATAAGGTTTGGTGAGAACCGCACATCGATTTATTAAATATCTACCGTCGCTCATGTTGTACTTTAAACGTCGATTATTATTGATTAGTTAATCTTTAAAATGATCAAGGGCTTCGCACCTTGCGACTGAACCGAATTGCGCGTAAAGGCCGCAGTTAAAAATAAGTATTTATAAATAAAGAAACAAATAAATCTATATATAAATGAAGAGAAAATGGGGAAACAGATAGATATGTATACCATCTTTCTGAATTTCAAGCTCTCTCGTGATTAAGGACTTTTAGGTTAGATGTCAGCTGGGCGAATGACTAAAGTAAAGCAGACTATCCCTAGTTAAGAATTTCCCGTGGACAAACGGACGGCAGACTAATCGCATACACTACAAACGTACTTTGAATCAATCATTCATATTGCCATTATTATTATTGCCTTACCTCAAGTTATCGAGATGAATTCGCAATGACAAATTCTAAATCGGTGTCGTAGAGGTAGGGATTCTGCCTCGCGTCGAAAGCTGCGACGATACAACAAAACTCCTTTTTCTTTGCTTCAAGATTACCAGATTGGACAATTTGGAGCTCAAAAGTTCACTTCAATAACATTGAGCTGCTACTGGTACAAAAGCTGTCATGCCTGCTTTGTACGGTATTCCGTTGCATCAGGTGCACACTTGTGTCAATTTTCACGCCGAATTTTATGAACTGCTTCTGTTATTTAACGATCGAGTTCTTCGAATACGGGATGAGGAAACTCCAAAAACTATAAATTTGTTTTTTTTTTCATGAGTGCACAAATTTTGTTGGAAATGGTATACATTTTACTTTCATTTGATCCTTTATAGACATCTCTATAACTTTCACCCTTTTTACATTCGTGTCTCATATCGGCTTGGAAAATTTGTCATTTCCTCTTTAATTTTGTCCACGTCAAAGGGCGAATCGGCTGCAGTTTTTTCAATCATCGTAGAAAGGAAATGCGGGACGAAACGGAAATGAAAGCCTGTGAGTGGGCGAGAGCGAGAGAATTTGTTTTTTGTTTTGCTAATTATTTTCCAGAAACAAAACTCTCCTCAACTCGATTCGAAGGCTCGGTTGTTGAACTCATTCGCACACGCAGTGTCACGTACACGTCACGCATACGCTGACATTATCGCGCAAGCCAACGCTCTTATTCCGCTGGGATAAGAAGCATGAGACGCATAAGACCTAGAGAATTGCCCTGAATCCCGACCTACCCCTTGTCTTCCATTGTTAGATAGTCGCTCACTCCCAGTCTACCAACGAAGATATATGTTTCACATTTTCGGTAGACGCGACCAAAGAGGCTGCTCGCCTCGGTTTAATGTTGATGGTGTACTTTTTTACGTCTAGCGACAATGAGAGTCGAGGAACGATGAAACGAATCTGGAAACGCGTTCGTTCGGCACCCGTCGTCGGTCGATCAAAAGAAAGGAAGGGGAAAACGCGAGAACGTTACGAGTTCTTTTCTTCGACGCACGTAAATTGCGTTAGTGTTTACTGCTAGATGCGAAAATCAAAATCTTTGTGTCTTTTTCCGTAAGAATTGTTGACCAATTTGTCTCAATTTCTCTGGATAGTTCAGTAGGAAGTTTTTAGATCTAAATTGGGTTCTTGACTACGGGATAGGCACTGAGTCGGCTTCGCTATGTTATTCTTGTTGACACATTTTACCTCGGAAGAATGTACCTCGAAGTTGGCGCTAGTATAAACTATTCCAGTCGAAAATTTTCGATTCTAATGATGTCACTTCGCATGATAATAATTAGGTTACGTAATACCAAAAATCCGTGACCAAATATAGAATAAGCGAACAGGGTATGAAATGTTCAGAAGCTTCCATGATCGTTCGGTTGAAGAAGTTTATATTATCTCCAATATACGCAATATTTTTTATGGAGCTAAATGTGACAACAACAAATCGATCAGTGCCTGTTCCGTTAGCCAGACGTTCCAATTCGTTTTTGGAAAATTCGACTTTTGCACGCAGTTTAACGGAGCTACATTCTTTTGTTTCCGGAAGAATGGTTTATTCAGTAACGCTAACATGTGTCGACGAATCGAGCCTGAAGTACAGAAAGAACAAAGAGCGGAAACTCGCAAGTAGTTGCAGTTTATTTAAGGATAAAGCGACGGCAAGAACAATCTGTACATAAAGCGAGCGAAGAAGCTGAGGTCGCGAGAAAATAGAGATTTAGCGAGTTATGAACACCATAGATTAATTTGTATGATGCATTGCAATTGTGGTCGATTCCTCGAAAAGCAGCGTGGTCGAAATGAGCGATGTATTCGGAGGCGAGCTTAATTCTGGAGATCGAAATAAAAGAATCTACACGTTCGGGCTCTCTTCTCGCGTGAAATAACTGCACTTGTATCTTACGTATATTGACTGGACATGTGTCACCTGTACTTCCATTTTTTCCGAAAGTCACGAAAGAAATTTGAAGAAACGCAAACGCCGGTGATATTAACTTTAAATAATATGGAAGCGCGTAACCTACAAGTGGAGTAACATGTTTTATCAGTGAAAACAGCGATTTTGGTCCGACCGATATGATGTATCGGAATCGGACATCGACTGCTGATTTTAAAATCAGATGTATCGATATTGTGCACGATCGATATCAGTTCGTGTATTATTTATCGGTATGCATATCGATATTGCATATCGAATCTTCTATTTCCGAAATAGGGAGTGACATTGCGCAGAAAATCGTAGAATGGTAAGTTGATAATTGATGTACGGCACCATGTGATGTTTTTTGGAACTAGAAAAAGAAACGTTTACGTATTGTGATAAAGAACAAACTTGCGGAACGGGTGTACGTTAGATCTTAGTACACATTTCTCGGACGTTTTGATAAATACGATTTTGTGCGTACTGTTACAATTAGCCGAATGAACTGTTCATCTCAAACGTTTCAGTCAGATCGAGCAAAACGTGATTTAGGCTTCGATTTTAAAATCTCTGCACTTGGATCGCATCGACTCTTGAGCACGTGGCCGCCGAGTCAACATTCTGAAAAACATTCCATAAGCGCCCCCGCGACACGTGATTCAATCATTTCATTTTTCGCGGCCTAACACATTGTAAAAAGAAAGAAATGATGAGATTAAACGAGATAGTTTAAAGAAAGACAACACGAAAGAAACGTGTAATAGATATACGTACATTTTCCTCAATAGATATCATATCTAACGCTTGCGAGTCATTTAGGAAAAGGGAATCGAAACGATACACGTTTTTAGATAAGAAATGAGTATATGTGTTACGTAGACGCGGTCGAATCCGCTTTCGATTTTCGACTAACGAATTACATAATGATCCACAATTACGTCGCAGCCATCTTTGCACAGTCGAATAAGAGCCTCACTTTTAATGCAGCTTTATGCACGCTTCCTTCACACAACCTTTTTTAGATTTTTATTATTCACGAATACGGCAGCGTTCTCCGAAATTTCATTCGATGGTTATGTGTACGCTTCGCACGAAAGTACAGCAATATGACGTTACACTTGACAAATATTTTTGTAATCATGGAAAGATCACGTTCATTAGATTTATTTCTTAAATTTAAATACATGAGCTTAAATATAACAATACTTTTACGAAATTAGTTTCATAGTGCAGTTTTATCATAATTACTTATATTTTTCCACATTTAAAAATTCACTATTTTCAAGAAGAACGCGCTTATATTTTAAAAATCAGAGTCTTTATTTTATTTATTATTTTATTTTATTATTATTTTCATAAATAGACATTATATGCATAGGCATAATTTTGTAAGAAAAGACAAATTTCAATTTTCAAATTTTTTATTATCAAGACTAAAAAACCTCGAAAACTATGAAATTGGGTTATAGTATACTGGCAGCTAACACCTTATAGAAAATTTAATTATTAACGCGGACTGTTACTGCTTACATTACTACATACATTTTCAGTGTATAATGTGTTTGCTGGTTGGTAATAGCACGCATCAAGCATTAATCAAATTTATCAGTTTCGGAGGTTCGATCTGATGAAAGAATCTATTGATTTAAAAAATAATACAAAATAGACCATCTTTTTAAGTATTTAGCGAGACTGCAGTTTGAGACATAAATCAGAACACTTCAGTGATTGAATTTCGGCAATTAATTCAACACTACGGGTACCAGCACTTAATTTAAAAAAAAAATTAAAAATAACACTAGGTGCGCCAAATATGCGATTCAACCGACACACCTCATAACTGAAGGTCCCGAGTAATATGTGCATCCCTTGCTTCACGAGGGATTTAATCGGTATTAAAAAGAAAACCACGTCGTTACACAAAGCTCAAGAAGGAATAAGCAAGCGCTATTTTGATCGGTTCCAACAATACCTATAAATGAAAAACGCGTCACCAATGTAGCATTAATTACGCCAGGAATTGAACGCTGCGGTCACCAGAACGCCTCGTTTTATTAATACAACCCACACTGAGGTTGCGCCCAGCACGCGACGTGACGTATCGCGCGTAATAACATGGACGACGACAATCCGTTTTAACGGCAGAGTTCTATGTTCACCACGGCGAACAAAGGAGGCGAAATAAAAAGTCAGAAAGCCAACAAAGGCGACAGGAAAGTCGCGAAACAATATTGCATTTTAACAAAAAGAATCGCTTCATCCTCAACGATAAATTTTTTACATCCGGAGTTAGACGCGACGCATTTCACGTGATAATTGACACTTTCTTCTAAAGTTTTTTGAAAAAAAATTACGTCATTTTGTTTGCGACATCTTTGACGTCTCTGTCGGATTCCGTTTGAGGATGGTGCACCCCCGTTTTAGCGAAATTCCCTATGTCAGGATACGAATGCTTTACGTAAGTACTGGAACGCAGTCTGGGTCAGGAAATTTCAACGTTGCAACGGAGAGGAGATTTTCCCTCCTCTTTATCTCGGTCGTTATAACAACGTTTTCTTCTTCGCCGTCGTCTATTTTCAGGCTTTCTTTTACGGAAGAAAGTCACGACCGACGGCGGCTCCCAATTACCGCGGGCCTAAGGTGATATCGATTCCCATCGCTTTTTCCCGTCGTCGACGGAGAGAGCGTTATCCAGAATTAAGGAAATCGTCTGACTTTTTACTCGGCCTGGAATCACGACTCCATTACTCGCAATTTTTCAATAACAGCTCAGTTGGTAATGTCAAAGGGAAGCAACTTCAACATCGATCGACCTGCACTAAGGTCTTTCTAAATTGGCAAAAACTCAAGCGAAAGCTTTCAGATGGAAACGCGATGTCAAAATCAGTGAACCGAACGAATATTACGTTCCAACCATAATTAAAATCAATCCGACGTTAAAAATAATTTAACCGCAGCACGACTATAGTACAGTCATGATGTATCTAGTATTACGATGTCTGACGAATCATTATGCGGCGAAAACCTGAAAATGCAATTTTATACTATTTATTTCTATTACGTACGTCTTTTAGTCACATTGATATAGCAGAATACAATCTTATCTCATTAATACTCAACTTAACTATAATTTCAACTTGTTTTTAAAGAATATTTCTTCTGGTTATCGTATTCACTGAATCCGTGTGTGTCGTTAGAATATGACACTAGAATATGAAAATATTGTCTGTCAGTAAATCGTAATTTTCAAAAAATTGTTTGTCCGAATCCATAACAATTTAAAAGTTTTTACCATATATATTATTTGCTGTTAATGGATTAAATGTTACCAACATTGAAGATACGTTTAAATAAGCGGAATGCAAAGAAACGGATCCGATAATAATAAAAAATATATTCTACTAATATGCGTTTTTCACAAATTTACGGTTTCAAACATAATTCCAGTTACAGAATAAGAAGCCAACTTTGACGGAGAAACTTAATGTAATAAAGGGAAATTAATTACTACCATATTGATTCATAGGTTTTATTGCTTTTTCAATAAAAGTGACGAGCACTGGTTAAAACCTTGTTTTCAAACTTGTATAAAGGTCGATATGAATTGTAATGCAACAGCTTTTCCCTTTGAGGAATTGAGTTTCCCTGTGAATGGGAAATAAAGGGAATTTCTTTGGAATAATTTTTTCTTCCCTTTTTTGAACTATGTTTATTTTTACGTTGATATATCGCAAATATATGAAATAATAAAAAATTAATTTATTTTTTTTTGTAATTTGGAAACCATAAGAAAATACGTCGACGCTCTCCGGTGATGTACCCAAAATTGGAGCTTTATTTATTAATAGAGAGTGGTTGTTTTCCCACTTCCGATGATATTGATCTATATCTGAGTGCTCCTATTTGAATGCGTACATACAACAATATAAGGCACTGATCGATACAATAATTTCCGCGAGTACATTCGTCATTTCGTCGATTGCACGCACTTGTCACTTTTTACCATCATTTCACCCGGACGTTTCATTGAAACGAGCCGAAAATACGTTCGAAAAATGAAGGGAATTCTACGAAAATGTACCAAATGGGGCGTGAAAGTAATTATATTTTTGCATTTAATTAGATTAGTTATCGAACTGGATTTTCCTTTATGTAAATATTAATGAGGAAACATTACCGACCCACGTAAAATTTTATTACGACTAAATGTGGTTATTTCCGGAAATTTTAAAGTACGTTATTTTCACAATATCGAGATAATGGAAAACATTTTCATAATTTCACATTACGTTATTAGGATTAAAAAAATCTCCATTTGTATAAGTTACTATTGTAATGATTATTTGTATGTATATATAAAATAAATGTATATATAAAATACATAATTTGAAAGAATATTTTTTATTTCTTTGAAAAAATTGTGCAAAACTAAGAATCTGTATTTTTTCAAAATTTCGAGTGTGCTGATTTGGTGACAAAATTCGACCGTACCTCCTTTTCGTCATTGTCGACTTCCAGCAGCAATTTGGTCCGTAACCACACAGCCTACGAAAGCGAGGGCAAATTGAACCACGCCGCTGCTACCGCGCACTTGTCGACTACAATGCCGAAACTACGTAAATTGAAGCTCATCCCGGGAAACGCTGGCAAAAGTGACGTTGGAGTGAAAATCTCGGGCGTAATCCGTCAATTGAACTTTCTCACTAGATGTTCGAAACTGGACCGAAAACTACTGGCAATCCTCTTTGTTTTCTCCGACAAAGTTTTTCTTGGCCTAATTCCTGATTGACTTCAATTTTCTTGAAATTTTTTTTTTAAATTTATTTTAATGGTTCAGTACTAAAGTTTACGTGAAGAAAAATTCAATGTAATTATGAAATTGGTAAAAATGATTTTTAACTTATATATTGATCTTATTTTTACCTACTTTCGGTATTTGTTTTGTCCTATATATAGCTGTTTTTGAAATTGGAACGAACTGCAGTAAAGCTTTCTGCGATTCATAAGCTCTCGGCCGACTTATTGGATCTTGTAGACTTTTTACTCCTGACTTCCCCTTTATGCAAACATTTTTTCAAACCCTTCTCCATGTAAATTGAGTATCTGAGTGGATCGAAAGAAAGATTTTCTCCAGGGATTGAATAAATGAGAGAATCGTCGAAGTTGGTCATTTTTATTCAATTCGGCGTTCCCAAGTATGCGAGCGACATCTTGAATCATGCATGAATAAAGTAACAGAGAAATAAAAATTCTGGAAATGTTTTTCATTATTCGTTGAATACCAATATGAAATGTACCACGAATCGAACTTGTCTTCAATTCTTTTTTGTGTGTTTCAAAGTCTCATATTCTAGAAGTACCGATAAAGGGAGCATCTATAAAGCAAAAGAATGGAGTTGAAGAATTCCTGAAATTTTTTTGAACGTTCGATGACCCGGAGAGCGTCGAATTAAGTCGAGATGAATTAGTAAAAAGTAGCTCATTATAATATGTAACACAAGTTGCTTTTATGAATAATGCATAGGCGGAGGAACAACGAGAGTCATCGCAACCGGGACACCCACTTCAGACGAGCCAGGCAAGACAAAATCGAATCTTAAGTATCCGCCTAAAGCTCTGCTAACCCTCTCGTCGTAAACCCAGTAATATAACGATCCGTTCGAGTTGTACCGTACATGTCGAGCCTTAAACCGTTATACTACAAGTTTCGTGTTGGCCCTGGATTTTGAGTGCGATAGAAGTCATCTGCATTTACGAATGCTATCCTCAAAAATCAATTTAAATTCCAAAACGCTAAAATAGGTTTCAGTAGCAAATATCGTGGCTGACTATTTATGACACATTTCACTTAAACTGATAATATAATCGGGCACGTAAATTCAAGATTGTGTTCTTGAATTAATCCAACATCAAACTTGTGGTTCTAAATGTATGAGTAGAATTGGTAAAAGCGTCGGAAACACCATTTGTTGCAACCTTTCCATGTCGGCCAACTTCATGTTTCGAGTTGTGTACATAATCCGTAAATTGTTGCCTTACCCGCCGTCCAGTAGATATGATGTTGCCAGTTTTCCAATACTCCTTTGTTTATCTATAAGTAAATTTATTAACATTGATTTATTTCATAAAAGTATCTTAACATAGGTAATTAATGCCAATAAGTAACATGAACAAATCATTTAGTAGCTTGAAGCTTCTGATGCTGCTGTTAAGATTTTTAAGATCCTAAGACCGTTCAATTTGGAACGAACAACTCTCAACTTCATTTATTACGCAACTTACACTAGTTAAGTTAACTTTTACTACGGTGTAAGAATGCGCGTCGTAAACTGTGAATCGACATTTCTTTATTAGGGTATTGATTTTTTTGTCCTGCCATGTAGATTAATTCGACTAAAAAAACGATCATGTAATTATGACTTCGCAATTCATTGGTGTTGCGATAAATTTCCAGATTTTGAAAGTAATTCGCGTATTTCATTTTGTAATCCGTTAAAAGTTTTTTACGGCTCGTACGAGTGCTAACATTAATTATTCTTCATGCGAACTTAAAGCGTTTTCGAGTATAACATTTTGTAAGTTTTTACAAGTACTTCCGATACTCGGTCCGTTCGCTTGGACTTGAAGTAATTTGAAAGAAATCATTGCTATGATTGAGTGGAATGCCACTCGACAGGATGTAAAGAGTAGTCGGCTTCATTACGCCTAAATTTAAGGTACGACAAAAGGCACCTGTGGAATCGCGTGATGAGGGCTCGTCGTCCAACACGTTTTGTCTCGTTTACGGCCGACCAATCGATCGCGAGTGGATTTCAGCGTCGTAAAATTACTTTATGCGCAATACCGAAACTTACCACATTTCACGATGATGGCACATTTTCATCGAAAATATCAGCGACGCGTTCGGTATTACAAACGCCAATAATTTTCCGAACGGCTTATTGAATTCCAGTTTGAAATGCGATTAAATGTTTTAAATATACTAATTCCGAATTTCAATGACAATGTCTGTCTATATGAAACAGCAATCACGACATTAATTCGACCGGTTTATTGCTTCATTATCATATTATTATTCGCCTTGATTTTCTTATTCATGCCCATTCGATAAAAAGTAGATGAAGCCAATAAGCGAAAGATACATATTTGTAGGTTACATCAGGTTCGATGGCAATTGTCGGATTTTGGAGAAGATAATATTCGGCGAGATGCCGTTGTAGCGACTAGTTAGGAGTAACTGGGGCGTGACGTTTCATTCGGTATATTACGGGTAGTGCCAATAAGGAGCTGCGCGAGACGGGCGGCTTTTCGGTGGTGAGTAAACCAGGAGCGGGAGCTTGGGACGAGATTAACGATCGGATGTGGGGTTTATAGGTAGGTCGGGTCTGATCGAATCGCAGCCGCTGGCTGGCGGATGGATTGACAGTAGAATAAGGAGCTGGGGAGGCTGGGCGATGGCATTGACTGTTCGAAATCCAAAGATGAATTTCCGTTTCGAGCGAATCCCGAGAATTACTAAATTCATCCAAGTTTGGAAACACATTTCATTTTTCAGTATTGACATTTAACCGCGACTGAACTATTCAATACTTCTGACACTACCGGAATTGAATGACGGCAATCTATGATACAAATAATTTCTGAATAATTGTGTAGATTAGTTATATACAGATACTATCTTTTATGTTTTCGGCGCAATAGTCGACTTTCCATCACATTCAACGTTCATGTCTCTTGACTGTAAGGAGTTCTATAAACAAAGCTTTGCAATTGTTACTTTCGATCGATAAGTATTTTACACTGAATTATCTCATAACTGTCTCACATTTGACTGGTAGATACCGAAGACACATGTTTAGATAGTAATTAAAGCACTGGAATCGAAAATCAACAGCTAGAACCAAGTAATCAAATTGCTTAACCGTCTTAGGTCAGTCAATGAAATTGCGAGTTTCCCTGCCACATATAGTCAGTTGCGATTAGTTTCTAAATACTTGCAGAAATTAGCTTTCCCTTGATACTGACTAGCCTCGATCAATAAGATAACTAAGATGATAGAAGTTAATAGTACTGAATAATTTCCCTGTAGACTGAAAAGTATAAACTTGTTGGTTGAAGTTCTGAGTAACACTTACACAAAGTTGATCGATAGATTATATAGTAGTTTCCGGAATTTAGTTATTCGGTAATAAGTAATTACGAAGCTCACAATCATTATCTTAGAAACTGTTAAGAGTAGACGATATAAGTAGTTGCTTTCCATGTATAATGTAAGACCGTAAAAACATTGCTTTTCACAATATTTTAGAAAGATACTGTACACTCTTTTGGTCAGTTTTAAGAAGCGCCTTGAGCCCACACTTACTTCTTAACAACCGTGTATAGAATAGCTGAGAATGGATCAAATCGCATGATGGACCTCATCAAAGGGAGTTTACAGAATCTTCTAAGGCCTTAATCAGTTGTCAGGTTCGTCCAAATTTACCTATCGTTCGTGCAATTGCAGATCAGTTTGGACGGACCTGGAAGTGATGGAGGATTGGGACTGCAATTAGTTGCATACATTTAGGTCTAGGAGAGCTAGGGTAGACTAGCCTGGTGTGCAACAATGTAGTGTGTGCTTGTGGTGTGAATTTCAGCAGGCGTATAATCAGTACATCCCGGCGTCCAGAGCCCAGGCCTCGGACGGTCAGGGGTCGCAGACGGGAGCCGCCGCGGACGGCACCTACCTGGTCGAGGCCTCGTTCTGAGCCCTTTGTAACTAGTACAAGTCGAGAGTGAGAGACACAAATGAGAAATTTCAGAACTTGCAGGCACCACACTTTTTAACAACGCACGCCACAAATAGGCTATAAAAAGATTATGTTTACATAAGGTCAACAATTTCTGGAAGAACTACACAGATCATTTCGATTCGCGAATTCGTATAAAGATCGAATATTTCTTCGTTCTTCCGAAAACGACATCTTAAACAATATATACATTTATATAAATATATACATAGAGAGAGAGGAATGCTGAAAAGTGATGGTTATGAGTAAATGATTTGAGAATTGAACTGAAACAATCAAATCAATCAAATTCTTCTATTTCCCTATTTCCGTGCCCATCCATCTACGTCGACGACGATGACGTCACTGCGATGATCTTCACCACTCGATCTTCACGACCGCCATCATCGGCCGGCATTATCTGACGTCACCGACTGATCTTCTGCCGCTGCTGCGCAATCTCTCACTTTTTATCTCGTATACGTCGATATGTGAACGAATCGACGACAATGACGATGGTTAAACTGAACGTAAATTCTGATCAAACATGCAAATCGAAACTTGGATGACGAACGTAATGCGATGAAATTTAACGGTTAACAAACGGGCGAACATTGGACGACACAAAACTATCGATGAGAACAGAGCTTGTCATATCAGCTCACGTCGTGCGAAAACAAGGATAAAGTGGTGCTCGTATACGGCGATCGTATAGAAGTCAAGACAAAGGTAAAAACATTTTTTGACAGCCAATCACACGACAGCACGATTATTGTCCTCAAGGAATGAATATGATAATACATATTGACACGTTGATATATTCACGCATAAATAGATAAATACACGCTTATGAACGATCTGAAATTTGAAAAACTTACCTTCGCAAAGGAGAAGAGATTTTAAGTGGTGTGACGAAGGAAAAAGTACCACGAAGGATGGTGAACGTTGCAGGTCTTCTCTTTACGTGCCTCGCGAGTGCAAGTCGGGGGAAATCGCTTCGCCTGGCTTCGCATCATTGTGTAAACATGCATTTCAAGAAGAAATTTATTTCTTCTTGCTCACTCTTATTTTATAATGCTTGAGCCTCTCTTCTGCCTGGGTGAAAAGTATTCGCCGAATGCCATTAATGTTTGCTGCATCGCTTACTCCTTTACAATGGATCTGCCTATTACGTTTCGACGACTTTTTTCCGTTTTTACAGCAAATTTTTCTTTACCTCTAGGAATCAAAGTATTGGATTCAGTATTATAAGTCTATACTACAGCAACTAATGTTATGAGTGTTAAGAACGTTTCCTGCCATCGCTAAGTTCTATAGTCAAAAATAGATTGAAACTGTTTGGTACAGGCGTGCTGTTGCGATTCTAGTAGAATGAAGTAGATCATTTTAAAAAAATTTTCCACTTAGGTAGTTTTGATTTTTATGACTTACGTAATGAATGTTTTCCTACTCTACCGAGTCTATTTTAGCTATTACAAGAAGGTCGAGGCTCCACCGTGTCTTTTTGCCTTTAATGTCTAAAAAGTAGAATAATGCCACGACGTTTGAACGATGCCTTCACACATAACTGGCATTACATCTCGAAAAACAAATACTCCGCATCCATCCTTTTGCCTTTTCCTAAGTTCGATCGCACGCGGGACTCAGTGTTGCTACGACCTTCGTATCAATAATATTTTCCTACTATTAAGTTGTCGATTAATAAGCTATTGTTTCATGCTGTATTGGTATTACTATAGTTAAAATTGTGTTAAATTACCTAATATATGTACCTTGCATTCGATATAAGCATGCAATTTGTTACATGTAGTATTCTCTTATCTTTTTATTTTAGTCTTTTTCTCGGGCTCCTTAAAAATAGCAGGCTTCCACCGCTAACGTATTAAATGAGCAAGAATCTTCGTTCCCAAGGCGGAATTATATATCGGAGAATTTTTACAACTCATTTTTCTCCGGTATCCTTGCGCCTGGAATCCTGTTTCTTTTACGGAGTCGTAAAGTCGATCCCTTTCTGTTCTTTTCAGAATGTTAGGAAAGAAGGATGGAAGCGTGAGAGAAAGGAATATAGAAAGAGAGAAAGAGAATAAAAGGAAAGAAAGGGAGATGGCGGCTTTTTGGATAATAACAAAATTAATGGGAAAAAATTAAATCATCGAGAGTGATTCAGTTGAAAGACTGGAAGAATAGAAAAAAGTGAGCATGAAATAAGAATAATGCATCAAATCTACAGAGAGCATAACCGACTGTGATCCTTCTCGTATTTTTTAAAGAAATTTACCCTGGTTTTAGTTTTATTAATCTCTTTTATTAAATATACTACAAAATTCACATCGACTTAAGATCATTCCATGACAATGAATACAAAGTTATTATTTCCTCGAAAGTTTAAATCTTATCTTGTGATAAATATAATGTGTGGAATATTTATATGAAAGAAATCAAGAGTCTCAAAGTTCACTCCGTTTTAATTATGCGACGTACAGATAATAGACATTTTTGTATCTGAAATGGTATTAAGTAAAATCTATTAATGTCATCACCATCATACTTATTATGTTCGTCTTGTCGTTCCTCATATTCTTATTTTTCATGTGCATATTTACAAATTTACATCTGTATTTTTCACTACTAACTTAGTTTAGCTTGTTACGTACGTTCATAATCATAACTTTCGGATGGTAATACACCATTCATTACGAACACAACACTCATTCCACTTCTTTCTTTTTCCACTCCTTTGTTTATATTACTTAAAAATTAATTTCCTGTCTCTTTTTCTTTCATTAAATAGTTGTACCTTTCGTAAAATAAAACTCCACGTTATGCTCTCTTTGGATCAACAACAGAGAAATCTACACGATTAGTGAGAATAACCAAATGCTAGAGAATGAAAGGTGGGGAGAGTGCGTGTGAGAAAGATGGGGGAGGGCAAGAAAAGAAAAGAGACATTGAAACATGTGCGAAATGCCAATTGTTGCAGGACCTAAAGAAGCGCGGTTCCCACAACTGCGACATACAGGCCCTTCAGCCACTATCGGTCCCCACCGCTGCCACGCCTGCCATGGGTACTTCCGGTGGGCCGGTTTCGGAGACCGCATGAGTCGAAATCAGAGACCAAACACCATCACCAATCCACTATTGATCACCTACTACCACCACCGTCCTCCTCTGCTCGCTCGAAAGAGTCCAGGCCATGTCTGGCCTTGCTTAACGGTGAGCCCATCCACCTTTTTCAAAGCCGCAGCTTTCGCATTGAGTCGCGCACGAATACGTCCAGATTCCGCATGAGACATCCTATATGGACCACGCTAGCAACGGCTCTAATCAATACTCACATCCGAAGGTTTTGAACATTTCGGTAATGAACATATCGTTACGATTAACATGACGTACCGAAAATTTTGCTAGACCATATACGAGTTTCAACGCTGACCTGGAAATAACGTATGTTTCATTGGACGAGACTCGTTTGGTTACGGAAAAATTCAATGCGAGAGCGGTCGAGCGTGTAGAACAGAAAGTAGCGAAAAAGGAACTCCCAGCCTGATCTCACGTCGAGGTTGTGAACTCCTCGAAGAAACAGCTCTGGGGGTTCCTTTATCGGCTTGGATCGAACTCTAGTGTGTATAAAGTTGCGAAACCAGCTAAGCTTTTACCCACTGAAGGTATAGAAGAAAACTGTCGACGGGTCGACGACACCCGACTACCTTTTGTGGGCTATTGCTTTAGCTGCTTTCAATCGGTTTTCAAAACACGCACTGCTCGATAGAATTACACGTAAATCTGATAAATTTATTTTACTCAATTTATTTACACGATTGCCTTCATAATTTCATTTGTCGTAAATTGAATAGCACTAAAATATTTGAAGCATGTACTAACCGGTTATAAGCAACGAAAACAAAAACTGGGAATTTGATTTGAATGTGAGATGAGAATCTGCCTGGAATGTCTTGAGCCTGATAATCCTTTCAGCATTTTTTAATATTTTACTTTTTCATTCATTTCTCTGTTCTATCGGAGTCGATGAGGTAGCGACCTACTTGTTGGTTGAGCATCGATGAGCGCATGCGAATGAAAGCTAGACAAGTGACTTTTCCCTTGAGAGTCAGTATTGATTTCACCTCGAAGAGAGCGAGAGCGAGAGGCTTAAGTAGACCTTTTGATATTTTGTAAACTATGAGGCAGTTTTATGAATGGGAAGCACATCGTATGAGGATGAGTGAGATCGAAAGAGAACAAACCTGAGAATTTTGAAAAAGAGTAGGCTGAGAATAAATAAAATTACGTTTGTTTCATATGTTTACAGACTGTCGTCTTTTGAATGAAAACTATACGTAAGCTTAAGGTAATCTAGTGAGGAACAACCAGTCACTACTTTTTTCATAGGCTTTTAAATACAACCTCGTCCTTTACTCACTCATTGGTCCTGTAGCATTTGTTCAATTTGTACGATACCCAAATCACTGACTTGCGTTGAATTACACTTATTTAAAGTAGGAGAACCAGTAAGAAAGTCGCCTACAATTTATTCCAGTGCACTCGTTATTATCGCAATTCTTTTAAAAGATTTCTTATTCATACTTTAGTAGCTTTGGCTGAGTATTATGCAAAAATAAGAACGGAATAAACGAACGAACTGAAAAAACAGCTTATCGGATTTATCTCCGCGAAAATAGCTGCCCCGAATAATTGAAATATTTTCCGGATATAATTAATTATTCACGTTAAACCTTTTCCAGCTTGATGAATCAAGTTAGAAATTGTTTCAGTTATTTTCCACCGTTTTTGTAATATCGACATTAATGCAAGTTATAAAACAACTTATCCTCATAAAGTTTAGTATCTTTAAATTTCAATAAAATACGTGTCTCAATTTACAAAATTTTGTTCTTTTTTAGCATTAGAAATATTCGATTATAAATTGCAGAGAAATATTAAATATTCACATTATAAAATTGTCGCTTTTCCATTTTGTTAATATAAAAAGACCGATATGGGCGATGCATTAGCGTTCATGGACTCGTGTGTTGGTATTGGATGAAAATTGGGCTGTAGTTGCTCATTAAAAAGAGGAATAGTGCGAGAGATGCTCTTCAGTAAAATTGAGCATCTGAAAAGCGAATTGCTATCTCGGATTTTTACGGTCGACCGAAATGTTCGGAATTTAGTACACTCGAAGCCCATTGAGGTTACTCCTCGTCAGCACTCGATGTATCGTGAATCTTGCAACCAGGTCGAAAGTTAATTATTATTCGGACACGATTCTAAGCGATATTCCAGGATTCCTAGATAATGCATTAGCTATAAAAGTATGAATTCAAGAAGTGTTCTCTACTTAAATTTAAATTTAATGTAAATTCATACTTGAATGCTCGATTTCAGGAGACCGTCAAGCACTGGTTCTCTACATTGCAGATATTTAAGCCGGCGTTAAATCAATGTACAAGTTCATAATTATGGTATAGTTTTCTAAAAAAGATATATTCGCAGTTAAGAGAGATCGGGGGTTTTAATATAGAAGAAGAGAATTTAAATATAAAAATTGTCTTTTATGGTCCACGAGTCTAAAATGATTTACCTTTAGATAAACCTAATTAATTTCACTTGCGTCAAATAACCCCGATCTCGCCTATAGCGTTTTTATATGTTTGAGATGCATTTTCAAGATTTAAGCGAGGATGATAGTGCACATTACGAAAAATGATTGAGGTGACTGTAATGAAACACTTAACAATTTCTTGTACTGATCGATTCTTAAAAATGTTATTTCACGGGTTTCGTACAAAATGGCTGTTATTTCATATGCAAAGAATCATTTCCAGAATCAAATCCGGCCACAACAATTTTTATTTATCAAATGGCCTAACTTTATCCCGGCGCTTGTTTTATTGTCATTTTTTGTAGAGCCGCTGAGCCCTCGGGGTATTTCATTTACGTGCTGGAATATTTCATATGAAAAACGTTATTCCCAGTCTTTGTTTCGATTTACACGAGTTCGATCGTCGGTACGTTTTCAGTTGTGCTTTTTCTAAAACCACGCATCAAAAATATTATTATTAGTTATTTTAAAAATGAAGTGATATTTTGAGAGTCAATTATTTTTCGGTTAATCTTTATGCGCAGTTGTATTGTTAGTCCTACAATTCCAGCCGAGCTACGATTCAAGATATCCAGCGGAGAAACAATGTATTTATTATTTTCAGTTTTAACGAGCGAGACAGAGGCATCGAGTGCCAATCATAATTAAGGATTTCGTCATGCCTACGAGAAGAGAATAAGAGAAACACATGAAACAAAGGATCCGCGACACGGGTGTCGTTCGCGGCATGTATAGATTCTACTTCACTTTTCAAAATTGTATGCGCAGCTTGGCGAACTTTATTACGAATGAACAAAACGAACAAAAAATTGTAAAAAAGGGGCCTTTCGCTTCGGACGGTCGTGATTTTACGCAAGAAGCTTGTTTCGTTATTCTCCACCGGTAAAAGGGAGAGAAAGTATACCTTTGTAATTTAAGTAAGAAGATGCCCTCGTTCTTTCAAACCTCCCGCTCGTGCCAGAGGTTGCACTACGTGTGTCAAGTCGAGTAAGTTTATGTCCGCGAATATAACGTATATGTAATAATATGCGCCATGCAAACTCGCGTGTTATCTGCAATTTCTGAAACATCTCAAACCTGTAGTCGATTTTTCAGGCGCAGATGATTCCGAGACGAGTTTTGGCCGTAGAACATGGAAGTCGATCAATTGTACATAGGAAACTTACGTATTTACAAGCATTGCACGTGTATAATAACTTTCACTTTTAAAAGTTTACTTTCAAAGTACATATATTTAAACAACAACCCTTTGCAGTTTTTACTTTCGTCACAGATCTATCTTAAAAATGAATATAATTTTTCCGTACACTGCTTGTGAGTACGTATTTTGATAGATTTTGTATATATGTGTATATGTATACTGGAAATACGAGATTATACATATATATGTATATAAATAAGACGTGTGTACAAATAGTTCTTAATGACCGTGCACCGTATCTGTACATAGACTTGCATCGCAGTTTCATTAAATAAGGATCTACTTGATTTATTATAAATAACAACGATCCAATGTTTTCGTTCTTCTCGATAAAAACATATTTGACTCTAGTCGACGCAAAATATGCATGAAAACTCGTCGAAAATTAATTTTATTGTACAATTTAATACGTAATCAGCAGTATATCGTCAACGACTAATTGTGAATTAAAGAATTCTTCACTTTTCCCTAATTCATAATAGAGAGATAATTATAAAATTCTCATCACTTTTTGCATCTATAAATTTTCCTCTTTTATTAAAAGGATTTATAAAGACATTTTTATAATGAGAGGGATAACGTGAAGGTATTGTAACTTACTTTTTCATATTAAGAATAAAACTATGTGAATATCTTAACTGAAACACGTTAGGGCGTAAAATCTTCTTAAATAACGAGTCGCGTCTTCCTTAAAAAATAAATTGTAAAGAGATTAGGATGTTCAAAACTAGTGAGATTTTCATGTCGTTGCCTATATAAAAAGTTTCTCGTTATTTCAGAGGAATCTATTCAGATTAAGAGGACTGTGTCTTAGAGTGTAAATATTTCTCAGCAATATATATGACCATTTAAGAAGGAAAGGAAGACAATTACGAATTAAGAACAAAGAAATGCTCGAATATTCTTCTTGTTAATGTTAGATGATTCACTTAATTCAATAAAGGGTCTTGGGAAGAATATCGCCAATTTTAACAGAACGGTTGTGAACTACTTGATCAGTGAGATAAATTTAAGTACTATGATAAGATTGGTAATTTTTTATTAAAGTCGCCATCTGTTTAGTAGGCTTCTTTTTACTTAAAAAGTACTAATTCAAACTACGCAGAGAATGTGGAAAGTAAGAGGACTATAAAAGATATATTCGATTTGGAGTCTATTAGTGAGGAATAAATGCAACTAAGAACAAGATAAAGAAGATTGGTAAAAAAAGATGAATATATGAGTAAATTGAAAAAAAAGGTAATTGAAGATAGAAAATAGATGCCTTCTGAAAAAGTGAAGTTTAGAAAAAGTAGTAAATTTATGCAATCGAACAGTAGACACTAAATAGTTAGCTATTGACTGTTTGCAATTTCCGATATCCGGAGAATATCAATTTTCTGTTCCTTTTATATGATGAACATTATAAATGATTTAGATATGTCTCCAGTATTAATCCTTTTTTCAATTTTGAACAAAGAATGTAAATACAACTTAAATTATTAAATACAAAAAAATACTTTGCGGGTAGAACTAGAAAGAGGAAAGTCCTCTTAAACGTGTAGGTTACTGCGATGTATATTCTTTCAGTTTTACAAAATAACTCACTATCTCTACCTCTTATTAAATCACACACATACACAATTTCCGTTTCTTTAGTAAATTTAATTTTATATTCGGAAAGATGCAAATCACGCGGATAATCTTTTTTATTAGATGACGAATTCATCTTGTTTCTGCGTCGATTAGGGTAACGCGAATTATCGGTGGATCGTCTCGACTTTATCTAATTGCAGAAAATCTGTAAGATTGTACTCGATCTTAAGAGAACTGTGTTTCTCGAACTAGGCTGCGGATAAATAACCCGTTCCAGATTTTCTAACCTCGTACGATACGCCATTTGATGCGGATATCACGATTCGCAAATTGCGAAATTCCTTAAATTTTATTATGATCCTTAAATGCCTTATCTGTAATCTTGGATGTTAGAGGTAACATTCGTTCGGTGCTAATTTAACGAATCAACAATACGATTTAAAATCCACTAAATTTCAGAAAAGTTCGAAAACAGGAAGAAGTACGAAGAACAAAAAATGCGAAAAAATAGAAAAACTCTGGGAAAAATACAGATAAACGACCAGTTTTTTGAGTGAGATTGCGATGACCGATAGAATGCAACTAATTGTAAGGCGGAGCTTTAGAATTCTGTACAGTCACGCGAATTAATTTTCTCTCGCAATGGCTTAGTGTCTCAAAAAAATCGCTTCCTCTTTCACATTCCTACACGTAAAATACTATATGTCGCCGATTTTTTAAGACGGCTACTAATAATGCTACAGGCTCCGATCTGTCGGCAACGATAATAAGAGCGTGAAACGTAACGAACGAGGACAAGCAAACGAAATCAGTAGTTACATGCGGTTAGTGTCAGCCGCGCGTAACGTCCGGTCCAGAGAGCAGGAAAGCCAATGGCGTACCATAAACCATTAGTCGTTCGGACGACTATATAAACGGACAAGAATCGAATAAGGTTGGAAAAGACATTGTTATTTGTTATCTTAGTGAAATTTTAACAACTTACAAGACGTTAAACTAAGGCTAAACGAAGGAGGAAGTGATTCACGGTCTTTCAAAAAATTACTACTGTACTGCCAATTTTGTCCGTACCCGTGAGTTACTCGATAATTGTCGACTCATGTTTTCGGAGAGGAAAGCACTTCTTAAGACGAGGAGGAACGAGACGCATCTGGCGAATCAGCGGGGGGCAGACGGAGAAATATGTCAAGTAGAAACGGCGAGTTCGGTCGGCCGGCGCTAAGTAGATTCAGAGCGTTTTCAGTCAAGCACTCGATTTTCCTTCCCTCGTATCCACTTCAAATCGTCTTTCGAATTTAAATCGGAACTCCTCCGATATCTAATAACACGTGCATCGATCACATCAGTTGACGGTGGTTATTTATAGCTATTTATTTATAAGAATCTGTCGCAGGTTTGTCGGGCGACCTTGTTCGATAAAAATGCTCTGCGAAATTTATTTATAATGATCCTTCGGTGCGTGTTATTATTAACTTTTATATGTAACTTTTTATAGTAAAAATTTTGTTGGTCGATTCTGTATTTTCTCGAGGGGAATACGAATCGATTGAGTTCTTTTTTTTTTACCGCGCAAGTGGAGTATAGCGTCGATCGTGCTAAATCTCCTCCCAAAGCGTTAGGAAATTCCTCTGTGAAGCGTGACGTAAGACCGAACTATAGAGCAAAGGAAAATCGCGTGTTAAAAATGTAACTCAATTGTGACGTTTCATATCCGTTCGGTACCGTTTAAATTCAAAATCGCCAGATGACACACATGTTCCCTCGTTCTTCATATTAAAAATAAATATAACTTCATAATCGCGATTTGAAGTACGAATACGTACTATGATGCTCGCTTCAAGGTTGTCTAAAAGACATTGTCGATTATTATTATTATTGTAATTATTATTATTTTCGGTTTACTATCTTCTGAAAATCACTTGCAACGGCCTTATATTTGAGTGTAAGTCTAATAAAAATCTCTCTAAAATTCTTGAAATAACTTTAATTTTCTATATCATACAAAATTCGATGTACTAATAAAGGACTATGAACTAACAAAAAGTAATCGAACTACTAATAGATCAATGGGACTATAACTTTCATTAAGACAATATTAAGAAACTGTTAGATAATTTTAATATTCATTAAATATTCATTTAGGATCGATCAGAAAACTGACACCAACATACGTAAATTCAAATCGTACACTGGAAATAACTGAACAAATATCATTGTTATCACAAACCGAGGAGATAAAAGTGACAAAGAGTCAATAATTTATACCGATTGTTCGTACGTATTAAACCTTTAATTCGCACGTTAATACAATATTGGCAGAAGAATATGCAGAATATACATAATCGAAACAACGTAATGGATTTGAGAGGCGAATTTTGTTTTTTATTTACCGCAGCGCATCGGATAAATTAACTAGCTACCGTAGCGACGGTATGACATTCGCTCGAACTGATTCTATAAAAGTCGCGATTATTTTTGCACCGATCGGAAGAAATTTGTTCCGGATTCGGAGCACGTCCGACGTCGCGATTTTTTCCAAGTACCGAATAAGTAGATAAGTAAGCGGTGTAAATGAGGTAAACGGTGTTCAGTCGAATAAATTCCAGATTTTTTTCTGATGATCGTGAACGATTTCCATTCCTGCACGCGCGTGCAGTTTAAGATCCGGAGTGACTAATTTAATAAACAGAGCTGACGGTTGAAAAACACCAATATTACGAGAGGAAAAGAAAATAAATAACACAACGATAGTCGGCGTTTATCGATTCGTTTGGACTTTGGATAGACGGTAAATTACCAATATGTCGGAGATAGACTAGGAGATATCCGTTTCTGGAGTAAAAGTACGTAATTCAAATATTCCATCGGTATGTGCGAATATCCCAGTGAGGAAGTTCGGATTTTCAACTGGATTCACTCAATTAAAAAGCGATCCGGCCGTATCCACCAAAAAATTCATATTATTCTCAAATGCCGACAAAGTGGACTTTGTCAGTAACAAAGACGAACGTATCGATACAGGCTAAAAACATGCCAGCAACAGAAATAAAAATACGTACATATACATACACACTAATACATACATTAGACGGAAGATAAAACGTCGTAAGAAGTAGCCTTAGTGCAGGCGATCAATTAGCGTTTGCTCGTTCGTTTCGCAGCGTAATACAGACGACTTACGAAAAAAAGGAAACTCGTATCGCGTTTTCGACTATGGCCATAGATCCGCCGAGTGATGAGACGAAAATTTATTTTTGAACAAGAGCCGTCCCGAGTTCCCATTTTATCGAGAACTGCCGACGAATTGCCGACGGTCGGCGACCACTGGCCGCGGAAAAATCTAATATTATTGAATTTAGTGCATCATTCTCTAGTTTTACCATCGATGTAATCAGTAGTGCGAGTAAAAAGTAATTTTGTCAAGTCATAGTATTTTAAATAGTTGCTACCGAAAAATTCAGTACTTACTACTTTCAAGAGATCGACTATCGAGGGTGTTCGGAATGTGACTATTTACCGTCGATGTAGGATAACCGCGTCTCTGAGATCGCGAATCTGCTAGCTCGAACGTCGATGTTATCGACAATCGATCAGTGAAGATGAAATATCGAAACGTCATAGCGAATTTTCAAATGATCGATAATTGATAATTATCGAATAACGAAGGTTTATTATGGAACTTGGTTCTTGGCTATCGATTGCATAAATATTGCTTGTTGATGAACTGATATTGGAAGCTGAACTCTATTAAAGAATTGTTGGTATCAAAAATTAAACATAAACGTTATAAAATGTAGGAACGAATTTCGATTTTCGGTATTAGCAATCCGGGATTGACAATCGACCCTTTAATAATCGTTTCGGCATTCGACGAAAAAAATGTCAAAAAGTGAGGTCACAAAAACTGTGCTCAGATGGCGCCTTCGAAATATTGCTTTACAACTTTTGTTTACCATTGTTTTGGCAAAACTCCCACTTGATGTAAACCAATAGTTGGAGCAGAAAACATAGAAAAGTTGATATTCGTGATTAGGAGAATAACTAACGACAAGTCATATAAAGTAGAATCGCGATCACGGTGAAGTTAGAACTCCAAAATCGGAGATTTTTAACCACCGAGGATTCGTACGAGTTTTGGAGCCGATGTGTATAGAATTCAATTTAAAAAATCGCTAGACGAATCGGTGTTCGATAATCGATAACCAAAATTATTTTCACGGCTATCTCGATGTTTTGTATTGAAATCATTCAAAGCAGAGTTCAACCAGGATAAACTATCATTCTTAACGAAACGGTACAAGTGATAATTTTCATCTACATTTTCGATTTTTGTATAGTTCATAATATCATCAGATTACGTCACTGGTACTTTTATTGTTTAGAATCAAATAGTCACTTCAAAAATATTAAAACCTCTGTCTTAGGAGAATTGTTGAAGTGATTGTAACATCCGAAAATCGGTAAGTTAAAATCGATCCGTAATGTACCTTTATCGTTAGTTTATAATTTATTTTTTCTGATCAATATTCATTTATCGATACATTTTTGTCATCATCTAATTTTCCACAATCGATATTGCGGGTACTGTAGATTCGAGATTCGGTGAGCGATAATCGAAAGCGGATTCTGTAAAGACGAGTACATAGCCTGGTAAGGAGATAAAAAAACGTGCGTCTACGAAGACCCGAGCGTAATATTGTGATGTGTGCACAACGTTTTCACGGCGAATTCTGATTGTAAAATGCTAACAAACATCGATCGTGGATCGATCATTGCTGGGCTCGGATGCACGCATGCAAAATATGGAACAACTTGAATTATTAACAAAAAGTATATTTATTAATAATGCATATACGAATCGATGAGATGACGATATATGGAAGGAAAGATAATAAAGTACTGTCTTTATTCACGTTTCCCGAAGTTGTTTGGTATTCTTATTGTACCCTTACCTCATTCTCTATTTACAGGTGAACCATGGATCGTTCTAGATCGTATAACTGATTTTTTCTCCAATCTTTATAAATATTTAATTATTATGTCATTATCTCTACACCGAAAAAAATACAGATGAAAATTACTTAACAGATAACCTATAATCTTTACCGGTAAATTCAGTGTGTTAACTGTTAACGACAATTATTCTCGCATTGCGGAATATTTTTATAATTATAATTTTTCAATTAAATTTTAAAAAGTGATATTCAAACGTTTTCATTTTTTGTTGCGAAATTGCACTACATGGTTATTTTTATTCCAACGGCAGAAGTCGAAGCAACGAAAGGTAAGATAATATACATCATATTATAATCAATTTTTATTTAAATGATTCCACGAATTTCTATTTATTTTTATCAATACAGTGCTTTTATATCAGCTTAAGTAAATATAACCCGACATATTCATTAAATCATGTCATCAAATAAAGACGCTCTGTTCTTTATTTTTGAGATTTATATAATATTGTGACCACGAAAGGTACGAATACACCAGATATATATGTATTTTATTACACATTTTCCTAGAAAATTATTTCCCTCGAAAATCATACACTTCTACACAAAGAAATGATTTTACACAATTTATTACCAGCCAAAAAAATGTTTATTTCATTAAATACATTATTGACTGCATGTACATCTAGTACCCTACTCATAAAACAACTGTTTTCATTCGATTTTTTACCATCTATTGTTTGGAAGATAATTTTGGTCAACCTTTCTTGCAATTTTTTCGAACCCTTCGAATAATAAAAACAGGCTACGAACATAGAGCACACGAAAGTGGTACAGGGATGTTCAATTTCCAAGATGGTTTTTCTCGGATTGTTCAAAATATTTGGAACTTATGGTAATATCAATTTTACCTCATTTCCATTCTATTAAATTTTTACATTGGTGCTTGTAAAAAATACTGCCCAAATTGAGTACATAATAAAAAATTGGAATAAGATTATTTTTAAAATTTAGCAAAAATTTGGATAGCCTGTAAAACAACGTTTAGTCGAGGTTCCTCCATGTTGCAGTAGTTTATAGAGATTATGTTTCAAAAGTCCTTATTTTGAAAAATTATTGTTCCAATAAAGATATATTATGATTATTATTGTAATTATTATCGTAATTTCATCTAATTCATCAATATGTGTACCTCCATCGAAATATCATTGTTATGACATTATTATTACTTCGATCGTCATTCGATGTACATAATCGGGAAAAGCTATAAAACAGTTTGGCATTGTCTGATCAATCCGGCATGCTTTCACTTAAAATATATTTGTCACCCCTACTTTATAAACATACTATATTTAAATGTTTTCTTCTTTGATGTAAATATTTTACTTTTGATGTAATATTTGAAAGCGTATGCTGCTTCCTCTGTGGTGTAAAATTTTATGCTGAAATATTTGTCCATTGTTTCGGGATTTTTCTTTATAAAAACATTCCGAAACGTTTTTGGAAGGTCTTGTTAATCTATTAACAATGGAATAATTTACAAGGCAGAATTCTGAATATCCTGCGATTTTTAAATTTGAACTAGTAAGAACGAAATTGTTAAGTGCAATTTATTTTAGGATTATTTCTGACAGTGACAACTGTGAACTATCCAGGATTTATCAATTAGCAATCATAAACGTTCACTTCTGCGTTACAAATTAGATGCGATTTTCTGAACTCATATTTCAATGTCTTAAAAATAAACATTTTTTTTAACGCAACCAAACATCAGAGTTCTTCTTTAAAGTTTAAACAAAGGCCATATTGTATTGCTAGAATGTTAAATAAATTCCTATAAATTGTTGAAATTGATAATTGAAAATATGACAATATAGGATGCAATTATTACAAGCTATTTATTGTGTATTTAATAATTTTGTTTTCGAATTGTGGTATTAACTATACTACATACTTATAACTTTATTGTATAGTTATTTGTCAATTAATTGTGCAAGACATAATAGGTTATGACTACTAATAAGAAATATATAATAGAAGTAGAAGATGACACGCAATAATAGTAAATTTTACTTGAAAATAAATTGGTTTGGGAATGCGAAATGTCGATTGTAACTAGTAATGGTCAGATTGGACAACTTTTTCCAATTTATTGCACTGGCCTGCTCTTAAAATCTGTCACAATTTCTAACTGAAAGTTAAATAAAGCTATTTAACAAAAATTATTATATGCGTTCTGTCAAATTTTTAAAATTATTTTTTTTTTAAATTATTAAATTTTCTTTTCATGACATTAATATCCTAAATCAAACTAGTCCTAACCAATTTTTAGCTTGGACCTCAGCACATTAAGTCATTTGATTGGGCCAACTATGTCTTGCTTGGGGAACCGTATAGTTTCCAGTACATTTTATGGAATTTTTACAAATTCTTCCACCATATTGCATTCGCCAATTTGTGAAAAGTTTATATCTGATTACCATCGAACACAAGAAATTGCGAGTAATAAGTTTCAAATAAATCTAATCCATTATTTAAAAATTCATCTGTTATACCGTATCCTCCATTTAGAATTTTGAAAAACTTACATCATATTAGTAACCTTCCACCATCAAAACACGCAAGTAAGTAATTGTTGTTTGGAAGTGATTGTTAAAAATTTGTCCGTTATAATGAATTTGCTATTTAGATTTTGAGAAAATAACATCTGATTCGTATAGTTACGGCCCTCTAAACCCCCCAGTAACAAATTTTGTTAAAAGACCGCTTATAGTTTTTCATGTAGTTATTAATTTTATGTTCTCTATGACTGTGACTCATATATGGCTCTACAATTTGTAGAGTGAGTATTCCAACTTTCGTAGAACCATCCATAAACCTATTCTAACAATCAAGATAGTAGGGAATAATATCTATGACAGTAATGAAAACTATTTGCAGATACCTGTCCTTATTCTTAACATGTAGATAGTAATGGTTATAATCTATTTTTCTACGGGTAAGTTTATTATATAAATAAAAAATTCATGATATGGTATCTAAAATCCAAATATTCTAGTGGCGACATATTCACTCAGCATCATCATCATCTACATTAAAAAGCATTATTTCTATATTAAAAAAATGTAATTAAAGAATTAAAACTTAAATGTTCAGAATATTTAATTTATCAGTAATTTCCAAAAAACATCGACATGTAACATAATATTAATTCTGTTTTTAAAAGTGAGTGAAAATCTACATTTTTTTCTAGAGACATTTAACGCAAATAAAGGCATTCCAATAAGAGACATTAAAAAGACAAATGCTTACCACTGTGGGTCACCTTTAGCAGTTCCGTAATTTATTTCACTATTGTTATTTATGTAAGCTGGAATAATTGTCAACAAAGTCATTATAATTACAATATTTATTATTATTATTAATAACACCTGATAAATTTAAGTATAAACCTGGATAACAAGATTTCTATATTATATAATTATATAAAAATTAAAGTCTAAACATTTATAACCTCCGTACTATAACTGACAATAACAATTTTCAACCGGTTCACAGTATTCCATGATTAATGAATTAGAAAACATAAACACGTAATTTCGACTGACGCAAAGGAAACACCATATTATTAGCTTTACCAACGCACAATACTTAAAACCTAATGTAGTTTACAATAGTTATTCCATTTATTCAATGATTATTTCACTAAATTCTTTTGCGAAATATGTGTGAGACGTTATCGGCGACTAATATTAAAATATGGACAAATTTATCAGACACAAATGCGTCGTTTAATGACAATTTCATTGTTTAATTTATATCCTAAATAATACGTTTCCCTTTTTAGAAAATTTTGCAAAACTATTTTAAGTACAGACACATTTTATGTTTTTATTTTACTCCTGTATGTGCTATTCAATAATTACATTTTCTTTACATTTTATAAAATGACACTACTTAAACGACGTCGATAATACGTATATGATCATTTACGTCCATGCTTTAAAAAAATTATTTTTATTGCTTCACACTAGGTCCAGAAGCACGTGGAAGATGTGCCACAATTTCCGTTCCAAAGGACGTCGCTCGGATCCTAAAGATGATTTATAAGAATGTGCTCCAGTAGACGACGTTTAGGATAAAAAATGAAAACGGAAAAAAGAATCGCGAAAACTTGTCGATGGAAATTGCCGTTGCTCTGCCTTCGCAGCACGTGTCGTACTGGACCATTGGTTGCCTCGTTGGGCTTCTGGAACGGTCCGATTCCGACCTCATTGGCGTCTAAAATGTACAAACAATTAATTTATTAATTATTGCAAAATTAAATCACACTGGTGTAACGGTATATGAAGTTGATAGCATTCACAATATTGCAAAAAATCAGAGAGAAAAATAACAAAAAAATACCACCATTTCACGTAAATCCTTGTGATTATTTTTATTTCTAATATTTTAATTAAATTTTTTCCGGAAAGATAGGTACAAATATAACAATAATGGTAAAATATACTTCATAATAAATAACAATATATGAATTTCGAAATAATTCTTACACCAAAACATTAATACTACTTAATACTTACTTAAATAAAGTAAATTAATATGCTATAGGATAAAGAATAAATCCATACGCTTTGACAATAAATAGTTTCAGGATAGAAAAGGACTAAGCTTTTCCCAAAACAAATTGAACATAATTTTGGAATGAACGCAAAAAGTGTCTAGTACTTAGAAAGACAAAAGTGAGGTTAGATCCGAATTAATTTATATGTAAGCTCTGCAGTAGAAGCGGTGGTGACAAATGCAAAATCAGGAAATTCCGACGGGAATCGAGGACCAAAGAAACTTTGGTCTTTAATTATTTCGACATCGGTTAAAAATACGAATCCAAATTTCGATCACGATACTGATGCACTTTTTAAGGATTCCCGCGTCCTAATTTAATTAACCTCGGTCGTTCCACACTGATTCTAGTTCGATTTTTCTGTCGCCCTTCCACTTTTCTTGGGTTGCGAAATAAACTCCAAGCATTATTCAACTTACGGTAAAATAATAAGATTAAGGAAATGCTTTATGAAGAATACAATTAAGATCGACTTTTATGTAATGTTTGAAATAATTGTTGTAAGAAAAAGATAAGATTGCTCTGTACGATAACTGAAGTATTGGGTGGAACATTTCTCATAAATCTAATAGTTATTTCGGTGCATTAATCTAGCATAGGGCAGGCAATTTTCGAATAGTTATTAAAGATGACACATGTGAATGGGAATATTATTTACCCATTTCGCCTAAGAAAAACAAAACGAATGCCATAGAAATAGAAAAAAAGGTAAAGAATCAAAGGTCTTAAATTACTGATTAAAACGGAATATAAATATATTAACTGCAATCTTTTTCTATGTACGAAGTTCTGGAAGAGGCTCGGGAAAATGGAATAGTTGGAACAAGTAACTAGAGTATAGGATAAAACACACCTACCGCTTTTAGTTAATTTTATTATCTAAATAGTGACCAAGACAAATAAGGTATTGAAATAATAAGACCGAAAAAAAATTAGTTTTACCAAATTATACTATTTAGATAGTAAAGCCAACTATTTATTTTCCCTGTGCATCTTGTACTAGTCGTAGTTTATATAATTCATAATAGCGTTAGAGAGATAAACTATTTTTTCTGTTAGATTCACTTTCAATTAGATTCAGTAACAACTGAAATCATAACTTTATAGAAGGACTTTTTCGGAATATCATTAGAAATGTGCCCTACAAATAAGTTTTTATACCACGTCCACAAGAAGAAAGTAATTATTTAAAAACAATCAACATTTCATACTTTCAAGAAGTTCCTGATAAAATTTAATAAATCAACGAAATTTTTAAATAATTTGTTTTTAACTGACAAGTCAGAAAAGAAATTGTATATATCAACTTATTTCTCGAGAAAAATGATTGTAACCTTTCATTTTCTTTTATTATTTTTATTTTTATGCAACTATATTTATTGTAAATGAATTTTTGTGGTAAAAATATTTTGTGTTATGTAAAACTTTGACCGAAACGTCTTAGAGAGAAATTAAATACTGGGTTTCGATCTCTTATTTATTCCGATTTCTTAATAAATTTTTTATCAAGAAAGTCTTCACTTAGGAAAAAAAATCGAAAAAGAAGTTACTTATTTTATAATTGTAACATTACCTTTATGATATACAATATACTATTACTCAGTCTCTAACTGCGATGTTAATGGAAATCATTTTTAGAAAATATAAACCGTCATCCATAACGCAATTGAAATTATATAATTTGCTATGTTTTACCATACCTATAACGGTGATGGTATACGTACGAAAGTGCCAGCTACTTTGGAGACTTCAATTCGTTTTGGAAGCTTACCTTTTCCAATTCTATCTTATCGGGATATAGTTTTATATGGCCCATTTTATACGATAAAGTAGGAGAGATTAAGTAGTTGTCAGACTCTAACTTGCATCATAATTGAAAAATTTGACGTTCAGTTGACAATATTGTTTATCATTGCATATTCAGTTTTCAGCTCTAGTTACTTATGTAAACAAGCGCTCTGAAAGCAATGTGATATGATTTGAAATTGTTCGCAAACTTTCTCGACGCATAGTTTGTGCTACAACTCGATCAGTTTTTCAGATGCATTGCAAGGGAAAATAATAATATGGAAATTAATTATTATTCAATGATGTTTCGGCATACATAAACCGATCCGAAATTGAATATTTTCATTCATTCTATTACCATCATTTTCATTGAAAAGTTATTTCAGAGTATGCGGTAATATCCAGATAAATTCTTCATAATGGCAAAAATAGTATATTACCTAACAAGGGTGTAAAGTGTACTTATACGCATCGGGCAAGAACTATACATACGAGGCGCCGAGTGATGTGTAAAATTCCCGACCGATGCGTAACAGTTATACTTTACACCCATGTTAGGTAACCTAGTTTTTGTAATTGGGTGCGTAAAGAGAGTGCGTAGAGTTTTGATCCCTGGTTGAGTCCGTAAAGTACAACTTTACGCACGACCGTTCACTTTACGAATTTTGTCGTCAGGAGTGCGTAAAAGTTAACTTTACGCACGAAAAACAGGCATCAAAATTAATGTACGCACCAACTTTAAGCACACAATTACAAAAAATTTTATGCTTCATTTTTGTGGAATTAAAACATAATGACTCCGTTTGTTTAGGTGTACTATCATTTCCGATCAAAAACGGTCCACGTTAAAACTTTAAAACCTATGTCGATTTTGCACGTAAAAACCCTAGGAAAGTGATCTAAGAGCGCCATTTGGTGTAGTATTTTTTTGAAAATCATTACCGAGGAAAGGCTGAAAACGTTGTTTTTCCCGAAAACAATATTAAATTTCGAACCGTTTTAGGGGTGCAAGATATAATCGGTCGGATAAAGCTTTATTTCAGTTAGTTTTGACTCCATTGCAAAACTTTTCCCACTTCACGTATTCCGATTTAATGACTTTTACATATTCCGTCCTACCCTACTATACACTCAGATTATGCCAATTTATAAGCTGCGTATTTTAGATGTGCGGAACGGATTAACTTTGTAACATCATTAAATTCATCCATATTTGAAAAATGAATAATAATTATTTATTTCCATAAAACGAATTAACCATTAGTATCGAACTAGAGGTTAAAACTTTCGCATGTGCAGAATATTGTGATTTTGGAGTAGTTCAAGTTAAAAAGCAAATTCCATCACTCCCGATAAAATAAATTATTTCTTTGTGAAAATAAGTTATTAATGAAATAATTACATCTGCAACTCTTGAATGTATAAATAATAAAAGTTTATTCAACAAAGATAATGTAAATGATTTCCTTGAATAAAACCTTCAAAGTTCAGAATTAAATTCCATACGTTAACAGATGCAGTGTCATATTATATCAAAGTAAATTACTGTTTTCTGAAATTCAACACCAGTGCATTGATTTTTACTCGTCTAGTCACATTTGCAAAATAACAATTTTCACTGTATTGAAACTAAACTTTTTGGAACTAAATAGTTGCCGTTACATAGTCATGTAGATGTGTCTGACACTCATAATGTGGTGACACATGTGGTTCGCAAGTGGTGAAATACAATTTGTTTACAAGTAATGTACTTTTCATAAATACATTTAAACATAAAACTACCTACAAATACCTTTACTGATGAGCAATTCCGTGGAACCGTTAGAATTCAAGATACTGTCTGGTTGTGTATTATTTTGCTATTGCACTGATTTAAAAGAAGACTAGTCTACGACCACAAATCGATATAAATCGTGAGATCTTCAAAACATTCGAAATTAACCACATTCTCAGATGGTATAGGGTAAGTATCTATTTCGCGTAATAAAAAAAGATTAGCATTTAAATAATTCGGAAATTCGGAAATGGAATTGAATATTCTTTTTAATGAATATTTTCAATGTTTATATGCATGTGTCTATCATCCATAATATAGTATAAGCCAGCATATGACCGAATCTATTTCATAGAAATGTTTTATTTTTTCAATAATGGTTTCAAATAACAAGTACATTATTATTCGCTTATGCTATATTAACCCTCCTGAGCACGAGTTTTTCTTTTTCCACATGGAAACAATGTAGTTTGGACGAGTATACTCGTCCTTCTGCACAGGAGGGATAATTGCAAGGAATAAACTTTACACTGAAAATACAAATTCTATGCTTGATAGAGGAATTATGAGTTTTTATAAATATGTGCAATGTGCATTTCTAAAAAATGGAAAGCAGACTTGTCGTCGTAGAGAGAATAGTATATTACGCTTCAAGGGAAGAAAGCGCGCAATTTCGAGTGGGGGATTTGCTGCCCGAGCGTACCCGCATGGAAAAAATATTCGATGAAAATATATGCGAGAATATATGTGGCATATATTTCATATATATTGCATTTTTCGCCGAAAATATATGACATATGTAGGTTGAATATATGCCAGATATAAGTTTAAAACTATATGTGCATTCATATATCTGACATATATGTCACATATTGCATTTTTCGCCGAAAATATCTGTGCACTTATTTAGCATATATGTCGCATATATTTATTTTCCGTACGGGTAGCAAGGTCAGCCCATCCACGAGGGTCGTGCGCTTTCCTCCCGTGAGGCGTACGCTATTTTTTCCCGACTTCACTGGAATGCCCTCACTGCAACGCTTATTACTCCCTCTGACGTCACACTTTCCTTCCCATGGGAGTAATGGAATTGAAGTGCGCATGCGCGGAGACGCCCCGGCGGAATCGGGTACTTTCGTCCCGCATTGCTGGCGCGGAATGTGGTCAGTCCGGTGAAGTCGGGAAAAAATAAATAATTAAACTCTGCTATGTATACCGTTAATCCCAATATTTTTAATTTTTCTCGTATGCGAATTTTAATAGTTCATCGAATGTACTGTTACACAAACACAATAACAAAAAATTCAAATAGTAGTTCGCAATAAAACAACAAAAAGGAAAAAAGGCGAAACGAAAAAGAAAAAAGATTCCATATACACTTTTAACTTCGTTTAGTCAGAATTGGAATCATTTTATAAGATTAATAATGGCTCACTGGTTTTGGAATGTTCATCTTGTCATGACTTTGACAGTGATCAAGGTCACACGATATCGACGACATAGTCAACGATATCTTTGGTCATAAAATGTTATGCTTTTGACAAATTTGCGATTAAAAATAAGGGTTCCCATTTAAAAAAAAGGCCTTGATCTTGAAATGACCTTCCAGTTTATGATGAAGGTCAAATTTAATGTCACCATTAGACATTTTAGTCACCAATATATTTTGCCGTAACAGCATTTCCCGGCACTCTTAGTTATAAAAAAATACATCACCTTAACCCCCCCTCCCCCTTGGTGCACCAAGGACGAGTATGCTCGTCCAAACTATATAGTTTCCATACGGGAAAAAAGTCGTTGTCAGGAGTTATCAATGGAGAACCCAATTTTGCACTCTTTCTTATGAGTGTAAAATTAAAACACCAAGCCAGGTACGTGTACCTTTTAATTTCTTTTGTAATAGAATTTTAAATGTTCCGCGGATTTACACGTATTTGTGATAAAGAAACAGATAAACAAAACTAGATATTTCAAATTTTCTTGCAATATTTAAAGATATTCACCGTTTATACAGTGGCATTTTAATGATATAAGCATGAATAAATGACATTTCCTTTCGCAATGAATTGTTCAGTTGGACTTGCAGTGACATTTTACATTATACTATAGAAAATATCAGTGCACGGTGAATAATTTACTCGGAACTTTATATTGCAGCTAAATTTCACTACAAAACTTTACAGGAAATTTTCTGTGTGAGTGTTAGAGTGTAATAAATGATATTATCCATTCTCTTGACCAATTTTTATTATTTACCTTAAATTCGTCTATGGCTTCTCTGAGGTCTTCATCAGAATAACCTTTCATGGCTTTGGTCGCCACGGGTCCCATGTAATTATTTACTACAGCAAATTCCATCAGAGAAAGGAATACGAAAACGCTGCAGGAAGACATCCATACGTCTATCGCTTTTACATAAGAGACTGGAGGCAGTGACTGTTGCGATTGCGTATTTTGCGTCGCTGAAACAAAATATATTTTTATAATCACTTCTTTCTGAATGTAAGTATAAAATTACGAGGGGCATTTTATACTCGCATTCTACACTCGTAATATGTGTACTTGCTGTAATTAAAATTGGCTATAATATACTATTCTTATGTTTTTAAGGTCGACAAATATGAAGCTGTATAGTAAAAATTAACAAATTTAAAATAACGAATCAAAAATGGGGGTCCAATTATTAAAAGATTGACTACACTCAGCTATATCTTGATATTCCGGGTTTTTTATGTCGCTGATCAGATTTCACTTATCCATAAGCTTCAGAAATTTTCACGCGACCAACAAAAATTCATTCATTCATTGAATTTTCAAGTACCGAGCAGTTCTTTTGTACATAAGTTATTCACTTCCGCCAAGGGCGTGGGAAGTATTTTAACCGTTTTTTTAATGAAACAAATTGTAAGACTTGAGCGGATCCAATATAGTGGAATAAAATGTGAAAAGTAGTGATAAGCTCCTGAAAATAACAATAAGTCGGGAAAAATCCTCGACACTTATTTTCATGAACCTTTTCGCATTTTAGTTCGTCATATTACATCTGCCATTTTAATTTTGCAAAACCAGCATCGGATTTGTAATCCATGACGCCAGATGATCGATAATCAAAATTTAATTGAATACAATCAATTTTTTAAAAATTGGTGGACCCCCATTTTTGATTCGCCGTTTCGAATTTGTTAATTTTTAATACACATTCATGCTTGGCGACCTCAGAAACATAAGATCAGTATGTTTTGGCCAATTTACACATAAAAACCTATTAAACGTTTAAAGAAAGTGGTAATGTAATCTTCCATATCCCGCTGTAGCACCCGCCATTTCGAAAATTTAAAAAGTACCATTCAGTTTTCGATTGTAGATACAAATTGCTAAAATTTGAACCCCGTGCGTTTGGAATTCAGCAAAATTCCGAGTGGACTCTGCCATTTGTCTTTTCATATGAAATGACCCATAAATAATATAAAAGTAAGTTAGATCATAAATCGGTAATTATAGAACACATATATGAAATGTCCAAAATTATTTTACTTTCTTTTTACATTTTAACCTTTGCGTCGGAGAGGAAGGAAGGATTAAGTAATAATGATCTTCAAAATTCATTAATGCAGTTAAAATTCAACCGCTATATTTAATGGTTGAATTCTCACTCGAGTTAAAATTGTATTAATGTAGTGAATATTCGCTCTATCTGAAGTGAACATTCACTCGGAATGAGAATTCGCTCCTTCAGAGTGGCTTAATTTTCACTCCCACAGAGCCAATTTTCACATTACGAAAATTAGAGAGTAGGTACACGTTGTAAAGATCTTGTACTCGTTGAATACCCTTCGACTTAGAGATAATACTTAAATCACGCAACGAAAATTTTAACCAAGTTTGACCCCTCCCTCATAATAACAGTAAATAACATTGCTGGTTTGTAAGAGTATAATACCAATAACGACTAGTTCCACCGTATCTCTGCCATGGAGAATTATATAATTGAAGTACGAGCTCTTAACCGAAGCATAATTATTATAATCATTTTTTATTTGATTTCTATCAAGGGGCTATTTCAAAATCATCAGTTCGACCTGATTATGCAAGATGGTATTGCATCCTGAACCTGATGTATAATGCACGAGAATGTACGAAACATTTTTGGCTGGGTTAAATATCAATTTCATATAAATGTTTCATTAAGTATATCTAAATGAGGAACTTGTTAAATTTGACGTGTTCCGAAGTAGAGCGTGCAATAAAGGCATTTTATGAATATTAATAATTAAGCAATGCTCCACCGACATTCCTCATGTATCAAGCTGGATTTACTTCTTCTGGTATGCCCTTCTGATTTTTGACATTTAGATAAATATTGCTGGATTTCAAGATAAATTACTACATTCTCAGACCATTCTCATGTATCCGTTTTTTTATTTGGGAATAACTGATTAAGTATATAGATGCTGTCTTAAAAGCTTAATACTTTGTATATCTACAATCACCCTTCGGTACTGCGATAAAGTCTTCTTAGGGCTGTATAGTAAAATGATATAAAGTGAAATAAAGTAAAATATGTTATGGCGTAACTAGAGTGTTGTAAAATTCGTTTAAATTTTATCGATCTGAATAATAAATATTTACTTTGACTCTTATTAGAGGGTGGACATAGATACAACGTCTTTTATGTACGTACTTCCGTGAGTTCTTTGTCAAAGTCTGACAGCACTGCAGCTTGCTAATAGAAACGGTGTGTAAACTTAGAACCGAACCTTACAACAAGTATTATCACAAACAGCATTTCCAATTAACTGACTACATTTGATGTAAATGCTTGAAAAGAAGCAGTCTGATGAATATTTTCCGGGTTAAGTTCGTAGTAAATTTCAAGGATAGTAAGCAAATACGTAAATGATGGTCTGAGTTAAAAAAAAACACGCAACTGAGTTTGCATTCATATGTAACTCATAGAGCGAACCACTTTTAATTAAAGTTGAATTAAATTTTTTCAAAGAAACCCTAGAAATATAGCCGACTTTTATAGCGTTATGTCAGAACTATATAAATTTAGATATCGGTGAAAGAGGAGCTTTATGTACATATTACACGTTTTTTAACGTTCAATTGTAGCCCGTTATCGCTCACTTTCAATAAATTGCATCTTGCTGTACATTGCCCAACAATTCTGATCTTTTCATTTTTAACTGGCAATAAATGTTGCGTTCTTTATACACGGAGAGAAATACTTCGGAAGTTACAGCATTACTTTTCTGGCTGGCGTTTTATGGGTTATGTAATCATTACATTTTCTGGATGCATATATAATTCGTTTATCTATTTCAACAAAACGGTATTCTTTAAAGTGGCATAAAAATATTTCTACATAAGTTTGGAAAACTCAGAAATAATAAACATGATTTTACTATAGGTGACTCGACTAAATTTAACATTTCTATAAGCAGAATATTCAATCCTGGCTATCAAAATGCAGGACGGCAATCTAATCTTGCAATGCATGCCATATATATATATATTACATTCCTCCTGAATATCCATGTTGGATCGCCTTAATTGGTCATTTATAAGTATGCCCGAAATGTTCTGTGCTACCTATCTATTACTACTAGCAAATTTTCCTGCGATGCTCATCAAACCCGCGTGGAAATTATTAGTATGGCAGCAGTATAGCTTTAGTATTGGAAAGAATATATCTATGATATGGATGTTATATGCCTTTGGTATGGGTCAAAGATATGGGGTTAGTTTGCCTTATGAGCGTTTCCCATACTCTTTATCCATACTATCGCCAGGTACATTCCAAACTGGTGTCAGACGAATGCAAGACTTTATTCTGTAGAATAAAATTAAATTTATATAAATCGTATTTCTGCGAAGGATATAGAATAATAGGTTGAAATTAAATTAAACAAATGAAGTTCGGGTCTAGCGGTGAAGAAGGATGACGAGTTAGTTAATATCGATGTGCAAGCGAATATTATAAATTCTAAAATGTCTGGAGAATGGTAGGAGATATGCGAAATCTGACAAAATTTTGGGATTGTATCGATGGTGGGCACGGTCTCAAGCAAATAAATCCAACTTCGCAGATGGATTTTGCAAATATGCAAAATTTTCAAAATGTTTAATTGTCTTAAACTACGGTCAGGGATACGGGAAGATTATGTACACAAAAAATTGACTATTTACGATCATAATATACAAGTTCTGAAATTTTATTTCATCACATTGAGCGTAGCGTAGTGGTTAGCGTGCGTGATTTGCGATGTTAGGGACGCAAGTTCAATTCCCACCTGAGCGAAAGATTTTTTTAATTTAATTGCGAGCGTTAATAACTGTAAGAAAATAGGTAAAAATTTAATAATTAATGCGAGACTTTAATATAAAATATTTATAAATAAAAAAAATTGTAATGAATTAAATTTAATTTTTTTCTACAGTTTGGAATTTATCTGGCGATAGTATGGATAAAGAGTATGGGAAACGCTCATAAGTCAAACTAATACCATATCTTTGACCCATACCAAAAGGTATAACACCCATATCATACTCTGCGAAAAATTGTAAGTAGGATTCTTATGAAAATCTCATGAGAAATTGAAACAAGTGCCTTATAGTTGTAAATATACATTATATACATCTATTAGTCATACAAGTATCGTACGGAATATGTAAAGTTATATTACATGAAATAAAATAATTTAATAGGTAGTTTTATGAGCATACAATCATTAATGTTTTGAGTTGAAATTTTATGAAAGTTACATAAAAATCTCATCACAATCGGGTCAATTTTCATACAAATCGCATATATTGTCGAATACTGTTTTCGTAATTATATCTCTATAATCGCAACATAGTGCGAGTACTATACGACATTTATATGAAATTTACAAAGTACTTGTTTCAAATTCTCATGTGATTCTCATGAGAATCCTACCTACAATTTTTCGCAGGGTAGCCATACTCTTTCTAATACTAAAGCCATATTGCTGCCATACTAATCATTTCCACGCGGGAAGGTTTACCGAGCTGGTGATTGTTTGAAAAAGGATGTTACAAGTTACTTTTTTTTAAATAAATGTTTTATAATATATTTTTCTGCAGGCACGTTAAAGTTTCGATATCATAATTAAGATTTAATGGACGTTTGCTCTCATCATCATGAAGTACAGAAAAAGAACTTTTATTTTTTCAATGAGAAGTAAAAATATAAATTTTAGATCTTTATTTCAAACCATTTAGAATATTTGTTGAACAGTCTGTATATAATGATGTTTTCAATGTTTGAACATATCATTTAATTCAGCCCTCCACTTCAGAGAGTGTACCTATTGTTCATTCGAAATCAGTACCACTGGAAACCTCTCTCATTACCTAATAAATTAAATGTAGGGCTTCCAAGGATGCTACCCCTTAGCTTTATTTATTTTTTTGCAAAGTACAAAATACTTTAAAAATGTTAGTCGGGAGTTTTCCAGGCAGCTAATAACCAATCGAAGGTGACATTTAAAATTTTCAAAATATCTGTTGAATATACATATAGCAAATGAATGGTAAGAGATGATAACGGAGGATAATGAAATTTTGACGGAGATGATACCAGTGCCTATATATCAACAAAATCAGTTTCCTTTTCTCCCTATAATAAATATAGAATCCAAAACCATCTTAAAAGCGACATAAGACTGTAAATGAAACAGGTGGCAAACTGCGCTTTCTATACTATTTTAGAATATATGGAAAAGATTTTTAATTCTGGACACGTAAGTAAAAATGTTTGAAATATGAAAATTTAATGTAAAAGAAACCAAGAAATACAAATATTTACCTAATATTACGATAAAAAACAAAGACACAAAATCTTTCTTCGGCTTAACAACAAACTTTCATAACTCATTGCATGGCTGGGCAATTCAAGAAAATTATAATATTCTATATTTCATAAGTATTGTATATATATATATATAATAGTTTTATTATCACAAATAACTTTCTTTTTATACATATAAAATTCTTTAGAAACATAAAAAAGACTTGTTCACGAAAACCAACTATGAATTGGTTGCAATTTGTTGATTAGGAAAACCAATTAATTGGTTTTCACAACTCATTCGGTCTGTCCGTGATTAAAAACAACAGATATTTTGTATCCGAAAACAGCATAGATTTTCACATTCTTTAGCGAATGGCAGATAGTGTTTCTGTGTGTATACGTACAATCCCAAGTAAAAAAGAAATCTACCAAAATCTTAGGAGTCCATCAAATGAAATTGATGACGAAGAAATTAAATTTCAGTTTCTTTTGTAAAACCTTGCGACCAATGTTTTTGCCAACATTACATTTGACACAATTCATTATAACGAATATATTTCACTCTATATTTTCAAGTTACTTTTTAAAGTTATTATAATCTGATTAAACGAAGTTTAGAAAAAGATTTCCATCACGAGAAAGTTACGCAGGTAATGAATAGTAATACAAACTAATACGAAATAGTTTGTAAAATGACTAAAAGCGTATTCCTGAATCTGAAGTTAAATATCGAATTAGTAACAGTCAAGGAAATATAGGTAATATTTTTTGTTATGACTAGTGTGCAGCAAATTTTAGCTTCAACATATGCCTCGAAATCAATTTTAACCTCAACAAGATAACAAAATTGCTACAACGTAATTCATAAAAGTAAAATCTAAAATTAATAGGAACAGATTATATCTTAAAAATTAGAATATTATTCACATATTTGATTTTTGGTACAAATTTATGCTGCACATTTTATGAAAATTCGACCATAACCATAACTAAAAATCACAATTTTTGTAAAGTTTTGATCAAATATCGTAGAAATATAATTTCCTCGATTTTTAAAATAAAGTCAAAATCTGAATAAAGCTTTTTGCGTTTAGAATTCGCGTTTTATATTTTCTTTCGGATTTTATTTGTAATTTCGGGTTGGTTATTCATTCTCTAGGACATCCTGAATCGAGGCTATTCAGGAACTGCAGTCACACGTCACGGGACCTTCGATGTGGAAATTTCTCGTCAATTTTAGCTTGAGTCGTTTAATTTCTATATAATTGATGCTTTTGCTGAACTCGCTGGGACAATCACAGTAGACCGAATGGTATGAATAACAAAGAGTTTAACTTGAATATTTCATCCATTCTTAGGGATTCACTATGCTCAATTTTAATCGACTTTGTTTTGAGCAAAATGCCAAATCTAATTAAAAACTGCACAGTATTAGGTTCATTATAATAATTATTGATTTGCACAAACATTTTCAAATTTTGTTTGAAATATTTTCATTTAGGTCTAAATCTATCAAATACAATCCAACTCGATCAATTTAGATAGAAGAGAAAGTCTTCCTTTCTCATCAATCTAGTTTGATCTACTTAAGATTTCGTACTCATCATATATTTGAAGTTATTTTATCTGCTTCTACAATAAATTGCCTGCACTATCTTAAGATTAACTAGTTTTTAAAGTAATTACTAAATGTGTTTCAATTTTTATTGCTGCCTTAACTGACTGACGTACCGAAAATAGTTAATGTCTATCTTTTTTAATAATTGACCTTCAAAATTAGTTTGAGTTACTCCGTTTTATCAACTATCTTCGAAAATATGCATAAATTTATAGTCGCAAATGTCTGGTACCGATTTCGTTATTTATAAATAAGTTTTATCAAGTCTATACGTTAAGGTAACTCGACAAGTGTTTTGAAATTTGTATTGTTTATATGTTTCTTTAACATGCAAACATTGTTACTACATTTTGTAAAAAAATTGATTTCTTAAAATTCACACCCATTTTACAAGATATCCATTCGTTTTATAAGTCTGGATAAAAAATTGCAATGAAATTGTTAATAATTTATAATTGAGTTTTATCCTCGTCCTGAATGATAATTATCAAAAAATATATTTATTCTATTTATTAATATTATAAAATCTATTGCATAAGGATGCTTATATTACATTATGTTACAGTTTTAAACAGTTAGAATGAAGTTAAGCTGATCGTAGACTTCATATTATACAACGTACACTTATTGTTAGTATTAAATATAGCAAAACTATTAGTCATAAATGGCAAAGTATATTTGATTATATCATTTTTAAATAAAAATATCATTAACCGTTAAAAATGTACGTGTAGTGAGTATAGCCCGGTATATTTGCACCGAGAAAATAAATTGTCATCTTATGTGGTAGATAACATTTTAAAACCAGAAGAGAGTTAATCATATTACTTAATTTTTAATTCAAAATTATACGATCAAGATCTTGAAGTAGGCAATTACAGTCATATTTACTATCGGTAACCAAGTATAAATATGACCAATGATGCTCCAAGGTGGTAATGATTAGATTGGACTTTATTCACCCGTGTTATCTTACTGGCAATATAAAAAAAAGAAATCAGGATTTAAAAGTTTTAGTGTGATAGAAGTCAAGAAAATCAATACCTTTAAATTTCCTCAACTTTGAGTTGGTTATTTATTGATAATATAGCACTTTTAGTTAAAACACTGACAATATATGTAAAAGATCTGTTATACACAGAGAGAAAAAAGGTTAATGGAACCATGAAGAAAAGGTAGATATGAATATAACATTTCATAACAGTACAATTCACACCCCGAAACGTAGTCGACAGTATCTTATTTTTATAATTCACAATATTGTAAAATATAACATAAAATAATTACTTTTTATGATGATAAGTAGTTATATTCGTTTAATCACTTTTACTAAATTTATTTGTCTAGTTAAAAATATTTCGATTGACTATTTATTTAACTGTAAAGCTATGCTACATTCGAGGTTATGTGATATGCTGCATATTTAAGTGTCCGGAAATAGTAAACGAAACAATGTTTTTGTTTTGTTTTACTATTGAAATTGTTTATTTAACCATTTTTTATAATCACGTATTTTGCTTTTCTGAAATGGTTTATTAACGTTTTTCGTTCTCTATGTGTAATTCTTTTCAAAAGTGAAAGTAGTAGCTTCTTTTGCTAGAAAAGGCGTTTATCGTTAAATTTGAACGTATACATGAGGGAAGCATAAGGAATTAGTGACGTATTTAAAAACGTTAGGGCCTTTTCTCTTATCTAATAAAGGTAATAATTAATTTTTATTTTAATTTTGCGTATTTGAAGTGCTTTTATGATACTCAAAGATATGAAAATTCTTATTATTAAATTCTGGAACAAAATCTAGAACTGACTATATCGCAATATATGCAGCTGCAAATATTGATGCATCTTTGTAAATAATACACTGTAAAAACAAATGCTTAAGATGATTACATCTTAAACTTGGCTAGTGTATAGTGCATAATTCTGTCCTTTTCTAAGTAGTCTTATTTACATTACATCTAAGCTTCAGTCTTAACCCTTTGAAGCATGGTGTAGCATATATATGCTACACCTTTTTGTAATTCATTATTTACATATTAATCAAGGCAATTATTAATTCGTTTTGCTGCAATTTTTTTGATTACTTACTTCAAGAACATATTAGGAAACGAAAATAACTAAATATTTTTAATTAATTATCATGTTATACGGAAAATATATGTGGAAAAGAAAACATCACTCAAATATGACGAGACTGGGTACTCGGGGGTTTTCGGGATTGCTGATTACGAGTTCGGACGCAGATTTTCAAAATTTAAAATGGCTGATCCATTGTGGCCAACTGAAATCTAGGATGAATCTGACTTGTTTTTACATTTCGGTCGGCCATTTTGGATCTGCTATTTTGAGTTTTGAAAATCTGAGGTCAGATTCGTAATCAGCGACTTCGAAAACTCCCGAGTAACAAATTTCAGCTTAAAGAATAATGTACACTTCAAAGGGTTAATTCTAACTGAATTTAAGTATTTAATTTTCCTTATAACTTTTGATGAATGATTAAGTTTTGGACAAATAAACACAGCTTGCACAGACTCAGCATTGTCAATTTCACTTCCATCAGTGAAAAGTAAATTAGAATTTTCTTGAATTGTTTAGTAAACTGTTTAAAACTATAACATAATGTACTATACGTATAGTTAATAAATCTCTAATACACAGAGAGAACAAAAAAGCTTAATGGAACCATTTTATAAAAGTAAAATACGTAATTATAAAAATGGTTAAATTAACCATTTCCATAGTAAAACAAAACAAAAACATTATTCCGTTTACTATTTCCCAATACTTAAAAATGCAGCATAGCACATAACCTCAAATGTACCGTGGCTTTACTGTTAAATAGTCACTGGAAATATTTTTGATTAGAAAGATATATTTAGTACAAATGATTAAATGAAAATAACTTCTTATCATCATAAATGAATTATAAGTTTAAAGGGCAGAAATGCCCGTATATAAATAAATAAATAAATAAATAAATAAATGAATTATAAAAATAAGATGCTGTCAACTACAACTTTTCACGATATTAACTGTACTATTATGAAATGTTATAATCATTTCTACCTTTTCCTCATGGTTCCATTAACCTTTTTTTCTCCCTGTGTAGTTTACAAAAAATATTAATCTTAATTAAATGTGATATGGCAAACAAATACAAAATATACGTTTGTAATTGAAAATACCATTTTTTACGACGAAAGTAAAGATAAAAGTTTATTTAATCTTTGGTATCAGTTTTATTGAAATTCTCCGTCTACAAAGTATAAATAATATTGATTGTTTTCAAAATTGTTCGTAAAAATATAAAATCATTGCAAATATTATTACAATTAAGTACTTTTTAATCATAAGAAATCATTTCATTCACTCATTTATAGGGAACGAGTTTTGAGAAATATATTTTTTTACAAAATGCAGTGACAATATTTGCATGTTAAAAAACATAAACAATGCAAATTTCAAAAAACCCATGAAATTCTTTTCTTGGAAAATACCTTGAAATTGATATAAATTAGATTGAATTTTCGTTATAATAATTAGTTTTTTAAGTAGTTACTGAACATTCGTTCATTTTCTTCAACCCTCATTGACCGTCGTATTTTCGATGCGAAAGAGGTCTTTGCGATAGCTGAAACTACGAAAACTCCGGCACAAAATGTCAAAGTAATAAAGTTATAGACATAAAATTCATTTTTCATCATAGAGGGGTTGTGTGATCATACCTAAAATCAATGAAAAATATGATGAATATCGTGCTAGTTCCGCTCTTCATCCCTACAATTATCAATAATGGGTAGACATTATTTCATAACTTTTTCATAAGCATTGTCTTTAGTATGTGATAATATACAAGCAACTTTTATTTTTTTATAGAACTTAATTCATTTGCAATTTTTCGTATCGACGATAGTATTTTTTAAAAACTGTCGATTTTCACCCCTATTTTATGGGGTGGTAACGACATTCAATCTTGGATAACAAAACAATTTTCTACTATCTGTGATATGCTTTCAAAAACCGATGCAATTTTATTCAGAAAATTACGTTAAATACCGCATTTTTGTAAGTCTTATATTACGTGTGGTCGCACAACCCCTCTATGATGAAAAATTAATTTTTTGTGTGTATAACTTTATTATTTTTACATTTTCAGCGGGAGTTTTCCTGGTTTCAGCTATCGTCAAGACCTCTTTCGCATCGAAAATACGATTTAAACAAAAGATTTAAATGTGTTTTTTTTTTAATTGAAAAATGGGGTACGAAAGGGTGTTTTTTCTAAATTTTCGTGCCGGATTCTGAAAAAGACCACTTGAAAATACCCGCCTAAAAATGTTCAGATTTTTTAAAGCATAAATAACAAAGTTGTCCGCGCTTAAAATTGACGGACAAAAACGGACAAATTGGGTCAATAAAGGTCAATATCTTAACTAATAATTGACATACCCAAAGTCAATAGAGACGTCACACCAAGAGTGACTCTGGCAGGTATCGCCTCCGGTTTGATCCAAAATGCAATCCACGACATGACAACGATCAGGGCCGAAGGGATGTAAGTATGAAACAAATGGTAACCGAGTCTCCTGCGCAGATTGAAGACTATTTGTATGCAAGTGAAATTGCCAGTAGAATACTCGACCGTACAGTCAGTAGTATAGTTATTTGCAATGTCGAGCTGCGGAAGCTCGATTTCGTGATTCACTACCAGCGGATCCGTGACGTTCCAAATGAAGACGAGGTCTTGCGTCGTGTGCGACACTGAAATAAGATTGGAAAAAAAATATTCTTTACCATACGAAATGCAATTAATCTTTAGCAACATCAAATTGCCAATGTTGTAATAGAGTATGAAAAATGGAATGCGTGAATGTAAGTAAGGATGGTTTAGTCATAAGTATAACGTTTTTCGCTAACAGTTAATAACGTTAGTTCATTTCAAGTATCAAAAAGAAACGGAAAACGTCACTTTAAATAATTCATTTCACCTGCGAAATTTTCCGCAAAATTCCACTTCAGTATTCATGAAAGTATGTGCGGATCAAAAGAAATGCTTTTAAATAAAAAAGCACACCATTTCAGGAATGCATGCTTTATTTTTCATTTTCGTGTCCTTTATGCGCGAATAACATTTTTGTTTACAGCTACCTTTTTGCTCTGATTAGTAAAGTGACAAAGCGGCGCGAATCCACGCGAGAACGTGTTCCATTTAAGATTAATGCATTCAGTTCGTGCACTTTTGAAACGAATGTATACGAGCAATAGTTTCCTTTTATGTCGAAAACTCAATAAGCGGAAACTGTAAAGCGGTCGGTAACGTAGAAAGTTCCGTTACCTCTGGAAAGTCAATTTCACGCACAGGCATTGATTTGTGTTTATTAACGGATGGTAAAAAGTTTCACATTCCAGAAGATTACCACTTGTCGGTAACAGTTAAATATTATCATTTCCATTATCATGAGTGGATAAAAGATATTATTATATAATTGAATTTCCAGTCAATTAATGTACGCAACGTAAAGATATTCAATTAATAAACTTTTTGTTTGAGTGTTGACCATACTTACGACTTTCGATCATCATTGAACATATTTGAGTATCGTGGGGATAAGATTCGAATTTCATTGCACAAGACAGCACTAGAGTCAATCTATTGAAAACAAAGCAAGATGAGTGCAGTGACATTTTCAAATCGAAATTGCGATTACACCGATACTAACTTAGACATATATAGTAGTGTTTTGTCGTGGTATAGCCAAAGATAGTGGTTGGGTATTGACATTTCGTGGAAAGTGACTTTTTTCGCGTTTTTGAAGAAGCAGTCGGGTCTCCAAATGTTGTGCAGCCAATCCACGTCTAGAATTCGATACTCTTCTGACATGTTTTCCGGCAACCTGAGCCTCGAGTCCCGCCAGCTCTGAGCGAGAAATATGTCTGCTACGTACGTCTGCCGAATGAAATTGATAAATGTATGAAAAGCAAAATAAATATTTCCTGAAAATTATATAGTATACGAAGAGCCTACTTTTATTACTTTTTAGTATACTAGAAAATAATGTTAGGATCGTGTGAAAAATTATATTTACTTCTATTTAATATTCTGATATATCTAGATATATGAAATATCTTTAAGAGTTAATTTTGTTATAAAAAGACTTCGGAACGGAATGAAAAATGTCCATTAAATAAACTCAATGACTATGACGTGATCTGAGTTGTTCAGTCTTGAAGGTATTTTTTGTGTTACAGTTCTCTGCAAGTGGTGTCTAATTTCATAACTTTATATTGATTTTTGTACACCTTGGCCTTACACATTTTATTATTTTATTAAACATTATGGATAAATTTTGAAGCTCGACGAATTATTACTCAATAAAGCTTTTATCGAATCTCTACACATATGACTCGTTACAACGTCATATTATTTTTCACAATCTGTCAAACTTCCAAAATTTTAGAAAAATTCGAGACATACATTATATGTATGTTTACCTCGATAAATCGGCTTATAGACTTCAAATAATGCAATGTTCGTAAAGACCTTTGTCTTACTAAAACAGTGATCAACATTTTTGAGATTTTATTATTTGAAATCAAATTATCGATTTTTAATAGGAAGATAATTTTTGGGGCGAAGTAGCGCACCATTTTTTTTTTTGCAATTGAATATTTCCCACTTAATTAGGCCGTGACAACTTAAATAAATCATAAGTATGAGAACATAATAATAATAAGAAAAACTAATAATAATAATCATAATAATTGCATATATTCAAACGATTTTGGTTTAAATTAAAAAATTGAGAAAAGTAAAAAAAAAGTAGTGCAACATATCGCAGTCGACGTGGAGCATTTAAAACAATTGGAAGTTTTTCTCGAAAGTTTCTAAAGAGTCTTTAAAAATTACTTATCGATTTTGACCAAATTTCGCATGTTTTATATTATCCATGTACTTTATAAATTGCACAAATGTAAGCATTTTCAAACGGCAGGATATATTTGACCCAGATAGTAGGAGGAAATGGCTTTAAAATAGCCGTCGGAACTAAGGGTTGATATTTTAACTTCAGATTCGGAAACAATGCACTTCAAAATCCGTGGTTATAGTTTAATAGTTTACATATTATCGTTAAATAATAATTTCAATAAACATTTCCTCAATAGTGCGCCGCCTCCCACAATATTCATTATTTAATGTCTTGAAAACAAGAAAAATGTAGAAAAACATGTCATCTTTTAAGAAAATAGCTTATTTCGGTTAATTTTTTAAAATCAAGGTCACATTTTGCTAATTTGGAAAGATAAAATTTACCAATTGAAAGAGCATTAAAAATATATAAGAATCAATTAGAACAAATTTTTTTTCATAGCATGCGTTAGTTCAGTACATTAAGTTTTACTGGCATACAGCAGCAGAATGCCCCATATTTTGATTGTCAGTGCTGCTAGAAATTCAATACAAATTTCAGTGATTGAAGTGTGATAAAAAATTCACGTTTCTTGGAAAAATCGATTTCACACATTCAACTGCGTTTCTTACATATTTCAAACGTATAAATATGATATTTGATTTGAAATCAGGAATTCAAAACGTACATAAAACAAAAGGGAAGGTACGAAGAGTAGTAAAAGTCCATATTTGATCAGGCACGGAAAGTGTTCTATCAATTAATATGTCAATGTATTTATTTTATCATGTCTTAACGCAACTGGACATGGCAATTGAAGGTTTCTACTGGAGATAACGAATTCCGTTACTTCTGTTGAAATACTATATTTCCAGTATTTCTTTGTAATTGAACGCCGATTTCGAACGAAATTTCCCTATTTTTCTAAAAGAAATGATAAATTGATTGGTATGTAATTAGATACTTTATAACTTAACAGAGGACAGCAGGGTTTTCTGCGATACTGAAATGTTGGGTAAATAATTTTGAAAATTTCCAATTTGGGTGAAACGAACTGACGTCGAATGGACGAATTGTTTTCGCAACGGCTCATTTCTCGGCATTCGTTATCTCAGAAAATGTTGAGGATTCTTCAAGAAAGTTGTAAGTTCTAAGTCTCACCCACCATAGATTCCTCGTTGATGGAGTCGATGCTGAGTACCGTGACGTGAAAGTAGACCATGGTCGGCTGCCCCAGAAACTTCGGGGCTCTGTGCTTGTCGTACTGCTTTGGGTTCACCGGCAGAATATCCCCCAGGGACAAGGATACTTCCTTCCTCCCGTATTCCTCGACTTCCATTTCCCTGCAAGCGATAAGCACGAAGAGAGAGAGGCGTGCCTGTGTTTGCGTCCTGATTTAACTTTGTCCCGTAAAATCGCCAAAATTTCGTTCCCTGACTATTCGCCACTTTTGAAAGTGAAACTTTAAATCTGACTTTGGCGAGTCAAGTGATTTTTAATTTAAACGAACCAAGCCGTCAAAAGTTTATTTCATATTATTTTGATATACGGAACCGTTTGTAAGAAATAACTACAATTTTCTGTCGGTATTTTTAATGTTTGGTAAAATTGGCAACGTACTCGGGTCAGGCCGTAAAGCAGCTTTAGCTGTGTCTCGCCCTTTGTACTCTTTTAGTGTTACAATAAAGACATTATTATTATTATTATTATTATTATTACTCCTTGAATTATATATATTGTAATATTCCCAAACAATCAAATGTTGTATTCTCTTTTATTCAGAATTTTATCAATATTCAGCCTAAATCTCCAAAATATTATGAGCTTATTAGTAAAGAACTGATTCTAGTTTCAAAATTATCTAACTTCAAATTTTTTAATGAATTTTATTTCTGAAAAATTGGAAACATTCAGTTTGTTCAATTTTTTCCGAGCCAATATGGGATTTTGATTCCTTCCAAACCATGAATAAAACTGAACCAAATAGTTGTGATTCATGAGAAAATTCAGTTACGGATTTTTAAAAATGGCAGATCTAATGTGGCGGACATATATCTTTCAAGAAGTGTTTGAATTCTCATGAAATTTATAAAATTGCGGGTTTTTGGGATCACTGAATATAAATATAATCACAGAACTTCCAAATTTATAATTACCGAAAAATATAAACATGTTTGAATTGTAATAGTGTTTTACCTTGCATAAGAGCAAAAAAGCGAACGTGGGCACTGGAAAATGACTGGAGATGTTCAATAAAAGAAAATTTTACATTTTCCGGAAAAAGTTTGTTGAACCTTGAGATATATAAGAATTATTCACAAAAACCAGTATTTTTAAAAATTTTCACATGCTTCCGCGAATTTTAAAAATGTAAACTATACGAAGCTGGAAACAAACATTTTCCTCGTGAACTATAACTATTTGGTTTATCTTTGCTCATAGTTTGGAAGAAATCCATGATTACGGGCTTTGAAAAAGTGATAAACAAAATTTTTCTAATTAAATTCGCTATACTGCTGTCCTAAGATATGAAAACGCAATTTTGAAGACCGGAATTAGAAGAGCACATCCGGAAATAATAAGATCTATTGGTTCTGTTCCATTTTTCAATTTAGTACCGAGAGTCGAATACGAACTACAAATTCCAGATTTCTAGGCGTTAATGGGTTAAGAAAGTTGTATATTTCTTTGATCTACATAACAATGTAACCAAATTTTCGTGTTACTCTTATGTTTAATTAATGTCGGTTCTTTTTGTACGAACGACTGATCCTTTGCATGAAGGAATGACGCATTTGCTAAAATACCTTTAATGAATTTAATATGAATCGTTATGTATTTGCCATTCGGAGTATATATTATTCTAATTGAAACGCACGCAGAAAAAAGAAATAGTTATTTTTACTATTGTTAAGTAGTAGGATCTAGCAAAAATACGTGTTGGTTTTACTATTCGAATAGTAGCTTTGACTGTATAATTTGTCCAGGATACTATTTAGATAGCAAGATTTACTAAAAATGATGATGGCAGTTTCATCCCTCTGTCTAGTCAATAGTTTCAACTATTTCATTATTTTCGTGCATACACATTTGCACTAACACAGTATGATCATACTGATTGAATGTTTGAGAATGTGTAAATGAAAAAAAAACTATTCTCTTCTAGGATAATTCGGCATCGCTCATAAGTTTTAGAAGTATCGTCCAAACATCGAACTATAATATGTCAAATTCATTGACCTTAATAGAAAAGTGAAGATATATTGTATATCACAATTACATTATATCATAATAAACCATGGGATTCTACTTTGTAGCGGGTTCATCGAAGATGCGCGCTCTTCTGCTATAATTGGAATAATGATCACTCAGTCTCCATATTAACTACCAATGGAAGTGGTTCAATTCTACTACAAGTGGAATGCAATTCAATTACGAGAAAAATCATCGCTTTTACAGCAGATACCTCATCAGGTATCAACATATAAAAACACCAGAAATCACGCTCGGGCTGGCTTACTGCTGTAGGTTAATCAACCATGCCCGAAAAAGTTACAACCGGATACCCTGGAAATACCTGAAGATATTGAACTTCGTGAAATAATACGAAATTGCAAAGAAGAGTAATATTGTTTTACAATGAAGAATAATACAAGAAATATTTTACAGATACCAAAAACTATCAAGAAAATATGTGAAACTTTTGAAATGCACGAAGTCACAAAGAAAATAAAAAAAAGCACCCTGATGCATTACGAAAAAAAATTTAACGAACCCTACGATAAAAAGCATTTCACAAAACGAAAAACAAACGAACCTAGCAAAAGAATCTAAAATACAAAACAGAAAAAATAATCTACTTAAAACCAGCCAAGACCATCCCAACCAACACAAAGTTTTAGGAAAGTTTACATGACTGCTAAAAACGTTTTTACAACTTACGTTAATTAATTGCACAGTCTTTTCCAGATTTAGAAACATTTCTATAACTTCTTAAATGTCGGTTGTCTTTTAATGTGTAACCCAAATCGTTAATACCTTTTAACAATCCGTATTTACCTACATATGTGGTTGCAATAAGCTTTTCGAGTTTTAAAAATGTTTAATCGATTTCATAAAAGTTGGTTATAATTTTAGGTTTATTTAAGTTGTTGAAACATTTATAAGCCTATTGTACAATTGTAGAAGATTTTGTTCTATGGTAATAGTAATAGTTTTTATTCTATACGCATGCTCAAGTTTGCTGTCATGGAAAAAATAAAAAAAGGAAAAGTCAACTTTTTGAATACAGTCGCAGTTACTACACAAAAGTAGCAATAGTGGAAAATCTGCTTTATACAGAGACAAAACATAAGCGGTTAAGTTGACTGTTTACATCTTGTCAAAACTAACTGCGCATAGCGTGCGATTGTGATCAATGTTAAAATGGAGGTGTATAGAACCCATACGCATGCAATCTATCCGTCTACATGAATGTGTTTTCATACCACAATAAGTAAAAAAATGGGAATATAAAATAGCTCTGGAATAATAAAGTTTTACATTTAGCAAATAAAATGTGATTATATATTTTTGCAATTTATCTCAGCCAGCCGTATCACGGTTGTATTGTAAGTCATAACAACATCAATATGTGCTAGGTTAAGGTATAAAACTGACTATGAATGATTGATTTTGAAACGACGGCATGAGTGACGTTTACAAAACGTTGCAAAACAGGTGGAGTTTTCAATTCTTTAATATTGGAAAATCCCGTTCAGAAATAAAAATAGACCTCGAGTAATAACTTGAGAAATTATTCCGCGGTCATCTTGACCTGAGTAGATCTTACATCTATGATGGCCGTTATTAAATCTATCCGATTTTATGACGTTGTGATATCTACAATGAGCGAGTATTTTATAGATTAAATACCTTCTGTAAGGGCATTTTTATTAAATTCCACTTTCTGCGAGATATCTTATATTAATTTAAAGAGATGCTTAATGCAGTGCGACCAGACGAATAGGGTATTAAAATTTTAGTTAAAAATATTCCACAGCTTTTTACACTTTCGGTGTAACAGGATTGATTAAAAGGAATTAAGTAATGAATGACATAATATATACATTTCACAGTAGGCAAAAAATGAATGTATCAAAATAAAAAAATCAACATATATCTTTGTAGAGCTAAATTTTCTTCTATGATTTGTAATGTTTAAGATAAAACATGAAAAGTACAAAATTATACACAGTGGAAATCAATAAAGTTTTTAACATAACTTGCGTAACGCGATGAATATATACCAAATGAGTTCAAATACTGATGGTATACTCATTATTCACACCTGAAGCCTAAGAGTCGACATCCGTGTTTAAAAAAATTGTTTATTATTATTGAATAAAAATGACGGTAAGAAATTATAACCTCCCGAGCAGAAATTTGTTCAGGCCCTGATCAGGGAGTAACGCTTTTGGTCAGGCCCTGATCAGGGCCCTAATAAATTTCTACTCGTGTTTTGATGTAAATAATATATTTGGATGTTTAAGTCAAAGAAAACACAGGTCACTGAGGTTGCAACACTTGAAAAAATATTTCTATAATATTAAGAAGATTTGTTAACTGTTAGATATTAAAAAATTCGTTGAGCTGAAAAGTAGGTTTGTTAATATATAATAAATCTTCGTAACAATAAATAAAGTATATAGTCCAGTATCGGCGATTCATCCTTCACTTAGTATGTAGGGGAAGGCCGGGCGAAGCGGCGAGGATTTTTTCCGTGTATCATATCTCTCCTTGAATTTCGTATTTAGGATGATGCAAAGTATAATTTGATAGATAATTTCATAGTCAATATTTACATGCCTGTTACTTACGGTATCTGATTTACACATGGCCAGCTGTGGCCAATTTAAACAACTTAAAAAACACGGGCGAAGCGGCGATATTGGGGTGACGCGGCCAATCCTTATTTTTAGAGGACTCTGAGACGACTATCATAAAATTAAGTACAAGTCATAATCTTTTAAGTTAGTATTATTTGTTTTAATAAAAAGAAAACTTCCACGTTGGTGGAATGAACCATGGTGTAATAAGGAATAATGAACCTATTCAGAGATATCAAAGTTTCCAACATCAGTAAAAAAAGAAATTGCATCTTCGGAAGCTTTGAATACTCGTATTATCAGGATCACATATTTTAACTTTGTGTTTAGTTAATCAATGCATTCATCAAACGGGAACTCTAAATTAGAAAATAATCACGGAATAGAGACATCCGGGAAAAAATTTCGCCGTTTCACCCCAAACGTACTTCCAGGTACGATATCTCATTATACACACAAAAAAGGAACAATTCATGTTTTATAACTAAGTCCAAAAATATACTTTCAGAATAAATATATGAATAGTGATTATTAAACTGTCAAAATGAAAATATTGACCAATCTGAGTACAGGAAAATGTCTTGAAAATTCTGTTTAAAAATTACATTTCTCGCTCCCAAAAGTCGGTAAGAGAACAAAAAATAAAATATCGTGCCTCAAAATGTGAAAAATGGTGTAGGGGAGAGTGGTGTAAGTTGGCATGGTTTTTTTCATTTTGCTACAGAATTTTTTCAGTAATGAACTTTAAAACATACTATGCGGCTTTCGAAAGATCATAAATTCCGGCAACTTGTTTATATAGAAACTTTTTTCTGTCGTGTCTCAGAGAAAAGTTACAGTTGATTTACCGAAAAGTGAAAAAAGTCACTTTTTTCAAAAGGTTGTGTAAGTTGGCACATGTTGAAAAATTAAGGAGAAAATTATTCATAAGCCTTAAAAAAATTGTAAACCACGTGATTTGGTGCTACGGTATTACTGCTAGTCTTATTATATTGTTGTCTTATTTTAATCTTATATAAATTTATATAAATTTTGTTATCTTAATTGCGCCACGTCAATGTTAATATGTCATGTAAAAAGGGTGTTATCGCCTGTAAACATGTAGTAAATAAAGAAATAAATAATACAATATACAGGGTCATCGAAAAGTATCGGACCCCCTAATATCTTCAGTTAGAATGCACTTAGGAGAAAATGTCCAATAGCAAAGTTGTATGGTTTCAAGCGGGGAGTAAGATGATGACCTTGACTTTGACCTTGACCATGTCCTTCAAGGTCATTTCAAGGTCAATCTTATTTTTTTAAATAGAACCCCCTACATTTTATTGCAGATTCTTATAGCTTATCTCGAGAGCTTTCCAAAACACTATAATAAAATATTTTTTTATTCAGTACTTTTTGCGTTATAAAGGTTTGAAGTTAACAATTTGTTAAGCGGTGTGCGAGTCCGACCAGTTAAGGCAAGAGTGATGTATTTTCATTAAACCAATTAATTGGTCTCATTGTTCCGCGCACAAAAGTATTAAGGTTATGATTACTAAAAACTAAATAATATTTTACAAGATATTCTACATTTTGTGTCAAAAAATTGTTAACTTCAAACCTTTATAACTCAAAAAGTACTTAATAAAAAAATATTTTATTATAGTGTTTTGGAAAGCTCTCGAGATAAGCTATAAGAATATGCAATAAAATGTAGGGGGTTCTATTTAAAAAAATAAGATTGACCTTGAAATGACCTTGAAGGACATGGTCAAGGTCAAAGTCAAGGTCATCATCTTACTCCCCGCTTAAAACCATACAACTTTGATATTGGACATTTTCTCCTAAGTGCATTCTAACTGAAGATATTAGGGGGGTCCGATACTTTTCGATGACCCTGTATATTCATATATAATATACATAGATATTACATGCCAATTTACACCATATGTATATTTTTTATATTTTATGTAATAAATTATTTACCGTATATTTTTTCGTAACATAACAAATACCAATAAAAACGGTTTTAAAAATAAAGTAAAACACACACTTTCCTTAATTAAAATTTGAATGCAAAATATTCTTTTACGTGCATTCGACGACACAAATTGACACTTTCGAACTATCGAATATTGTTTGTATGTCGTATTGCTTCGAAGGAAACAAGTAACAACGACTACATACCATCAGAAGTTGCCGTGTATTAAAGTTAGTTTATAGTCTAGAAACGGTAAGTCTGGCTACACTGTAACGCTTAAACATTGGACTGTGCCAACTTACACCACTGCCAACTTACAACACTCTCCCCTAAACAAAGAAACCACATATGATATTTTACAATCAGTACGACCATAATGAAAATATTTGAGATTCGCCACTTCGCCCCGTTCGCCGCTTCACCCCGTCTTCCCCTATAGTAGTATTCAAATTTGCAAACAAAATTATCTTTTAGGTCGAAAGTTAGTAATGACTGATTATTAAATGTTAAACTGGAATGTCTTTTTTAAATATTAAAATCACTGTAGTTTGATTCATTCCTGGAACAAATAAACAACACATAGAACATTGTGTTTCTTAAAACCGAAGAAAAAGGAAACCGTCTATATCGTTAATAGCTCTAAAGATTGTGCACCTTATACATTCCATATAGAAACGAATTTTCATTCTATACTATTTTCGATGTAGGATAATTTTAACTTCAAGAAAAATGCGTTAAAAAATCTAGTCTTAAAGCCACATCGGATAATTTTGGTATAAGTTATAATTATTTGAAAATTAGACTAACATAAAAATCGGGGGAAATCCTGTATCTCGACAGCCCTTCAATCCAGCCTTATGAACTTTAAACGATCTAAAGAGGTTCATTGTTATTACAATTTTATGAAGTATCAACAACATCGGAGGCATCAACATTTTAGGTGGATACAATAATTGGCGAAAGTGCTCCATATATAATCGCACTCAATTCCGCTTTTTCTGAATTCCAGTTGTCTACTAACAGTCAACAACTCGTCCTTGAATTTAACAAGAGAAAATATTAAATTAACTACACTATTCTTCCACTTATTACTAAGCTATTGTTTAATTAAACATAAGCACTTTTCTTTTTATTTTACAGGACAAACAAGATTTTGCATTGTAATATAGCGAAACTATAAATTAAATAATTATTAAAGTACAATTCTTAAATAAACTTACCAATTTAAAAAGTTTTCCCGGAGACTTTTGAAGCTTATTGAATTTAATGAAATTGCAACGAGAAGCTGATTGAGTGCACGTCGAAAGTTGTTATGTAATTAAACCATTGATCACCAAGTGGTCTGATTCGTGAACATGAACGGCTTTGATATTATTATTTTTTAAAAGTCGCATAAAGCTGATAGAAATTGATAACTGTAGTAGACAATTTTTTTCTTGACATTAACGTGAAATTCATATAAAAGTACACTTTTAGAGAATTTCCGAAAGTTAAAACGATATAAATATAGAATTTTGTATACCGATTAAATACACAATTTTAGTAGAAAATGCTTACGCAATATTTACATAACTTTAATGACTAAATGAAGAACTTATTTCCAAATCCAAAATTCAAAATCGATATTTCTGTCTGTTTTGAACTGACAAAAAACAAATGTTTTCTTCAAAAAATATGCCAAATCCATGACATTGTTCTGCCAAAAAGCAACAAATCCAGTTTTTATTTTCAGGGATAACATTTAATTAAACGATATACGTTTAATTCGTTTCCTTTTCATGCCAAAATAATACACAGAATGCAATGATAGCCGATGTTCGAGCTGTGATTTCTGCAATGGTTTTCGGATTAACAACTAACCACTGTACAAAAGTTCACTAGACTAAAGGCGACAATGATGTATGTAATGTCAATAATGTTTAGAACCAAGAATAAATTATTTATTCGTTATAAAAACCTTATGTGCAACAATGTTTAATATGAATAAAAAAAATTTTGTTTAAATTTTATCCCAGATTATTTCAACTTTGTATGCATATTAGTAGACTACAATTTGCTGTTATAGATAAATACTTTGGAACTTATTATATTTTCTACAAAGGGTAATAAAAGTAGTCTTTGTTGAAATAAGAAATAAAAATATTTTTTGGAATATTCCTAAAATCCCAGAATTATAGGTGGTATATACACAAACGTTAAACGTTATGTGAATTGGCCCCTAAGTGTATGACATGATCGTTTGTTTATCGATTAATTCATCAAATGTCGCTTTAGAGACTTTCGGACACTTGTGGGAAAGGAAGCAATAACCTGTAGTGACGTAACAGAGGAGAAATTGTGGGGTGGGGGTGATTTTTGCTATAAATTTAGTTCTTAAGGTTATGGCTCAGATACGGTCAGCTAACAGAAGAAATCAGCATGGGATTTTGTTTAGTTTCATTTCCTAAAAGAACTCGGTGATAAATTTAAGCGCGTAAGGAAGACAAACATGGGACCTGAAATAGTATTTTTCGATACTACTGCGTAAAATACGATTTTACGCACCGTTTTTAACATGCGATTAGATAGGGCGGTGCGTAAAATCGAATTCTTACGCACGCGTGTCGAACGATATTTTTCGATATACTATGCGTAAAATTTGTGCGCCGTTTTTTGTGGGTCCAATATGCTGTTACGCACGTGTGACGACCGCGGCGCACGAGAGCCCGGCGCAGCCGGAAAGCACGCGAGAGCCCCGGTCAGCAGTAGTGCGTAAAATCGCATTTTACGCACTAAAAACGGTGCGTAAAATCAAATTTTACGCATAGTATATCGAAAATTAGTAATAAGTGGTTGGAAATGATGATCGGAAAAAGTCATACACGGAGAAAAATAACCGGCTAAATTAGCCGAAAAATCCGCAGTTCTACCAATTTTATCCTACAGGGATAGCTGTTGGAATTCCCTTAGGGATAGCCGATAATTTCAGCTAAATTTACTGAAAGAGTCCGCAAATTTAGCGGAACAAATCTGCTAATGTAGCGGAAATTTAGATCTAAGCGCGAATTGAGTAGGGTTAAGGCTACATTAGCGGAATCACAACAGCTAAAATTGCAGATATTTTCGGCAATTCCAGCCGAAAATTTTAGCTGATATGAATCAGCTAATCCAGCGAAGTCATTTTTCTCCGTGTAGGCTTGGAAAACATCCATGCAATACACTTTATAAATTAGTGGTGGATTTAAATCAAGAGATGGTAGTTCATTATCAAACGTGGGGACTTTGAATGCGTTTATTTCCTTTCAGATATTATTATATCCATAAGGATGGTACATTTGGAGTGCGGCATTTAAAGAATAAAACAAAAAAAAAAGTAGTCGCAGTATTACAAAGAACGCAGAAATTACATGGCTACTAGTAGTGTAGAACGACCACTTACCACCACCATTTACGACCAGAATTTACAAAATCCTACAATTATATACAAAATCGCGCGATAATACGAAATTAAACTTAAAACTAGATATTAAATCAGTTTGAATTAACAGCGCAGTAGCACACACAAATGAACACACCGTCGCACCACTCTCAGTCAAAACACGATTCATGAAATGCATAAAATACAAATGGATGGCTTTTAATTGGGAGAGAGATTTGCTGTTTAAAAGAGCAAAGAACTCAAGATAACGAGAGTAGGCATCGGAAGGGTTTGACGAGAAACACCAAAGGGAACGGCGAATATCCTCTAATGCATGGTAATAAAGAAGCATCTGCACATCAGTCTCCTGTGGGCCTAGGTTGCAGCATACGCAACCTCTATCAGGCTTCAGTCGCAAGGTGACAGGTTCCAAAACAAAGAGTGGGGCATGGTACACGGAGAAAAATGACTCCGCTGGATTAGCTGATTCATATCAGCTAAAATTTTCGGCTGGAATTGCCGAAAATATCTGCAATTTTAGCTGTTTTGATTCCGCTAATGTAGCCTTAACCCTACTCAATTCGCGCTTAGCTCTAAATTTCCGCTACACTAGCAGATTTGTTCCGCTAAATTTGCGGACTTTTTCAGTATATTTAGCTGAAATTATCGGCTATCCCTAACGGAATTCCAACAGCTATCCCTATAGGATAAAATTGGTAGAATCTGCGGATTTTTCGGCTGATTTAGCCGGTTATTTTTCTCCGTGTAAGTGTCGACTCGGACCCGTAATTTGGAGCTAGCCGCGCACGTTCTGGGAAGCAGTCTAAGAACCCACTAGTACCTGGAGACACTAAGTTAAAAATCAAGCTCAAGGACTCAGAGGATCTTCGAAGCTCCAATGCTCCAAGGTCGATTCCAAGCGAATTCACACGGAGAAAAATAATCAGCAAAATCAGCCGAAAAATCCGCAGATTCTACCAATTTTATCCTATAGGGACAGCTGTTGGAATTCCGTTAGGGATAGCCGATAATTTCAGCTAAATTTACTGAAACAGTCCGCAAATTTAACGGAACAAATCTGCTAATGTAGCGGCAATTTAGAGCTAAGCGCGAATTGAGTAGGGTTAAGGCTACATTAGCGGAATCAAAACAGCTAAAATTACATATATTTTCGGCAATTCCAGCCGAAAATTTTAGCTGATATGAATCAGCTAATCCAGCGGAGTCATTTTTCTCCGTGCAGAAGAGAAGGCCGTCCCGTTAGCGAAAGGTTCGACCAGAATTCACGAGAAGACCGACCAAAGAGCCACGCGACGTTAGTGGTCCAGTTCTATGAATCGTTGTCGAACTTACCGACTGTCACCAATCTCACAAGCCTACGATGGACAATCTTAGGTATCCTCGTCTTTGACAATTCTAGCATTTTCGTAATATAGCTCAATGGTCATTAATACTGCAGTCAAGGTCAGAGGGAGAAGGCCTAACTCTAAGTGCACAGCCAGGAGTTGACGCAGGAAGGCAAAAGAGACACATGAAAAACCTGACCTGGGTATTTACCAGGTGGTCCAGGTAGCGCAGTGACCACCCTGGGGAGGAATACAACGGGGTGGTATTAATAAGTGCGTTATAGAGCTTAGGCATGGCCGACTATGAGTCGACGCCCGCAGATCTTAGTTTGCTTCACTCTCTGAACCACAGCCACTGGGTTGCCTTTCTACACGAAGCCAATATCACTGAATTTGCCTGTGCGCTTTAATATGAAAATTTTTGTCTCTATGTGTACCCTTGGGCCGTTGAGATCGTAATAATCAGCTAAGACTGAAAGGTTTCAAGGAAGATCCGTGGGAGAGTACGTAAAGATGGTGAGATTGTCTGCATACAGAAGCATTAGAAGGTCGTATGCCGGGGCGCGATAAACACTTCTACATCCACCCGCGCGAAAATATGAGATAATATCCGAGGTCAACAAAATAAATAAAAGTTGACTGCTTAGGGCGAATTCCTATGGAGTTAAGTTTGGGCCAAAGCAATTCGTGCGGGAAGGAGTCGAAGGCTGTCCTAAAGTCGACGACGAGAATGTGCAGTTTAATCACCATGGCCAGTCCTCTATAATTGTAGAGATCATCGCGAGGGCTCTTTTTGTGCATCACGGAGGGACACAATTCGGACCAAGCGTTAGATAGTGTTTCAGACGAAAAAGCTTTATTAACGCTCCTGAGAACGAGTTTTTCTTTTTCCATATGGAAACAATGTAGTTTGGACGAGTATACTCGTCCTTGTGCTCAGAAAGATTAAAAAGCCCGAGCAGGAGAAGGAGCCAGTCCAGGCCCATGGCGCGGTAGGACTCGCCTGGTATCCCATCCTGACCGGGGCTCTTCGCTCCACCAAGCCGAAGGATAAAAGATGTAATTTCCTGGAGCGTAAAGGGTACATCTAAGATCGGATCGGCAACTCCAAAGAAGATAAACTCAAAAGACACACGGGGAGGGTACACTTCAGGAGAAATTCACTCCAAGTGATTGGAGATATTATCTCCGATCTGTCGCCTCCGACCTTGAATCCTCCGACCGTCCGCCAGAATTCCGTAGAATCACAGACCCGAGCGAAAGCATTCCTAATGGAAATACGATGTCACTCCTTCTTTCGCTTACCTAGACTATTTTAAAAGCATTTACATTCGTCAAATTCAGACAAGATATCCGCGCGATACTCGGAGTTGAAAAGTGGAGTGAGCGAGGTATGCTTGCTTCTGCGAACTGTACGACAATCTCTGTCATACCATTCCGAGCTCCCCGGGCGTGAATTTGAAAAATCCGTCGTTGTAGACAAGCGAGACGTCTGAGCTGTTAATTTCACTGCATTGTAGAACCATGCGTACATCTCACTAGGAGTAAAATACTCGGCATAAGGAGGAGGGAAGGAAAGGAGAAAGACCTAAACTATCGCGAAACATATGCTCCCTTTCAGAACGCCAGCGAAGACGATTGTATCGAACACTTTGTTCGGCTGAGACTTCGAGGCGTCCGCCGATAGGATGAACGTCAAGCGGGAGAGTAACCTGAATGTGGTCCGGACCGTACAAGTCACAGCCTACCTATAAACCATTAATTAAGTACGCGTAAATTGAAGAAACTAAGACCAGATCGACACTGAACCCGTTTGATGCTATGAATGTGTAATACGCGGGGTGGTTGTTGACGGAGGGACCGTTTACTAAAACTAATCCGTTTGTGCTTATAAAGTTCAATAACGCGTTACCACGGGACGATAATTATCGCGACAATGATTATAATAAATGATCATGAGAAGACTGATTATCGTAAAGTCACGAGCCTACAAGAACTTCAAGATCTGCAGTGCCCTCATCGCCAATTCTGGCGTTGAAGTCTCCACCGGTCACTAAAAGTGCCCGGGAAAAAATGATTTATATCTGGATTATATATGTACCATACATGCTCATACATCATCATATATGATTCATATATCATCATATATGATTCGTATATAATCCAGATATGTTTATGTATGCTCGTATACGGATTTTGACCTGGTATAAATATAAATAATCGGATTTAGCTATATATGAATATATATGGGATATATATGCTCATACATGCTCATATATGATTATGTATTACTATATGAGGTCAAAATCAATATATGAGCATACATAAACATATCTGGATTATATATGAATCTTATATGATGATATATGAATCATATGTGATGATGTATGATCATATATGGTGCATATATGATCCAGATATAAATCATTTTTTTCCGGGTGAGTGTGGGTGGAGAGATTGCGTAGAATCTAAGGTCTCTTGTAGAGTCGCGAGATCAGATGCAACGTTGAACGCAGGACTATAATATATATCATAGATAATAACATTAGCCGGGTGACATGCAAATTTTACCGCGATATCGTTATGCGGCGCACTGATGATCCTCGGCGAAAAGTATTTGTTTGCAGCGGTAGGCCGCCAGAGGCACGGCCAAGACGATGGATTTTAATAGCAGGAGTACAGCTTGCATCATAGCTCTTCATATAATAGGAAGGCTTAACAGCCCAGCTCTCACTATAGCATACAATGGCTGGCAGAGTAGATGGAGAAAAATTAGGAAGATTAACTGCTCCGCGCGAATTCCAGAATGTGACTGAATTTACTGTAGTGGGGATCAGCCGGTGAATATGACAAGAAGCTTAAGGGACCGATTGGCAGCTCCACGAGCTTACGGTTTTATGTTGCGCTCGAGAGATAAGTGGGAGTTTTTTGACGATGTAGCTGCATATTCCATCGGCGATTCCTTGTTCGGCCTAGTTGGAATTCGAATATTTTCACGTGACGTACTTGGTGTAAATGCGCAAGCAACATCATCCCATCGGTGCCACTATCAGTCCACTTCATTTTTTCCATGTTTGCCGTTTCGACGTGCTTCTCCAATCAAGTCCCTAGGCTTCGTCATTATTTCGTTTTCCTTCAGCGTGTAGTGAGGATCGATTAAAAGTTTGAGCCGCGAAGAACATTGGCTCTGGCTGACATAATTTTGTCCCTGTCTTCAATATGGGCAAATTTGATGACGTAATTATCACGCCTAGGGCCTAAGGAATAGACCAGAGTAATAGGCCCATCCTGTCCGAACTTTGCTTTGAAAAAATTGCGGATTATAGCTGTGCAGGTCGATGGAAGGGCAGGGTTGAGTTAGCCCTTTGATAATAAGGCTGGAACACTGACTTTCCTTATCTAGTGCTTCTAACCTTCTTTTCATGTCCTCGAGTCGGCTGGAGTGGTCTTCGATTGCAGCATCTCAGGTCTTGTTCGACGAAGCTACCTCCTTTTTATAGTTGTCAAGCTCCAAAATGACGGTGACGACTTTTGCTGTAAAGTTGTCAAGCTTGTCGATAAAAATATTAAATTTATCATCAACTGATATTGTGCTGGCAGGCCTAGATGCGTCGGTTGTACCTGATTGAGACATCTCCGTTGGTAAGGTGGGAGAGGTGAAGTCGGTGTCTGTGTCCTTAAGGTCGCTAGATGTCTGGGAGTGCTCTACTAATCCTGGACATGCCTTATTAAATGCGCCGGTGGCTTATTTAACGTGCCTTATTAAATCGGTCACGATTTGACGGCCAGTAAGAATCGAGCGAAGAAGTAAAGTATGTTTGAGCCAGGAGGACGCAGCTCATGGGCGACCTCTTGGATTTATGCGGTCAGTCCGTGAGTCCCAATGAGTTATACGAGAAGTGGCTGTCGGATCCGTAGGGCCCGAAATGGTCTCTTGCCGGCACTGAGTTCTGTCGAAATGGGCCGAGTGTGAGTACAAGTTCCGTGAGACGGTAATTTTCGAGCTGCAGGAGAAACAGCTAGTCTAGTCAGCCCAACCGGTCTGCCCAGTACAGATTGCAGGTATGTTAAGTGAGCGAAAATTCGTGCAAAATGCGAGAGATGGTGCCACTAGTCCCGATAATTGACATAGCTTGTTTTTCCGCGATTAATTAACGGAAATTTGTACTCAAGAGAAGGTTTCTGATTTTGTTCACTGCACAACACTGTAACACGCATACGACAACTCAAAATAACGCACTTAACTTGATTGGGGACGGTAAACGTATGATTTAACCAAAAAATTTTTACGAACAACAAACGAATTAAAATTATAAATAAACAATTATAGCAGACCTACTACGAACACGTCAAGCAGGCACGGTAGCCAAGACAGCTCTCCAAACGTGGGGACTAAGGATCCATAATTAAGGAAAGAAAAAACGAAAGTTTTATATAGAATAAAAATAGAATTACGAAGAAATTATGAAAACATTGGAGGCTAAACGTTTAATAAATTCCACTGTGCTATTAGTACGCAAGGTGATCTTAATATTAGGATTAATGATAAGGATTTATTAAAGCGAATTCTGAAACTTACGATGGTTGAATATCTAGGAATTTTTATATGTGGTAACAAGGAATCAAATACATGTAAATGAGTTTTCAGGGAGAATGATAATATGCAAGAAATGGTGAGACAATCTTCTCTTTGGAGAAGAGAAGCGTCTGTATGTCAATAGATGTCCTTAAGAACCTTTATAACATCTTCTAAGAAGGGAAAGAAACATTAATAGTAATTTTGAAGAGAATATGATGACCAAGATTAGTATTCTGAGAAGCCCCAGAATAAATTTAAACCGAATTATTGTTAAAACATCACTCACTGACAAGTTTAAGACCTATCAGGTAATTAAAAGGTTAGCCAAGATATCAAATTACCCTTAGTTCCAGAAGCGTAGCAGTTTTTAAGAAGAAGGAAATGATTAACTAGGTCGAACGCTTTATAAAAGTCAATGTAAATGCAATCAACTTATAATTGACGATAGCATTCGAGAAGATTTCAAAAAATAGGATGAGATTCGTGATGGTAGATCATTAAAAACAACTGAACATTAAAATTATTATTTTTTCGTTAATTTTCATTAATAAACGCATAAATTATTTGTAATCATTCCAATTTCACGTCCCTATAAGTACCTACGTGGGACAAACAAATACTTAACAAAAATTGCCGATGAAAAATTTCCAAGGGGATCCTCTATAATTAGAATGGAAGGACTTGAAAACAAGAATAAAAAGGCGGAATTACTTCGACCCAGACCGTAGGTCTGGCGAAGTATTGAATTTGGTCAGTTCCAGTCAAAAAATTACCCTATAGTTTTTCATCAAATGTCGACGTTTCAGGCCCTAAGGAACCCAAAGCAACAATAAAAAAATTGGTGTCCGTTAGGTTGTACGTCCGTCCGTCCGTCCATCCGCCGTGGGCAAAATTTTCTATACGCGATATCTCGCGACTGGAATGACGAATTTAAAAAGTACAAACGGATTTGGGTTTCTCTTGGCCAAACTTAGATCTGATTAGTTTTTGGAGACAATGCATACTAGATTATGGGGAGGTTTAACAAAAAAACGCTCAAAAAACAAGTTTTTCCATTTTTTAACAAAAAATACAAATCGTACAAAAAATGTTTCAAACATAAAATATAGAACATCGAATTCTCTACAAAAAAGGTTGTATTCATTTCTTCGTAAAATCAACGATAATGCCGTAAAAAGCAAATTAACATGAAATTAACATAAATTGTGCATACACATATACAATGCATATGTATGTATATTATATACATTACATGAAAAATAGAGACACAGAGGAAGCAGGGGAGTGAGGCGGGTATCAGGGCGTGGGGGGGGGGGGGGCATAACAAAATATTCACTGTAATGTTGGTGTCGGGTAGTCATGGGGAGGTGGTAGCGGGGAGGGGGGTTCAGGGCTTCGCAGGGAGGGGGGGGGCGGGGGGGGTGTGCCCCCCCCCCCCCCCGACCTGTCAAAAACTCGACTAAATCGCGTTTTTTTAAGCATCAGTGTGAACAAGACGTGCTCATTTATCAGTGCTTCGGCTGACCTGCGGTCGGGGTCGAAGTTTTGAAAATGCTCATTTTCAATTTTACTATAGGGTGATTATGCCAATGAATGGACGATTTTCTACATATTTCTATTTCTTATGAATGTATGATGCACAACATGCAACAAAATACATATTTTTATGTTCTTTGGACATTCAAAACCATATTTACAGTACTATTGATCTTCCAGTGTTTATTATTTTGTAAAATCAAAGCAAAGTTTTAAAGCCATCCAAAACTGGTACTAAAAACGTCCCATTTGATTTAACCCGTCTATTCATTGGGGTTTGCCGCATTTTTTTACAAACGTATGAAGACGAGGTTAATAATTAAATAAAATCAAAGGTTGAACTGCACGGTCATAAAGAGCAGAGTCAAACGATTCTAATGGTCGTATCATAATTGAATTTTCATAAAAGAATTCAAAAGTTACAATCGATCAAAGTGTGAAAAATGCTTAACCGTCCATTCATTGGCATATTCACACTATTTAAGGAACAAGATATTGTTACAATATATGTATAGAAACTACTCGAACCTAACGATGCTAAAACTACCCTCTGTCGCCTTCTTTCCTGGCAGTGTTAAAATGGGAATATTCCCGGAAGCATCAGCCTTTCGTCAGGGAACTGCAATACGAATTTAGCCAAAATTGTAGGCACCCGGGTCGAAGGCATCTAGTTTAAATTACAATTGTTTGGGATTTCAATAAAAAATTTGTTTTCAGCATCGAGTAATCATATAAAGATGCATTGTAAAAATGTATTCAGTCTTGGCTATAGAATTCTGTAACATCAAACTTTCTATCATTTGTATGACGATTTTTTTTTACGAAATTATTTTGCAAATTACTAATGGTAAATACTTTTATTAAATATACAAGCAATAGTCATAAAAAGAACAAGAAAAATATCCTTTAAAAATACTGTTGCGAAAAAGTTATTTTTAAAATTAATTAAAAAATTGATCTCTTAATATACTTAATTCCTTAATTTCATTTTGTGCTATGCATGAAGAACTTTACGCGACAAAAAAATTCACGCGTATGAGCAATTATGACATAAATTATATGCAAAAGAGCTCAGAGTCGATCGTCGGTGAACTTTACGGTATGCATAGTAGAACCTATGTAAGGCTTCGGTGATATTGCTGTTTCATCGGAATTGGTAATTTTTAAAATAGCATTTTATCTTGTAAAATTACCTTTGGCACTTAACGGAGATTTGATTTAACAAAACTGTTATTTTTGCTAATACTTTCAATATCTGGATTTCTGTTATTTATATAAATGCAGTTCAATAGTTGTAAGTCTATTCTCGTTGGAAAAATGAGCAGGAAATGTTCCAGCGAAACAGAAATATAAAATTAAGTGTCGATAAAACCCCGATAAGGTCTTCTCTCTCGAAAGTTATGAAGTTATCAGAAAGACATTTAAACGTTAATTTTATAAACCATTAAAGATTGTAATCCAATTGTAAGGAGAGTCAGCAATACCGCCTTGAAATCTGACAGTTAATTTTTCATTTTATATAGTACAGTCATAGGAAATAACATAATAAAGATATTTAAATGACAGCCAATAAACTGCGACAAATTTTGAAATTTGTCATGAAGTATTCGAACTGTACAAATGTAAACTGTCAAAAAATGTATAGAATAGACGGATATCGTAGGATGTATTTTTTTTCATCCATAACATGATCTAATTATATATAGTTTCATACAATTCATATATAATTTATGGGAGTTCTCGAAAAACATCGTTAGAAGGAGCATGACTGCGATTAATCAGACTTTCAGGAAACACAATGTTTTTGCAAATCGATTGACATTTTGCCTGTAGTTTAATTATGTTTAGAAAATTAATGAAATATGCCACAAATAGAGAACATGAAACAAAGTAAATAATGACTAATATGACTTCACTGAAAAATTTAAGTATAATCATAGAGATTGTATTAAAGAGATAATAACATATATTGACAAATTATGAAAGGGAAAGAAATTTGACAGATATTTCTGACATCAGACGCGACATCAACGGAAAATTCCTATATAACGAAGGTTAAAAAATTATCGGTTTTTAGCATTTTAGTTCGTCCTATTGGATCTGCCAATTTTGGGTGGGGTAATGATATTCGTGATTGAAATGGTTTATAATTAAAGAAAAAGACAATTTATATTTCATATATTAATATTTTTGTACCAATTCAGAGTATGAAATTGCAATCCTTTCGAAGAATGTAATGAGTACCTGTCATTTGCTAGTTTGATTTATACATTTTTTAAACCCTAGTTAAAAGACATATATCAAAACAAAATATAGAATATGGAAAACAAAATATCTGCTTATAAAACAGTAAAATAAGAACATCTTAATTTTACCTCTTTTATAAAGTGTACTAATTATTGTTGTTATATACTTGTGGTCAATTTTATACGCTCATACGCTAAGAATTCCAAAAGGATGCGTTTTTCATTAACATTAGATTTTATACAATAGTGAGAAATAAAGATCTTTTGAATTTAATCGGAACGAATACGTTGACAATTTTACCTAATCATGTCAATAATATGAAGAAGATAGAGGCCTGTAAACGAAAGTAAATTGTGTACAGTAAATCTTAATTTTCTTTCTTTTTAAAGGTGAAATCGTTATAAAAAAGATGCTGTAAAAACTAAACTAGAAATATACGATCACATATTAATAGAAATTTATTACTGAAGAATACATTCCAGTCACGTGGGAAGAAGTAGGCGTACTATCATATGAACAAATAAGTACCTTTTATAACTGAAAAGCCAGATAAATTAATAATAATGAAACTCGTAAACGAGGCTTTACGCGTACTTCCTCGACAAAATTCGACTTCCGAGGAAAACATACGTAGGCGTACTTCTTGACCGCATAAAAATGAAAAAATCAGATCGAAAAAAAACTGGGAATCACGTAGCAAATTCGGGAAAAACCAAAAGAAAACTGTTATGTTAAAAAATGTATTAAAATTCAACAAAAACTCCGTTGGTTTGTTACCTTTCGATTTTCGGGAAAAATCGGTACCCACGTTTTCTCGCCGAAAGTCGAATTGTACGTGACGATAGGCTATCGACCTTTACGTGCCACCCTTCGACTTCGGTGGAGAGGACGGCTTCGCACATTTTCTCGCTGAAACGCGAAATCAACAAAAAGGAAAAATTCCTGACTTTCGGTCACAAAAAAGTAGCACGTTTTAAGCACAAAAATTCCAATTTTTCTTGTTTTTGTAACACAAAAGGTGAATTAATCTACTTACGGATAGTGCAAAGCCACCATGTCAAACAGGGTATACAGATAGCAGCATAAGATCACCAGAAAGTCCCTCCTCATACCTACAAAATCAACGTAATTGAAATTATCGTTCCATGAACGAGAGAGATTCATTATTTAAAAACTGTTGTACCACTGCTTAACGATTTAAACAACAATTCCCAATTTCGGTGAAAATGAATTATTATTTTTAAAAAATCTTCGATTGTATCTTTCAAAGAATAGAATATGCATCAAAACAAGATATAAACATTCAAATTCAAATGGCCACTTCACTAACACATCACATGCAGAATGTGATGATATCAAAATAAAATAAACAAAGGAAATATATATTTGGTCCTATTTGTTAATATTAATACTTGTTTTTTAGATCGATATGAAGGTTCTTCAAGATTTCTAAAATGCTTGAATTATTGTTTATTCAAAACTTTAACTGTGCTAGGCATTAGTTTATTAAATCATAATTAACTTTAATTCATTTCAATTGCACAAACACACATTTCTCCATCTGTCAATTAAACTTAATGTAAATTTGTGTTGGCTTCGTAAGTAGCTACCGTACCGAACCTTGGGATTTTAACCATCGTGCTCAAAGTTTAGAACGTTAAAAAAATCACTGTAAAACAAATAAGAATCAAAACTGCCATCTTATAAAGTAAATTTTTCATACGGTTTAACTTTCAAGTTTCGAAACAATTTGCAAAGAGTATAATCAATCTTGTAACATCGGAAAATCCCTAAAAAGAGGAGTTTAAAAACGAAGTTCTCCAACTACATGCTCGCTTTAACTTGAAGAAACTCGTCGAAAACTTAGAGCCAGTCTTTCGAAAAAGTCCGAAGCGTGTCAATGAAAATAAACGAACACACGAATCTCTTCGCCATTTAATAACCATTTCTGCAACAAACCTTCCACGCGCAGATGGAAAAAGAAAGTTTGTACTGCAGTTCGGAAGTAGTTTTCATCTTAAATAAATGCTTTTACTTTCGTTAGGAACGGACGATGCAAGCAGGTGCTTCAAGCGCATTAATTCGTAATGGAACGATTAATTACCGTGTACAGGTCATTTCAAAGTTAGGAAATAAAAAATAAGAAGGTGGAAGAATTTATATAATGAAAACAGAGAAACTTACCGATCAGCTGTACATTCTACAGCGTCGATTCCTTCACCACAGCTCCTAGAGCGGATATTTGAACTATATTTTCCTGGTTCTTCGTAGATCACCTCGATCGGAAACGCAAATCGAGGCCCAACATCTCGCGAGCACCTGACCGCAAAAATGCTGGCCGCCGCGTGTAAGGATTCAGATGTGATGAAAAATCGTATTGTTACGAAAAACTAATTTTTGGAATTGTGGGTAAGGCGAAAATCGAAAAAACATTTTGAAAAACTGCCGAGGCGAAGGAGAGGGGTTTTTCTAGCAGTCGACGTCTCGGGCAATGCACGGGGTTTACCTCGTCAGACCATCGCCCGTAGTGCCTAAGCCAATTTGCCTATCGACTAACTGATTAAGCCCTACCTACCTCATATCGAGAAGGTACACCGACACCTGCGCCACTTGCAGTCGAGAAAAATTGTAGGGTGCGAGCAAGACCTGTCTATTCGAATATCTAGATGGAGAGAGACACGTAGCTCATGATTCTATAGGGTTGGTTTGATTTACCGCTTATCACAATAGAAGAGAAATGGTATTTCGGCTTTATAAAAGAGGAATTGCAAATTAATCATCTTTGTCAATTTTTAGTACCATTTTCTTGTTATTCTCTAAATTTTGAATAAGTATCATTTGCTCGATTATCGACTATTATTTGTCATCATTATTTAAATCATATTATATAAAAATTATAGACATATATCCCTTGTTTATTTCTCAATTCTTTTGCAAACTTAAATTCAATTATTGGTTTTCCATCTCAGATTTTGATTTAAAACAATCTGTAGTCATCCGCCATTAACACTTCGAAAATGCACGAATTACAATATTTTGTTATCGAGAAAAGCCATACATGTTTATTTTCTGTTTCCAGATTAGTTTTGTGAGGTTCCAAAACTTAGCGAATATATATTATTATTCAAATATCTACTTAATATTTGAAAGTTTATCTGAATTGATAAAATTCTACTGGCTATTCCGAATGTGACTTTAGTATTCAGGTAGTAAAGAAGTAACTATTTGGTTAGATTAAAAATTGTTATGATGTTTATAACGTTGAATTATAACTGTTAAATAGTTGTCATTTGATCATGTTTACAACAAATATATAACAATTTGTTTTATTTTTCATTTGTGTTTAAACAAGAAATTATATGCCCTAAATTCGTAAAATAGCATTTCTAAATATATTATATCAAATACGAAATTTATATTTTTTAATTTCTAAGTTGGTAGAGCATTCGACTGGCAACCGTAAGGTCCCGGGTTCAAATCTCGGCGCATCGAATCGCTATAAAGTTCGCCCTTCATTTTTTCAATAATCAGAAATGCTCTAAAACATATGTAATATTTGCTATTTTTGAAAAAATCTTTTCCAATAAAAAATTGCGAAAAACTGTGACTTTGTTGGGAAAAAATTAAAAAATTGCAATTCCATTTTCGCTCATCAAAACCAGTGAATATTAATTTAGTTTTACATATAAAGTATAATGAACGATAATATTTAGATTTATATCTAATATAATTTTATTTTTTAATGATAACAAAATTTTTAATTTTGAGGATTTTATTCAATTACAAATAATACACTTTACATTCGCTCTTATACAAAGTCTTTCGAACGTTAAAGTTAACACTTAGCTCTACAAAGTTATCGTCGGGGAATTACAATTTTGTAAGTGGGAATTTAAAAGAGATGCTCTCCCCACCACATCTGCCACCTTACTTCAGAGCACATATGTCGTATGTATATATCATACACAGGTAACTGTGCATGCGCCATGTAAGAGAAAGAGAGAGATAAAGTGAAACAGCAAATGTTTAGTGGGGAAAGGAAAAATTTAAAATAAGAAAAGGACGCTGTCATTTTGCCTAATTGTACAAATTAAAATAAGAGAAGGAATATATGACAACAAAGACGTAATAAATTGATTTGAATATATTCCATATATTTTTATTATTACTTACCTTTGCTTCATGTCTCTTATAGATAAAAGTACAGGGAATTTCCTATGGTATGACGTAATTAACCGATACTCGCTATGAAAATGTTTCTGTACCATGGGCAATTTTCCATTCATTTAAGTATAATTCCTGTCCGATAATATAACAGATATTGCATAAATTGTTGGCACCCACATTGATATTTTCATATAGGGTCGCAAAAAAATTAACTGTATACATGAATTATTTTTTCCACTCCTAAGTGGCGCTCAAATCCAAAATGATATTGCGTACATTTTAATTTAACTCACTATCTGGGAACGAACAAAAGGGAGATTATGCAAGTAAAGTGACACATTTCAGAAAAGAGCTTTTTCTGATTTATTGTAAAAGTAGCCCATTAGTACGGCATTAGAACTAAATGATAATTGACTTTTCGAAATTTTCTGATACCTACTGTACCTCAAAGATACTCATACCTTAAATATTTCTTTCAAATTTATTATAAAATTTTCATAGCAAATTGAACTGTATTGTGGGAAAAAATCTTATCAAATATTTAAAATTTTCAATGTAGATAGAGTAAATGTTGGAATATGGAAAAATTCTTATACTCTTTTATAGAAAATTTTCAATTATTTTCCAATTATTTTTCATAGGCACATGGGAGAATTTAGAATAATGCCATTAACGGGAGCATGTGCCAAGAAAACTATTTCGGATTATTTTCATAAATTATGTCTTATATTCAAATAGGTACAAAACATACAAATGATATACCTATACGCTAAAGCTTTATGAATTTCGAAAAAATATGGTACGTAGATGACCAATACCCTGTGCATTTTAGCATAATGAACGTCGACAGTAAGTAATTATTTCCAGAAAAAAATACGTTGTAATATCAGATTAACAATAAAATTATTCAAAGGATTTTATATCCGTTACCCTAATTTACCCTCGAAACAGGTCGCGAATGGAATCCCCCACAACCCAGTAAGCCAGAATCCTTGTTGATCTACTACTGTCTACAATGCATGTGTGGACTCACACTGTTCACGTATAAATTGCGGTTCATGCACTTTTTAAGAAAACTACTATTTTTAAATTGCAGAGCAATATGTGAACAAAAATAGAATTATTTTTTTCTTCGGTAATTTAGTACAGTATCATAACTTAGTACCAAACCATTTATCCATTGCGTGCCAAAAGTCAGTCCCCAAATTACCATTTTGTATGGGAAAATTGTTACAAAAACACACGTAAATTTAAGGAATTAGTAAGTAAAGTAAGTAAAAAATAAAAACGTTGATATCAGTTTATCTGAAATGTAACATCGATCTAGAATATTCTTTGACGCAGAATTACGTGGAACGCCGACCAAGTACCTACTCGATGAAGAAATGCATTTAAATCCTTCGTCGCTTGTGCAGTTGTGGGGTAAGTGGGGTTAAGCCGACGTGGTCGCGGGGTCGCGTCAAACACGATCGTAAGAGGACAGAAGCACCCTCTTCATCCCTCATTTTCCTACACGTTTATTCTCCCTCTTATTTTTTGTCCCAAGTATCAAGACTTTGAGTCTCTACGAATGAGAATGAACTATACTCTATTATAGCCTCGTTAGACATTATGCAAAATAGGGAATTTCGGAGTATATCTTATTTATTTACAGATGGCGCATGCGTATAAGCATCGTTTATTCTCATCATCTTGCATTTTACACAATTTCTTTTAAAATTTTTATGTACTTTTATAACATTTTTTCAGTTGTGTTCTCATTCAGTGGGTGTACGTATTGTTATTTAATTATGCGTACTTTATTTACAAATGTTACAACATTTTAATGTGGTGGAAATGTCGGTAATTTTTAATCCAATCCAATATTATACGCAAAATCAGCGACTTAGAAAACCCCTTAGTAACAAGTTTTAAGCCAATCCAAACATTTATAAATTTTGTCGTTCGCCATATTGGAACCGCCATTTTGAATTTTGGAAAACTGATTCCGGATTCATAATCAGCAGATCCAAAAATGTCGGTGAGATTTTTTAAGGATTTCATTATTTATAACCATAGTATGCTAATTAATAAATGTGTTTTATACATTTATTCTAGTTGAATAATTTCATAGACTATATAATTGTATTAAATTCTATGAAATACTAATAGAAAATTACGAAAAAGTGAGAAGAAAAGCGTGTAAAATATACTTGACACTATGCAGCAAAGGGTTAATTTATTATTTCACCACTCTTAAATAACTGTTAATTAAGGTACGTCAGCACTTTATAGGATAGGTACAATCGTATCTGAATTAACATTGATTGAATTAACAATGGGTTTCCATCCATTTACTTTCACAAACTTACTTAAATGGAAGATCAATTACTATGAAGTAAATATGAGTGGTTATATTAAAGAATAAGATCAATTCTATGATGTAACGAGATTGATATGACGCATAGATTTTAAGATCCCTGTTACCATGAAATGACAAGCTATTATTGAAATGGGTCTATTATTTATAAGTTATTGAAATAAGAGGCACACTGGTGGAAAGAAACTCATCAGTAAGATAACTCAAGCTATGAATACACGATTGTGCAATACACATAGAGAAAAAAAAGGGTTAATAGAAAATATAAGAAATAGTAGTAACGGTTTTAACAACTTGAACGGTAATAGTTGATATTTAAGATTGATATTTCATAATGTACGAGTAAGTTAAATGCGGGGAAATAGTAAATGGAACAATTTTCTTTTCTAATTTACTATGGAAATAGTTAATTAACCTACTTTTTGTAATAAAGCGATTTACAATATTACAAAATGGTTCCATTAATTATTTTATTTCTCTGTGTAAGTATTAAAAATAACCAGCCGAACTGACATATCTCAATTAATTATTTTTCATCTGTTTATAAGGAACATGTTAATGGATTAACTAACAAAATACATCCTAGTCATATTTTTCAGTTTAACATAAATAAGGTTCCGAATTTAGAAACTACCAAAAATTGTAATGACCTTACAAAATACATTCGTAGTGGTGAAATTTGAAATATCACAGCCAAAAGAAGACTTTCGTTAAAAAATAAGAATTGAAAGAAATTGTGTGATTAATAGAAACAGTGTAAAACATTGAACTTTTATTTCCTTCTGTATACAAAGGAATAATAAGGCATTAATTTCTTCGCTTTCTTATTCGTGGACCCTAACCTAGAAAATTTTAATTTAAACACTGATCAGTAGCTAAGATATATATTTTCCCATGTCATTGTTTCACTTTCAAAAACTGAATAGGTAAATGCGTTTTCTTGAGTATAACTCAATTATGAACTGAGTGTGATAATAGTATATTACGATACAAGTGCGCGAATTAGGTGATTTACTCACGAGTGTAACGAGTTCGAAAATCACCTACGGCGCACGTGTATCGTATACTAGTTTTTTTGACTGAGAGAAATTTTTCGCGCACTGAAACGAGTGCGCCAAGTACATCGCTAAGTGCAGTGCGCAAATCGGTTACATCGCGCACTAAAAATAGTGCGCGAGATTCAATTTCGCGCAAGGAGTTAACAAAAAAATTTTGCTGATCCCAATGAACTCCAAGCAGGTTTTATGAATGCTATTTTTTATAAAAATAAATGATAAAATATTCTTACGCAAATTCTTAGTTTTGAAAATTCGTTTCCATGTTTTGGAATGACAAATAGAATTATTTGTATATTATCTTTTTATATTATATTATATTATTGTTTTCTTATTCTGTATTAACTTTAGCTAGATTATTATCCAACTCGCTTCTAATAGTACTAACGCTATTAATTGCAAATGAAACTGGCTTATATGAAGTGAAACGTACATAAAGTGTTTTTTTTTTCACATACTATCTCTGAATTATTTCAAATTGCAGACATTCTTTTCCTGCAGAAATAAAACTAAAGAAGTCCCAGCAAGCAATAGCGGCGGAAAATTATGTTTTTTATTTAGATAATTTGTGCTATTTCCAGTAGCCCGGTAACAGTTTCTTTTAATTTGGGTCAATATAGCTAATCAATTGCATCAAAAATGATTGCCATTAAAGTGACATGGGATAATAATTGTCCTGCATGAAAACATTGTCCATTCTTGCACCCCGTAAGTGCTTACACGATTCATATCAGAGATACACTAAATTGTTAATAATTGCCTTACAGACATTACATAAGAGTATTCGAAAGTTAGAATGTTAGGAGGTACTATTTAACCAATATATTTTCGAATATTTCTTACACGGTATCTCTATACAACCCACTAACTCTCCCACTTAATTTAATACACTTCGATCACGCCATCCCCACTGCACTATCGGTCTTGTTAATTTAATTGCGATTGCTTTGAAAATGTAGCCGATATTTCATCTTCTCTGTAGTACTTTTCAAATGAAAAAATAAATCGATTGATTATTTCAATCCCAACATGGTTATGAAAATCTTTATTCTGTGGACAATTTTAGGATATCGCACGCGAAGTGCGTATTTAATATATTATTCAGTCACTTTTATATATATATATAAGATTTTTTTATCGATTTTGTTACATATATGTAAGTAAAAATTTTTGATTGAGTATATAAATATGTGGACAAATCCACGAAACTTTTAATATTTCCCTTCTGAACAAAATAAATTTTTAATTTACACTCTACTTTTTTATTCAACCAGAAAAGAATTTAATACTTTTCGAACTGGTAACATTTGATTTAAAGGAAAATAACAGTTTTTTCTTTAATTTTTCTTCATTGCCCAGGCAGCACAAATATATGGCTGATTTTCTCGAAAACATCAAATTCAGAAATTGGAATTCATACCAAAAAAATCCAAAATATATTAATATTACTAATCCTTTGTTAAGAGTAGTACCTAAATAAATTAGTCAAATACATGGGGTTACAATCTTTATAAATATTATTGTATAAAAATTGTGTACGTAAACAAAAATGGTTTAATGTTTTGCCCTATAGATACAACGATTGAATTGTCGTGAATTGAATTACTAGGAGGTTTTCGAGGTCGCTAATTAAGAATATGATGTCCGTTTTTTTAAAATTCAAAATGGCCAACGCAATTATTAACAAAAATGTCTAGATTTTCTTGACACCCCCTACTTGGGGGTTTTCGGGATCGCTGGTTACGAATCTTTGGTTAAACACACAAATAAGACCACATTCGGTATAAATTTGTTACGGATATCTGATCAAATGAATTTTCTGCAATTGGAACTGGTAAAGCGAAATGTTGACTTAAAATTAAAAATTTCTTTTTTTCTTTTGTATCGTGTAAATGAAGAAGAACCTCCTTTACATTTGAAAGTTCTTTTCAATTCTATTCCAGTATGTCATAGTAAAAAGGCTTTTTATTTTTCAAGATTAAAAATGTTATAATTGTTGATCGGAATTATAGATAAGGACATTTATTAAAATAATTTTTAAAAACGAGAAATTACCCATCGAAATACATTCATAATAGTATTTATCTAACTTTTTTGACCTATTTATAAACTTATCATAACCATTTGAATTACTGATCCTATTTAAGTGATGAACAATATACAGTTTAGCAGTATAAATATATTATTGTTGTGTGTGAGAAAATCTGTTATGGAAATCACTGTATCGTTAAAATGTATAAACGAGCATTATAGAAAAAACGGAAAGAGGATAAATTGAAACTAATTAAAATGTTGCCATGATAAAATGGCTTTAGAACCGATTTTAATTTAGATAATGCACCAATTTTATTAATTGATATATCTTCATCAGTAAGCCAAAGTATGATGTAGTAGACGCAACTGGGACTATAAAAAATATTTATTTAATAAATAGGAACTATCAGGACTTTTTAATTCTACTCTTTATCATTTTATAAGTATGCTAATTGCATAACATTCTTTCCACGACTGCTGTTGTTAGTAAAAAAAAAAAGATTTGCCATTCATTACTTTAAATTTCAATGAACTTCAAAATTTTGTTGAATTATTCTTAAAAGCTGCATGGTTTATTTCAATAAATAATGAATACATTCCTATTGTTGTAACAATCAAAGAACTAAATTATTAAAAAACAGTTCTATCTATATATCTATCTATCTATCTATCTATTAGAAGGTATGGATGGGTGGTTCCAAAAAATGTGATATTTTCTTGTATCCACTATATACATCGTAAATTTGCACTAAACTGCAGTAAATTAAGAATAAAAATATTTAAACGGGGTATTATTTTATATGCTAATGCATACTGTCAAGTTCTATACGAAAACGTGATTATAATTTTGATGCTGAAATCAGTAAAATGTAAACTCATTCCTGTTCCTGGTAGAAAATGTGAGCATTGGCCATTACCAGCCATTTTTTCCAGCGGCTAAGCAGATATTGGCCGTCTAGTTTGTCCAGTTTTCCTATTATGAATATGTAATGCTTAACTGGCTACAATCTGGCAGCAGTAGAGACGATGAACTCGTCAAAATTATTCAACGTTTTCTGTCCAGCTACCGGCCATTTTTTTTGGCGGCTAGGCATATGTATCTGCTTCGCCGTGGAGTCCCTACTACAGGAATTTTTTAATTATATTGCTATATTGCTTCTTGATAGTACTTTTTCCAATTAAATCAAATTATTAGCCACCCCATTTCAAGTTGATTGAATGACAGAAAATATGTAACAAGCGTTTTGTAAAAATGACCGATGTCTGCACCATGGAGAGAAAAATATCACAATTTACAATCGTTACATCTCCTCTAATTTTCCATAAAAATTATTTTTAACTCAGAGTAAAGTCATATAAAGAATGTGTTGCCAAATTGGACAGCAACTACGCTTTTTCAGTTTAAAATGTCAATTATGGTCAGAAACTTTCTATTTTGACATCACACTTCACACTGGTTTTTAGTAACAGATTATGGACCTCAGTTATAACCATAAACTGGCCAATGTCAAGCTGGTTTGTAGAAGCAAATTACGGACATCAATTATGTCTAATTCTTGGCCAGCGAACATCAGAGATGGTTACAATTTCTACTAGGGCAGTTATTATTGAATTAATAATCACAATAATCAATTTTTAACACAAGTCTTTTATTATTGTCCATTTATACATTAGGAAAACACTTTATATTCAGAAATAGTACACACCAATTTCAATGGTATGATTATAAAAATTGTTCCTTATTTTGCTCCCCGATAGTTAAATGCATGTGAGATATGTGATTATTATACGTGTAATAAAACATAAATACAAATATGAATTCATGTATAAAAATCATATACCACCTTTAGTACTCCAGATTTAGTTATATATAGTAAATTTGAAAAGGTCGTATCCTTTAATGTATCCTTGAATGAAGTTACCTTTTTTGGAGTAAACGTTGTAGAAATGACCTTTAAAATAATATTTCATGCACGAAAAAGATTGTATCGACCACAAATATGTATATGCATCATTTTTAAGGAAAGCTGTCAATGAAAATGGTATTTCTTTAATAATTAAATATTTAAAATGTTATCATCATAGTACCATTAAAATACTTATATTGAATATAAAATGTGTGCAAAGTAGCATTTTCCTAATAATATTTATGAATGAAAATGCAACACTCAGAAACTATATAAGAATTGGATGAAAACGATATCGAAATAGGTTAAAAAGTGCCCAAACAAATTTTAAGTTATTTGTTTAAAAAACAGACTGATAATATCTAAATGATGTGCTAAATGTTTGAAAATTCGCATTAAATACCCTCAATATTTCCATCGAGAAATTGACACGAAACTGTCCAAAGGTAAAATGCTTTAAATATTGCCTAGACATTGTTACTTTTTGCATGAAAACGAGACTCACAGTGTTACAAATTGACTAGTTTTTTAGTAAAAATCTGGCCAGTATTTAGAAGCTTTCATCGGGTTAATTATGTTAGTCTTTCAGTTTACATCGCATTCGCGTACGCTTTTGAGTATATTTTCATTTCTTGAACTACAAAACCGAACATTCATATGAATACTGCTACTAAAAAGTTTATGTATTTTATGCCGATTAATTTATACTTTACCTTCTTGACTGCCACTCGTTCATGGACGGGAATGGGAAATGAAAAGCCAATTTTATTATATGCATCGATTTATTTCCGAGTTTTTCGACCTCGATCCTTTAGAAGGATCCGTAAGCATTTTATTAATTAAGGCGCTAATTACGATTAACTTACTTTAGTTTTACATATTATGGAGCAAAACTTCTCCAGCTTTCAGAAGTGAAGTGTCGCAAAACTGACGATTCGTATCCGAAAAACGGTTTCTTTACACAAAAAAAAATTATTTGTTCGTCAATTCGATGACATTTCCTCCTTACTCGCGCAATTCATGATTTATTGACTGTTAACATAATGTATGCGTGTATGCGTGCATGGCCGGGGTCAGACGGCGTACCGAGTAGTAAAATATATATGTATATGCATATATTTCATTTACATTTGCAAGATCGTGTATCGTAGGCGTATACCACGTGCGTTCGACCGTATTTCAAAAGGTTGCGCGTTTTCGAAGTTCTCCTCTTTACCGACCGAGAAAATTCGTACAAGTTCCTTCGGTAGCATCGCGTCAGATGGCGTAGCGCGCGTTTCTAGAATCGACAGTCGGTAGAGCAGATCACGCTTTTTCGTCGAACTTACGCTTAGAGATAAATGTGAAAATCGATTTCTGACCCCCGCCACGTCAGTCGCTGGCGAAGTTCCTTTTCCTATCTCCGAAAACGGAGTTACGAAAATGATTTCTCGCGATATGCCCACCTCCGTATGTACAAAGAGCAAGGTACAATCTTCGATGCGATTATCGACTATGAATCTGCGTCGTAGGTAAGAAAGAGCATCGGTGCAATTTGGATGAAAGGTCGCGTTAACGAAATAATGACAGAGTGTCAACAAAATTGATTTGTTGATTCGAAAAAATTAACCGAAAATAATTTCCTTGTCGTTTATTATCGTGTGAATCGTTGAAGCTTTAATGAACGACGATTATAAGATAGAACTACAACGATAGCTAAAACGATCTCTAGTCGGCTGGCCCTTCGCTGTCGAAGGTCCTTGATATGTTTTTATTTCGAATCGGCAATCATAGTACGTGGTTCTTTTTGGTATATTAGACATTACAGAAATTCGTCGACGCCCATCGTTTCGTTCGGTAATAATAATTTGCAACGACCTCAAATTCGATATTAGTGTCCTGTTGCTTCGCTAACATTAACATCGAGAAGACCTTCCAGGCAACAAACATTTGAGTCGATAAAAGAACCCTGCTCGTGGACAAGGATTATGTTTTACAAGGACTTTTTCGGCAGTTTCAATTTATCTACGAATGTACAATGTTTTGATACAATTGAACGCCATCGGATAACACGAGGAGACGATCGATATTTCTTGACATTGAAACTATAGTTTCTCGTGTGGGAACGAAGTTACTATTGCCACAGTTAATTTATTATCTCTTATTTACACTATTTTACTATGATGGTTTGAAACCCGACTTTATGATGAACCTCATAATAATTCATTCATTTAAATCACAAAATGAATGCCCCAGAATAGTTTATGTTCCTCCAGTTATCTAAAAATATCAAAATTACGACAAATTCGACGATCTGCAACATTAATCAATTAATCAAATGTCAACACCTTCAATTGTTTTCTCTAAATTTCGAGATCTTCCAATTTCAATTGTACAAAGAGCAAATATTAAATTCTGTCGGATTCATATATTCGTCCATGTTGGAGATGGCTTATTTAAGCTATATTTTATTCTGAGTGAGTACTGTTGCATTGTAGTATCTGCATTTAGATTTTTCGTTTGTAAAAGATTTATATTTGTATTACATTTTTAATCAATTTTTAAAAGCCACATAAATTTTTAATTTTTGTGACGTAGGACCAGATTAATGTATAGGAAAATTAGGAATATATTGAGGAAGAGTTTTTACTTTTTATAGAAGTTTGCAAAAAAAAAACAATTGACGTTCATGAAAAAGAACACATGCTTTAATACGAAACAAGTAGTCTATTAATTGTTGATAAATCTTTAAGCTAAAAATTAATAAGTAATGGCAGTGAAAAATATGATTTCAAACGGAAACAAAAATGATAATTTGAAAAAAATTTTTATTTAATAGAATAAAAAAAAATTATGTACAAAGAAGTTGACAAATCCTAGACAAATAAATTAATGCTTATAAATGTATGAAATAAGAAGAAGAAAATGGTACGTAAATAATAAGTCAGTAAATATTAACGAAAATTAAATCAAGTTAATTTTTACAAATACAGAAAATGTTACAGACACTATAAAAATAATGCATTGAAAACGAGAAAAGTATTAAATCGAAACAAGTAGACCAAAAATATGGCATTTTCGTTTTAAATACTGCAGTCGAAAAACAGAAATCATTAAAATTAGAAAGAAATCAATAAATGTATAGTCCAATGAATAGGGTCACAATCTTGATTAGTAATACTTTTTAAGACTAAGACGTGTTGATTGAGAGCAACTTCAAATTATAATATAGGAAGCTCTCAAATTCTCAAGAGTTATTAGAGTTAAAATCCTGAAGTATTAGAAATGTAACATAGTATGATGAGAGTTAAATGTGCATAGAAAAAGGACAAAAGTTAAATAGTATTATATAACGGTATTTAATGTCGAATTAAAATGCTAAAAATGTAGAAAAGAAATTGAGATAGCTGAAAGATACATAATTTTGTTGTAACTATACTATAAATGTTTATCTAAATTACCATCTATTTTTTGACAGTATTAAAAAACTCGAAAGTTCACATCAAACCATAAATTTATTATATATGGAACTTCAAAAATATTACTAAAAATAAGAGATGAATTTGCAATGAAATATTTCTAAGTAAGTAATCACAACTATATTATAACTTATTTCCCGTAAATGTAGCAAAAATACTTAATTGTGTAACTAGGGAGCAAAATAGGTGTTTGCAGCTTTCACTTTTCTCCCTGTTTCAGACAGAACTCTATATTACTTATCAAGATTTCGCTCTTTTTTCAATGGACTAGTTTTGATGTAGATTTTGTTATTTTTATTGAGTTCTAGCTATTGAAATATTAGTTCAAACCTCTGAAAATATACAAATGCTTCATTTTCGACTTCAGTATTTAATAACTAAAGTATTAACTCCTGGTCTATTTTCTTCGATTAACTATTTTTCTTGTTTCAATTCAATATTTTTGAGTGCCTGTATTCGTCCTTGTTGCAAATACTTTTTTTGTGATACGAGAATGTGCTATTTTGCTCCCGTGATGTAGGAAGCAAAATTGTATTTTGCGTTCTGTGTATGAGAAAAATATTGATTTGAGTGTTGTATTGACGTTGAAAACCCGTACTTAAAGTAGCAACAGTGAAAATGAACAAATAGTTGTTAAAAACCAGGCAAAATTATATGAGATAAGGTAGTAAAAAATTGTATAAATTAAAACTCAAGACTTTTTGCCCACGTTTAAAGATTAAAAGAATTATTTTCGACAATGTTTAGCGCTTTTCATTTTGTATAAGAATTGGCAGAAACAGGAGGAAACTTAAAATAGAAAACAAAATAAAAAGAATTAAAAAATGCGATGGAAATGACGTGACCTCGGAAAAAATCAAAGGACTGTAACAAAATAACAAATTTTAATCATAAGAATTTCAATGTCGAGTTTGCAAATATTTCAATAAAACAATTGACAATACGTTTAACATTTCTTCCTTTTTCAACCGGAAATTATTCGTGACGTAGCAATGGTCCGTCATGTCGAGTTGTTGACGTTGTTAATTAAGTTAGATCTCAGTGTGGCAAGAACACAATACATCATGGGACAATGGAGTGATTAAAGAGGACTGCTTGTTCGTATACACGCCAGCCCTATCCCACAATTCAAATGGATTCGATTATTTCAACGTTCGCACAATGTTACGCTGTAAATTCATTCCTAATCGTCTAGATGGCTATCGAATTACCAAAAATGTAAAGGTAAAAAAACCTGCGATAAACGGGCAGTAAAAAAAATGTGTTTGGAGATATTTTCGCTTTCTCTTTTCGATTATTACAATAAAAATTGGCGGTCGTATATATTGAAGTCATATTCTTGAAAAAAAAATACTGAAAAACTTGTTCTGGAGATAATTTGGGCACCAAGAACCAATTTTTTTTTTAAGTTTCATTTTCAAAATAAATGCAAACTTTTTTAATGAAGACTATATTTCTGAAACTTAGATTTTGCACTTTGGATTGGAAATCTCAGTATAATTCTTGGTTTACGATTTTAACCTATAAAGTAATTACTCTAACGTTACAACTTCCACTGCTGAAACTGATTGACGTCGTTTAGCGGCCAGGAACTCAGGGTAAAAGGACGAAGAAAAGGTCACGTTATCGGAAATAACTGCAGGAATCGATCGAACGGAAGGCTACGTAACAAGAGACGGCAAATGCTCCAAGAGTCCACGTGCGCCCCCGGAGTGATCGACGCCTCCAGGAAACGTAGAATTTACGTGGAGTCCTCCCCGTGTTTCCCGAGAGCGTTTTATGTATCCTCATTTCGCTACGTGAGTCGCTTTTAAAGCAACGCGCCATACCCTGCGCTGCCACTCGATCGATATATCGATGTAACGCTTAACATCGCGCGAAACGCTGTACTGATATTGCCGAAAATGCGATTATTCCGGATTTCTCGAAAGAACCCAATCGACCGACGGTAATCGAACAATCGAAATTGTACTCAAAATCGATAATTGCCGTTGCTTCCAAGCAATATGCGGGCAATCTCTCGCGAGACCAAAATGACGATCGCATTTCCAATTGTTTCAATTTTTCATAAATTCTTCACGAATCCTATAATATTTAAATATGTGCGTTTCAAAGCTATGTATTGAGTCTAACTTATATTAAATATCTTATAAAAGTCAAGAATGTATAACTTGTACAAATAACTAACTTTTAAAAGTGTCTGAAAATCAATTAAGCGTAATATTAATGATATGTGCCATTGGTCAAAGTAGAGCTAAAAAGTTCTTAGTAAATATACTCGTACAATAAAATTTCTTAATTAAAATATCATCGTTTGTACACGTACAGGAAAATAAAACTTCGTATGTGTGCTAATTACCGTGAAAGTCGGTAATACTTTTGTAAAATTTAGTTATAGACTAACAGAAATGACGGAGTGAAGATCTATAACGAATGGGGGACGTCAGTCTGACCTAAACGGTCTTAACTACTGAAGCTGGGTACTGTTTCGCGTAATACGAGATGGCATGCTGAAAATCATTTGTTCTTCGAGGTTTTAGCGTGAAGTAAATAAAATAAAGTGTTTCGTAATATTTCAAGAAATCTGAGGATAAACGAGTAAAAGAATTCTAAAGGTTTTGAACTATTCTCTAATGGATTCTTCCATTTAATTCTTAAATCGATACCATTCATGTTTTGTCGAGAAAATTCAAAAGAATATTTCTGAATAAAAAGAAATATAGATAATATTTCTATATAAGAAATATAGACTAAGAAAACTTATTCAATTCTTGAAGTACACAAGAATTAAATTATTCCTGAGATCGAAAAATTATAGAGATTAGAAATTTCAAAGAATTATTCCCAAAATTCTAAATATAGATCTCTCTATAAGTAACAAAATTAATAAAATTATAAAATTGTAGTAAAAATATAAATGATAAATTGATTATGAATTAATACGATGAGAAGGCTTAAAATAATAGAAATTATGCTAAAGAGTAATAACAATTATAGGGATAAATAATTGAAGAGGGTAAAATTATATGAGATTTAGTAGAGACTGCCGAAATTCGAATCGGCCGTTTAAAACGAAAAAAGAGACATTACATATCGCTCAAAGATAAAAAGCTATCTTCGAATAAACAAACAATTGTTAATAACATTAAATAAATACCAAATCAGTGCGTCAAATAGTGAAAAAGCACGAGGAAATCAATACCTAATATTGAATAAGACTAAATTTAATATCATACATGTATCAAATAAAGGCCTGTCATTTATTTTAATATTTGGTTTTCTCTTGAACGCTACAAAGGCATATATTAATTAGCAGCAAGAGTCTTCATATTTGTCAGTCCAATGTACAAACAAATAGGTAAGCAAAATGATAGAATTTATGAAATTAAATTTTTAATAGGCAGTCCAATTAATAACTTTAAAACGTATTTAATGAATCATTTGCTACTTATTATGCTGACTTTATTTTTCATTGAAAAAAAAATATCCTACGATGTCAGAATTCGTGACATTAATTAATATTCGACGTTGGTGAAACCCAGACGAAGAAAAGTCGCGATATAGTATTTTCAGAAAAAATCGGTGGTAAAGTTAAAACTAAAAATGTTCAGCAAAGATGATTAAAACGATAAAAGATATTACGTATCGTAAAAAGTACATAAGAAAGAAAAATTTATTTTAGTGAATTTAAACACATCCAAAGAAACTGAAGGATATAGAAAACATATTAAAATTCCATTACATAATTTAGATGAAGTAGTCAAATAACTATTGACTATAATCGATTAAAAATTCAATGGTGAAATCCAAAGTTAAATAAAATAACATTTTATTACTTGGCATTTTAGTTCTTCTAAATTAGATTGTTGAATACGTGCAATAACTTTCAATTAATGAACTTCTCCCGAATTTAATACTTAATATTAGAAAAGGCCACATATATGTCGTATAGTTTATGTTTACTTTGTTCAAGGTTGTCTAAAAGAAAAGTAATGAACTCTCTCAACTTAAAACAATGAAATTCTCTGCTTCAATCTGTAATTATTTTATAGCTTAATAATTTACTTTGTATTGCAATACAAATTCGCAAACTTAGAGTTTCACTAGAATATAAGTATTAATTATTAAAATTTAAAGAGGTTCAGGAAACAAAAACAAAGCAATATATCCGTATGAAACTTATTGAGAAAAACGTTTCCTTCGACATGCAGGTATGTTCATATTTATCGCAAATTTTGGAGTATATACATCGACTCCATTAATAATCTATGAAGAATGAAGTATTGCTTATTCAAAACGGCGATATCGTAAATATAGGTCGATCGTTTCCATTGGACATAGACAATATTCTCGCAATTCGTCCAATTTCATAATTCAAAAATTTGTATTGTTCAGAAGATGTCTCTAATCTATGCCGATCGCTTCATTGTTATTAAAAATTCAACCTGGAATAACATGTTAAAGGAAACTATTAAACACATTTAACGATTCTTAAATGTTTTAAAATTGTTCGTGATTTTTATTCGAAGAATAAATAAATAAATCTTGCTTTATAAAACGGTTTTGTAACATTTACATAAACATAACAAATCCAACGGTGTAAAATTATTTTTAATATCTGGATTTATTTATCCAAACTTCCGACCTAACCTCTTTTGTGGCTTAGAGAGTTCAAAAAGACAAGGTATGAATTATTAAAAAAATATATTTTTATAATTGTGTAGTGCTCTTTGCTCTTTATATTTCTTTATATAGCCATGTTAAATTGTTACTACAACCTAATTCAAGCTAACAATATTACGAATTTAACATAATGACAACAAATTATAATATCGAATTTGTGACTACGATAAACCCTTTTTTCCAGATACACTAGGGGTTGCAAGTATCAACATTAACCAGTCTGGACTGAATTTTGGAAGTAAAAACAGAAAAATAATACCAGCGAGTAGTAGGATAATTGTCCAAAGTTCTTTGCTTCTAAAGATATATTACAGTAGTCCTTCTCATAAAATCTAGGTATGATGTATCTCAATCAAAACTGTGGAGTCATGTGAGAACTCAAAATAACCGAGAATTGTCCATGTTATTTCATAATTGAGAGAGAAAAGGCTGATAGAATTTCCTGAACATCGATCGTTAGAAAGAAGATGAAAACTGTTTATAATCGTTGATTAAATTACGAAATGACGATTGACGAGATAAAACGTAAATTGTGTCTTCAATAATAATAGAATAATCAAATAAAGCGTCAAATGTAAAACTACTGCTTACCGCGGAAAATCGATCTTTCGACGCTTTAAATACTCGGCTTCGAAATAAGGTTCTGTTAAAAACGTTCGCTTCAGTTTCGCTCGCAATATCAGCACAGTTTTCCTATAAAGAGTTTTACTTTTCGTAATATCGCCCTCGTGTGATTGAGATCGTATATATATAGTCTATATATATAAGATATGTACACGTAACATGTTTGCGCGGATTTCTGTATGTATGTCATTAAATTTACATTTGTTATCTCGAGCGTATTTGCGCGCGCAACTGGCCCGTGGATCATAAACTTTATACATTATTGCTTTTCCGATAACCACGTCACATTCAACCCGGCGCGGGCTCGTCCGTCCCGCAACGACCAGCGGATGTCCAAATAATGTTAAGCGCACGGAAGATAATGACGTCAGCACGATCATCGTCGTCATCGTTAGTTCATACTCGCCGGCTAATGGCCTTTAGCAAGACGTCTAATTCTCAAAATCGAATTTCTTTGCCAGTAACACTCACCTAAATAACCTCTCAATATTTAAATCGTTAATAACAATAGTTGACGCAACAATTTTGCGATAATCTTTCAGTTTCTCAGGTCGAAGCATTTCCAATTTTCGACTCGAAAGATAAAACAGATCTTCCAAGTTTTAACTCCAAAGTATACGTAATCGAAAAGTTTTCATCCATATTTGGATCATAAACGTTCGTTCGATTTCTTCAATTAATATATTCCCTCGGGTATACCAAACCGTATTCTTTTATTTCAATGTTCGTTGGAGACACGGTAACCTATCAATATATAATTGAATAATATACATGTTTTTTATAAACTTTTGCAACGTTAAACGTACGAATATTGTCGAAACCCGGAACGACGAGTTTAGAAACTCCGATTGCAAATTTAGAAAAGTTGAGATTATCTAACGAATTGGTAGAAGAGGATGTATGCATAATTCAGTACAAACTTTTTCATTGCAAGTTTACTAGCAGTTTAAATGCGATGATTTAATTTCCTTTATCTTTTCCTTCTGGAATTTTTAAAAAGTTTTAAAAAGAGAGTTTCGAAACGTTAGATATGTCAAAATTCGAGTTAAATTTAACATCGTATCGTTTTACAAGTATAATTATAACAACTTCAGACGGACGGAGATTTGGTAGATATATCAACTTGACGATAATACTTAACGCATTTCGTGAAAAATTCACTGCTAAATATAAAACTAAGCTGCATGGTAGTATATGACTTAGTTTAAATAAGTAAGGATAGAGGAGATAAGTAGCAAGAGCCGGCTTAAAACTAAATTTACTACAAAAACGGGTATCTTCTGAACGTCTTATTCAAAAGCTTTTAAAAGTCATAAAATATCTGTCTTTGATGCAAAGTGTCTTAGTTTATATGATATTATTTACGTTTATCGAGCGTAAGACAACTATGTCTTATATCATGAGCGAAAATGTAGAAAAGAATACGTAATGAAAATTACTACTTAAATAGTAAGCGTACGGTCAGACCACTATGCGCATTCAATCGTTCTGCCTAAATTGTAAGTACTATCGGCAACTATGACACTTCAGCGTATCTAAGATATTTCAACTAGTTACTTTATGTACTTAATTTTTAGGCATTTACGTATTAAGACACTTGCAAATCGACTGTACACAGTTGTTTCGAACATCTTCATGGTTTCAACTTGTCTCTTAAAATTGATCTATGATTGATAAGATACACTTATAGTATCTTTAAAATGAACTTTAAACATGTTCTTAAATGATAACCAAAAATGTCTTTAATGTAGTAAAAATTACTTAAATGAAGGCACTCGCTTCTGCAGTGTTGTAAACAATGACTGTATGAACTTAGTATATAATCGATAACATAACAAAATAACTAATCTGAATTTAGCAGTAAATTTTACCACTAATTAATAGCAGAGAATTTTTCATTAGTCAACATTAATTAACGCTACTAATCGATAGTAGTGTTTCGATAAAGCACGCTTGAGAATTCAATTTTTCGTATCGGCCATTGGTCTCGGGCGACGAGCAAGTGATAAAACTACAATTTTAGACGGACGAGCCTGCACCGTTAATAAATTCCACATACATTTTTCTCACTCACGCATTTATGCACAAGTAACACGCCCCACTCATCAACCTTACAGTTTATATGAGCACTTACCTTACGATTAAAGTGATTAATGTACACAGTGCTTGCATAATATATAATAGTCTCTCCCCAAGATCTCACCCTAAACAGTTTCTTAGTAGCTATACATTTTCACGCTATTGTACACAGACAAACGGCTCACCTTTAACAATTGTTTAATAAATGGTCCGCTGCGGAGGAGAACGTCATAACCCGAGTCGACGAAACGCCCGTCGAATGGGACGACTATCAAAGCTTACTTAAATAATTAAATATCTAGCAAATAATACCGCGACTAATTTCGTTGATAAAATAATTATTGATTTTAATAATAAATGAATGGTAAAAAATGGTGCGAGAATTAACCGAGACTTTCGTTTACCATTATATTCAGTGTAAAAAAAGAGATAATTTTGAATAGATTGATTTGAAAAATAACAAATATTAAAATGCTTTCCCGGCATATTTGTGTCTTAAGCGTGATGCCGTTAGCAATATTCACTTTGTAAGTATAAAGTGGTCAAAATTGCACATGAAAAATTTCATTTTTCCATTTCCACGCACACCTGGGAGTGCAGCAACGACGACACGGGTGAATTCTTCCGCGTGATGGCGAATTTTGATTATCGGATAAAATGTTTCCTATCGAGTCTGGAAAGTAATAGGCAATAAAGGCGCATTCGCGTGTCCTTTTGCTCCGGGACACGATGGCTTTTCTCATTTCTAATTTGGTCTCGACCGATGCCAAGAAGGCAAGTCCGTCTCCTCCCCCGTTACGTTTTCGCTGTCCTTGTTGTCTATCCGCCGAATGAAATCATTTCCGGTTACGGAAGAAAGCAACGATCAGTGTGGTTCGTTTGAAAAACGAAGTTTCTTCAGACAACCAGCTAGTTTCCCCATTTTCGCGACCCCGGTGAAAATAACTGATTTCCTATCATTCCATTCGATTCGGGAGTTTTCGACCTTTCTTGCGAAATAAACCTTAAGGCGTTTCTCCCCCGGTACCGGTCTACCGGGTGGCTTGGAAGTGCGGGTACCCCTTTTTTCACGAGAAGCGTTCGACACCCGGTATGCGATTGGAGGCGCGAAATTCGTAACTTTTGGCACGATCGGTAATGCAGAGTACTAGTAATTATAACTAGTCAGTAGTAACAGTTACCGATCGAGCGCGTAACGACGAAAAATTCGCACGGCTGGGTACAGTACATATGCATGGTAGGATATATATTTATATGTGCATTTCTCGCCTATGATTCAAAGAATCGGTGAGGTCACGAGACGAGGTTAGGTACACTCCTCGACGAAGATGTGAGGAAAATCGACGCAAGGAACGTTGGAAGAAGAAATCCGCTCGTTACTGTCGTCAAACCGAGGAGTCGGCTCGATGGCCGGGAAGACCTCGTGGATGCGCCACTGCTACGGGGAAGCTTTATCTCGACGTCTGCCATCTTGAAGATCGAAAGCAACGGATGCGTATGCACCTCTTGATGCCTATTGTTGATTTTCTCACTCAAATCCTGCAGCATCGAGGCGCACTCCTCCTGAAAGGACAATACAACTTTAGTTCCAGTATTTGATAAAATATTATTGCAGGTCAAATTTACGTTAATTGCTATGTGGCTATTATTTGATAATTTATAAACTAGTAATAGATTTCGCAATTGTTATATTTCGAGCTATATTGTGGATTTTGCTATTTCTACAATGAATGGCTACGTTACCAACTGATTATCTAGAGAATAAATGCATAGTACCTATTTTGTGGCGAAAGAACTGCCACAAATAATTTTAATTTGGAAAATTCCATTGCTAATCAACATCTCCGAATATCCTGAACATTTTATGTATTATTAAGTGAAAATATTAGTCACCCGAGTAGAAATTTATTAGGGTCCTGATCAGGGCCTGACCAAAATCGTTACACTCTGATCAGGGCCTGAAAAAATTTCTGCTCGGGCATATTATATCCAAAATATTATAATAATAAGGTTTTTATTTTCGCATGTGTAGAAATACGACGATGAAACAAATGGCGCAAATGATACTTAAAAATATGTTATATTGTTCATATCAATGTTTACAAATCATCGACAACAGTACTTATCTATGCATCCCTTTCAACATAACAGCATTAAGTACTTTGACCACAGAAATTACTGGGTTGCACAAAATAGGGAAACTCTAGACATTTTGAATATTGTCAAAGGAACCGCGGAATTCACTTTCTAGTTCATTCAGTAATCAAGCAAATGTTTCAATCCCAGTTAAAGCTTAGAGTAGGATTCAATAACGGAAGTGGTCGGAAATATTCAGTGATGAATTTTGCTATCATTCCATAGCTATAAAAAATATCAATAATTGATATCGCAACGCACAAGAGGGTTTAATGTTGCGCAATATCTAGATAAAGATTATTATTGTTAAATCGTTATTCTTTTCATGTTACTTATTTTTATTTATATTTAACATATTATTATATTATTACAATAGCAATCTCAATATTAGTAAATTAAAAGTCAATTTCCAAAGGCACCTCATTATTTTACTTATTTAGTAGTCCTTCAAGAAGATATTCATAACTTAGTGTAATGTAAACCATCCTCCTAGTTCAATTATTTTACTAAATTGTTCCGTTCGAGAGGAATGACATATTTGAAACAAAATTACGAGCACATGTGCAATGAGAAGTTCGCTGCATCACATTCACCAACATTGTCAACAATTCATTACATTGAAGCATTTATTATGAAAGAGAACACAATCAATTTAGTTGTAAAATTAAGTTATTTAATACATTTTACTTAGGAACTAAAACATAGCATTCAAAATTAGAAAGAGCATATTCCACGATAAATAGAAATTAGTTTTAGTTATTTAATTCAATTCTGAAAACAATTTCGTAATTCGTGTAGATGTAGTTCGAAATCGTCCTCGGCCATTTGAGATTACTACGACCCGACCTATTTTAACGAACCCATGTTTTTTTTTCAAAAAGCTAACCTAAACAATTTCAGTACTTTATTTATAAATTTCGTACAAAAGAATAACATATTTCATGTTATTTTAGTATTGGACGCTTTGTCCGGTTTTATAAATTAAAATAATGGTGAAGACTGATAGAAAACTTTTAATGCATTATATTACTCGCAGGTATATTACTTCCACAACAAAAATTTGATGCTATTATTAAACTGATAAATCTCATACAAACGGGAAATTACTCTAAGTTTGTATGTGCAATTTTATAATTTACCATCTAAAAATTCATATAAATTTTCTATAGGATTTATCAGTAAAATGGTGCTATATTCTAATCTTGCTATATAGGTGTACCAAAATATATCATATATAAGACTTTTATTGTATCCTTATTGTTAAAATCCTTTAGCGGGTTTTTCATTGGTAATTAGAAATATTAAGTATTACTAGCATTTTGATAAGAATGAATTCAATAAATCGATTATCGAATTACACTGCTGGTGTATTATGAGTTTGTGAAAATGAAAATGTTGTACAGTTTCATATTTTATGAAGTGCCGGAAATAAAACCGTTCAAAATGCCATCATAAAAGCCTCTTCTGGTATCGTCAAGAATAATAAAGCAGCCTTTGAAATCTAGTATTCTAATTTTTACTCTAAGATGATTAAACAAATACAAAAAGAGCATCACTGAAGACAATAACTGTATGTGATATTCCTTTTCCATTAAAGATGTGAAGTGATTGTTCATTGGAGAAATAATAAAACCAAGAGATGATTCGATGTTTAAGATGGATATATGCACGGGTATTAATTGCTTTCCGTCATCTCTGAAATTGATAAAATCAGTTAGAGTAGGATGAGAAGTGACACCTAAAAGTAAATTTGATTGTTTTATCATGTGGCAATGTTGACATGACGAAATTAATGTCGGATTTTATAGAGGAATTGAGTATTCTAAGAAGTAACGGCTCGCGTTGTGTATTGTGAATAGGTATGAATGTTACTACTAAGGCCACAGCATTTTTTTATTATAATCCGCGAATTTAACAAGGATTTTTTCGAAACATTTCGAGCCTTACATTTTTTGCGCTCAGGTATGATTGATTTATGAGTTAAGGTAGACTTTACAGTGAGCAGGCGATTGGAATCCATGCTGACTTCAAAGCTGAGTGGAAAAAGTATAAAGTTTTGAAAGACCATTTGGAATATGCAGATAGGCTGCTACGTTGGATATGCAATTCGTTTTAATAATTGAAAATATACGTTAAAATGTAAAAATTGTTTATTTAATGTAATGGCTTGTAAAATATGTTCATTTAATGCAATAAATGTCACTTGCTTGCAAAACATTCTTTATAACAATTCTTGATAATAATAGTATTTCTTTATATAAATGCCAGGAATTTTGTTGGATGCAGTAAATAGTTATAGACGATTTTCTATTTTGTCCGACGAAACCTGGAGAAATTTTATCATAGCCGAAAAACTAAGAGGATTGAGTTGTAGGTTTATTGAATCTCTGCGCCTTACTAATAGGTAACTTATATCTTCATAAGAAAATTGTAAACACGAAACGCTACAGAAATATGCATATTTTGGACTAGGGCTAGCTATGACTAAAGAAATATGCATAGTGGGAAAAGAATTCTGCAGATGAATTCTATATTCAGAGAATTTTATTTTCGGATAAACTGGGGATTATCGTCCGAGGGTTTATACTTTTTAGTACAAACAGTTTTCATTTAAAGTTGATCGAAGCCACCGTGCCTAAGCATCGAAGTTAATGAATAATATTTAAACTCGTACTCTGTAATATTTACGTGTTAATGGACTACCTAATATAAATTACGAAAATCATTGAAATATTAGTATTCCTTCATCACAAAGTAATTGCGACGCAATAAAATATAATGTATAAAATATTTTAGTCTTGACGAAGCTGAAAATGATCAATACGATAGAAAGAAGTAGGTCGCGTTTGCATTTGCTATAATTTTATATTTTTGTGCAGGTTCCTCTTTGCGTTTATTGAATTTTTTTTCAGCCGAGTTTCTCCATTGCTGGCGGACAGTGAAGCGACGTGTAGCGTAAAATTAATTATCTCTGCGGGTTATCATTGTTTACTCGGTATATTATATCGAACGCTGTAGGCGCAGTATGTTGCAAGTGATATATTACGTAAGATGGTGACTGCATGCCGGATGTATACACACGTATCCTGACCGCACATGCATAACGGCATTTGCGCAATAAAATACAACGTTTGACGCCGGGGAGAAGTTTGGATACCGCATCGTTCATAAGCAACGTTACGCGGTGTCCCTCAAAAAAATTGTACATAAAAAGTGCCGGACGAAATTTCAAAAACACGAGAGAAAACCGTACTATTTTTTATTAATGCATAGAGTGTCGTCAGTAATAGGATGGTCGAATAGTTTGATGCACTGAAAGGTACTAATTGTAAACTTGTGGTCCGGGCGATTTATTGATAATAAATGGAAGCAATTTTCTGTTGGAAATGTAAGAATTTCTTGGATACTTTCAAATAGTTTTTTTAGAGAAATTGCTAATACACTGATAGAACAGTATAAGTGAGGGTTAAAAGTATAGTAATTTTCCTTTGAACCATGTGTAGTGTATAATAGTAATTCAGGCTCTAAGAATGGTCATTTTCACTATACTTCTGATTATTGCAAACGTGGCATTCTATCAGTTGCGTATCTAATCATTCACAATGGTGGCTTAAACTTAAAAAAAATCGCGATTTTTAAGGATTTTTTTCAAATAATTGTGCCTTTCAGCAGGAATCCGTATTCCGATCGTGCTGAATCTCTTTATTTGGTAGCATAAATAATTATACTAAAAGATAGGAATGTTAGTAAAACAAAATTCAGGATGGCTGATTCAAGATGGCGGTCTTAACCCCGTATTTGTCTAAGAACATTTTTGCAATGATTGCCTAGCGCAAGTGGCTAAAGGAATTTTCTTGAAACTCCTTATATGCATGCTTCCTAGGTCGCTGAACCCGAATATGCAACCATATTTCCAAAATTCAATATGGCGGATCCAATATGGCGGTCAAAATTTTCTAACAATTTTTAATTTTTTAATTCGTTATCCGATTTGCAAAATTCAAAATGGCAGATCAAATAGGGCGACAAACATTTTCTAACAGTATTCAATTTTCATGAAAATTACTATGAACGGGTTTTCGAGGTCGCTGATTTGTCAGATTATCATCAGTTTGGATATGAAAATGGTTCAAATTACTTACGAATTGAATTCATTTTAAAACATGTTAAAGGATTCGAAGTACGATTTAGTAAGGCATTAACTAAGTAGGTACTTTTAAAAGTTTACTTTGTAAGGTATTTACGTGGCAGAAAGAAAATGTCATAAAGAATAGGATAACATGATCCATGAAGATATCAATGAAGAAGAGGGTAGGTTTTAATTATTAATTCGACGATCACAAGGCACATGTACGTAAGATCGTCTAAACAATTAAAACATTGAAAAGTTATACCTGAGCAATGAATAACTATGAGGTTACATTGAGCAAATTTAACAGTTAACAGTTAATAGGCTTTATTTTTATAAGAATATAGATTTTATAAAAAATTATGGTTAATTTTATTTGATTTATTTTATGCACTAATTGGACAGGTTTGTGAAACAAAAACACTTGTTCCTTTGTATCTACGCACTATCTAATGGCTAGTTTTAAGACACTTATTCAGAAAATGAACATTCAGTATAAATAAATTGGACAGAATGTTTATCGATGATTATCATTGCTAAGTAGTTTCTTGACTTTATGATAATCTGTATTCAAAATATATGAAATTGATGTTTCATCTTATAGTTTTTAATATCCACAGGTAAATTTGGTAGATAATTTTAGTTTCCAGGTTGACCTTTTGTATAGTTCCTGGCTACTAAGGTAATTTGGACGTTGAAATTTATAACGAGGTTTATCCAGATACCGAAAATGCTTGTCTATGTACATGTTGAAGTGGACATAATATTACAGAAATCCTAGCCGCCAAAATATATCAATGTAATCTATATATTAATCATGCTCGTTTATTGAAAGAATCAATAGAGGCATTAAATATGGATAAACTCATTTGATACGTTGGAACTCTATAGCAGTAATTGGAGTCATGATATATAATCTTAAAAAAGTAACTAAAAAATTAGTCAAAATTGTAAAATCTTATTGTACGATCATTTCAATCGGTGCGACTATTAAAAAACCGACACTTCAAAAAAAAATGGCTATCTGACTGCCTGCTTTTCGACTGTCGGCCTTGTAACTACCGTTTTTTTACCTGTCGGCTGTTTCATTTGTTAATTTTTTAACCGGCACCCATTTTAAGATAAAAAATTTACGCTTATGACCTCAAAATAATTAAACAATATTTGGTGTCAATAAAAGCTAGTCGTACCATCAAGAGGTATATCTCTATACACTTATGAGGTTGACAGAAAAATAAAAGTTTGAATCTAATATTTCATAAAATATAGTTCAGAGGTGAAAAGGTGCATATTAAAATCAGTTTTAGTAACTTACGGCATTCTATCAGACTTTAGTCCAACTTTCTTGTACTACTCTTTCCCGCGTTTCTCGATCTCGCGCCCATCGAAAATTGCCAGCTCGGTGGGGCTCGTTGAATCTTTAATTTCCGGTTTTTAGAGAAACAGCGGCGTCGAGTCATGAACGAATTGGCTGAAATTTTCCTGCAGATGGAGGCCCCGATGGCGAAAAGGTAATGGACTTAATTTTTTTTGCGAAATACTCCGGATTTGTTGGGAAGAGAAAAGGGGATATAACAAACCAAGGTCGCCGATTCGTGACCGACGTCGTACGCCCGAAATTTCAATTTCCTCGAATTAATTTTTCACCGGGAAAGAAGTCAGTCGCCAAGTAATTACGAGTTCATGATGGAATTTTTTAGCAGTTTTCCTCAAATCGGAGGGAAATCTAGAGCGTGGACTGCAGAAACTAATGGTTTAAATAATTACGATGATACAGGTATTCGCGAAATTTCAAAGAAGTCAAAATGAACAAAAAAGAGATATTTTGAAAGAGGATATTCACTTTAGAAATGAATAATCGTTTTAATTCTTGTTACATTTTAAAAGCTCCTATTTTTATTTTTATATATTTAGTTATTGCTTTTTATTTTGTACAATTTAAAAGTTACAATAACTGAAATTTTGCAAATTTATTGGATGGTGTAAAAGTGAAAATATTAATCACAATGTCCATACTGTTCGCTACATTTACGTCCCAGCATATTTTCCCAGTTCCGTATCGTTATATTAGTCTGTAGCCACTCTCTTTTTCCCGGGGCACTCCCCTTATTTTACCAAATGTAAGGAGACGGGAGGGGAAGGTGAGGAACCAAGCGGGCAAATATACCGGGACTCTATTGCATGTATTATAAAATAGATTGATTTTTAGATTTATTTAGATTGATTTAGACAGCATGTCTTTGAATATATTGAATTATTCGAGAATACTCTAAAATTCCAACGATTTTCAAGTGGGAAATAAATAACAAGGGTTTATTTTCACTTACATTTTTATTTCTATATTAATATTTATGTTTTAGTTAGGAGTTATCCACATTCAAAATTGAATTTTGGCGGTTTGGGTAATCGAGGATATGTTCTGTAATAAAAAGTAGTTAAACTAATTCGGTACATTTTCCGCGTGAAGTATCAAAACATTTTCATTATAAATGCGTCGGGAGAGAATCGACAATAATGTCAGTACTTTGTATTATCGTTATTCAATAAAGATATTTGTGATAAGTGTAATTTAAATTATTCAGTGTCTAATACTGTTAGAAGCTATTTGCATAATTAATTTTAGCTTCATTTTATTTTAAATACCAATTTTACAATTGAAATAAAAATACTTATAATTTTTACTAAAACAAAATGCACACATTTATTACTTTATTTAAAAATTGTTTAAAGAGTACACTGTAAATTGAATATTATTTGTATTCATATAATAATATTCAGAAGGTCAAAAATTATAAACCATTTGTGAAAGATTATGTTTTTTAACGAACGTCAAACTAATGGTAATTTTGATTATTATGTTAGTTATATGACTAATTATAATTAAGTCTATATACTTAGAGTTAGTACTCTGGCGATAATTGACGAAAACTAGGTAATTTACGAAAAAAAAAACATTCTATTCAAATTATGGTCCGCATTTTAATTATTTTGTTGTACATACAGAGTATATAAGGTAAACTAATGATCAAACTAAATAGTTTTAAATATTTAATTTTCAAAAAAGTAGACAGTTTAAATGAATCGGTCCATGGAAAAAGGGGCACTAAGTCCATATAGATAGTTGTTGAGAAAACGCAAAAAACTGATTTACTTTTCTTACAGAATGAAAAATAAAAATATTATTTAATAGAAATGCTGCTTTTATGCACTTACAATAGTACAAATATCGTCCTATGCTTAAAGTTAAAGAAGATTTTTAATATTTATAAAAAATATCAGTGGACTTAGGTCCCTTTTTGCATGAATCACGAGTAACGTGAAAAAAAGTAATAATTTTATAGCACAGCTACCTAATTTATTTGCAAAAGTATAATACAATGTAAAATTATATTTTGCTGTTTATTAAAAACTAAAATCATTATCTTTTTCATCAGTAACAGTAGGCCATTCGATCAGGGAATTGTAGAAACCTAGATATTTATCTGGTATATATTGTTGTAATTTTAACCGACCGTTGTTAATTAACAGACGTTAAATTATAACAGTTCCGAAAGATTATTATTATTTGTAAATACAGTGAGTATGTGTATAATAATCAGTAAACAAATCTCTCTTAATACGAATAAGTTTAATTTATTCATATTTAATATTTCAATACTAAACATTGTGGTAACATGATTTTCGTATATATGTTAACATAACTATATTTTCCAATAAGGATAGTATACAAAACTGGTACAGTACTTGTTGTTCACCAGTGTAGTTGTAACTATTACAACTACAACGCGTAACCTACAATATATCTTACATGACAATTTATAGTGGTAAAATATATACGACATGTATTTATTGGCACATATTTTACCGCAACAAGTAGTATTAAATACTATCTTTTACTACATTTTTTTCTCAGTGTAAATAATACCCGATATCAAAAAATGTCACTTCCAATTTATGCAAAAAGGGACCTAAGTCTTTAGGGCTAAGACCGGAGCCTCAAAAGTTAGAATTTATTATTATCTCAATTTACCGAAAAATGGACTTAGTGCCCATTTTGCATGGACCGATTCAAATCTAATGAAGGAATTTTTAATTTGTAATTTCTAATGCTAACCCATCAATGTACAAACATTTATCATGAAGTTGGACAGTACTTTTTAGTATTAAAAGGCAATGAAAAACATTTTGTGATTTTTTATGTCTCAAACTCCGCTTTTTCGAATGGCGTATTAGAAAATAAAGCAAGTTCAAAAATAAAAAAAAATACACGTGATTAATTATTAAAAATCACCATTTCTTAAAGTTTCATTCGTATCATTTGACGCTTATTTTTAATATCTTAGACGGGTAGAAACAACAGGTCAAAAATGTCTGAGATTCAATATTATGAAGCATATTTTAAAAAAATCCAATAGGTCGGCACCAAAACTTTTCTCAAATAAACGCAAAGAATTAAAAGTTCTTAGAATTAAACAAGGAATACGAGGGAATTTTTTCAAATTTGTTTGTATATTTGTTTACTTCCTGAATCCAGATTTCAAGGTTGGATAATTACAAATAATTTTATACACATAATCGCGATTTTTTGGCTATCCCTTTCATTTTTGTATGCAACAACAACAGTATTTTGTACGAATTTGATATTAGTTTTTCGAAATAAAAAATGTCGGATCCAATATGGCGACCGATTTCAGTAAAATTAAATGATCGCTTGAAAGCGCTAATATAATTGCTTTAACCCCTTTACTGCCAGAAGAATTTCACAAAAAATGCCCAAAAGGGATATTTTGGGACGCTGATTACGATTCTGAAGTCAGATTTTGAAAATTCAAAATGGCGGATTCAATATGGCGGACAAATTTTTCAAATTCCAACTATTTCGCTTGAAATTTGTTACTCGGGGGTTTCGGGGTCGCTGATTACGAATCGGAAATCAGATTTTGATCATTAAAATGGCGGAGAAATTTTCTAACTTCCAACTATTTCACTTGATTTTTGTTACTCTGGGATTTTCGGGACCGCTGATTGCGAATTTGAAGTTGGATTTTGAAAATTGTTCAACAAAAATGGTTCCATTTTTCGAAAATTTCTCCGCCATATTGTAGCTGTTATTTTAAATTTTCAAAATATATCAGCAGATTTGTAATCAGCGACCTCGAAAACCCTCGAAATTGTGAAAACTGCGATCTTTGTGGATTTATATATTTTGTTTAACACAGCGATTATGAAAATGGATAACGCCATCATATTCAGTACACCTTAGACTATCTAGAAATGGATTTGGCTTTATTTTATATAAATTCCAGAATTCGTTCGTAAACTTTATATCATCACAATGATTTGCCTTTTTCTGGCAGTCTGGGAAAAGTCCGAAATTACAAAGATCTTCGTCATTGGCAGTCAAGGGGTTAAAAAATAATTAGATTACAGACTTTAGGCAATGTTTATTAATTATCTGCCATTAATGTATTGTTATATATTAGGCATTCATTTACTTTTAAAGTTTATTTTATTGGTTATTCATTAATTATTAATAATGCCTTTTAGTGAGGAAATGTATTACTACTTAATTTAATTTGCAAAATTTGTTTTGCGTTTTTATTAATGAAATGCATTTAATTTAATTAATAATTTATTAATTTGGTAAATTTTTACTTTTTTTCTATTTTTCTATTTTTGAGTATTATTTGAAATGATAAACATATTATAAAAAATACAAAACGCTGATTTTAAGGTATCAACAAAAAATGTCATATAGTGTATTGTGCATTTGATATCTGAGTGCCGATAACGCCAATCGTGTACTTCGTCAGCCTTGCAAGTATCTTGCGGTTTAGACAGTAACTACTAAATTTCCGCTTTCACCCTCAAACGATTTTTGGTCACACAATGTTCGCGTTTTCCCAACTGCGACGAAACACGAGCTTGGCTGGGATTATTAATTCTCCCTGCTCTAAATTAAGCAGGTTATTTATCAACCAAAACTCTCACAAGCTTCACTCGTATACTCCCAGGCTGGTTGTTGCATACCGCGGCTGACTTTCAAATTTTTTGCGAAACGCGTAGCGCGGCTTACAATAGAATTAAACCGAATTTTCGCCTTATGAAGATTTACCGTGTGTACTTCTAAGTAATAATACAATTGAACAATGCTAACATAAACTTACTACTCCCTGTCGTCTTTTTTTTTATGGTACAGACTTCGTCAGTTCTAATCTCAGAATGCAATTTATTGCGAATAATGTAACGCAGTTAAGGAATAAACGGATAACAAATTGAATAAAAATTTATAGACATAAGTCATACTCAGAAAAACTTTCGTCTAATAAAAGGAAGTAGATTTTATGTGTTACACATGAGAAGTAAGAGGAAGTAATTATAAGAGAAGAAGTCCAGTAAGCTTTTATTGGTATTTGTATAATATTAAAAACCATCACTTTATTCGGTGTACACAAACATCCGAGAAAAATTAATTTTATTGTATTAAAATGCTGAACTTGTTTTAGATGTGACGTCAGTACACCGAAATGTGTTACCCTAATTTGTTATACAAATTATACAATAAATTTCAAATTTCTTATTTGTTTCATATATTTAATACTAATTACCCTAGAACATGAAAATATCAAATAAAAACTAAATTTTAGTATTCATTTTACTTGGAACAACAATTTTTTTTCTAATTCTCATTGTGGAAGATTGGAGCTTACAATTTATGGCTTAAATATAATATGTATTACAGTTTCATCCGAATCAAGACATTCATTAAATTTTCATCCACCCCCCGAGTACCCAGTCTCGTCATATTTGAATGACGTTTTCTTCTCCACATATATTGTCCGTTAAAAATCCAACATTTGTATACATTGTTTAATTTTTTTAAACAATATAACATGACAATTAATTAAAAATATTGATTTATTTACGTTTCCTAATATGTTCTTGAAGTAAGAAAGCAAAAAATTGTAGCAAAATTAATTAATAATTACCTTAAATATATAAATAATGAATTACAAAAAGATGTGGCATATAGGGTTAAATTTTAAATTTGAAAAACATCCATATAAAAAAGAAAGAGTTGATTTCCGTTGTTTTCCACTAAATGCTGAAACTCGAAAATTGTAGATTACGTAACTTTCATCTCAATATTGATCCATTTTCCTGTTAAGACTGAAGCTCGAAAATCAACAAGAAATTCTGTATTTCTGCGACATCATGGGTTAAGAAATGAATGTGATTTTAATGTATACTTTATAAATGAGAAAATCCTTAATTTTAAATCAAATGTACATACATTTTTAAATATGCATATGTAAAAGAAGTGGATATGAAATTACAGAATTTTCGAGAAAAGGTTATGCACATTTAAAAATTTCCTTTTGACATATACAATGTATATTATACATATATGTTTTCAAAAAATGAATTTGAAATAACATTTTCTTTATCGTTGACAAATAAACAATTTATGCAATTCGTGTAGAACACTCCTTGGCTAGACAAGCAGAAGACTTGCTGCAATTAGTGTGTATCGCATAGGGAAAATGAATTATCACTCGACCTACCACCGAGTAGATTGTAGGTTACTATCAACGCGTCCGTACGATTCAATTAAGTCCGGTCCTAATAGTGACGTGTCTGATGTATATCCCATTTCGTTACTACAAATTACCATTTTAAGATGAATAAATATATGCATTATAAAGTCTCAATGTCATTCGACAGTATATTATTTACGAAAGTATTAGAAAATTTTACTTGGGCAATTCTGGTTTAAAAAAGGTTTTATCATTTTTCTTTATTTTTGATGTAGATGTGAAAGTAGATTCTGACGATGGGCTATTTTGTCTTCGATTTGTCAAAAATCTACCATTTTTTACTTTATTGAAATAATTTCATTTAAACTTCCTGAAATATAACAGTTTATTCATTTTAACAGTTTGGTACAAATCGTATAAGAAAGGCAACATTTTCTAGCTGAGATGTTCTGTACGTAAAGCTTTAAGAATATTGCAGGTCGTAACATTAAAGTTAAAGTAGTAATAATACTAATATAACCCGGAAGAAACTTTACAAGATTAATATTAAAGGGTAAACTTTAAATTAACTATAACGAACCTAACCTTAAATTGGAAACGAGAACTTCAAATGTTATTATCAAACATAGACTTCGTGTTCCTTTCCAAGGCTAAAGGAACCGTATCAAACCAAAAATCGCTCCGAAGGCTTTCCAGACAAAAAGGTCTGCTTTGACAGCAATCACGAAAATGAAGGAAGGGAGAAGGCAAGTGCCGCAGAAAGCTAAAAAAGCTGAACTGGAGACCGTCTCATTTGCATTGCGTGACGGGACGTTTTCTGCGAACCAACGGGCGCGAGTGCGTCGCGTGTCCTTCCTATCGGTCTTTTTTTTTTTTCTTTTTAAGTGACTTTTATTTTTGCCCGCCTTCCTTTTTATGCGACCACGAGCGCCGCCAGCCTTTCTTTCTCGCGACTCTGCTTTATCGATTAAGTCGGCTCGCTCGAGTTTCGCAATTTGATTAGATAAGTCGACCGAATTTTTTCTTGCTTGTAAATTATGCTCGTTTTATCGGTATATGAATTTAAACGAACGTAACCCTCGCTCGTGGTGGACGTGTTTTTTTATCGTTGCGATTATCGCTTTGGTAAATAAGTTAGCGATTGATGGGACGATATCTCGTCATTCTCTATGACAATCGACGTGTTTTACGAGTGTATTGTAAACCATTAATCACGTGGCTACGTTGAGGATACGAGAAGTATGTCTCGAATTGCTGGATGACGTTTTAGCCTCTATCAAATTATAGACTTTTACGTGTCAGCAATTTGCATTTCACAACTTTTTTTACGTCAGTTGTATTGTTTAGCGCCTGCCTGTGAGCTAATTAAGAGCTTCATACTAGAGGTCAATTAATCATTGTCTGCACAGCACACATGTCATTTAGGCCTTTTCCACTTGGAGGTAGGAATTTCTTCTTTTGTTCAGCATTGTTAAAAGTACATTTTTAAAAAAAATTAGAAATTCTCAAGTATCTCATGGAGCAGTAATCATCGCAGCTTCATTCGAAGCGCTGAGTAAGTTACTGTCAAATCATCGCTGTGGCAAAAATTTAAATTTTATTCTGCGGTACTTTATTCCTGGCTAATTTTTAACGATATCAATGTTTACTAATTGTGAGAAATATTCGAGTAACTGCGCTACTTGTATTATAAACAAGGAATTATAAGTTCCTCCTACAAGCCATCGGTAGATAACGTCGTAACAGTAACTGAAATTATTCTACAGCTTTTGTGCCGCTATACAATATGTAGTGCATAACTGCTCGAACTTTTACTGCTGCATGAAATTGGTACGTCTCAGTACGTCTAGGTTTACGTCCGTTCGGCATCTATTCTACTTCCATTTTATGAACTCCAAAAATTGTTTATTTCGATACGCATTGCACGAACCTTGGCTATGATGCTGAAGTTAAGCAGTCAATTTGAAAAAATGAGTCTGTTTATTGTAATGAGTCAAGTTGGACTTTATATTTATATTTTGTGTTATATTTGAACTTAAAGATATCATTTTCAATGCACTAAAAAAGAGAACGTCTATATTTTGAATCCGCTGCTATGAATTGACTGTTAACTTCAACGCATCATCCTATATATATATTAAAACGAATTTTGTAATTGCAAATTGATATACTGTGGTCTATATCTAAAATGAATGTCAACGTATTTTCGTATGGTTCGAAAAAATGAATGTTGACTTAACTTACACCTGCACACAATATATATTCAATCTTTATTGGCTGGAAAATGCATGATGGAGGTACTCGTGTATGTGAAAAAACATTTATTTAATTTGGAAATTATGTACCTATGTACCACACGGAAAAAAATCAAAAGTAGAACTTGCCAAACTTAGCTATGTAAAATTTACCGAGTCTCATTTAAAACAAAAATTTATTCAAAAAGATAAATAAATAGTACTCGAGCCTTTAAGTAATAAGTTTTTTAATGACGTTTAATCACAGATTAACGAAAAACTAGACTAGATATTCTATAACAGCACTTGCAAGAAAATCGACATCATATTAAATATAATAATTATCTGAATTTATTTACTTGGAAAAGATTTTAATACATCTTTGCCGTTAATCAAGCATTTAAAAGATAAATTCAAGATGAACTACAAAAAATTAGGATTGTTCTTTTAATTATTTGTATTAACAATAGTTACTCAACCTTTTCAGTAAATGTTACTTAATGTCTGGATAGAATCTACTAATTATTTTTTTCTGTGCATGGACATGAACTGGGCATATCCAAATCGTCCGTGGGACACGAGCTGATTAGACTAATTCAATATTCCAGAAAACAAGTTCTATTTTTAATCCTAGAAATAGGATATTGTTGGAATGGATGATTCTGATAATAGAGTTACTTTGAGCAAGATCTTCCTATTGGACGTTACCTTATTTGGAATCGGAATTTAATTACTGGGGGAATTTAGTGAAAAATTTACGGCAACATTTTTTAAACTCGATACATTGAAAGGGTGAGCATTACAGTCTCAATCAGACATCAATACTATTCCCTAAATTCAAATACCGTATTAGTATACGTCTGATCTGATTATTTAAAATGCTGATGGTAACATATAAGTTCAATAGTTCGGTACGGATCATTGCGCTTGCAATTCAAAGAAGAGAATGAAATATTGCCTCAAGTTTGGGGACACCGTGTATACTGAGTAAAATATAATCGAATATCTTACATATCTCTCTTACATCTAAATTGTGCTTTCGCAGCAGAATTCGAAGCTCGGACCCGCCATTATTCAATTTCCTCGGTAAAATACTAAACGGGAACGAAGAGCGACGAAACCACGCGTCAGCGGAATTTCGGGCATGATTGTGCATAACCTATGACGCATTATCGTTATCGGACTAGACCGATTCGAACGCAGTCCTATCACGTTGGAGACCGACGGTCGGTGGATGGGTTTGGGGTGCGGATGCTGTCAGATGCGCGTAACGTTACCGGACCGCTGATGCAAGGTACCGTCCCACGATCGGGCAGGTGTGGTCGCCACCACACAAGTGCCATTATACCATATCCGGGCTGAATCCCTTATTAATGGTCGACTAATTGGGTTTCTCCAAGTAGGAAACGATTATCGCGACAAGCAACTACCGCCCTTCATCTCCGTCTTTCACGTCCTACACTTTTCGATTATCGACGGCGAAAACCCGAGAATCCGGGAAAGTACCACGATGCGCCTATTAAGATGGACGACGGGAAAGGAAATGAAAAATTAACGGCATTCGGCGACAATCGCCGCACGTCCCGACTTCTGCGACTCTCTCGGCGAGGAACGATTAATTAGCAGCTGCTGTTGGATTATTGCTCGTTTGCCAAGTTAGATATTTCATTACTCAAGTACCGGTTAATGCACTTCGATAATCGATGATTGGAATGGCTGTGGCGACTGGATACGAGGTGAAGCAATAACTGATTTGAGTTATGGCGATGACCCATATGGATTGGTGGCATTCTCAATTAAACGATGTGTACTGAGGCAAAATAACGTTATTTAGGTATTGAAGACCTTGGAGGATAATATCATCTCACAGTTGGAAAATTATCTACGGAATGAAAATATCTCGTTTTATACATATGAGCCAAAAACTATTGCAGTAATTGATTTAGAGGCAGGCAGTCAGAATCCATGCCTCATTGACCCTTTTGGTCAATTGCAATTTAGCCGCTGCAACGCTTGTCGATGGTCTAAAAGAAGTTGTGTAAAATCCCATTAATCAAATGCCTTTCTGACACTTCTAGTCACATACAGTTGCATTAATTGCGTGTTTATTTAACAAACCTTTATATCAATTTTTATTCAAGCACCCACCCATAAAACATGCTAATAAATATGTAAAAACCCTACCTAAGAAAAGTATGTGGACTTGGGAAGGAATTTTCCTGTTGCCTTTTTTCTGATAATCTTTACTAGTACAACCAGTGGTATTATTATAATCAGCATCGGCCGTCGAACGGATGTGTATATTATATTGAATTTATGTGTGCAAGAGCAAATACCTTAAGAACATACATGGACGTTTCGCAATTTCGCGCAAAAAATGTAAACAATAAAGACTGTTGGAAACAACGCATTTATAGATTCATTTAACTTCAAGATTTCTTGACATGTGTCTCTCTCCATACAAATGGATACCTCAATGATATATACTTCTATACTTCTCGATGTAACTGTAATTACAGCTAATTTGGTTTATGTTAGTGTGGTTTATTAAGTTATTTATCAACACAAACGAACGTCAAAAGTATTTAAATTGTTCCACTGAACTTATGATATGATACATTGTTGACATTTAACAACATTATTGTTACAATACTTTGATGTTTTACGTCAACATAGTACTTTAATTCATTGGTTAGTGAACCTGCTCATTGAGTTCCAATAAACGCTCAGGTTATTCGAAAAGTCTACTTGAAACAAGATATAACTAGGATTACATTAAAATGGCGCTAGCTGATTTATAGTTGATTGATACATCATTTTAATAACTTTTTTTTATGGTGAAAAAATATGTGATTGCGAGTGAACATGTTTAGTAGAAAAAAAAGTTTTTATATATATATATATATGAATATATAAATTCTGCGTGTAACTACAGGATATATATGAATATATAAATTCTGTAACGAATATACGAGACGGTTCAAGATCATCTGCGAACCCAAAATTTGGATTAACCGACGAAGACGTTAGAGGGCTCAGAACGTTAGTCTGGTTAAGGGCTTTGAAAAAAGTTCTGGCCTTTTAGAAAATCCAATATGGCGTCTGAAATTCATGTTTTCATGGAACATTCAACTAAAACGTTCTAATTTGAGAAACATACGTCCAAAAAGCGTATAAAATTGGCTTAAGGGCTCTTGATTGCAAATGCTAATGAAATTACGAATATAAAATGGCGATCTTGTACAACCATGAACCCTACTTTCCCGCAACAAATGATTTTAGATTTTTTGAAACTATCCACATGCGGAGTTTCGGGGACAATGCATCTTATTTTAACCTAAAAATCTCAAAATTCATAAAATTCATTTGGGTGGGTCCAAAATAGTGGATAATACCATTATTAAATCGTTATCGTGCTGAACGACACTGTTTAGCATGAGCATGCGGAACAGGTAGCTGCAATGGAGTTGAAGCAATTATAAAGGTTCGATGATGGTTCGCCATTTTGAATTTTAAAAATTCGAGATTATAATTATATTTTATGGTCCCTAATAAACATATATCGGCACTTTAACAGGATCTTAAACAATGTTTTTGTGACAAATTGAATTGGTGGTATAAGGTTCGTAATTTTGGATCCGTCATTTTATTTTTTAATTCCATTATCATTTGCAATAATACGTCTCAAAGAGAGATATAGATGCTTTTTGGACATATACTTCACTATATTTTATTACCGTTTTGTATTACTACCGTGGTTGAATGTACATTTCAGGTGCAAAATTTTATAACCTATATTGGATTTTCTAAAAGGACAGAAGTTTTTTGAAAACGCTTGACAAAACAAACATTGTGATAGGTTAAACCAAATTTTGGGTACACTTATAATCTGGGAATAATTTACTTGACACCCCCGGATATACATATATATAAATTCAATAACCTTGAATATCACGAGTAAAAAAAACGTTATATGAGTCGCTAGCGTAACAATCTTCGGAAGACTCCAGTAACAAATTGAGATTGGCCAATAGGGACATTCTTACACTGAGTACTATATTTCCATGAATGTATATGAAATTCTGTTTTTTTTAAACTTTGAATATGACCGTTTTGCTACATACATATTTTTGAGAGGGAGAGTCATAAAATGGGTCAAAATATTCTCTTCCTCTCACAGGGATAACTTTCGGTGGTACGGAAGGTAGTTAGTAGGCTGTATGAACTGAAAAGTTAGGACGATAATTCCTTGCAATTTTATTCGACTTTCAGTGTATTTTTTAAAACTTTGCCTCTTTTATCTTCATGTGTACCCTTGAATTGTCAGAATCTGTCTTCAGGAGTTTGGGGGAATTTGTTGTAAAAAATTGTTAAATTTTAGTTTATTACGATACTGTAATTTGGTGCCGTGATTCAGATGCTTAAATTAAACAAAATGCAATGGAAAACAAAAAAATGGTACAAAATGACATCAGAAAGAAAAATCTTTTAATAAATATGAAAACAACATAAAGAAGACAATACGAACTATTTGGCTAAAAGTTAGCCAAAGTGGTTTTTAATATTATAAACTCTTTGTTATTTACTTATAATATTTAAGTACGAAAGTCCGAACGCTTATCGATCATGTATCATTTGTCGAGTTTACCTCGTTTGAACCTTTAATATAATATTAAAGACGGAAACATTTCATCCAATTTGATTGTCAATAATCTGTTAGGAAAATGGAGTTATGGGAGTTATGGCTGAGACACAAAACATAATCTCCAGAGAGTTTATTTGAAAAAAATAAGCACATTTATTGTATATATGGACAAGGAAAAAAGATATTGTCGGTTATATTAGTAGGACCTGGCACAGCTACGTTTTTTAGTTTGGTTTATTATTTAAATAGTAGACTTCACTTAGAAGCAGAAAAAAAACATAAGCAAGAAATTTTTTCTTAGGGAAGAAATATCTTTGCAATATGTAAGAAAATACAGGAACCTGGTTTCTTTCATTGAGATTCTACGTTTTGAACGGAGCAATTTCAAATACGAATAACTTTTCAAATAATTTTTTATTGCAAATCGGTAAAATACGTTCTGCATAGGATTCAGTCCAAGTATTCTTAAACTACAATACCTCAATTAGCAACAATATAAACTTCAATGGACGGATTAAACGTCGAGCAAAAATATAATTTAATTCATCAAACAATGCGTATTAAGTGGTCTCGTTAAAGCTATCAATGAAGCTACAATACATCCGATACATCAGATTATATGACATTGTTTTCTTTCAGCGTAAACAAAATCTTAAATAGCATCGTTCCGTTGGTTTTATAAAATCTATCAACGACACTCAATGTACAAATCGAAATTAGTGTTTCCGAACAAGTGTAGTTTAGAAGTTACCACATAGTTCAGTAGCAAATAGTTTCGGTACTTTAGTCAAATGACTTGTAATCTAAGTCTGCAAATTGCAGTTTAAGCAATCTTACTAGAGTACACGTTGAACCGCTTTCCTCCTCTGTCTTCACACTGTCACATTCATTAGGCGATTAAATAGATATATTTTTGTATAGTGACGTTTTTCGTCAAAAAATTAATCGTGTCTTCAATCAATCAATCAGTCAAATAGGCTATACAGGCTGACAGTAAGCGCTGTCTTTATGTGTTTAGCGCATAACTTTGCTTGCGGGTAAACGACGCGACCAGTTTTTACGAAATTCTTGATTTTTTTCTGAAAAGGAACCCACAATTCATCAAATTTATGAAGAGTACTTTCATTTACAAATTTTATGCAAGTAATGAGAGTATCCTTTTTTCATTTCGGTAATGATTTTTGTAATGCGTATTCGCCATATTGGAGCGGACATTTCAAAATTTTTAATTTGTTACCATTGTCAAATTCAAGGACAAATAAAAATAAAATTAAATGCAATCATTTTAAAAACTATGTGGTTTATATGGTTCTCCACTTTTTGCCCACATATTGTACTAAGTGTGTTATACTAGATATTATTATGTATTGTAATATTCAATATAAAATATATGATATTGGATATTATGATGATCAGATGCAAGCACAAACATATTTTTCTTATATATTCATTTTCCGATCGTAAGTGTAATACAATCCTAATAAATTTTCAAATAAAAATAAAAAGTGAAAATAATATACTCTACATTTTTTGTATTTGTCATTTTAAAATCCATTTTTTGTATATACTTCTAAATATAATTTGGTCCGGAAATCGAAAGAGCTCAAACAAAAATTGAATATTACACAATTTTTTAATATAGTCGTTACATTTTACCAACTGATTTTCAAACGGAAACGGAACTGTTTCCTGCATTTCTTTCTCAAGCCATATCGTTCTGTACTAATCAGTGTAAAAATCCGCGCTAGAAATATACACTGGAAGATTCGTGTGTATGTATACTAAAATGTATATTTCGAAACATTATTATTACTTCCTGACGCATCGCGTGTAGTATATATATTAACCATTTGCGGCATGGTGGTATTGTCAAGTAACTTTTTCAGAATTTGGTGCGCCATATTGAATCCGTCATTTTGAATTTTCAATATCTGAGGCTGGATTTGTGATCAGCGACCTTAAAAATCCCCGAGTACTCAGATTCAGCTTGATCAAGTAACTTTTTCTGAATTTGGCCCCCATATTGAATCCGCCATTTTGAATTTTGAAGATCTGAGTTCGGATTCGTTATCAACGACCACGAAAACCCTTGAGTAACCAGTTTCAGCTGTTTTCAGCGAAGAGAGAAATGTATGCTTCAAAGAGTTAAGACTGGTACCGAAAAATATCACTTAAATAACGTGCATGTTTACGTATATGTCAAACCACAAAATTTCCCAGAAGATTTTATAAAGAAGAACATGTCTAATTTAAAAATAAATATTGCTTAGTCATCAACAATTCTATTTATTTCATATACGTAATTCTCTCGGGGTGAAGAATGTAGGTTATTGCCCGTTAATAAAGTCGCTTGACCTAGGCGATGAAGTTGACGATATACTAAAATATGATTATACAGCCGGTGTATCAGAAAAAAATAGATTTTTCGATTACAATGGGAGAAATGGAGGGTAGATCATAGATACAAAAATCAAGCTTACATGTGGAATATGTTAAAAACAGGTAAAAGGGCAACGAAAGATGACTGAGACGTCGAAAGAAAAACTGAAAAATACAAGAGGGAGCGAGAAGGAGAAACTTGGAGGGCCAAGAATCATGGCGAGTACGAGAGGGGCGTATACGCAAACAAGGGAAACCCGTAGTTCGCATAAAAAGCGAGGAACATGCGATTCGCGAATTATGGTGACCGCGTGTATATCGACCTACGTTTCTTCACGACATCCTGCGCGAGCAAACCGGCGATCTTGCCAACTTGCCAATTACACTTTGGGCATGAATTAATCGATCACGTGCCCTGAATATAGAATAGCCGATTCTGATTTTACTCCAGTTCAAGAAGGTATTTTGCGCTTTAGACAAACGCGCTTTTTATGTAAAAAAATTATATCAACATTTCCAACCAGTTTTTCTTCGTATATGAGTAAATCCGCTAAACTCTTAGAATTTGCATTACAAAAGAAGTAAAAAATAAAAAACAACGGCACACATATCAGAGTTGATTTTATAGGCATAGGCAAGCATCTAAAAAATTGTGTTCTTCAATTTGAGCCGATGTATTCCTTTACAACTATACAGAGTTAGTATCGAAAACAACTGTTACGGCAACACATCTTGGCTGGATTACATTTCTTCGAAAAATTTCGTACAATTCAATTTATAGTTTTTCCCTGGCTACCTAATGGTGACATTAAATGTAACGTTCATCATATCCTTAAAGGTCATTTAAATGTCTACCCTTTTTTCAAAAGGAACCTTTGCATGTTTTCGCTAATTTGTAAAGAGCGTTACATCTTACAACCGAATATAATCTTCACCATGAACTTCGGATCCGTGAAGGTCATGTCAATATGAATGTTCCAAAAGTCCTGGATACCAAACTATCTCGAAGGGATTGATTTCGTTAGGAAAATGATAAATAGAAATAATTTAGGACTTGTCTTGGGCATGTATATTGGGAATGTTCGATATTTACACTATTTAGCCATTTTTAATAATAAGACAATTTCTTAAATTTCAGCTATTTTTTAATTTTATTATTATGCTGGTTATGTTTGATTTATATTTTCATTATATTTTAGTATATCGACATTACCAAAATAGTTTTTTCAGATGTGATTGTTAATTCTATCTTTTTCTGCCAAAGTTCAGGATTAAATACAAAGCAAAGGCGATAAAAGTCAGACTCACTACGCCAGAAAGTAGTTTGCAAATTTCACTTTTGCACCGATCCATGTAGTATTATAATTTAGTAATTTTAAGGAATATACCATAAAAGTTTAGTAATTTTACTGAAATGTTAGGTAATTTCCTGTTCTGGAATATTGTTATATAAAATATAATAATGTAAGAATTCCGCGAAAATTGTAAATAAACGGAATTTTTACACTGTTAAAAATGTATTAACAGTGTAATAAACGGTACTAAACCTTACAATCATTTCATTACTACACTCAACTGCTACAAAATTAGCAGTTGTTTTTGTTTAACACATTAAAAGCTCGCTCCATATGTAACTATGTAAAATAATAAAAAACCGAGCAATTTTCTAGTAAAGTTCACTAACCATCGTTTCGTGCACATTTATAACATACATATATTGTTTCTTTAGATATAGTTAATTTTACTACTGATCACAATAGAGTTGTTTGGGTAATTGTCGAATAGATTCGATAATCTTCGATTCAGTTATTTTGAATTACATTTCTGAGCGAAGACTGCTTTCCCAATTATTATTATCTATGAACTTGTTTTGTTCTTTTACTGTGCACAGACTACATTGCTCACTCTAAACACTAATGGCCATTATGTTTGTGGATGATGAAATTCGCATAAAGAACATGCGATCATCTATACTTTCGGTCGTCGGCGCACGTGTGCAATTTCGATTTCATAGAAAATGAAAATGTCGCAAAAAAAACACCGGTGTAGAAAATAGTCCTGGCCCTTCAACATATTTTTTTAATTTTACTAGAGTATTATACTGCTTTTGGGTGATTTAATTGTACGGTTACTATTTCGTAAATCTAGGTATACCAATTATAATAGTTTATTTATTTCACTATCCAAAAATATTTGGAAAGGTGCATTAGCACCTAATGAACACATTGGCAATTTAATTCCATTTAAATTTATATCTGATTTAAAAAGGAAGTGGACATTGATAAAGTTCGGCACCTTTTTCTTCATAAAATGTATTATATTGGACAAATATAATATATTACATAAATACTTTAACCGATTAAAGTTGGTCAAGATTTATTTTTCTCACTTTTAATAATAAAATAGTCCGATATTGTAAGAAAGAGTAGTAATTGTTCATTAATAAGCAGGAAGGTATAGTGATTAGAACGAATTTGGTTTACCTTATTACATATAGATACTTCAATTGTTTTAAATTTGCAATTTGATGGTATTTAGTGAATCTCACCTGGTGATGCGATACCGAGTTTGAATTGACCGATCTTAAAAACATACCGATATATTGGTGTAAACTGATATCATACTGATTCCTTCTTTTTGACCTTTGGATTCAGCGACCCCAAAAACATGTGAAAGTAGTAGTTCAATTTGATTGTAAATTGGTTCTCTACTTTTGACCTTCAATTGCCGTTGGCCTCGACGTGATGAGGGCAAACGGATTATTAAGCGATTCCAAAAATGAATAAAAATAGTAGTTTACTTTGATATGAAAATATCAAATACATTTAACCTTCAATTGCCCTTGAGTAAGACCTGACGAGGTCAAACGGACATCGGTTTTGAATTCATGGACCTAAAGGACTTACAAGTAATTTTTATAACGCTGAGACTATCTATCTATCAAATCTATTACTGTTATTGAATAGGTATTATGACATTATTGAGTACATATCTGTTACTTTGTTATGTTCTCTTGATTTGTTAATAATGCTGGTTTATACAACACTGATGCAAAAAATGTATACATCTGTTAAAATTAATTACTTTATAAGTCTGATTATACTTCAGTGTTATTAAATTAATATTTTTCTAACAGGAATTATAATAAAGTTTAATTTTAGAAAAGTGTTTTATCAATAAATATGAGAATAATAAATTTTGTTAAAAATGATTAAGACTCTTATTTATTATTCGTTGAGAACAGTGCCCTACATCAAACTACAGCTTTAAAAGATAAAGAGGATATAAAAATTTCAGTTTATATAAAAATATGCTGAACAAATATGAGCGTATGTTCCTTCTCACAAATGATACATAAATATTACATTTACCTTCAATTTAATAATTGAAATTTCTACAGATATAAATGGTTACATACTCCTGTAAATTGTTACAACTGTAATTATACTTTCATTACGAGTATATACTTAATAATGGCTATAATGTGTTAATCAAACCAACAATTCAAATCTGTGGAAAGTAATTCGTTACGATAGATAATTAATAATTTCATCTACTAATAAATGTACAAGTAATTAATCGACGTGCCAGCATCAGCTGATTATAGGGTAATTTACTTCAGAGATATATTTAATTTCCATTAGTATTCATGATACTGTAATTATTGATTACGTTACTCAAGTAAATTTCGACCGTTCATTATTGTTTAATATTACAAAGTTTTTCTGTTCTCAAAAAAAGAACAAATATGCTTCTAGAAACAATATTCAATTTTGTTCTGTACATTTTAATTAATACTACAATAATAATTGTTGCTGTATGTATTAATGAATTTACAATATTTGCAAGTTATTTTAAGAACGATCTTAGAACCTAGAAGTCCTTACACATGTTTGTGCTATTTTCTAGTGTTCTGCGTTTTTATCGATTTCTATTTCTTTTTCTACGATTAATTCTGTTTGCAATTTGTATAAACACTTTATATGCTCGAATGCAAATCATCACGTGACAGACAGATGTATTTATATTTTCCCATATACCAATGTATGTCATGGGCTATAATATATGAAACACAATATCTTAATTCCTGATAATATTGTGTACTTTCTTACTAGTACCACTTCTTTGTAATGTTGATAATATGGGTTCGTCTAAGTGGTTCTGTAGATTTCATTTATAACTGATTCATAATTTCTGTCTGATTATTCCTCTCTCTGGAAATTTCATAGGGAAAAAATTGATCCACTCTCGTGAAAAAGGGAATTATCACTCTTTAGGAGTGAAAATTTGCTCTACATGGACTGAAAATTTACCCATTGACTAAAGTGCTTTAATGTTCAGTTCATAAAGCGTATATTTTGTGTCTAAAAATTTAGATAGTATATTTCAACAGTCATCCGATATTACCAAGTTTTCGAACTAAAAGATTAGTTAACAAAAACAGCACAGAATAAAATAAGATATAATAGCAGAAATAGATATGTTTTTGTACCAACATTATAAATTTGACTAAAATAAAGAAGTGTAGAAATTATTAAATCGATAAAATTAATCACAAATATTATTTATATTAAATAATTATTTCATATTTGGAAAATTTGTAATAAAATTGATTTCTATTTTTCCCTCGGTGCAATGTTATTAATTTTTCTGACAAAAGGGGTTCCGATATGTTCACTGGTTATCAAATTATTTCACAATAAGTTTTGCTGCATTAACCACGCATCGCAGATAACGAGCAAGAAGTTTTATTCGTTGTATCACATCGGGTTATTTATTCAGCAAAATACACGTGCTAACGAGCTGAGATCTCTATATAGAAAATAATCTATAGGATTTGCTATGAGGGGATGTAACTAACGCAAGCCGAAGGAATAAGGAGGCTGTTATAAGACCGACGATTAAGGGTGAAACCTTCGCTTTGATACCATGTTTTTATCAAAAAATGAATATTTATTGTAATTTATTTTAGTGAGTTTGTTTTCGATTCATTAATAATTAAAACTTAGTAATTTTCGTATAATTCAGCGTAAGTTTACAGTAATGATTGAAGAAAATTCTTCTTTTAAGTAAAATAAAATTATTTCATATGCTACTGAATCATCTAGTGAGCTAAATTCCAAGTATAGTGTTGATATACATGTAGCAAATCCCAGAATTTATATAATGCACTTCTATGTTACAAATCTAACATTTTTAAAAAACATTTCATAACATTCCTCGCCTTAATCCATTAACGCTTGAAATCAAATTTTTCACACTTCAACTTTATTGAAGTATTTCAAAAATAGAGGTTAACAAAATTAAATGGTACAATGTTACTATTTTTCAAGTCGTTATTTTGAATGGTGCTGTCAAACTTTGTCTAAATGCCATAATGAATTTAAAAAAATTTATCGGCGTAAGTTTTTAATAGAACTATCGGGTGCACGATAGAGCATTTACATTCCGGTATGAGAGCAAAAAGTTGAAGTTAAAAATGCATATTTCAAAAAAATCCAGCTTTTTGAATATATATATGCTGAAAATACATATTCGTTGAAAATTTAGACAAAATTTGACAGCATCATTGAAAAGAGCGACCTCGAAAATAATAGATACTATTTTTAATATTCAATAAGTTTTAACCTCTATTTTGATACTAAATACTTGATTAAAGTTGAAGTGTAAATAATGTCATTTCAGGCGTCAATGGGTTAATAAAAGTACATTCGGTACAAATGCGGAAAAATCATGGGTCGTGTCAAAGACGAGTGCCTTATTCACATTCATAAAAGGCATATTTTTGCACATTTACTGAAAGATATCTCATGGTATAAGTATGTAAAATGCAGAGAAATATAAAAAGTGTGCAAAACATCATTTCGTATTCACTGTAACCTAAAATTCAATACTATGGACCTCTAGTAAAATTAACTTATAAAAAACATACTTTGACTGCGTAGATATTCATTTCGCTATAACATTCTATATTTCTGAAAATATCATTCATTTTATCTGACATTTGTCAAATCCTACTGAGAATCGTAAAAAATGTATGGAATTTAATAACTATGAGACTCGTAAGAAATACAATAGTACGATTAATGACAAGCCAATATGACTCGGAGTTCAACCTATAACCTTCATTCTATTTCTTATATGGTACGAATAAATGACACATGTGCTGATTCCATAATAGTGGACATGGAAAATAAGGTGGAAATAGAATATGGAACCAGTTTCTGGATAGTTTTTCTGGTTTTATATGGCATGAAAAAAGGAGCCTATTTTTGCTGCAACACCATAGCAGGTGCTAGGGTAATACTTCGACCACTACTTACAATCTAAGCATCACCAAATGGTTAACATCTGATTTCCTGAGTTGAAAAGCAATGATCTTCAAAACGTCGTGTATCAATAATTGGAATATCGTAACTCTATCTTTAATACAAGAATCGGAAGGATTTTATAAATATCCAACGCGATTAGTTGGGTTCTTTACTCCCCATTTTGAACAAACATTTACACTAAAATCAACTTCTTATAGGAATTTCGGTGACCTACTATAGAAAGTACGATTAAAGCAACATTGGTTGCACCTTATATAGGCATTGTTCTAGAACTTTTAAACTTTATGTTGTCGATCATTATGATACCTTAAAAATTTTAAATATAACTTTGCAACACTACAGATCAACAAATTTTTGTTCGTTTTACGTGTAATAAGCGTTTATTACTAATTACCGATATATAGAAAATAATGAGAGTAAATAAAATTAGTGAATTTGCCTATTTTTGGTGCGCGACACTCACTACATTTTTTCAGTTTTAACACTGAAACTTTTTGATCCTTTTTTTTATGGTCTGTGGTTTTTTGTGGAAGTATTTGGGGATGCAAACAAATGAAAAATCCTTAACTTAATGATGCGCCTCACTGAGGAATAAAATTATATACCTTCAAACTTGCGAGATAACTTTTTTTTATAGTTGACAATTTAGCAATCAACCTTAGATCATTTTTTTCACATTGGTTTTTAAGAAACCACACAACAGGGGTACATTACCTATGTGATAAGAAGTAATTTGAGCCTTTGCCCGAATGTGTGCCACCTATACATAAAAAATGCGACCACGTCAAACTTTAAATTTCCAAGCGAAACTCACTTTGAAAAATCAAATTATTTAATGGCACATCTACAATTTAGCTTCTAAGTACTTTGGAATCATTGTGATCTTTTCTCCTATGTTATTAAAGTATTTATAACTTTTGGGGTTTTTTAATACAACAAAAAACACACTTTTTGACAATAGTAAAATGACTATTCTTTACAAATCGTTTTAATTCTTTGGTATCCTTAATGTTAAATCATGTATTTGGATTTCAAATTTTAATGAAAACTGACTTTGGATTTGTAATCAGTGGCCTCAAAAACCCTAACATATCAAATTTTATAAAAATCAAAGAAATTTTGTAAAAATAGTCCGCCATATTTAATCCGTTATTTTAAATTTGAATAACTATTAACTAGACGTTTAATTTTATATACTAGCTTCTAAAAATTAGGCCATAAGCAAAAGAACTGAATTTTTTATGTATATTAAACGTTACAAAACTAAAAACTAATTTTACGAGTAACGTAACATGTTACATTAAAAAAAAATACATTGTGTATAAACGAGGTTTTTCCTGTCATTTGATCAATTCTAAAGCCAATAAAATTAATTTCATGAATGTGCCTAAAAAAAATTGCAATTTTCTTCAACCTCAAAGTTTAAAAGTTCTAGAATAATGCCCATATATCAACGTTATTCAATAAGTTTACATCTTAAGCGTTTTCTATGTGTGTAATATCAATCGAGCTAATATAACTATACAATTATTATCAAAAGATAAATACAAAATAGAAACCAATATTTATCTTAACTCTTCATTTGATAGAAATCCAAAGAATAGTTTAACATATATCGGGATACTGTGTTGGGTTCCTTGCTTCCCATTATGAACGAATATTTACATAATGATAAACTTCCAACAACAATTTGGTGAACTACTATTGACATTTAATTTTAAATTGGTTGGACTTAATGTGATAATGTTTTCCAGTCCTTACTAGAGATTTTTTTTAGTATCTCCAGTTGTTCACTTTGTATGATATGACTTTGCGAGTTTAAATGCTGACTTGAGAAGAAACGTCAGAGATGTTAGGTTTCCTAGATTCCAAATCTGAAATGAAACTTGGTGAGAACAGATCCAATCATTCGTAGAAGGTTTTGGCAGGAGCTGCCTTTATCCTTCGAAGCATTGAAAGGTGTGCCTTCATCGAATGAAGCTGTGGTAGGAATGATCTTCATCAAGTGATATTATCAAAGCGTTAAAGATAACTTCCCGTCGAAGGATGCCATGTATCTGATGCCATAATTACTTTAGGTTTACATATGGACCAATTTCAATATTTGCGCTGATAATTCTGTACGCGATTTAAAGTATGCTAGGTCGTGTCGTACCGCGGGTGTTTCTCTTTAACAGCAAAAATAAGTCGAGCTTTGCATGCTTGCGTGTCGAAGGGTCTTTCTCGGTACTCGCGCATTTTCCTGGGGTTCAACGTGTTCGTTCTTAACTCTTGCGAGGCTCTCGAGCTGCCGAGTCGCGAAATACCGACTGTAAAAAAATAGCCGGCCTCTTAAGCTCCGCTCCACGTGTGTCCATTACGGAAATTTCCGGCAGGGAACAGTGCAAAAACTGCCCGGTGGACTACTAGATTCCGGTACTCGGCGCCGGCGTCGCCGCCCCAGTCGTCGTTAAACTCTCGAGACGGACAAGAGGGTACTCCAGAAAAAAAATCATCTCATAGACCTCTATTTTATCGTATATGACCGAATTTCGCATTTACTGCGAACTTGAATCCATCATCCAAATTATGATCTCTAATGGAAAGAGGATATTTGGGTCATCTTTTATCTTCAAAATGGATCCAATTTTATATGTTTAGGATCATAAAGTTATTTAATAGGTACCCATTCATTATTATACATAGTTTTCTTAAGTATCAGAAAATTGCATTAGCACCTTCTCCGAAATCTTCTCAAAAACCAATAAGTATTTTCCTTATTTCCACATCATTATACATCATTTCGGCAGCTTAATAAAGTTAATTTAAACGAAGGTGAATCTTGCTTAGTGTTAACGCTGATGAAGAAATCATCATATTTTCCAAAGCACGTTACATATTTCATGCAACAATCAAGGTTACGTCATTATAAAAACCAGTAATGGAAAGACCTAGCAGAATCACTAACTCCAAATATTGGTTTTGACATATTTTCGTATAATTCAAGTTAGAAAATCATAGATTTTGTCAAACTTAGTAATATTGTTGAACTGTTCTCGAAATAACCTTTAAAATAAATCGTCTTCTTCCTATTAAAAGAAGAGTGTCGAAAGGAGTTAGTAGCAAAGAATTTAACTCGTGAACAAACTATACTTTTCCTTTTTCAGATGCTAGCAATCGGGACGACGACTGTCGAAGTGGCTTTACATCCAGAAGTTTATTGGAACAAGCTTAATTAACTTCCAACGGAGGCAAGGCCGCATTCGAGCAACGCGCATCGTCCCAACCTAACCCTTGTACAAACCCACCGGACGTTCGCACTCATTGGAAATCCGCCGTATGCGACAAGTGGTCCTCGCAGAATGCGGGATAAATCCAAGGGAATTCGAAGGCCGCATCTTTCCGCGCCAACAATACCACGAGCGCAATATTGACAGGGATGCCAAACGTGGCTCGGTCTTGGAATTCCCACAATTTTATACGACGTTTAATTACGGTTTAGTAGTTTCCGACAGTTTCGCTAACGTTATGTGATGGTGGTTTATACACGGCCCTGACGTCGCGTGAATAAGGATACCAGTTTTTATTGAAAGAATTTTAGCAGATAATAGTGAGATTCCTCTACGACTAAATCGTGTATGAAATTTCAGGTACATCTTGTCCATAAACATACTAATTCAAAATTTCTCGCAATAGGTATATCATTTAATAATTTCATCAAAACCGTTACGAATAGGTCGGAAAAATCCTTTAACTGACTAAATTGAGCGAAAAAACTGAACATTCTAATGTTAGGGGTATGGGATCGTTTAGGAAAATAGTTGAGAACATTTTTAGGGACCAACCTACTAATTATCAAAACATAATATCCCCTTGTTTACTAAATTAGTTAAGTGATAAACGATATTGAGTTTAATTATATATTCCTGAAAACCTTTGGCGTGCAGATTATTAGGACTGTCTCTCCCCATTATATATTATTAGTTTGCTTTCTATATTTTAACTCCTTATCTTTATTTCATAATTAAATTAATCATACCATATTTAATGTAAACCTTGAAAGTATGCAGGGATAAATAAACATGCAGGCTATGGTTAGCGCTTGGTGTTAGAGTAGGAAATATTGAAGCAGAAAGTTTTGGCTCGGCCATTTTGGCACTGGTCGATTTGGCGCCACGTTTTGGTCCCTCCATTTTGGCGCCAAACGTTATGGTGACCGGACTTTATATCCCTGCAAATAATTTTCCGGAAGTAATTTCCTTTTCTGAATTTATTTAGAGGCAGGCGGGGTTCTGACAGATTAGGTTAGGTTAGTATTAGGGCACGCATATGCTCTTAGGCATTATTAGGTATAGGCGGAGTTCTGACTGGTTAGTTTAAGTTAGTTTCATGACGTTGCCATTTTTCTGCTTCGTCCATTTTACTATCCGAATTTTTATATAAAATGATTCTTGCGGCAAAACCAGGGCCAACTGCAGCAAAACGACGCCAGCGGAACGTTGATGTAAGATGCACCTATTTCCCAGGACATTTCGTACTACATAGAGGTTAATGCAAGGCGATTGTTGAAGTTACAACCTTACAATTTCAGGTTCTCTTAATGTTGCTGGAACGTTTGTTTTTATGCTTTTATAGTTTATTCAAATAAAAAGCAATAAATTGCCCATATCAATCAATGTCCAGAATATTCGGGAATGGTCACGGAACAAGTTTTTCTGTGCGTGGACTACATAACAGACCATCGACACACAAAATGAGGATCCTAGTGTTGCGTAAACGGTACTGTGTATAATGAGTTATGTTAGCAAAACATATTACCAATTAGATTATGTAATTATGAAACTGAAACTGAAGTTTGAAGTGGCATGTGAGCTAGAGGAATTATTATTTTTGTGAAGCATTTGTTGATTGGAGTTTGGACTCGAAAGAAAACCAGAATTATTGATCTTAATACGGAAAGATTTGATCATATTATTATAGAAAGAAAGTGAGACTGTTTGATAAACAGAGTTATAGTGAAACAATAAGTTGACATTGTATCAGTTTCGGATTTTATTTAATGCAGATTGAAATATTCAGAAAACGAAAAGGTGTCCGACGTCTTTCAACAATGCAGATTATCTTTTCGTGTAAATTGCATTTGTCGAATACTTGTGCTGAGATTTGTACCACTGGAACGGAAAGTATCGTCGTTTGGGGAGGGGATCGTAAGCTCGTTATGTTGGGATAATCTGTCCCCCACGATGCAAGATACTGCAATGCCGATCGATTACGTATCCGCCGGCAGTGTCGCCCACGAATGTAGTCGAATCTCCCAAGGACCGTACCAGCCCGGTTTCCTAGCACATACTATAGTTCTGTTGCTTCCTAAAACGATAAACGCGACCAGAAGTAGCTTGCGTTGATAGAGGGACAGACTCGAATGTGAAGTCTACTATGAGAGTCGGGTTTAACGTTATCCCTCAACGGGACTGGTTATTATTGCCCTCTACAATTGCCAGTAGTTTACCACCGAATGAATAGCGGAATATCGTAACGGGTAGCGGTAATACTTGTTCTCTTTGGTATTTATGGTAATTACCATCTGAGAAGTCCCCTATCTCCAGTGTCCTCGTTGATGCTATCAACGCCTCTCTTTGCCTTTAGTTCAAAATTCAAAGATCCAAAAAGCCCTTGCAACTCATTTTGGAGTTAACCAATACTTTTTTTTGGAGGATTGTTTAAAAACTATATTTGTAGATAATTCTTCAACTCCCTAGTTAATTTATTAAGGAACAAAACTGGAAAACTAGTATTGACTGCAAAGAATTTAAAAAATGGAATAAAATAATGATTTTTCCTAGCGAACCGGTGAAAGCGGGAGGGCATGAAATGTAACGCAGGTGTTCCACATAGATAGTCCTGTTGGCATGAAGCCAATAAAGCTACCTATGCCCGCATTCGCGTATCGATTCTCGGTAGCGATTTTTCTTTCATTTTCTGTGCGCCGCTTAAGATTGACTCTCCATCTCATTCTTCATACGATTTATCGCTCTTTATCCCATCTTCACGCACATTCGGCCAATTCCAGTACATGAATCGTGAGACATGATCTAAATGCTATTACGTATTCGCTGGTTCTTATCGAATGATGCTGTATAGAATTCAACGGTCTTTCTTTATATCTCCCAGTACTCTTCAAATGAAAAATTAATTTCATAATTCTCTCTACATTATAAACAATATCTCTGATAACATGTTTGTTTCAAGATCAATTGATTGTCGCTGAACATTGAGAGATTTAGCAACGATGTCTTGTTATTATTTTAGTTAGTAGTGATTATAGTGTTTCACAAAATACTAACTAAAACTTGCAATGAGATAAATGTAAGTTTTGAAGAAGAATAGTGTGTATCTCAATTTCCTCGCTTCGATTTTAATCAAGATCTAGTCCCTTACAGCACAGTTGGCTGGGAACGTTCTCAGGAGCTTGTTAGGATATCGAAGAGTCCACTTTTATCCTCCTATAACTATCCTCCGGGCATATGACGGACTCACTATCTATCGAGGATACCCTCAAATCGATGTGCTGTAAGGAGAAGCTATGCCTCCGACAATCCTCACGGAGGATTATATCCCTATGACCCACGCTGAGTAGTTATAAAACAATAAAGACAGAGACCTGGAGGTTTTAAGGAGTGCTTATGGACCTCAAATAAGTGTGCTGCATGGGTTCAGTTCTGGTTTAAAATCAATCGAAAGGAAATTGCATTGTTCCAGATGCGTTGAATTAGATAATAAATCCTTTTATTGCGAATATCATAGGTTTTATGATAAATATCGAATCATCGCTTCAGTTGTCGGCAATAAATTATAATGGGTACTCAGCGAAAATTAAAAATCTCCCGCAAAGGTGTTAAAAACTTGTATGACCATGTAAGGTATCGAATCTCAACAGCCTCGTTTTTGCATATTTCCAGCTTCCTTCTAGAGCATATGTATGAGAGCGACAAAGTCTCAACAATTGCTATGCCAAAATATTGCCCAAAATGCAATAACCGATTCTTATAGCACTTTGCCAGCAGAATCTCTATCTGACCTTCAGTTCAGAATATCAGTTAAATTTTCAATTCTTCATATTCGGACCATAGTAGTCCCATTGACATTGTACTCAATATTTTTAAAGTGCTCTTTTGTCTATGACCGATATATTTTTCTCCCCCATGTTTCGGGTCCTAAGTATTTTGGTCGGGGGTATTTTGGTCATGGACTTTTAGTCGTGGGCTTTTAGTTGCATGGGATGAAATGAAAGCTCATTTATTGCCTTTTGAGACCAAAATACAGACATCTATGTAGTGTATATATTTTAAGTCACTGGAGAAAGGTTTTGTGTCGGGGAGGGCCACAATGATGTTCAATCCTTTATGTACTTTTTCAGAAGCAAAATCTTCTAATTAAAAGTGAAAGTACGTTTTATTTTTTGTGTCCATCTTTCATCTACTATTTTTACATTTTAAATTTTGTTTTGAGATTCATAAGTAACAACCCCACTATATACATAAAGGCATTGAACGGTATTGTGACTGCATTTAGTTTTTCAATACAATCAATAAATAACAAAATTAACAAGTGGATTCGGTTATGTTTTCGAAGACGCTGAATACGAGACTGAAGTAAAAATGTAAAAAATCACAATGACGGATCGAACATGCGAGTCACAAATCCTCTTGGCTAGTCACAGTGAACATGGACAATCACCATGAAAAGTGAACCTGATCAATGGCATCCAATCACTTTTACAATATCTGATTTAGAAACTGAATGGATCCAAAAATCTGCAGAAACTACGAATATTAATTTTAAATAATATTGAGATTTATACTATTTTGAGGAAAAACAATATGTATCTTGAATAAAAACTTTAAAATGAATATGGTTCAATAAATAGAACAATATTCTTTAGCATAAGCTAATAGCTAGAGAAAAAGTTACAAGTAATGTATATGCTGGAATTGAGGAAATGCCTTTTCTTTATAATTAATTATTGATTGATTTGTGTGTATTTAAGGACAGAAATATTTCCTTAATTCGAGCCACCATTTCTTGCGTCTATTCAAAAAATACTTATATCATTAAAATAATTTACTGTATTTTAATAATTTATTGAAAGTTAATATATCCTTTATTCACAGATTATGAAAAAGTTGAGTGTCATATATGCATCGGCAATGTATCATTAGAAAGCGATCGTGCATAACGTATGCGAACGCGAATCAAGAGGAATCAGAAAACCACGGTGCTTTTGTTTATTTTCGCATTTATTCCAAGCGGGAATAAAAAACACTACAGGATATCCTATCCGTGTTTGCTTAACGAATTCGCATAGTGTAAACAAAGTCGAGTAACGTACTTTTGACCGCAAAAACGTGACAATGCATCGAGTACTTCACGAACGAAAGAGATGAGGAGGATAAAAAATTTCGATAAAAAATGTTATTTCGGAATGCCGCCCCGGCAAAAAATCCGGCACGGCGTAAACGACGTCGGACGATGTCCGCCCCGCCTCGCCCACCAAGAAGGGTTCTCCCGAGGGCACTGCAGGTGCTTGTGCATTATAAATCACGTAGCCAAGTCGCGACCGAACGAAATATTCATGTGTAATATATCGGAGGAAATACGATCCATCGTAAAATTTGGGTTCGCCTTTTGCCGAAAACTCGCCGGTCGAGGTTTCGAATTTCTATTCATTGTATGCTACTATTTACGGTTAATAAAGTATACATACTATCATTGCTATATTTAATGCTGTTATTGTTGTGGAAACTTATTTTAAGGGAGCGCAAAAAGAGAAGTATTTAAGTGGTCGTTCAATATCGCATATCAGTTTTTTTAAATTGATGAGATAATTGAACAATTTTCAGAAAAGATATTCAAAGAAACTTATACCTTACCTTCACAATCAATTCAATAGTAATTCACTAACAATTTAATAAGAAAATGTAAAAAGTATTGAGAAGTTTTCAATGTAATTTGTACTCTAATCAGGTGTTTAATTTTTATGGAATACTTGTCAGGACGTTAATAATAATTTTATGCAACAAGGGCGCAATTATCGATCTTCGACGAGTGTGAAGTTTGTCGCTCGAGCGGAGAGAGGGTGGCAATCACAATCGACGGAGAACGATATTTCGCTCATGTTCCATACGATATTTTTTAATACGACGTGCGTAGAACGCAATTTTACGTACATGAAAATTTCACCCTAGTGCGTAAAATCGTGTTTTACGCACGGAGTGTTAAAAAATACAATTTTGATATACAGTTTCTTCCAGAAACATTTGTACACAAATAAACTCGTGTTGCGCTGACAACCTGTACAATATTCGAGTTTCTTCGAGGAACGCTGGGTGGCGCATTAAACTATACACAAAATAGTACACTCTAAATTTCTTAAAATCAAAGTTGAGCGACTTTCTGATAAAAGTGACTTTTTCACTATTTTTAAAGTGAAAATTTCACTTTACTAATAGTGAATGGAAATATGCCACTCTAATAAAGTGAAATTTCCGCTTTAGAAATAGTGAAAAAGTCACCTTTATCAGAGAGTGGCTCAACTTTCACTTTAAGAAATTTAGAGAGTATACTATTTAACAAGGGCGCAATTACCGACCTTCAACGAGTGCGAAGTTTGTCGCACGAGCGAAGCGAGGGTTACAATCACACTCGTCGGAGATCGATATTTAGCCCGTTTTCCATACTACATTTTTTAATTTATGTCCGAATATTTAATTGCAGGGCGCAAAATCGATTTCTACTTCCGGAGTATTAAAAATGTTTTTTTCTTTTCATTTGAACAGCTATATATAAAATTCTTGTATCTTTGTTTTTCGTGGAAGTTGGAAAGGAAAATAACTAGTATCATTGGGTGATAAGCTCTTTTTATACACAAGAGCCAGACTATATTTGATCTTATGCGACGCTATTTTAGGATGTTAGGGACCCTGGTAGAAACTACAGAATTGTCATTGCGTACCCGACAAGCCTTCTCAGGGAAATCCGGGATACTGACAAGGCCTGGTCGGATATGTCATGCTTTCCTTCCGAGTTTTCCTTACAAGAAAAGCCTGGGAAGGCCTTGTCGGGTACGAAATGACAATTCTGCAGTTTCTACCAGCGGACACCTAACATTTTAAATGAAAATTTTTTCTTATATAATATACCATTTTCCTCATATCGGTTTTTTTAGTTTTGCAATACATAGAAATAATGGTAATGTAGATCTGAAAATTTGAATCTGCAATATAAAAGCTGAGAGTCGAAAAACCGACACTCCCAACAATTAATGTCTGCTTGTCTATGTTTTGTATTTTTGGATGTGTCGGCTATTTTGTTAATGTCGGATTTTCGAGTGTAATTCAAACTACGCTATTAAATATTTTAAAATTCAAGTGGGCGGACTTAAAATGACGGTAACATTTTCTCAAGCCCGTTTAAAGTCATTTTAAAAGGTTGTCAATTGTTGCCTGGTTTTTTGCGGTCGCTGATTACAAATCTGGAGTAAGACGCTGGACCTAATATGACAGGTAGAATTTTTCGTGATAACAAAATTACGTAAAAATGGCCAACCCTACTTTTTGATGAATACGTAGTAATCTGTGTTTGACGAAATAAAAGTGTCGTTTCGTCTATTCACCGCTATTGTGTGATTTTTACCAACTCTCATCATGTGGAGGTTGACGCATCTGAGTTTTTTTCTTAACTCATGTCAATAAACTACCATTTATGCTAAATAACTTTTATATATACAGAGTGGTCCATTTTAATCGCCCCACCGAAATATATTGGAATCTAATCAAGATAGAGAAAAATAGTCTAGACAAAAGTTGAAGGGGATGGAGGGGCTCATACAATGGTATCATGGAGTTTGACCTTGAACTCGATTTTTATGGTTATTTCAAGGTCAACGTAATTTTTTTAAATGGGAACGCCTATTTTTTACTCCGGATTTGAAAAGAGCGGAAAATTTTACGTTAAGACTGATGTTTATCAAAATTATCGCAAGGTCGAACGAATGTCAAATTTACCAATTAAAACTCCCTATGCATGTTTTGTTTGAACCTGAGCCGATTACGTAAAATTGGTTTACAGAAAAGTTGAAGAGAACAGTCAGGGTCACCTTCCGATACCGTACTCATGACCTTGAACTCGATTTTGAAGGTTATTTCAAGGTCAACGTGATTTTTTTAAATGGGAACGCCTTTTTTTTACCCCTGTACCATGCGGTATTACTACGCATGCGAATGTGTTGAACTTAACTGCCGCGCATGGGTGAGTGTTGTACTTCACTACTGCGCATGCGTATTTGTTGTATGTCGGTAGTGCGCATGCGTAAGTGTTTACTTGACTACTCCGCAGTCATAGGTCTCGTATTCCATACTGCTCACATGTAGGTGTCGTATTTCACCACTGCGCATGTGCAAGTGTCGTACTAACCAATTACCTAACCCATAACACAACCAATGATCCAAAACGAGTCCGTAACGATAATAAGATCAATAACTATAAGTCAACTCATAACTCAAATCGAATTAAACACGGCGACTCCATAGTGACCGCGGAAAAAATTAATACTATAAATTCTTAATACTTACATGTTTCGTTATTATTAGCTCAATTTCATTTTTCGTAGTTAAAAAAGAAGATTTAATTTTTCTCTATCTTGCTTAGATTCCAATGTATTCCGGTGGGGCGATTAAAATGGCCCACCCTGTATATATAGATGAACTATACGATAGAAATCTACAAAACCTGAAAATGCAAAAAATTCTTCAATTTCGAATAATCTTTCGCGCTTTATAGCCGAAATCGCCAGAAACCAAATTATGTTTTTGAAGTAAAGGAATCGGGAACATGTTTCCTGTAGGTTAGAAGGTGATCATAAACGGATATAATAGTAAAAATTAACAATAGCCAAATGCGGTTGTGCCCATTAAACAAAATTTGTCTTAGTATAAATAAAACGATGCTGAACTCTATGTGCCATTTGTGCACATCTAGTCGTTAAAGCATTAATGATGAATGAAAGGAAATTAGATTATGTGGTATAATATATAAATGTTCGACGAACCGTCACTCCTATATTATTTAAAACCTGTCATGTATCAACTGATGGCATGGATAGACGTTCTTGAAATATTGCTATTCTCGAAAAAAATGAGCACACTACAGGATTGTTGCATTTCTCGACACAATCAACAATCAGTCGGAGAAGTCAAAAGCTTTGAAGACAGCAAAGAAAGTGGAAGCCAAGTTAAAGTCGGAAGCAAAGCCAGTATTACAAGGTAAGGAGGAGAGAAACGAGAGGACACGGGACAAATATAAGTCCGATCGAGTGGATAGAAGAAAGACATAGCTGGGTGGGATGTACAAGACGATGGAGAGCCATGGAAAGGAAAATAGGTCGAGCTTTTCGTTAGGGAGCAGGTGCTCGTATATTTCGGTCGAGAAATTGGGCCGGCCCCGGCGATTTCGTTCGAGCGACTCGCATGCACACGGAATCTCCGTGTGGGATTTCGAAAGTATACGTACGAATCTCGACCTGTATATACATAACGTTGAGAGTACCAGCTTCTCGAAACTTTCCCTGAAGAATATTCGTGCCGGAAAACTTAAGAAAGGGGACTTCTCCTATTTCCTTCCTCCGACATTTCTAAACTCTGAGTTCCAGGTAGCCGCTTTGGGGACAACGTTCAGCGTTCGGCTGCACAAAGTTTAGCGAGAAAAATATAGCCGTCTTCCGAATTAAATCAAATTTCGATGTTCGCGGAATGTGTCAATTTCAAAATTAGGACGATATAAAACATTTAACAACGCGACGTACCCTTGTCTGTGTTCGGAAGCAAGCAAATTTCTCACAAGAAAGTTTCGAGAAAGAAGAGGCGGAAAGAATCATGTGACCCATTGCTGTCGTGACAATTTTATCGTTCCTATAAATTTGCACCTTAAAAGCCTGCGTTAGTTTGCTTCATTCGTGAAGTAAATGTTGCGACAAATTGTGGTTCATATTTAACGCTCTACATTTAAAAGTAACTTGCGGAGGCCTGCTGTACCATGAGGGTTGTTTTATATGTATCTATTTTTCAAACTCTGCCATGCATCAAGGATAGTTTTATCAAAATAATACTCAGAAAAATCATAAAATTATTAAGGGACAAAATATGGCCATCGATTTAACCCTAAATAACACTTACAAAATGATACATTTTGTCGTTTTCAATGATATTAGTATATTAACCCTTAGCGGCCTAGTGGTTAGCACTGTCGTTTAATTTCTTTTTACATTTTCAAGAATAGAATTTTAATTGTATCAATTATGCCGGTTATTTATAATACTAAGTCTATGATTAACCAAGGAAATAGTTAAAAACCTACAATACAAAATATCGACAATAACGTATTGTTACATTAACGGGGTCACCGATTATGGATTTGAAATCCATTTTATGAAATTCAAAATGGCGGATCCAATACGATGAATTTGTTCAAAATTGCTCGATTTTTTATGAAACGTTTTTCTTAAGGGATTAACGGGATCGCCGATTATGGATTTGAAATCCATTTTATGAAATTCAAAATGGCGGATGTAAGATGGTGACGAATTGGTTGTTTTGCTTCAATACTTATTATTGACGACTGGATTTAGTCTAAACATTGTTGTTCATTCTTCCTCCTAGTTTAATATTTTTGTTGTCTTATTTTTTCGTAGATTTTTGTATTTTTAAAAATATTTTTTTGTTTTTCTTTTTATATTTTAAAAAACTTTTTTTTAGATTTATATGAGCGACCTCAAAAATCCCCCGAGTAACACGGTTTAAGTTAAATTGAATAATTTTGATAAAATTCGTTCGCCATATTGTAAATCATATACAATTATGATTTCAGTTTTTAAGACAAACAACGAAACATCCTCGAATTCATAATATTTATGTTCAATTTATAGAATTTTACTTAATATCAGAGAATAACGGATATATTGAATAAGCCATTTTGAATTTATGAGTTTTTATAGACGATTCCCGTATAACACAAAGCTCTCTTTAAGTTCCTCAGGAGTTCAATTTCAGAAGCTTCCTAAGACCTCGCACAATTGCTCTAAATGAGTTCTCTGGAAGCTCTGCCAGTAAGCTTACACGGACGGGCACAGTTTTAAGTCTGTGCGAACTCTCACGAAACTCTGAAGAAAGTTCTGACAGAACTCCAGTGTAGTTCTGTTGAAGCTCCGATTGCTCTTGAAAGAGCTCCGTGGAAGTTCCGTTACAGAAGTACATCTGAGTTCCGGGCGAATTTGTTAATGGGGTAACCTAACCTCGACCAATCAGCGAACGGCCTTCCGACAGCTTGCCGGCCGTTCCTGAGTCCCTTCTGGACCATTTTCCTGTTTTTTTTTTCAATCCGATAAAACGTATATATGAGACCTTCGAAAGAACTTCCAGAGAGCTTCCAAAGAGCTTCAAGAGAGCTCCCAGAGAGCTTCTACAGAGCTTTCAGAGAGCTTCTAAAGAGCTTCCAGCGAACTTACGTGCGAGTTATTTAGGAGTTAGAACGGAGCTACATGAGTGTTCGCAAAAGCGGACATAGAAGCTCCCAGAGAACTCCATACTAAGTCCATAGTTATTACAAACGAAGCTCTCAAGATGATTAACAAGGTTCTGAGGAGCTCCATAGGAGCTTATTGTGTTATACGGGTTCATACAAGACAGGTCTACAAAATAATGGATTTGTGATGATTTTGGGAAGATATTTTTCCGAAGTAATTTTGTGCGCAACCCTAAATCGCAGGATATAATTGGCCTACTACGTCAGAATTTGTAATATTTCAGGTTATGTATTCGATAAATGTGAATTTTTGCCATTTTTTAATTTGAACATTACTTGTCATTTTAAATTCGAAATTTTGAAAATGACAAATGAGATTTCGTAACTACAAATTTTGAAGATAAAAGGTAGAAATATGTAGGCATTAACCCATTAACGTCAAAATATCCGCATCATTAACTTCAATTTCAATGAACGATGCTCTAAGTAAAAACCTATGAACTTTTTTAAAAAGTGCTAAAAATTAAAAGTTCTTAGCAATCCACGAGGAATATACTGAAATTCTTTCAGATTTTTCTAATGATACTTTGAGAAAATGTTTATTTAAATCTTTTGAATAATTTTATTTTATTAAATCTTGTGACGAATTCTAATTATTTTTTTTTTTTACAATGTTTCCAAAAGTTCACAGGTTTCGAGGAAAAAAATCCTAACCTACAATATTGACAATTCTTTTCTTCAAAAACTGACATTTTTTAATAAATTGCAAGGATCGAAAAATTGTTTAAATTAATTGATGAATGCACCATAACTTTAAAAAAAATTTATAAATATTGAAGAATTGTTTAAAAAATTTAAATAAATAATTTTTCACAATATTATTAGAAAAATCTGAATTTGATTTCTAAGAACTATTAATTCTTCGAATTTTATTGAAAAATGCTTATAGTTAGAGCATCCAGAAATTAATGAAAGAAATTTTCATTGAGGACACTATTTTGAGGTTGTTATAATGAAGTGAGATGTAAAAATAAAATTATTTCTTAAAAGTTGTTTATTTTATCCACCTCCATACTGCATAAAAACAGTTATGGAAAAATATGTAAACTCTAATTCGGGTCCTCAAATAACGTATTCAACTGGGTATTTGAATAAAATTACATCTGTTACAATGCGAATTTACTTTTACAAAGTATTATTTTGAGAAATCTGAACATCACGGGTCAAAGTGGGATATGTCGTAAATTACATCTTTTCATCCATGTCCATATACTGACCCTTTTTGGAGTCGTTTGAGTGTCGAAAGTAAAATTGCACGGATGCGTAGATATTGGAAGTCCGAAGACCGACGGAGTACAATTTTACTTTAGGGCCTCAAACTAGTCCGTAAGTTGCGCACTTTACCGACACGGATGACGAAAGAGAATTTTTTAATTTTCAGAGCAGAAAAAAGTGTGTATGTTAATGCTGCACTTTGAATCGATATTTTGTCATTAACGATGTTTTAAATGACGACTATAATTGATCGGTGTCCAATTTTGGTGCTCTGACTTTCTTTTACGAACACAAACCATTTTAGTATTAAACAAAAAAATCGATTAAAATTACCTCTGTGCATATCTCGCCAAACGGAACCACATCCCACTTTTGCATCGGCCATTTGGCCCAAACACACATTAAATACAACACAATGCAAATAATAACCCTAAATTTAAAATGCAATAAATAAAAAATTGAAAAGATGGTAAAAGTATTAAGCCTATAAACCCATATAATTCAAATCTCAATTACATTTTTACTAGCATATATTAACATAATTATTCTCGAATAGATCAATTGAAATGCAAGTAGTAATGGTAGGTACTGATCAGACAATAAACTTCATCAGGGATTTTATCAACCTTTTGCTATGATTGGGCCATCGAATTTGGTATGAGGTGTTAGCTCCCATCATACCCTAAACAAATATGCCAATTAGGAAGGTTCCATCTCCAGGGCACAAACCACCTATACTCGTGGCCATCTTCCTTTACGTCACAAGTGGAAATAAAAATACCTTTAATAATTATGGTAATTCTACATCGATTGCGTAATTTAAAAAAATGTAATTTTACATCATCTTTGTAATTTTTCATAATTTTTTACGTAGACAAGCACGGAGAATGTAAAATTACAAGCGCACAGTAAATTGTGTTATAGAGATTTGTGCACCTGCTCCTCCCTCTCGCGAGCAGCGCCCCTCTCACCAATAACCGATAGACGTCTTATTTACAGTGCACATGTAAAAATCACATCGATAATATAGGAATTTTACATCAACGCTGTAAATTTACCAGGATTTTCACTGGTATTTTAATTTCCACCATTGCACTGTAAGTTTACATCGAAATTTTTCACAGTGTATATAACAAAGAAATCCAATATAAATAATTACCAACGTTTATTTCAAGAAAATATGTTTATTTTCAGCTCGAAAATATATCTACTGCAGAACATGCGATTTATTCGTGTATATATGATGTATACCGCAAAAGAATCGTAAATTATGTAATAGAAAAGAGGCGATTGTTGGTCACCAAAAAAAGTTGTATGAGAAATTTTCTATCGTAGGAATGGCAATAACAATGTATAATGCATCCTCTTAAATTTTTTAAAACGCGCACTCAACTTTGCTTTATGCTTGCAGAAAACTAAAACTACTTTGCCATTAATCTTCAACGAGTAATTTCACGATACTCTGAGCTGTTGCACTTTAATATACCACATTTCATTCTCGGGCTTTCGGCGCTCTCTTTCGTGTATTCTTAACACGTAAACATTTCGTCATTTAAGTCTTCATCTTTTTGTTTCCCCAGAAGTCATATATATGATTCGCTTTTCATTCTCTTCGCAACTGGGTTATGAAGTTGTTTTACCACACTTTTTCGCTGGAAACTGAAAAGGTTATCCTCGGTGAGGCTCCCGTAGGTCACGGGATCTCAAATCGACATGCTTTTTCTCTTCTTCTTTCATTTTCTATTTTCACTTTATCGCTCTTCTCTTTGCCTTTGATGAATGTTCTGGCCAAGTTTTCTTAAAACAATACTGGAATTTACATTTTCAACATTAATTAACAAGCATTTATGAGAAATAACAAACATCGTTGAATTTTAATTTTTGTTACGAGGACACCCAGTGCTGATTACTTTGGGATGTATTATCATCATTTTAAATAGTTTAAAAATAATAGTACAGATTAAAACAAGATGGAATGTTAATAGATATTTCGATGATTTTTTTTTAAACAGCATGTGATTCTTTATTTTTTGCAATTGTACTTTTTTTGTGTGTCAAATTTATAAGGTTTAGGCTGAAATTGGAGCACGAAAAATAATGTCCGCCATACTTTGCGAGGTTTCTCAAGGGCCGGCCAATAGCTCATTTCCTTTTGTGGATTAGACCCTTATCGCAAAGCAATGGGGATTTAAAGGAGGTCAATAGCTCCAAAGATAAAGGCAATGGTCCATTTTACCGATTCAGTAGTGGTTGGATGAAAATCGCCCTACCCCTCCTTCCAATAAGAGTGAGATAAAAATTTAAAGTTACTGGGTTCAGTGATCGATTCTTAGAGATCTGGAAGGTAATCCTACAATTTTAAGTAGCTTCCTACTCAACTTCACATAAGTTATTAACATAATCTTCATAAATTCAAAGGAAAATTTATATTGGCATTTAATTAATAGTATGGTCGATAAAGTGAATAAGAAATATAAAACATTAATGAATTATAAATTAATAAGACATAAATTTATATGACATTCATTAAAATAGATGAAATTATGGAGGCGATAATAGAAATATAAAGTGAAGCTGTAATTAATACACATTGTTAATATTCCGTACGTATTGGGAGAAGAGAAATAGTGATTCGTAGAATTAAAAGCTGCACAAGATTTAAAAATTGAATACAAAAAATTGTTCGGCCTCTGCAATCTGTCATCAGGACACCTCTATATCTGTTTATAAGTGTCTAATAACGCCAAAGCGTAGGTGGTTCGGATTCCACCTTCGTAAACTGTAGGTCCCGTCGCAATTTAGTCACATTTGGGTTCACAAAAGTCGACGTAAAATAATATAAAAAAAAAATGTTAACAATTTGTTTGTGAATTATATATAAGATATTATAATTTGCATCAAAAAGTGTGTTCATTCCGCTTCATAACCTTTACTACATGGTGTGAATCTGGATCGAAATCTATTTTCAATTTATGTTTTTCTTATTTCTGAAGTAATTGAAACATTATTTTGGCATGATGTTTCGAAATGTTAATAATATTATTTTCTATCATTATTATAGTTATTTTTTGATAATTATAAATTAACCATAACAAAAGAATTAGTAATTAATTATATATTTCTTGGCTTAGTATGTTGCACAAAGGTAATCCAGGGAAAAAATATATAGGTATGAAAGAATTTTGAGCGTTCGAGTGAACCTTTTATGAATTTTTAAAGTAAAGAATGTTATTAATCAGAAAAATTGCAAAACTCAATCGTTTCTCAAATATATTACTCAGAGTAGTTCGATTTGAAAATATTTTTCATTCCAGAAATACACATAAAAGTACTAATTGCTCACTAATATATGGACCAATACTATCAACCTTCGATCATTTTTATAAAAACTATTCGCCATGTACAAAATAGTCAAATACTACAATTTATACGGAACAATATTCCCAAAAAAATAATCTTCCTAATAATAACGTTTATGAAGTTGAAGATAAAGGAAATTTTCAGGGTTTTTAATAGACAGTCAGAAACAATTAGTTTCAGTTTTTCTCTAAATATTCCATGCATGGGAAAGCATACTTCAGTAAAAATATTAATACTTCTTTTGATAACCTTGCATTCAGAAAAGTTGGGTAATTCTTAGAATACCACCTCTTATACGTGTTTGGGGTTATTCTTCGTTAAGAAACGCCACGCAGAAATCAACGTTTATAACAATAGACAGTAGTTATAAAGATGAAATATATTTTTAGCCAGGAATTTAGCGAGGTGGGGAATAACGAAACAATATCAAACCGCGGTTAATGTATATCACCTGGATATGTAAATATATGTATATTATTGATGATGATGCAAACATAATATGTTATTCCATAGAATATACCCAATAACTATTATTTGAATTAGTACACTTTAAGATTGACTGTATTATTCCTAGTAAGGGAATAGATATATTTTTGTAATCCCATTGAGTTGAAACAATATTTTATTTCAAAATTAGTACGACTCGAGAATAAACATAATCCAAGAAATGTACTAAATTATGAAGATACATAGAAATATGACCAGGGCAATCAAGCAATTGTATTAATGACGTACATCTGATAAGACATTTCATATTGAGTTTTTAACAGGCAATGATCATTTATAGAAGTACGAGATAAACTAAATATTTTTATTCTTTTACTGATGATAATCGTGAGAAAACTTATTATTTTCACCGTTTCCGGTTCGCCATATTGAATCCTCCATTATAAACCATCAAATAGACTGGAAAATTACTGAACATGTTGGTTAAATCAAACCAAATGTTACACTTTGCTGAAAAAACCCTTTTACTTTGATATACATCTCAGCATTATTCACAAAAACACGTATTAAACGGTACACTATGTGAAGCTGAAAACATAAAGTTTTTTCTTGAACTAAAATCATATTGTTTATCTTTGTTCATAGTTTGGGAGGAATCGACAAATCGACATCCGTTAGGGACTTGGTCAAAATTGCTACAACAAAAGTTTCCAATTTTTCGGCACTTTTGCAAATTAAAACCGCGATATGGCTTTCCTAAAGCATGGAAACACCATTTAGATGGTGGAAGTCAAAAGGGCACATTTGAAAATAGCAAGATCAGTTGGTTTTGTTATGATCTTTGTCATTTCTCGATTTAGGAATGAGGTCGGAATACGAGCTAAAAATTCCATGTTTCTGGACGTTAATGGGTTAACGAGGGACTGATTAGGTAGCAATTAATCGTATATCATAACGGGCGCTTTATTACTGCCGAATTAACATCGACTTTCTAAACAGCAGCAAATTTTTGTTAAATGAAAAACTGATCCAATCCCATACAAGGTCAAGAAACGCAAAGTAAAAACGTAGAAAGAAAATTTGAACTACAGGGTATTGTAACTTGAAAGAAACTGCAGAATCTTTGATGTTACATTTTTTCGAGCTCGATAGAATCTTTTCGTTACACCATACACGTAGATGATGTCGGCTGGATGACGATGTTGGAGGCCACGGGGGATGAAGGCTGGGGCGAAGTGGAAGACGTGTGGCCTATTGGGATTAGGTAGTTCATTTCTTCTATTGCCGGCGGATGGCTTGTTTCGATCTATTGGGCAAGGAGACGGCGAATTGCACCGATGAATCGAGGATAGGGAACGTGCCAGGAGATGGCACAATGAAGGAGAGTGAGAAAGACAATGAGAGTGACGGCGGGGGACGTGTACAGGAGACGGAGAGTATGGCGTTTCGCCAATCAAGTGGACTTACGGGCCTCCGGGTAATCGTTACGTTGGAAGAAAGTCCACCGTTCTCTGGTCTGTACTTATTCGTGAGACAAAATAGCCGCCATTTGTTTTTATACGTTCGTTTAAACACTGGGAGAATACGATGCGTACAAACGGTGACTTACTACGGGAACTGCCGAACGCGAATACACGAAAATTTACTATCGGGTATATTGAATTTAAGAGGACTGGAGCCTTCGTGATATACCCTTCTGCTCGAGAGGAAGACAAGTAAATATACCAGAGAAAAATCATTATCTCAAGACGTATTTCGAAACAATTACAATCTAGTTGAACATTTTTCTGTACCGTTTCTATTATTATTCATTTAAGTAGAAGATAAACCCTAGTTTAACTAATATTTTAAACTTTATAATGATACAAAAACCGGTCTCGGGAGTTCGGTTCTGGGCCACATAAGTATGGGAGAACGGAGGAATTCCAGCCTACCTAAACAAACCCGACTTTATAATATGTAAGGACATTACATGGATTAACACTTGACGATACTTCAAATATTTTGATGTATTCTGTTTTCGAGTTATATGACTCAATTAGCTAAATTCCACGATTTTTTTTCAGATTCCATCAATCGGTGGCAAATTACGACCAACAAAGGTATAATTCTGACATTGTTTATTTTCAGCACAATTGCGCTCTGATTTATTGGTTTAATTTACATTTCTTAAGTATACATAAAGAAAATGGAAATAGTATCTTGTACTTGTAATATCACGAGAGAAAACCAAAAAAACAAATTAGTGGTCGAAATGTAGACGAAGAAAATAGCGCAACTATTTTTTCAAAAAATTCACAATTAAAAAGAAAAGCAATACGTTCAAATGGTCTAGTACCAAAGTTTTTTGCAATGTTTTAGTTTTTCCGAAATTTTGTTCGCACACTTTCCTGTTGCTCGACTTAAAAATGAGTTGGTACATTACGGTTTTTGGAGCCACTCATTCTGAATCGGATGTTAAAATTTCAAAATTAAAAATGGTCGATCCAATATGACGGAGAAAAACACGAATATTCCTTGAATTTTCCTCTATCTATTTACTAGAGGATTTTTGGGTTACTTTAATAAGGAATCTGACGTAAAAATTTCAAAACTCAAAATGGCGGATCTAATATAGCAGATTATTTTGATAAAAATGATCGAATTTTCATAAAAATTGCTATATAAGGGGTTTCGGGTAGCATATAACGATTCTGAAGTTCATATTTCAACGTTCAAAATTACACATCCAATATGACGGACTAATTTTTTTTAAATTGTTTATAAAAAATTGAAGAAATTATATAGTAAATCAGAAAAAAAATTGGAAAAATTTGTATTCCGCAATAGAAGTTTGAAAACAGACTTGCATAGTATTCTGTTGAGAACTTCTACATATGGAATCCAGCATTTTGGATCTTGAAATTTTATCATTAGATTTGATATTAGCAGCTCCAAAAAACAACAGATTTATTTTATGAAAAAATCCTAATATTTCAAAATTAGTCAACTATACACGGAGAGAAATCTGAAAGGATGAAACTGTAGGTATTCCTTCGCCACTGTACTAAGATTTGGTGCTGGTGCTGCACCATGTGTCGCGTAATATCAATGTAAGAAACCCACAGTCTCAGACTGTGAAAACGCTTAGGATGAGACTGCAAAACTGCGATGCTTTCTTCGAGGCTTTCTCCCGCCTAAGTTTTACTTTTTAGACTAGGGCTCTCGCGGACTTTTTTGTAGGAAATTTCCTCCTCTACAAAAAAGGTTAAGTAAATTTTTGCTCTATCTTGCACCGTTTTCGATACGGAAGCAATAGAATGAAAAACAACGTATTCCGCGTCCGACGCCATGTTTATCTTTTGTTTTAAAAACTCGATGTTCTTCGTTCTATCGCTTCCGTATCGAAAACGGTGCAAGATAGAGCAAAAATTTACTAAACCTTTTTTGTAGAGGAGGAAATTTCCTACAAAAAAGTCCGGGAGAGCCCTAGTCTAAAAAGTAAAACTTAGGCGGGAGAAAACCTCGAAGAAAGCATCGCAGTTTTGCAGTCTCATCCTAAGCGATTTCACAGTCTGAGACTGTGGGTTTCTTACATTGATATCACGCGACACATGGTGCAGAACCAGCACCAAATCTTAGTACAGTGGCGGAAGGAATGCCTACAGTTTCATCCTTTCAGATTTCTCTCCGTGTACTTGGATCCGTCATTTTGACTGTTGAAATATTAAGTTCAGAATATGGTTATCTGGGATCCGAAAATGTTCTTATATTATACATGCAAAACTGGGATCCAAACGAAATATCGTGTATTGTTCCACCAAGGAAGAATGTAGTAAAGAATCCAAATCAGGATCTGTTTCGATTGCATGGCCTCCTCTCTAATTTTTTACTCAGAAGTACTCGCTTCACTCATAAATGAGTTTGGTCGTTTGAACTAAAATTATTGTTGCTGGAACAGTATGGCCTTATTTGACACAATACAACAGGCCGGATCTGGCATAGAAACGAGTTTGGTTTGAAATTATACGTTGATGCTACCGAAATAACATATTTTACGAATTACACGCCAAGTGTCGACATAACCAATATTTCAACTAACATTCAAGTTTTAACATTAACTTAATAACAAGCAATAAATTTGTGAATAAAATTACACGTTAAACAACGTTGTAATTTTGATAATTTGAAAATAATAATTAATTTGCAAAGAACATTTCTTAGTCATATTATATAACTTCTTTAAAACTTGATTAAAATTGAAGTTAATATCATTCTAAAAAATTAATATACAATATTTCCTTTGTATTTTAATGTAATTTGGTTGTAATTGCAAAATTGACAAACTCATAATTTTATGAAACGGAGATCACTTTTATAATGAATGAAGTCCGTATATAATTTTGTATTAATTCTTATGCTTAGTTCTCGCAGAGATAAAAGCGATAAACTTAAAATTAATTATCAAAAATTACATGTTTATCGTGTTTTACTTCAAATAATACTGTAATTTTTAATGACCCATAATAGTAGGGAAAATTGAGGGATGTTATTACCTTACAACGAAACTTAAATATTTACGGCAGCAATTAAGTTTCGGAAATTTACTTCTCAATCATTTAAATTAGATTTCAGTAAAGGTTGAATATCAGGTGGAATGAATATAAATTAGCAGCGATTCTAAGACGCGAATGGATGCAGATTAAATACATTTAGTAGATGTAGATTTCGAGCCGTTACAGGCGTATTACACGGCGGAAATCTTCCAGGTGAGCAAGTTATTGCGTTCCCTTCAATTATGAAGGATCCATTTTCCATGCAAATGTTCCAAGCTGGCTGATTATTCCACCATCAACCGTATCCGTGCAAATCGATCAATTCTGTTAATTGTATGTTCCTACTGGTACTAAATAAAACATTATCAGTTAAATAACATCATTTAACAAAAGAACAGCGGAAAATGTGAGCATTATTGACACGTAGTTTTTTACGATTTCTTAATAAAATTCTACTAAAATCTGGCAAATTGAGAGAACTGTAATGAATTTTGTTTTTATAATATTATGAGATTTATGATATAGAAAAGAATACAACAATTCCTATTAAAAGATATCAGTCTTTTTAGCAAAACATAGTTCGGATGTACTTCCGATAAGGTAAGATAGCAAATACGATGCTCTGGCTCCAATTTTTATTACAATTACGATTTTCAATGTTTTTTTGAATGACAATTAAGACTTTCATCCCAAAAATTGGTAACAAGGTTATTTTCAAGGTTAAAGCGGAAAAACGGAAAAATTTACGTTTACCCGTGCAAAAATCTTAAACCCGTGGCGGATCTGTGAAGAATCGTTGGTTTATAATGGACCTAATTTTTGAATGGTTTATGTACCAAATATTTTAACCCCATATTATTTCGAAAAAATGCCGAAGTTGGGGTATGGTGGATACGTTGATGCCAATTGCATGAGAATTTCAATCGAGCACTTATCGCATCTCGGCGATATGCTAAAGACAATATTATTCTAACCAAACAAGCTTATGTTTTCTTAACTCTCGGTTTTTCATTTCAGACCTGTTTTTATGCAACTAAACATACACGTTTTGACAAATTCTATGAAACACCCACCATGCACTTATTTCACAAAAAGATCGTTCTTGAACTATGATATTTTGGTCTTCACCATCAGTGACCTCGTTGCTTTAGGTTCTAGAGTATTGATAGAGTTATGACCAGCGACTCCTTTGATTCCAGGTTCAAAAAAGAAATCAGTCGACACCTAACATCGGAGGCCATATTTTCGAACCAGTGACTACGCAGACATCCAAACGCTCCAAATACAACAACTCATGACTATCCGCTTCACGAGGGAGATAAAGATGCTCACTGTAGAAAAGTAAGTTGATATAGGTGCAACGACTTGAATTGGTGATCGCATGGAACATCTGGGGCATTCCATGTGAAATCGCCAACGATTCGGAGTCAAGTTTCAGAACTTATTAAAAATTGAACTACGTTGATAAATATGAGTAAAGATAAGCCTGTCCTGTAAATTTCAGCTCAAAATATTAATTATATTATTTGCGTAATTTGCTTTTGTATAAATTATGAATGGATAGATTGCAACTTGATTCTGAGACCAGTGATGACTTTGAATTTCATCCTGTATTTTAAATGAATAATTTTCTGAGAAATAACCCACTACCATCACTTCATCAGAGTGTCGATTTTCTTTTTTCATTTTTATAAAATTGCTTTGGGTCCGGACTACAAAATAATGAATCTGAAGTTTAGATATTCGAGATTCAAGTTCTTTCAAATATTTTTCTCTGATGTATTCAGATTCTACAAAATCCCATTGATTATTCAGACCCTTCCATTCCTTAAATATACATACGAACCTGTTAACATTGTTTTTATCAAAAATATTTTCCAATTGATTATATACTTTTATAAATCCTGGACATTGTTGACATTTTCTAAAGACGCATTCATTCCGTAGTTCTATATAAATGATCGATGTGCGTGTTTTTAAACAAACCCCTCTTTAATTTTTCAAGTAATGACCCTAATAAAAATATGTAGAAAAAACATCGGGGTATGCCTATATACTTACCAATACTAGATATCTGACAATTTTACAAACAAGTAGTTAGGAATTGTAAGCCTGAAAAGGGGGAAAGAGCGTTTTATACTGCCGGGCGGCTGATATGTACGGGCGGCCCGGCCGGTGGCATGGCGCACGGACACACATGGGCTCGGTTTTCTTTACATTACAAAGTCAGTTTCAAAGATGACAAACTGAAACTTTGCAAAGTTAAAGAAAACACTTTTGCGACCATCTTTTGTTGATGTCACAAGAAGAAAAAAGATGGCATATCGAGCGAAAATTGAGTTACAACAAAATAATCTTGAAAATTTGTTACAAACAATAATATTTTGTTTACGTCATTCACACCAGTGAAAAATTTAGACATTTCTGCACATTTTCGAATTAAACATTTTTCTTCTCTGAATGATAGTTTTCGAGATATCGCCATTTAAAAAATGGTAAATTTCATTTTTGTCGTTTACACTTTTATCAATAACTTTTGAACAAATTAATATTTTGAGCTGAAATTTACAGGATAGGCTTATCTCTATGCATTCTAAACGTAGTTCAATTGTGAATAAGTTCTGAAACTTGACTCCGAAACGTTGGCGATTTTACATGGAATGCCCCATCTCGCTTGTTACAGAATATGTAGTATTATCAGTTTAGGTACATTTTTTATGATAGAGTGAGAAGCATGCGTAAGAATAGGTAAATATTCCAATGCCATATCCCAAAATTCTCATAAAGTGACAACGCTGCATAAGTCCCAGGTATACTGCATACTGCTGAGCGGGAGATCGTTTCTTTATTACTAAATTTGCACATCTGACAATAAAATGAGTAATGAGCTGTAATGGGCGGAGTTTTCCTAAATTTTCCCTGACCCCGAGATACAGTAATCTAGATGCTCTGAGAGTTGGTACTGTCAGGTGGGAACTTATTCTGAATGAGTGATACTTTGTATAATGTCATCACTAAAAGAACTATATAGATATAACAGCCAATTCTGTTTCTGCTGATTCAGCAACTCACTTACTGTCGTCATGAACAGCATAAGTTCATTGTGTATTTCAACTGTCTTTGGTGGATTAAGACTTAATAGTATAATATCTATATACAGGAAAAGACTAGTGACTGTCGCAGCTCAATAACTCTACGACTGCCACAGTTCTTTTAATGTTTTAGATATGTGCTTTTCGTATACTGATAAAAACGATGTCAGAATTTAGACCAATCACTTAGCTAAATCAGGCATAACCGAGTAGTACAAGTCGACAGACTTGATATTTGTAAGTTGGCTTGGTAAGTCAGCCATAACCACACAAATTTTCTTTTTTGTCATAGTAGTCCGCAAAATGCGATTTTACGCCGTCGTTTTAGCCATAGGAGTGAATGCTCCGCGTGACGGAGCGCTCATCACACTTTGCATCCTACTGCGACAAAAAATGTTGTTCGAACCACGGGCGCAATATCTTGCACCCCCGGGTGATCGCGCTACCCCCGGGTAGGCCTCTCCAGGCCTCGGGCATACCAGCCCCCCTCGGGCGCAACTTGGCATTTGGCGCCCTAGGGACGAAAAATACTATTGCTGTACCGCCTATAAAAGTTCTTTCAGTGAAGTAGTGTCCTGTAAATGTCTGCAATGATCATCACAAATAGACTAAAAAATTTATTATAACTGAAAAAAAGGATCATGTCCACGAGTACAGTTGATTTTGTGCCCGAGGTGCTTCCAAAACTGCCCAATTCGGATAGGGTATGATGAGATGGAACACCTCATACCAAATTCGATTGTTTTGTCAGGTGGGAAAGTTTAAAAAATCATTGTTGAAGTCGCGGATTGTCCGCATCGTCGTTTGTTTGCAGACCAATAAATGTTTAATGTTATATGCTAAATTTTTCTCTATAAATATTATCTTTGTTAAAATATATTACCATAAACTGAGGCTAAAGGAGAACCATGGGGCACACCGGGCGTCGCATGAATGCTTGTTCGTAAATTGTGTATTCTTGTTCCAGCAAAAAGACATCTTGAAGAGCTAGTTTTTGGTGATAGTATATATCGGATGGTGATTACATTCAACAGAATGGGGATCATACAACAATAATACAAAATTGTGAAAACACTTGCTTAATATCATAAAAGCACTTATTTTGTCATTGCAGCTTTGGTCAAAACGAAAATGTTTCGGATATGAAATGAGCTAATCTTTGTTAATTTGGGGCCGCTGAATCCAAATCCGATAATGAAAATTTGTTATTAGTTCTTGGTTCCACGAAACACGGGGTCAAATTTCGAAAAACCGCCGTTTTGTGCAATGTTTGAGATAGTACATCTTTCGACAGAAATGAGATAATAGTTGCAGTAATAGATTAAAATAATGATTGTAGCTCCTATTATATGGTAAAAAATGTAATACGACCAAGTAAACAAAATTGTGCTTTAAATGGCAATTTGTACTTGAAATGCCCGTCTTCCTGTTACCGTCTGTACCCAGTCAGCACTGGACGTCCAGTGGACATACATATTTCGTCCATGTTACGTCCATACGTCCAGGACAAAAAAAGGACGTAAATGGGCGTCCAATGTAGGTACATCTCCGGACGTTATATGTACGTCCATCTCTGAATATCCAACGGACGTCCATATTACGTCCAAATTAGGTACATAAATGTATGGACGTATATCGTATGTCCTATGTACGTACACATTGGACGTCCAGTGTACATACTTATGTGGACGTCCACGGTACGTCCATTTTTCGACCATTCGGACCTGCATTTTTATGGACGAATAATGGACGCCCAGTGTACGTACATACTTGGACGTCCAGTGTACGCACTTACGTGGACGTCAACCGTGCTTCCATTTTTCGACCATTCGGGCTTGCATTTTTATGGACGAATAATGGACGTCCAATGTACATATATACGTGGAAGTCCAGTGTACGTACATAAGTGGACGTCCGCGGCACCTCCATTTTTCCAAGAAGATGCGGCGCTGCGTGCACAAGATGGCCGCCACGACGACGCGACGCGCTGGTGTGAATAACTCCTTTGTCTTTTAGGGCTCCTTTACACGCGGTACTCCTTACGTTTTTAAGTAAATTAATGAAATTCGATAATTTCGGTCGCATTTGTTGGCGTGTATCGTTGGAGGCCCGTAGCGCAGAAGTGGACATACGTTGGATATATTATATTACGTATATTTTGTTCGCTTAAAGTCCATTTTCGGACCACTGAACGGCCATATTTCGTGCGGAATGTTATAATATTGAACGTAAAATAATTTGGACGTTATTAGTCCATAGAATACTGAACGTATATTGGACGTCGAATGGACTTGATATGTTACGTATTTCGTCCATTTAATGGTCACACTTCGTCCATAGTACGTCCAAATTCCACCCAGAGTACGTACACGCCTGGACGTCCATTGGATGTACACCTCTCTCTCCTCTGGACGTACCATGGACGTACAATGGACGTCCCAAATGTGCAATATGGACGTCCAGTGGAAGTGCGTTCTGGACATAGCGTACGTACATTGGACGTCCAATGGACGTACATGTGCTGATTGGGTATATACTGCGCCCTATCGTGCTGTGGATGAAGTCAACATCAGTGATATCTCTTTATATGAATGATATCTTTATAAATTTCTCGCTTATATACGGTAACTACACATACTTCTGAGTATAATTATATTAATAAATTGATGCCGACAGCTAATAGCGGCTCTCCTTACATATCAAACGAAATCTCATTTCTATAGTGGGAGCGAAATAAGGCCTCGAGTTAGTGGACAATCCTGGCGGAGAAAATAGTTACTAGTATCCTCTTAAATATATAAAGAATAAGCATTTTTGTACTTGTACGTTCGATGTAAAACCGCTTTCCGCTCGCGCCGATTGACTTCATCCACAGCGCGATAGGGTTAGGAGAGTAACAGTGAGACGAGCATTTCACGCATACAAACAAATTGCCATTTAAAGCACTATTTTGTTTATTTGGTTGTGTTACATTTTTTACCGTAAAATAAAAGATATAAGCATTATTTTAAGCCATTACTGAAAGCGTTACCTCATTTCTGTCGAAAGATATACTATCTCAAACATTGCACAAAACAAAGTTTTTTCGAAATTTGACCCCGTATTCGTGAAACCAAGAGCTACTAACAAATTTTCATTATCGGATTTGGATTCAGCGGCCCCAAATTAAGAAAGATTAGCTCTTTCCTCTCCGAAACACAAAATTGCTTCAAATTTGTTGACAGTGTATCGGTCTGCATATGAAGTAAATATCGCACGATCTCAATTTTGGATTTACTACTCATCTAGTGGCTCCGGAAGAAACACAGATCTCAATCTATTTACCATAAAGGAGAGAGGGTACAAAACGAGATAGATTTAAAAACCTCAAACATAAGACCTCTTCGAGATAACGATGTGAAGTCCTAAGTAATGACATCTTCAAGAGCTGGTTTTTTAGATCATCATAATTCAGACCTCTTCAGGAGGTCTTTTTCGTGATATCTTTGTACTGGCTCTAGACGATCTTTTTAAGAGGTATGTGCTGTATGTGCACCATTAACTGGGGCAGTAGAAAACTTTGGCACGAATCGGAAGGGAATAAAAAAAACACAAAATTCAAAATAAGTCTTCATTCCTTGCTCTGTTTTCTCCAAACTTACCGGATCCTATCACATTGGTAGATATTTTTTCACTTGCAGGTTTTGTAAATAATTGGTGATCAAGATAATCATATACAATAAACCCGCACCCACTGTGAAAGGAAGTGAAAATTTAAATTGCTAAAAATGGGAATAGGCATCTTAATACTTATATTTTAGAAATAACCTTGTAGTTTTTTAATTCCATTCCTTAATTATAGATTTTCTGAAATAGACAAATCACGTTCAAAGAGTCTGAAGAACATAAATCGTTATAACATATAGCAATATATCTGTCTTTAATGGATTTTCAAATGCAAACGATTTAAACCGACGCTTGAGTGTCAATCTATCAACTGTCGTAACGACGTAATCCTATAGTATATTGTTATTTATTCAGTAATTCCAAGTGAATCGATCAATGCGTTGGAAATTGATACCAACTCATGTTCAACATCTAGTTTTATTATAGGACATGCGAAGAGATTTAGAACGGTGATTCTGTAACGAAATACTAACAGGGAACGAACTAGACAATTATTTGCAAAAAAGTGCATAGATTAACAAGGGTTATATTTATTTCACTCGAGTTTGCGGTCCTTTAAATGGTTATATGCAATTTAATACAAAAAAGCTTATATTTTTAATTTTTTTGCTTCCAATTTTTGAGAAAATGATGCAATCTAAACAGTCCGTAAGAATTAGAGAGTACATAAAAAATCATATGTCGTATATACCGATCTGATACAAACCTTAGAAAAATGAAACAAACCAGAAAATTAAGTTGGTTTAAAGGTTTAACAAATATTTACTAAGCTGGACTATTGGCTACAATGTAAAATATGCATTGGTAGACGCTTTATGTGCCCTTACTTTTATGTACACTTTATGCTTTCTCAAAATCACGTTCAAAATTTTCAGAACGATTTTTTCGAGCCGATCCCTTTACGGTACTGTACGTCTGATTTTAATTTTAACTGCTGATGTGGAAAGTTCACGTCGTCTACAATAACGTATATTCTGATTTTTCGATAAATTGCATGTATGAAAAAAATGCTGGTGAAGTTGAGTAAAAACGTCACAGCAGCTGTGCACGGCTGACTTTTGGGGGACTGAGCTGATGGATGAGGGGATGTGTATGCGCGCACATTGTTAAACGTTTTATTCTGTGATTAGTTTTTGCAAATAATCACGGGAAAGCTGGAATTTGATAGGTAAATACGGTAACATTTCAACTGAACATGTTGTAAATATATAAAAGTTTACTTTATAATAAAGAAAAAGACCAACTGTATTATTGAAGCATGCCTTATTACTGTTTATATCAAATTACAGAAAAGCCTTTGAAAAAAACCTACTCCTTGATTTTAATTAATCTGTTCGTAATAAATATGATAAGAATCAGAAAACGGATTATAATACATTTTTCCACAGTTGTATGTATTTTGTTCTGTGCATTTCATTTATTGGATCGATCAAAGTCCAGTAACAATTCGAAGGTTAAATTATTTATAAAAAAAACAGAAAACTTGAGTGAAGTATATGGCCTGTTACTCTACGCATTTTACTGCATATGCTCGCACAGATTTGGCTTCTTTATTACAGACAAATCTCTAGCGCATGACCTTTTCTTCTACCGAAATATTGCTCCTTCGCTTTCGACTACTAGCACTCGTCGAGAATCTCGGATAAATCGAACATCAGGCAGCTATGAAATAATCGGTGTACCCGTGTACTAGTGCGCCCGGTGGAATGAAAAGTTAAAATTCGCATTTCCCGGGTGGCAAGGTAGTGCGGCTCGTAGTGGCGGTACCCTATGGAAGTCTCGCCGGTGCTAAATTATATCTTTCCTTAACGAAACCGTCCGTAAATCACACCCAAAAAAAAAAAGATAATTTATAGGGCCCGCGGGTTCCAGTTGTCCCCCCGGGAAATGCCGGGGAAAGAGTCAGGGCGTAGACTGCGCGACGTGACTGGCGTGCCATCTGCGGCGACAGGAACTTCCGGTTCGATTACACGCATTCACTGAAACATTCAGGCAGGTCAAAAGGTCGCGATCGGCCGCACCGAGTTATTAATGATGCGCGAAAGCCGCATCTTCGATATATCCGCCTCGGGTAGATGCATTCCACAAATTGCTGCAATTAGGTACTGCACGCCCTTACTAGCTGATGGGCATGAATTCAATCTGAGTGGCAAGAACCTTTTTAAATGGCAACATGGTTCTATACCAAACAACGACAAAAAAAATTGTAAAATAAGAAATGTGAAATACGTCTAGAAAGTGGTCGCAGAAAATGCAGTTTTTCTAAGCAATATTTGAGTCCTCGATTGTTATAAGTTACATATATTTTTTAATAGGTATACTGTACACTTATACCCCCTCCTCCCAAATTTAAAAAAAAATTGTGTATATGTCTTTAAATATTCGAACACGCCTAAAGATAATTTAGTAATTTTTCCTTTAGTAATAGCCAAAAATTTATATTTTATAGTGCAACAAAAGCCATGGTTGTAAATATTTTAATTTCCAATAGTTATTTATAAAAATGAATTGGTCTTTGCTAATAATTAATTTCAATCTGTTACTTTGTATAAAAATATTAGGGATATGTCGCTATTTAAAATTGTTTGAGCTTACAATAACAAAATTTACCCTTGCGATAATTTTGATAAACATATGTATTAACGTAAAATTCTTCACTCTTTTTAAATCCGGGGTGAAAAGCTGACATTGAAATAACGTTAAAAATCAAGTTCACGGTCAAGGACAAGATATCGGTAGATGACCTTCACTGTTCTCTTCAAGTTATCTAATAACCAATTTTACGTAATCGGCTCAGGATAAACAAAAATATAAGCAGGGAGTTTTAATTCACAAATTTGACCTTGGTTCGACTTTGTGCTAATTTTGATAAACATCTCATTATTTGACAATGGACACTAAATTATACTTCAAAAACCATAAAAAAATTTTATGCACAAATTTCGATCCCAAACACACTGATTTGGGAGATTGAAAGATGGTAATCATTAAAAAATGTTAAACCATGTTGTGTTGCAACCCACATATTTAATTGAACATCATCACTGTCCGAGTAGAAATTTATAACGTCCCTGATCAGAGCCTGACCAAAAGCGTTACACTCTGATCAGGGCCTCACCAAATTTCTGCTCGGGTGTTTAGGGTTATTAATTTTTTAATTGTACAATCCTTCGTGTCTTCTGCAGAACATATCCTCAGTCTAGGCCTAATAATTTAAAATACCACGGGGTATTACAAAATATATTCATATTGCAGTTATTTTCTCGACCATTTCTAAAATCATTTGGTTTAAAATAGTAGAGATGTATTTCGGTCCATTACAATTTACAATAAAAAATAACAAAAAGAAACAAGGGTTATAACCAGGTAAAACAAAGATTTTAAATGAAAATGGATTAATGCGGATAGTAAATGGGAATTAATTAATTATTATTATTTTTATAATACTGTGGAATATTAATTAACTGAAAATGTCAATTTATTAAGAATAACGTTTCGACTCTATAGGTTCAGACCATCTTCGGATAGGACCTAAACAAGTGCATTGCTCGTATTTACAATAAACAAAAGCCTGTAGGTTTGTCTATTATATTTGTTGATCTGGTATTTGAATTGGGCAAACCTGTACGGATTGCGCCATCCATGCGTGCCGATTCGTACCGTATTGGGCGAGTTGTCTTACCGACTTTCCCGGTTCATCGTTACTTGTAAGTAAATTGTCCTAATACAGGGGTCAATAACTGCCGTCGCGGCCGCAAGAAGCAGAATAGTTGTCCGTTATTTAAAAAAAATGGGTTTAAATATTATTTCCGATAGAGACGTACAACGTTATAGGTCGGCAACGTGAGATTATACCATTGCAACCGCAATTTCGCCACGCAATTAAAGGATTAAGTTAAAATAAAATACTGTAGATCAATCACTTCATTCCTGAACCTTAAAAGCTGACCGGTTAGACATAAATGCCATTGCTGCATTTAATCACTAGAAACAATATGACTTATCAGTGTAGATCACATCTCTTTGTTTTTTTTTCAGGTGTTAACGTATTTTCCAGTTATGATTTGGGGAAAATTTATGTTGAAGGGGCAGCAAATAATTTGATGTTATTGTTTTGCAACATTTTTGCCATTTTTGTCACTAAGGGCCTTTAATATAAAGGCAACTAATTGTTTTTATTATTTGTTCGCAGTTGTTATTGTCGTTAGTTCTATTATTTCTATTTAAAAGAATTAAACGTTTTTAATACACGGATTAACCAACAATTCAGATTTTCTTCCAAACTATAAATTAAAATTATTTCGTTTATGTTTCCTTGGTATTCCACACGCGCACACTAATAAGCCTTTGTACCCTGTTTATTACAAATACTAGCTCTGCATTTGTTTACATCCTGTCTGAAGATGACCCGAACTTAGGGTCTAAACGTCATTCTTAATAAATTAACAAACATTTCCAATTTCTTAATATTCCACAGTATTATAAAAATAATTTTAACAAATTACTATCGATTATCCGCTTTACATAATTACTATTTTAAACCACACAGTGTTATAAAATAGTTGAAACAAGAAAATAAGATGTGATAAATAATGAGTACTTTATATTTTGTTTCTTGGGCAAACAAACAACTTTTTGAATTTTGTTATTGTAAGTACAAACATTCCCCATGGCTGCAAAGTGGAACGATATTTGGTAAGGAATCCATTTACGGAACAGCAAATGAGTTTCTAATAAAGCAATTAGGCGTTACAGGGAAGTTATGGCACGTATGTGGCTGTACGTATGCACTAGTGCACGCCAGTGCTTCGATAGTATGCTCCCTAAATCGATTTCGGCTCGAGAATACGCGATTACATTGCCGCAGTGAGAGTACCTCGATTTTCGTGAATCTTCAAAATTGACGGGAACTCCCTTTAAAAGAGCTCTTCTCCGAATTTACCGCTTTTCCAAGTATACTTTAGTAATTCCATTTCTCAAAATTGTTGTTTCCTCGAAATCCATGCTGATAATGATACAATACATGCAGAAGTAAAAACTATTATAGTACCGAAGTGAAATTTGGTAAATTGGGCAATATCGTCTCAAAGCACCGATACAAACGTATGTTATAAGGCATACTAAAATTTTGTTAAATATAACTGCAGAGAAAAATGTTTACGTTGGTAACACTAACTTGTTTATTAGAGGACAGAATGATAGGACATGAGATCCAAAACTAAGCAAGTTTGTAAAAAGTTATATTTTCTATAATGCCAAACGTTTCGGCTATTTGATATTAAATTTTAATTTATGGTAAATTAAATTTTGCATACTTGAAAACATTACTCAAAATACAGAAACCGCCGTAATAAAACAGTAGTACTTAATTGAGAAACAGCAATGATTTTCCATTTATTATCACGTGTCTATATGAGCTTGCGCGATCCAGTGAGATCTCCTCACTTGAATATTATCCCTAACATTGGATATTGTCTCTAATTATGTGTTAAGATTTATTAAATTTAGATTCATGGTAATGAAATCAGAATTCATGTATGGTTATTAATTACGCAGACCCTCAAAATAAGAAAATATGTTGATCTGGGGATGAGGCCACATTATTAATTTATGAATTTGAGGTCAATCAAATAAACATTCTTTCAATTTAACTTTAGTGCCATTTGTAAAGAAGCTTTCCGCTCTACTATTTAAACTTTAGGCGAGAGTGATGCAAGTGTGTATTTACCATCGAATTCTCATTAATCTGAATATGAAAGAAGTCGTTCAACTTCCTTTATTCATTATTGTTATTATGTTATTACGTGTATTTTATACCGATCTTTTGAGGTTATTCACTAGGCGAACTCTATATTTTTTAGTCTCATTTCCGACAGATATACTATAATACATAGGAATAAAATGTGGTCTCAATGTGAGACTTGTCATATCTTGTTTCAAAAGATTATTGTTATATATATACATGGTCATCGAAAAGTATCGGACCCCCTAATATCTTCAGTTAGAATGCACTTAGGAGAAAATGTCCAATAGCAAAGTTGTATGGTTTCAAGCGGGGAGTAAGATGATGACCTTGACTTTGACCTTGACCATGTCCTTCAAGGTCATTTCAAGGTCAATCTTATTTTTTTAAATAGAACCCCCTACATTTTATTGCATATTCTTATAGCTTATCTCGAGAGCTTTCTAAAACACTATAATAAAATATTTTTTTATTAAGTACTTTTTGAGTTATAAAGGTTTGAAGTTAACAATTTTTTGACACAAAATGTATAACACCACTCTTGCCTTAACTGGTCGGACTCGCACACCACCTAACAAATTGTCAACTTCAAACCTTTATAACTCAAAAAGTACTTAATAGAAAAATATTTTATTATAGTGTTTTGGAAAGCTCTTGAGATAAGCTATAAGAATATGCAATAAAATGTAGGGGGTTCTATTTAAAAAAATAAGATTGACCTTGAAATGACCTTGAAGGACATGGTCAAGGTCAAAGTCAAGGTCATCATTTTACTCCCCGCTTGAAACCATACAACTTTGCTATTGGACATTTTCTTCTAAGTGCATTCTAACTGAAGATATTAGGGGGGTCCGATACTTTTCGATGACCCTGTATATCATTTAGTATCGCGTTTTTACAGGTTTTTAGGACTGAAATTCGTCTGACCTCTAAATTAATATTACAGATTTGTATTCAGTTGATAAAAATACCGACGAATAATGTGGTCTAATCCTGAGAAAAGTCACATTCTTTATTTTTAAAGACTATATCGGTATGAAATCTGATTTTTTACATTTTTTGAGCTTACCTCTGAATCGAGTAAAGAAACCCCCTTTTTTAACACAGATTTGTGTCGAGCTGGTCAAAATATACAGTAATAATGTGGTTACACATTATTTTATTACTTCCATTTGCCAAGAACGGTTGTCGACCGGGTATGATTTTTTGTTCCCAAAAGTGGAAAATTTTCTACGGTAGATATATTGGGGTTCAAGATTGTTTGCTAAACAATGTCGACTTTATGAAAGATGAAAGGAGGATGCCCACGAGTGTAGGTAATTTCTGCCTCCGAGATGGAAACTGAAAAATTCGGTTAGAGCAGCACAGTAAATCGGATGTCTTAAGAACGTCTTAATGGAAGACCATAAGACATATAGAAGCGTTATCATTTAGAAAATATATATATATATATATATATATATATATATATATATATATATATATATATATATATAGATTTGACGTTTTAGAAGCGAAAGGGATAAGCTCTAAAGACATATTCGTCGCCTTGAATGATAAAACGCGTCATATAGACATTATTACATCTTGTTTTAAGCTATTTTATTTTATCCGAGATATTTATTTGAAAATAGGTTAAAAACACAAACCGCGACACAGCTATTTAATCAATTCTCACGACTTTCAATTACTGATGTGTGCGGAAAGGTCATCACCAGAATCCGCATCACCTAACACAATTAAACCCCTATGTTTCGGAAACTGTCTTTCGAACTGAGCATTGGTCATATTTGACCCTAATAGGAACAAGGTTCAAGTTGTATTCCGGACGAAATTATTAGCCCTATTAAAAAATCAACCAAATTTTACCTGAGTGTTGCTATACGTCGACATGCGACGTCTCACTTTTTGATATTTAGGTGTGTCTTATGTACGAAAATACCTACTATATGACACTTAAAAAAGACACCGAAAAATGTTTTAGATATTGTCCTGAAAGTATTTTGCAGTAAACCATTCAGTTTTGCTGTGAAGTGCTACTCTATGCTAGGCTGAAATCTATTACCTCGAGCAATAAATAGATGTTAAGGTTTTTCCAACATTTCGGACCTAGCATGGGTACCTTTTCAGGGAATCTGTGATCATTTTTTGTGTATTTATAAGAGTCTTTTTAGTACAGTTTTTCTAAAATAATATTTGGCATTTCTAAAATGTTGCTATTAGACCAATTTTCTTAGTTGTCAAGAATCTATACATTATTCCAATTTAACTCACAATATGTATCAATTCGATGTTCAGTAATTACAATATTATGTTTTGGTGGCCTGCGGATATTAGCTAGGTAATGATAGTTTTAAGATTTCTTTTAGTATACCTTCGTAGGTTTGCATCATCGTTGCGTGTAATGCAAGTCGCTGAGTTATTCTTTTCAATATTGTTTAAACTGTCGTTATAGTAATAATGCATTTGAGATGAAAAGGTTGTAAAGTTAGAACGTCTTAATTTATGTTTTAAAGATTGATAACGGCTACTCATAGACGAAACGTTTAAATATATATATTATTACTGTCAGTTTCAGAATGAATAATAGATGAAAAAATACAATTGTTAACACGATTATCTGCAAAGTTTTTGGCAAAGTAATATTTAGTTAGTAATATTTATATTTTTAGTTTGCTAACTTTTTGGCATTGTCGTTCTACATCTTTCATAATTCAATGAACTAAATTATTAATAATAGCTTTTTTTTTAGAATACACCGTATTTACATAGTTCGAGACAATGCGACCCACTGTCGTATTAGTTGGGTACGCGTGTACTGAAGTCACGTTAGAGTGACATGAATGCAGGGTATCGGAATAATTTACCAGTAAATCGAAAAATAATAGAGAAATGTAGGAAAAATGGGAAAAGTCGAAAGTAATCTGATTTGCACGCCATAACTGGCCTGAACGAAGGCTACGGAAATCTCAGTAATATCACTATTATTGCTTTGTTTCGGGAAAAATCACTCGTTCGGTCCAATTTCCTCGTTTCCTCGTTCGTCCTGCGGATTTTCCGAGCTATAATTGGCCATCATCGGTGTTTTTATTTCCACCACAACCAAGGAGATGGACGATTGACGTTTTATGACATTTTTGCAATTGATTCGTTCTCCATCGATTTGATCATCGATCTGGTAAAGCCGATTGACCACCACGCCGATACGGGTTATTTCCAATTTACGATTAAATGCACGGACATTTGCATACGCCCATTGATTTACGCCGGCAGCCGCTGAATTTTTAATATTCTTTCAATTATTATTTATTATCGTTTTACATACCTGTTCGCGCGTTATGAGTATTCTTTTTTTTTCACAGTTTCTGCTGATTTTGTGAAAGTATAAAGACTATCCAAATACTCGTGGGTTATGTTCAAATACAAGAAAAATGTAATGTTTATATAAAAAATTCAGCTTTTCGTTTAAAGACACAAAAGTAACGTATACATTTTAGTCCATAAAAAAGGAAAATGTCTTCCTTGTTCATGACAGTAGCATTTGAATTTATACGAGGAATTCTCTTAAACTTTTAATATTCAGGGTATAGGCCAATTTAACAATGAACTAAAACTTTTAACAACATTTATCCGTGCTAATGCTTAAAACTAACTAAGAACATATTGTCTTTGTTTATAGTTTTTATATCGGAAATTGCAAAATTCTACCTTCCGAGATAAACTGGATGAAACGAAGAGATCTAGAAAATGTTTCCGTTAAGAAAGAAAAACGGAATACCTTAAATGTTAGATTTGAAATATTAAAATTGTCATGTTCAACAAGTCAAAATTATTCATTAATTTTTTATGAGAGTGCGTTTTATTACCATATGCTTTGTTGGCCACCATATACTTTGTGCCATTATTACCATATGCTTTGTTGGCCACCAGACTGTTACACTGTCAGCAATGACAGTTGAATTCCGTCGAGTGCTTTGATTTCCTCTTGTTAAGGACTTTTCGTTAACTTTTATCTATTTGTAATCTTATGTCAAAGAGTGCTACAATGCGATTTTTGCGGACTTTCAAAAAACACTGATCACAAGTAGTTTATTATCAATTAAGCTTTATCTTAAAAAATATAATCTTATATATGTCGTGATAGGTAGCTAAAGTTTTTAAACAAATTTTTCTGCTAAATAGAAAATAGATATTACAAATGTGGGCAAATCTTTCTAAATACGGTTTTTTACTTTACATAAATGTTATATCTATGCTTTTTATGTATGCTATTATATTATAAAGATGCATTATAGAAAGAAATGCAAAAATATAATTCTTATGGTCGTGACAATAATAAATAACGATAAATTTTTCAGTTTTTAAAAAGCACAATTTATACTGACCTTGACACGTAGCAGATGTTGCAAACTTTGCGCTTGGCTGGTATTTAACGGAGGATTATCCGTCACGAGGCGCGCCACGGCAATGACGTTTTCTTTCGTGATGTTGTACAGGAAGAGGGTGCACACGGTCTGCATGAACGTATAGAATTAATTTTGTTTATGTCTACAATGTGAACAATGACATAAAAAAATAGTCAATATTAAAACAGCATAATGATTACAATGTAAACGTTTAATTTTCTCTGCATTTTTCGATTAAAAATATTCTTATCCATAATATAGGATGTCTCATTTGAAATACGACAGCTGAATAACTCTTCAAGAAATGGAGAAGCAAGATACGGTTCAGATAAAAGTAGGGTACGAAAGGAAGGTTTCACAATATGAATACCTTCAATTTGAACTTGATTTTTTAGCTTAATTGATGGTCAATGTTTATTTTACCTATTCACGGGCCCTTGAAGGTTATTTTGGAGGTCAAATTAGCATTGTACGTAATTTTCCCTACGGTATCTTCATTATGTGAAATATGTTCATAAATTCTTGTTCGAGACAAAAAAATGTCTATATGACGTTGCATATGACTTTGAAATCAATTCTGAACGTCTTGTAATGTCTAAGTTTAAAATATTACATTGAAAACCATTACATTTCTTAATCATATGAGACATTATATTTTTATAACCTTTCGCAATTGTTTCAACATTTCTCAGAAAATTTTCGACGATTACGCAAAAAAATGGACTCAGTCGGTAAGAGTTGCACCGAGCTAATGATATCAAAATAGATTGATAATTGGAAGAGAATAATATGACACCATTATTTTAGTAGTAATAACATTTATTGAAATGTCTTATTCCTTTCGCAGCCGTGCGTAAAGTTGTAAACCACGGCCAGGTAGAGAAAATCGAGTAAAGTGCTATTTTTACCACAAAATGACATTCAAATGACCTTCCACAGGTAACACGATAATCTGACATAATATTATCGTTTATTTTCATTACCAAAAAATGTTCCCAGTTTTTTGGACCTCATTTCAAAAACGATATGTTGATCTTCAATTATACTCAAAATTTACGTAAAGGATGCATTCAAGGTCACCATCTTGTGGACCTCTTCGAACCCTACAAGTTTTATCTGAATAAATTCTTTGCTCTCCATTTCCTGAAGAGTTATGCAGCTGTCCTTTTGGAAATAGCCCACCCTGTATATTGTTATCGATTTGGATTACAGATATTTTACATCATATTTCAAATTTTCTTATGTCGCCGGAAATCACAAATCGATTGTCTATAAATCACTACTTTATGACGATTTGACATAAAAGAAATCAGTCGCCTTTATGGTCAAATGATGTATGGCATATTCGATTAGTAAATAAATTTGATATAAAAGTATTGCACTTGGAATGGATAAATTTTAATAAAAGTAAATAAATATTATGCGTTTTTTACAAAAACTTTTTGTTTAAATATAAACGGTAAAGTTACTTTGATTTTAGCATTCTCCTGATTGCTATAATTGTTCCATAAGAATAATAATGATTTTTGTTTTAAATTTGAGAATTGAAAGAACAAGTTCTTGTACTGGAGTCTGAAATTGGGGATGTCGATGTAGGAAATTATTTGTCTCGGGGGTGTATAAAGCCATGAAACTGACATATTCACTAATAATACAGGGTGTTTAGTTGATTGATTGACACAAATAATGAATCAAATAAATAAATAAGTAAAGAAATTTTTATGTAAAGAAGAACAGAATTAAAAATAAGATTTGCTATTAAGAATTTTACCGACAGATTAGCAATAATAATTTCGATACTATAACGATTCTAAATTCCACTCCATTCATTTTTTTCTTTGCATTTTTTTCTTAAGCTGTCGGGAGAGATGGTAATTTCGAAATTACGATATCGAACTATTTTATTATCACGTTGTAGCTTATATCCGTTTATTTATTTATTTATTTACAAATTTCATCTAAAGCGACAGTGCCGCCAAGTAAATAATCAAAATTAATCAACAAGATTAAAGTGATTAAGAAATCTTGTTAGCAAAGACTCGCATACTAATGAAATTTGCAAGTTTATATTCGGTAATAGAGGCATAATGAAAAGGATAAAATATTCAAGTTTGAAAAGTCTGAAATGTCTAAAATACGAGAACTGTCTTGGTGATCGGTGTTTATTTAAAATTTTAAAGATTCAATTAATTACTTGATTATTGATTGACATGTCTTTTTTAGTCAACTATCGTCAATTTCTCACTCTAATTTGCATTTTATACGGTTCAATAATTCACTGGTCTTTTATTATTTACAGCAGTTGTAATATTACCAAATCAGGTTACTTGACATCAGTATAACTGAATTAAGAATGTTTTCTGAATATTATGAAATTGTAATAAAACTGTACGATGCAAGTGATTAAAGTGTTTCAGAAGCAGAAGAAAAGCGTAATTATTAGAAACGGTAACTGTAAATAACTTGAGCTTGATATATTTCTTGATGAAGTTCAGTAATTTCTAACAGAATATTTTTATGTCTAGAAGCTAAAGTGAATACGGATGAATGCTTAGGAGCTATATTAGATATAAATTATCTTATCTCATATATAAAATATACAATGGATCTATGTGACATAAAATATATAAAATAGTTTTGGCAGTTCCAAAATTACCTGATTATTAATTTCTTCTCGCATAAAAGTGTCGAGCGAAGAAATTGCATCAAAAACTGTCAAATTATTGTGAGGCCTAAGCAAGTTTTCATCTGTTTCGCTGTATCCAAGGAACATGAAAACTCCGTGAGGTATACTGTAAGCGTCTGTAACAAAACATAAATGAACAACTTCATACATTGAGGTAATATCAAGACTCCACAATAGTTAATTTGAAAATATCTGGAAATATCAACTCAAATGAAGTTAAACAAAAGGAAATAAAGATATGATTTTAAGAAAAGTATACGCTTAGAAGTTTATTAAACCGATTCAGATGTATTGTTAATAATAAATGATCGGTTTTCTAAGAATCTATTATCCTTATGCGTTTTACTACAAGAGTCTCTGACATATGAGACCCAAGAAAAAAATTAAGCTGATATTATGAAAATTGTAATCTCCTCATGAAAAAGTCAGATTGAGCTTTGAGGGTTGTGCGGCCATCCAGAGTATCTACGGGAAGGATGAAACGGATGCTAAGGTAAATTCTTCGATGCAGAAGAAATAATAAATACTAAGCCGGTGGTATACATCAACTCGTAAACACAGATTCACTTACCCGGCGAGGGTCGCATGCATATGAAACGACCACTGTAGCAGAGGCAACGACCCCGATAAGCCTGATAAGCCGGTGCGGCATGGTTGTAGAAGGCAAAGTCCGTTTTGCAAGGCGACAATTCAACGCAAATCGTATTGCACGTCAACGTCTCGCCCTCTCCACATTGACACAGTTCCGAACACTCCGGTTCGTCGTCCCGATACAACTGATCAACAGAAAATAATCATGAGCAATCGTGTCCAAATAATATTTTGTCATTGATATCACAATAAGTAGATATAAAGATTCGTCTAAGAAATGATGCTTTGTCAAAAAAACACTTACCTAGTCTGAATTTTGTGTGTTTTAAACCCAAGTTTCAAAAAGAAAATAGAATCTTTTGTCATCATCCTAACCTAACCTAACCTCAAAACTATTTGTTGAGAGATACCCAATTATCTACCAACTAGATACGTATTTTATATAAGGTGTTTTTGTTGCACTAATTAAAATAGGTGAAAAGCCACCTCCCAGAAGGGTTCATAAAGAGCCCTTCGAATAATGATTAATATGACTTAGGCAAATGATCTCAAGATACCATTAAGACCTCATACGTAAGACGTTGCAGATCTATTGACCTCTCTCATGGATTTAATCACCGAGTTAAAGCATCTTCGAATTAGTTTATTGATAATCATAAGCATGACCCAGTAATATTAATTTTCGCAGAACTTGACGGTTATATTTTTACTACAGGTCGTTTTGATTTTAGGAAAAAAATAATCCCGCAATATAGGGAGCAAAATAACATTTTACGCACACAGGGTGAGAATATAATTTATATAGGCAAATCCGCGTAACTTTTTATTTTTATGATAAGTTTCATCATACGGCAAGTAAAACATAAAAAATAGTTCCATGCCAATAAAACTCGGTTCTTGGTCATTTTACAGGCCACTGACTATGAGCTTTATTCATAGTTTGAAAAAGATCGATAGCTTTTACCTTTTTGAAAAAAAATTATAAAAAACATATTTCTAATTTGTTGGTAATTTCAGTGTTAACCTTAGCATATTTTGCTATATTTGTTTTTAAATATAAGATTTCTGTTGAAAAATACTGATTACCAGCCAATTACAATGTCAGTGCACGTCGAGCGAGTTACTTAATAATCTTCTTATATGCAAAATTATGGAAACAATAACTATTGTGTTTTAAAATTTAAAAAGAAAACAGAAAAGTAGAAAGTATCCCCTCTAGCGCCTAAAACTTGAACTATTGTGCATAACTCGCTCGACGTGCACTGACATCCCAGTGACGTCTAAACAGTTATTTATTTATGTTTACTTAAATTAATATTTATATAAATAGACCGACAAATATCAAGAATTTCCATCTGATATTTTATTAACGGTGGAGAAACATCACCAATAATATATTTATCGGAACGAAAAGCTGAATAAATTGTACCGAAATAGCAGGAAATTTTACCATTCTTCATGGTAATTTGAGGATACACTTATGTATATACCTACTTCGTATAATTTCTAACAGAAATTAATACAATCAATGATGTTTTTTATTGAAAAATTACTCTACATTTCTTTGAGTGAAAGTACATTTTTTATGTAGTTAAAATTGAGCAAGTCTAGTGAAATACTGAATTCGCACTCGTATCGAGTTACAAGATAACTCATTATGGAGTACCAACTCACCCTACATGGACTAAAAAGTTACTTTTGAACAGTGAGAATTCACTCATTTACTAGATTGATTCAATTTTTAATCGATAAAGAGGGAAGGTTCACTCTAAGAAATTTAGAGAACATATGAAAAGAAAAAGATTTAAAATGGGTAATACAGACTGCGGTGAATATTATAAAGACAGAACAGGTAAATTTAATGTTACAAAATACTAAATACGAGCAAAAGTAAAAGAAATTAACAAAAGTAGTCCTGCAATGTAGTTACTTTTGCTGCCGCTAGTCGCAATCTGAACTATCGATGTTTTTCGCGCTTGCTATAGAAGTGGAATTCCATTTGATACATAAGAGTTTGCCAATGCTTATATCAATAATACATCTTTCTTGACCGTTCAATAATCAATTATTTCTTTACTAAATGAAACAAAATGAAATAACAAATATTGGAAACAAAAAAGCTCCATCCATTTCTAGTAAAATTTAATTACTATTTATAATTGAATACTAAAGGACCTTCCTTGCTTTACTTTCCCAAGATAGGAAAAACTATTATTATATTTCTTACCATGTACTTTGCGATGAGATATTAAATATTACCAAAGTTTTCTTATATTTATACTTATTAATACAGTAGACTGTTATATATCTTAACAATTACAATAAGAGGTCCATGCATTATTTCACCATCGCACATCATATTTATTACCCACTTCTATTTGTATAGTTATTACTTAGATTAATTCTAATATAAAAATAATAATTTTGTATCTTAAATTCTATGAATAGTTCAGCGAGCCATGAGAAAGGATTCTTTGCGTAATCAATTGTGCTGAAGCCTTGAAAGAAATTCAGAGTAAGCGAAAAATCGAGTAACACGTGCGAACAATGGAATTTTCGATTTCGAATTAATCCCGGCGACCTGCGAAGCGCCGTCTGAAATGGGACAGCTGGCAAATGTAAAAAGACGATACTAGAGCCGATCTCCTAACATCATGGAAACGTCGTTTCCGAGCCGTAAACGTCGCTGGGGAAGGCAAACACAGCGGAGCTTATCCGGAGCTCGAGTGTCGTCTTAGCGAGGCGAGCGAAGTGAAACGTATGTCGCGACGCGTTTTTCCTTTCTCACGCTCGCTACACTGGATCGTAAAGACTTTTCAAAACTCACCCTTTTGCCTTTGCCCTCGCGGATGTATTGGTGGGACTGCCTCGGCCTTTGAACCACGCAGAAGCCTATAAAGCAAAAGCAAGAAAAACATATGCACTTTTCCGCCAAACCATTCCCTTCCTCTAACTTCCATATTCCAATTTCTACCGTACTATATACCGACTGATTCGTTTCATTCGGACCCACGTTTGATAATGACGACTTCATTTTCTTGCAAATATGAAAACTGGGAAAGTCGATTGTGACAATTCGAAAACTCTCTCGGTTTGCTACTAAACGCTGACCGATAAAAATTTTACTTATTGTTGGCATTTCGCGCTGTCAGAATTGTCGATGCATTTTTTATACAATCGAGTTTAAAAGTCATCAATTTTGCTTATTCGGCTATTACGTAGAGTATTTTCTGAGTAAAAGAGAATTTCTTTTCACTATCGTATCCGCAATTTTTATAGTACGGGGACGACCTCGCAATTTTCAGTTCATGGCATATTTCTTCGAAATAGTGGTGATAAATATGTCAAAATTCATTTTTGTTCCATGCTTAGAAGTATTTTTAATAAAATGAATCTTCTTTCGGCAACTGTAGAACTGTAATTAAACAGTGAGTTACACAGTGGGAACTAAATTTTTAGTATTAAGTAGCGTGAATTTTTCACTCGGTAAATAATCATTCAAAATGTTATGCAGAGAACCGAATCAAAAATTAAAAACAATTTTTCATAAGAGAAAAGTCCAGACGTTTCGTTCTACTCAGAGGTCATATATTATCGCTATTGACTTGATTAAAGAAGATAGTCATTTAAATTTTAAATGTTTTGATAATGACCTTGGAGTAGGTCGAAACGTTGCGACTTTTTATTTTTTTGCGAAGTTTGTAAACATTTTTTATTCGGTTCGACATTTAATATTTTTAATAAATATTTTAGTAGATTATGCAACTAGGGAGCAAAATAGGTGTTTGCCGATGTGTGCGAGTTTGACGCCCGAGCGAAGCGAGGACTGCATTTCGCACGAGTCTACAAATACCTATTCTTCCTTGTTGTACATACTATTTTCTCATACGAGGGGGCGTGCTATTTTGCTCCAGCGATGTAGGGACCAAATAGTATTTTGCGCTCAGAATGCGAGAAATTTATTTTACTCCCTAGGGAGAGAATGTGACTTTTGCTTCCGCAATATAGGGAGCAAAATAGCATTTTGCGCACAGAGTGTTGGAAAGTATTTTGTATAAATGGAATTCTTTAAACTTACTAAAATTGAATTAATCCAACATTCATTTAGTCACCTGTGGCTATTAGTTCAAAATTTTGTAGTCTAAAGACCAAATTTAGACACATTTATCCATACTTTCTTGCAAAATTATAATAGCCAGAGAAATTTTGTAGGTGCTATTATTTTAAATACGAAAAAATACTTCGAAAATGACACTGTGATCATTAAAAGTAAATGATCCTTTCTCTAGTTGAAAATTTGTCTAGTTTTTTGCTAGCTTCTGTCTAGTCTTCTTTTCGCCATGTTAAAAGTATAGGGAGACTGGGCAGTATAATAAATCTGGACATATGGCTACAAGTGTTGCTACAAAAAATCAAAATTTGCAAAAAATGTAACTTTTGACAAATCTACCCTAACTGTTTTTGAATATATCACATGATAGGAACATCCTGGTATCGCCATTGTTTATAGACACCTAAAATAATTCTCAACCAATATTAGGCACTGCTGTTTGTCCAATCGAATATGTTGACATTCTACACAAACGTTCTCGAATAGACTAAGCGTTGTTTTGATTATTATTTTTCTATCGACAAGAGAATTTATATTCATAGTATGAAATTCACGAAACGTTTTCGTGCTGTTATTTTGTGTTACATCAAGGTCACTGTGCAGTTTTCTTCAGTATTGTTTTGATTTCGAGTTTTGGCCCACAGCTAGTAATTCTGCAATTATTCTAGATGGCAGTATTTTACATACATAAAATTAAACGTGTCCGTAACCCTTTATCTGAGTCATAAAAGAAATCATTAATTCGTGACGAAAAATTGTCAAGAAATATCCCGCAAAACAATATTAAAAGTGACTTTGTTTCAGATGTGTATCAAAATTATAGGTTTTATATATTAGGTAAATATTTGTTACGAATTAATATATCACGTTGAATCACTATGTAGTTGTAAATGATACATTCAGGTTATATACAGTGACTAACAGTAATCGTTTCTGTATTTGAAATTTATAACCATTCTTTTTTACTGTCATGAAATCTTTTTCCTTATTAATTACGAACATAATATTATTTATTTCCTGAGATATTTGTCCCGTTTATTAAGTAGGAGGATAGACTAATTCTACTTTTCTTGTGAAGCTGAGAATTTTTCACAATCTTAAGTATTAAATGTTAACCCCTTAACGCCCAAGAGGACACAAATTTCACCAAGATTTTCGGTACTTCATGACATTAAAAATCCAATTCAAAAACTTTGGGACAAAACATTCGCACATAAAATTGATCGCTCTTTCAGATTCTGTTATCAACTTTTGTCTAGAATAAACGTGTAAAACGTCATAAACAATTATTCACAAAAACACGCGATTTTTTCCTTCACGAACATTTTTTAATCATTATTTCCATGTCGAACAAGAAAAGTAATTGGGTCAAAACCTCCAAATATGGTGTCTTTAATGTCTCAGCTATGAATATTCATAATAATATATAGGAAAATTGAAGATGACCGCTTAAAAATGGCGACTAAAGCTTTCTTTATTTTTGTAAAATATTAGCTTAGTGTACTAAATCTTCAAAAATTATCCGATTTTGATCAAACTTAGTATCCATAAGTTTTTGGGCTTCCTGAGTAAGAATTTCAAGTTATTTTTAAAAAATTCAAAATCGTGGATCCAATATATCCTGAAATGAGAAAATCAGGTACGTCAATGTCTCATAAGTTTATCCAGTGGAAAGAATTTTTTTTTTTTCAGTTTTTGAAAGATACCTTTTTACTATTTTTAAGCGCGCTCTATCGATTACCGTCGAATGTATTGCAAATAGAGATCGTTATCTAAGGTAAAAATATAACAATTTCAAGAATTTTATGTATTTTTTATAATTTTTCATGATTTGGTCCACTAAAACTGTTTATAATCAATGATATGCATACATAACAAACAATCCGGATGGCAAAATATAAATAATAATATTATACTTATGTATACATTTTTTAGAACTAGTGGCCAGAACAGAGATTTTTTTAATTCTATAACGGTGATATAAATATTGTCTTGTTATACGAAGGTTATAATAATTTTTAGTTAATAAATTTAAAATGGCGAATCAGTAATGGCAACCATTTATAAATTAAAATTTTGAAAGTATATTTTATATGGTTATTTTCCGTTTATTTTATATTCGTTGAATTCCTCAATATCGAACACAACTTTGATCATGGTGACCTAGGATGCCTCGACTTTAAAGTACACATTCAGTTTCCAGGTGAGATATGCCATACGTAGCTGGTTTCAAATGTTAAATTAACTATTGTATTATATTTATGTACATTTATAAGAATTTATTTGTTAAAATTATTTATTTACTTCTTCAAACATAATTCAGTAGTACAAAATGGTTCATTAGAATATTGAAAGCATTTCCTCTCTTTCTTATCCCCATCACAAGTTGGGCAAATTGATAAAAGCAGGAAATTTGTCAAAACTCTTAAAACTATATAATACAAACATTTATACGAGTAGTGATCTTGCAGTGCATCCTTCTTTCTTTGCTTTCGTCCTTAAAGTGTGCAATGTACTTTTCCCAACAGAATTCTGACTTTTCGAGGTGTCCAAAGCGCTTTTCCATCGAACGATCAAAGATGCTAATTTCACGCGCGTTCGCGACATTTCTTTATTTTTATTTGCCAAAAGCTCACATCCTCGAGTATTTTACGAGCGGATTTGTGAAGTCGTTTTTTCCTTACTATCTCGGCCCAACACCCGATAGGAAACGTTTGAACTCTTGCCAAAAAGCCGAAACAAGCAACGAGGACAAACACGATTTTCCAGTTCGATGCAGCCGTTTCGATGGTGGCATTTGCATTTTCTGATTGCCGGCCTTTAAACTTCACAAACACACGTACGTCTTGTTATCTTTCAAAATTCCGAAATCGGCGTAGATTGTTTTTGAGCGTAACATTAGGTGTAAGTTATGACATGCTAGTTTATATTTGTATTAAAACAATAATGTTCGGTGTAAAATAAGTATAATTACAGTAATTGTAGATGGCAACGAGTTATTAGCCTCATAGTTGCGAATTAAAAGTGATTTAATAACTATGAACGTATGTTTGTAGCATACACGAAAACGCACATTTTGAGACATGGCACAATTGTGTGCTGCAAATACTCTTGAAATGAGCAAACTTCAAATATAAATTTACGAAATGTAACGTTCAAAGAAAAAACAGTTTATTGTACATCGCATAAAAATATTATCTTTAGAGGCCTAGTTGCGATTAGTCTATTAATTTTAAGGCCTCAGAGGGTTAACTAATTTTATGAATGACTCTGCCTTATATAAGTAAACTTTACGCTCTCTGTATTAGGTTTCTGCTTTAATTTAAAGTAAGGGCGTCCTTAAAATATCGTGCACAAGACATGTACATTCGTTAAGGCTCGTATACTTACTACATACTCTGTCGTATAATATGAATTCTGAACACTTCGGGATTAGAACTCCATTTTGCGCCCTGCAGTGAAATATTCGAGCGCAAATTATCGAGCCCCACCCCGTCTTATTAAAAAATATCGTATGGAATACGAGTGAAATATCAATCTCTGACGAGTGTGATTATCACCCAAGCTTCGCTCGTGCGATAAACTTTGTACTCGTCGAAGATCGGTAAATGCGCCCATGTTATGTCATATACTATTAATTGTTTAAAAGTAATCGGTTTAATAGCCTATATAGCCTATATAGCAGACAACACTTTATATTTAATACTAGTAAAAAAGTATTTTCGACGATATTTATAATACTCGTGGAAAAGACCCGTGAAAATTTGATTTTATATATGCTACGTATAAATGTATTAAACTAGAAAATCCCGAATTATCAAATTTCGCCCGAATTTCAATTTTAATTTATATTTTTGTCTCGTATTATTGCAAAAGTTTGTTTGTTACTAGAATCTTTTAAACAAAGGCCCATTAACAACTAAACAAAAAAATACATTTCTCATGGATTTCGATAGAAAATGACGTATTGCAACCCCGTCAATATCGGTGATGTACACTTGACGATTTCTCTTTGTAGGTAGGTTTCTATTACCATGCATTTAATTAGTATGTAGGTAATCTGTCATGAATTATCTGTCACGCACTCCGTGTATTAATAATCCCCCTTGTGTTCATTATCCATTAAAACCAAATAACTATTGCACAATTACGGACTCCGTAAAACACATTAACAAATCTAAAGCACATATTTAAAAAAAATTTAAACTAAATAAATCAAAATAAAAAATAACAAAGAATATATTACCGTTATTATTATATTGAAGCTATTATTTTCACATTGTTACTCAATTTGAAATATCGGAAAGTTCATTCACGTAAAGATATTACAAATGAGCCTATATTCATTTATTAATTATTAGGGAAGGCGGGGCGAAGCGGCGAGAATTTTTTTCGTGTATCATATCTCCTCTTTAATTCCGTATTGAGGATGATGCAAAGTATCATTAGATAGGTAATTTCATAGTCAATATTTACATACGTGTTACTTATGGTATATGTTTTACAAATGACCGGCTATTAACAATTTAAGAAACTTAAGAAACACGGGGCGAAGCGGCAATATCGGGGTGAAGTGGCGAATCCTTATTTTTAGAAGTCTCCGACACAAAGATCATAAAATTAAGTGCAAGTCATAATCTTTTAAGTTTTTATTGTTTGTTTTAATAACAATAAAATTTCCACGATGACGGAATGAACCTCTTCAAATATATCAAAGTTTCCAACAGCAGCAAGAAAAGAAATTGCATCTTCAGAAGCTTTGAATACTTGTATTATATCAGATTCACATATTTTAACTTCATCTTTAGTTACTCAATGCATTCATCAAAAGTGATTTCTAAATTAAAAAATCATCACCGAAAAAAGACATCCCGAAAAAAATTTCGCTCCCAAAGTATCATTTGGACTTCCAGGTTCGGTATCTCATTATAAATCCAAAAAAGGAACAATTCATTTTTATAAGTAAGTCCAAAAAATAAATTTTTAGAGTAAACATATAAATAGTGATTATTAAACTGCTAAAATGAAAATATTGATAAGTCTGAGAACAAAGTACAGGAAAATTACCAAAAAATTTGGTTAAAAATTGCATTTCTCACTCCCAAAGGTAGGTAAGAGAACGAAAAATGAAATATTATACCTCGAAATATGTAAAATGGTGTAAACAAAGAAAGCACATATGATATTTTACAATCAGTATGCTCATAATGGAAATATTTGAGATACGTCACTTCGCCCCGTCTTCCGCTATAATAACCTGATATAAATATAGTAATATTTATATTTATATACAATGACTTTGAGAATAATTATTTATGCAGTAAGCGACAATGTCAATGCGATTTGAAGATATGACAAAAAAAGGCTTCGTAAAGAGTTTGCACTACTAGGTAAACCAAGATATTTATTAGGAAATGAAATGGAATTGGTTTAAGTTCATTAATTCGAAATGCAAAAGTATATTTTAAATAAATTTTCAACAATTCTTTGCCATTTTATGGATCATCGAAACGATTATAATAAAAAGAAAATCCGTTCACTTAGTAGGAAATCTACTCTCGGAATGCACTAACACGAGTAAAAAAATTCGATCCAACTTTGATAACCAAAAATGAGTGATTCTTCGGAAAAAACCGAAAAATTTTAAAATAATTAATTTATATGGTATATGGTAAACATACAATTCTCTCGGTCACATAGCCAAATATCACATTACAATAAGATCAAAACAATAAAAAAAAATCAATAATAACGTGTACAATATAATGATAAATATAAAATTAATTTAATTTTGTCTTTTACTTGTTACTTTAACTTTTAATGTCCTCCGCGTTTTTGCGTTTATTTTATCATTTTATTGTACTATATTCTTTTTGTTTGCCACTAATATGTTTATTAGCCTGGTCTATTCCGGAACTCTCCTCTCAACAGAATGTATCTCCATACGAGAGTAAGAAATACAAATACAAATACAAAAATATAAAATCTAATGATTTTTAAATTTTTTTAATTAATATGTCTGGAAGGACTTGCCAATATAATGTGCATAAGAATGCTTAATAAATATGGTATTATAAAATATTTGTATTTTCTTAATAGGAATATACATATTATATTAGTAAATTACGCGATGTCCATGTATCTAATATATATAGTACATTGTGCAACCAGGGAACAAAATAGCATTTTGCGCTCAGAGTCCAAGAAACTTATTTTGCTCTGTGATGAAATTATTTTGCATCCTAGAGAATGGAGTTGTTATAGTGGTAACGGTTAGTATAAGAGGCATTTGGACAGTTTCGCAATACTTAAAGGGTAGCCTTAATTGTTTATTCTTGCGGTTAAATAACAAAAATAGTACAATGGGTATTTCTACAAAAGGTGTAAAATAACGCAGTCCCCTATTCTTCTAATTTTTGGGGAAAAGTTCACACTCTATAAACGAATAATTTTAAGTTGTCGCAATGTGTTCAACTAATAAAATTTTGATCTACATACAGGCAATAATATGTTCAATACTATATATCAGAATAAAGTAAAAAATTACTACAAGAATTAATGCAGAAAGGTATTTAAGCGAGGGGTGCGGTTCGAAAAGCCGACAAATCAAAAAGCCGAAAGGCAAAAAATCCGACGGTTCTATACTCCGCAGACGTAAAGTCGATACTTACAAAAATAGGTGCATAGACAAGAGGACAGTCAATTTGAAGTGTCGGTTTTTCGACCCGCACCCAGAGTAACCGGACAGGTTAATATTAGAAAAGTATGTACCATTAGACAAATGAAAGTGTCTCCGTTTATTAACCACTTCACTGGTAATGTATCATATGTGTACAAAAAATGTGCCACGGCTGGTGATATATCATATAATAATAACTTCCATAACTTATAATGAATTTTCATGAAATTTGGTATACTTTAGGTTTTTAAGTAGCTGAATACGAATCTGATATCACATTTCAAAAATCAATATGGAGGATTCAATATGGCGGCTACAAGTTATATGCTTTTGAAGCCAATTTTCTTTCGACTACCAGTAATGTGGTTAAAATTAGATTGTGTTGTTTCATCCCGTTCTACACCTACTGGAGACATTAGTAACGCTTTGCGTGCAAACCTGCCAATTGTTCGTCTATTTATACGTCTGATGAGAAATTTTAAGGTTATGGTCGTATAGGATGCTGATGATCTCAGGCTCAATAATAGACATTTTAATATAGTTGTGATATGTATCGGTCAGTAATAACAATAACCTATAAGAATAACTTAAGGTGAAATATATACAATGAAAATGGGAAATGGAATGGAATTAATTTTAACTCTTTAAGTCCCAAATGTGCATATTTTGAACTCGGATTTCAGCGTCGTTATATTTATGTAATAAAAATGTTTTGAAATGGAAACATCTATATCCGATTGGTTTTGAGGTCACTCTTTTGATTGGCGCTACTAAAATTTTCGAGAAATGACGTTTACCAAATTTTTTTACGAAAATATTGAAAAAAGCGCGATATACCCGTTTCAGATCACCTTCTAACCTATCAGAAACGTGTTCCCGATCTTTTTACTTCAAAATTATATCAATTTCAACAACTTTCAACGTTCAGATGCCATTTTGAATTGAAGAACAAAATAAATCAAAATATGTGAACGTATAATTTTGAAGTTACAAAATCGGGAACACGTTTTGATCGGTTAGGAGGTGATCTGAAACGCATATCGTAGTTAAAAACGCAATTTAAAAAAAATTCTGGCTACAAAAGCGCGTTCTTTCAATATTTTTGTAAACATTGATGTAAACGTTATTTCTCGAAAATTTCAGCATCGGCAATCGAAAGAGCGACCTCAAAACTAGTTGGATATAGATGTTTCCAGTTTTAAAAACTCTTTATGCCATTCGATGCATAAAATGCTATTTTACACACTTTTGACATTTTTCGGTCGCATTTTACGCACTCAAGTGACATAAAATATCGTATGAAACATGTGCGTAAATGTTTATTCTGCGAATGTGATTACGACCCTTCACATTCGTAGAATTAACTTTTACGCACTAGTTTCATAATATATTATTATGTTATAAATTAACCGATGCTGAAATCCGTGTGCAAATTGTGCACATTTAGAACTTAAAAGGTTAAGAGAATAATGTAAAATAAACGGAATTGTAATTCTTTGCGTATAGACTCTGTAATAATTTTTTATTTTGCAGTGCTAGTTTAGATAAATAAAATATAAATTCTTATGCCAGAAAATTAAATTTATTCACCAAAGAAGATAACATCAGCCATTTCGTGTCATTCGATGAAATTAGATTTTAGGAAATTACAATTTATCATATTGGAAACTAACATGAAATCACAACGCACACACATTCCTTTCAATAATCCCATATCACAAATAAAAATAGGTACATGAGTAATACGTAGTTATAATACATAATAAAAGCGATCATATTTTATAATGACGAACATAGGTTCTATTTATATCGTCGTTACACAAAGGAAAAATCATAATTCGCTCGCATGAGAGATTAACAAATTAAATAAACGATTCGAAAAATAAAGAATGTAATGTTCATTTTTGCAACACCTGTCTTTAGAGGCATAGAGATTGTAACAAAATCAAAGCACAAAGAAATTAAGTCGACGATATCAATGTTCAGTAAATAAACTAATGTCAATTTTCTTGATAAGATGATCATCTTGATAGTATCTTAAACAAGAATCCATACCTTTATCCAATAAAAAGTGTTGCGTAGGACAGACCATGTCCGCGTGGATAGATTGAGGTTAGGTTCACCCAGCCTCGCTTATTCGGACTAATGATGCTCACCTCGTCGACATGGATCTCGATGTTTTCATGGTATTGAGCCCATATCATCGATTATTCTCCAATCAAAATGCAAACAATGTCGATGCGGTCCTGTTTGAGATGTTGATCAGTGGAACCAACCGCCGAAACACGTGTCTGCCGTAATATCCTCACTGCGCGCGTTCGCCAAAATGGCGTCGCATCGGTGTGAATGCGAAGCCCGGAACAGCGTGGTGTTTCGTTCACAAACTCGAGAAAGATCGTTCTATGAGAGTTTTTTAATGTAGAACTTTGTCGTTAAAGAGTCGGTATTTTCTGATAAGCCCGTCGCGGGACGGCCCCTGCATTCCGGTACTTTATTATCACGAGGACAATATGCTCGAAAATGCGGAATAGACTTTCGAAGAACCGATTCCGTCCGAAGGCGAACGAGAAGTGACGCAACGGAGCGAACGTACCGGCTAACAGCGACTGGCGCCATCTTGCACTCGACACAACACGTGACCCGGGTTCCATATAGACGCAAGCTTCTCTCTCTCTCTCTCTTATACTAATAAACAATAACAATAAATAAAACATACTAATTACCACAACTCTAAGTTCAGGTCATTATCAGACAGAATTCCTGCCTATACTTTAAAAACGATCGAGAAAAATACTAATATCAATAATAGATATTAATTATAAAAAACACACATTATTTAATAAATTAAAGCAAAAAATTACTTAAATGATCTTGACAGGTCTTTGAACGACCATCAAAATGGGTCATGTGGATCAAAAAATATGACACGCGAGAATCGCTTAAGTAACTTTCTTCTTCAATTTATTAAAGAATGCTACGTGATATTGACTGCATTAAAATTACTACAAGAAGATTAAAATTTGCTTTTAGCGGTTTTGTGCGGATAGGTTGTAGATTTCATCTTTGAAGTATGGAATTCCAAATTCATGTTTCACTAAAGAGAATTACTATTAAAAATAACTGAAAGTATAAAAATCCTATTATTATTGTTTTTGAATGTTCTATTGAGCCTCTGATCTCATAATTGAAATATTCATATAATTAGTAAGATATATTAATAATCGAATTCGATTTCGAAAGTCTGTCGAAAGAGAAAGAAAAAACGAAATGAGAAGGCTGCTCTTTTAATCGTGACACAATATTTTTCAAATTTGTAAATTTAATTGTTCATTTGATAAAGTACTCATTAGATGGTTATTAAATCATCCCAGGCAATTTAACAGCGGAAATTACAGTACTAAATTTTAATATCTTTCCAATAAATTATAAATAAGTCTTGGGACAAAATATGAATAAAATTAAGACAACTTTTCTTGAGTATCTCATTCATGATTTCCATCAAAGGGCACTGTATTTAAATGAACCAATATAAACATGATTTCTTTTTACGTAAGTACTTTCCTTATGAATGATTAAAAAGATATATGGGTAATGGCCATAATTCCCAGTTTTATTCAAAATGTTTTTAATTTTTTAATTTTCAAGTATATGAGAAATAATAATATTGATGCATTTCTATTATACTTACAGTTACAGTAGAACTCCCTTTTAACGCCACCTGCGTTTATCGACATACTCTTTTCTACGACACTAGTGACACTCCTTTTAACGACATACCAGCGATTCTTGTCATCCCCACCACGTCTAAACGCTTCCCCTCACTAGACGGCGCACGTATACGTGCATAGCCCGCGAAACAACCTCATTGGTCAAGTGACGTGTGACGTCACTATAGCATGCTTGTCGATGGGTTGCGGTGGCGGAACGCACTTTTCTAGCTGGCATGTCGATAAACGGGAGCTTGAGGGGAAGTCGCGGAACCGACTCATGTCGTAAAAAGGGGGTTCTACTGTAACAGTAAGTTTAAAAACGTTATAATTCTATAACGTATTAATAAGCGCCTACAAAAAATTCCGTCATTTGTGTGGACGGAAATTAACAGGAAAATGTTATTAATAAAAAAAGGAAGATTACGAATTCCCGCAAAACACTGTTCGCATACATTTATATAACGCACCGCTTCCAGCGTAGTGTCGAGCGAAGTAATTCGATTAAAATTTGGTCAACCGAAATTTTCCATTGAATACATCCAGGCGACTCAGAATAATTAACAATGCTCAAAGGATGGATTCGGGTCTCGGAAATTAAATTTCATTTTGCTCTTATGACCCGCTGTGAAAAATCGATTCGAGTTATCCACCTTCATTATTGCTTAAGCCAATGTAACTCTTCTCGAACATTTACTGAAAGTTCTAAGGCTTATTTTGCGATTAAATAATTCGTTGAAATTTATAACCATTCAGTTTTTACTCCTGATAATCTGTCATTTTTAGTGTATGTATTGATTCTAATAACTTTGTCTTCTGTGATCGAATTTAAGAAATTAATTATACCCAGATATTTTCCCGAAATATTTAGTCATAAATTTAATTAATCACCGAAAAATTGCATATTACTTACACGTTATTTATTATTAAATACAAAACATAATGATAATAAATTAAATACTTAATGGTAAATGAAAATCAATTTCGAAAATAACGGTCATGCCAAGTATTGTTCATATCCAAAAAAATGTATCACCTTGTTTGATTCGTAATTAGACTGAAATACAAATAAATGTGAAAGCTATGAAGTGCGGTTCATATATAAAAGTTTCTTAAATGTTTTTAAAAATAAAAAAATAAAATGAATTGAAATTCCTATGATATTATAAGTTGAAAAGTACGTCATCTTACCACAGGCAATTAGATCAAAGGGTTAATAACTTGGCGGAATTCATTAACTAAAGTTTAGAAAAATGTATGAATGCATGAATGATATAACTGAGTATTATTTAACAATTATTGATTTAAAAGAAAAGAGTGGCACTATAAATAAAAACTTATCATCAAACTTTCAGTATCAAATATAATTTACAAAAATGAAAAATGAAATAGAAATAAGTATTTCTTATTTGTATAGTTATAATAAAACTATATCTACTTTTTCAAATAACATTCTGTACAAAATTGCGGAGATCACGATGAAACTGAACGGAATAATATTTATGCAATTACACGGTGTGACAACGATCTGGCTCATTTATGGAGTCCTATCACAGGTTGTATATCTAAGACAACTACCAAAAATGGTGTTGAGCCTGTATTTTAGAATAATAATGTTGTATTAAAGCCTTTACCAATTATTTCATATAACGAATAATATCTATGAAGAAACTGTAAATAGTTGCTTTTTTGTTTATACTGTGGCAATGTGTAGAGTATAAAGATATGTATGTATGGGTCCGGTTAGCGATTTAAAATCGACGGTTTTTTTCACTTATTCACGTTTCCGATCTCATCGACGACGCTTCAATACACGAAGCTAAATAGCTTTTCGCAATTATTACAACACGTAGCAAGCTATTATATTTCGAGTGTTCCATTTTTCAAATAAATTCAGTGTGGTAACCCAAAGTCTTTTTTATTACTTGTATTTCACCGTCAAATTCATCGCCAACTAAAAATCGCGTACACAAGACGCAGTAGATCTTCATTGATACACCTACATCAATAACAAATGGTACGGTATAATTTTCCCACACACCACCAAAATTTCGTTTTATAGGGAAAAAAACGATTTCAGGCAGGTTCATTTAAAAAATCACTCATAACTCCTGTAATTTTTATTCGTTTTAAAACGTTTTTTTAATTTGAAAGCCGAAAGGTGTACCTTTTAGGCGATCCATGCCTCATGTTGATGAAATCAAAAGTGATGAGACTACATTAAAAACAATGGCAATGTTTCGATTTTTTAACATTTGTTTAAATCAAATATTATTAATATTATTGCATCTTGATGATTTTTTCTAAGTAATATTTATTAAATGAAAATGAATGAAAATTGACGGAATTATGAATTGTTTGGATGAATGAAACATTTGAATTTTTCATTAAAATTGAATTGATGTATAGGTTGTCATCATGGAATTATCACGACGAGTATGAGAAATAAATATGATAACAATCGCCTATAGAGTTACTTAGGTGCTTCTATAATTTTCTTGCTATTTTGAAGCACTTTATTAAATTTCGATATACCATACTGGATTCCCATCTTGAATAATTAATTAATTGAAACGTATTTTAAAAAAAAATTATGTCGATACGCTTATTGGTACGTGGGATATCGCGAGACAAAAAAAAACGGGACGTACGTACGTACATACAATTTAGGCTCCTTAGGGTCTGAAACGTCGACATTTGATGAAAAACTATAGGTTAATTTTTTTATGAGAACTGACCAAATTTAATACTTCATCCAAACCTATGGTCTGGATCGAAGTAATTTACAGACAATTATTTAATTAACTGCACTTGAATAGATTTTCATGCTTAACTTTCGGAAATGCATTTGTTTACTTCTTTGTACATAACAAATATAAATAAAAAATTTATTAATATAAATATAAAATTTATTAATACAAATTTTAAACTTTTAAGTCTGATATATATCAAGATACAAACAGTTCTTAAATGCAATTGCCGTTTTTTTTGTTAATAAGCGACCTTAGTGACACCATGGAGACTGTGGGACGTTGTCCTTCTCCTTTTGTAATATAATTTAATTTTTTAATTTATTAGTTAATAACATCTTATATTACTATCTTCATCAAATGTTATAACGCAGTATAAAAGTTAATAATGGCATTTCTTAAAAATAAATTTTAGGTGGTTAATAAATGTATTATTAATTAAATAGCTTTATAGTTCTGGTACAATTCAAATCTGCAGAGAAAGAAGAAACAAATTAACCACACGAAAAATATATTAATAACGTTATTACTATATGTGGAATGATCCATGTAATTATCGAAATGAGGAATTAGTAATCAGTTGTTTGACTATTCAACAAATGTCAAAAGCTTTTAAATTTGGCACTGAATGGTGGTGAAATAAAATAACGATCTTGATAACAGGGTTGTGGTAAAACTTCAATCCGTTGAATTAGTGTTATCGAAAACATTCGTTATTGGGCAATGTAATCTTTTATTTCTCCGATATTAACTCAAATGTCATGCAGATTTTAATAGCCTATCCATTTCAACAAAATTTAAAAGCATCCATCAATGTACATTAAAATTACTGAATGGTTCTTCTGTCCATTTGTGAATACTGTAAATACGCGGTAATGAAATAAAAATACAGCTTTAATTTCAATTTTGGTTAATGAACTTCATTAATTTGTTGAAATGCAGGGATTAAAGAAGAATTATAATTCTCTCATCACTCTTTCATAAATATATCTTGTCAATAGGCGTGTTGCATTTTCGGAAATAATCATGAGCAATATTATATTTCTGGAAAGTTTATTCGGGACACGATTACGTTTCCTATTACGGTACAATTTCTCTCAGTAATCCCATATACATATTTTCGATTTAACGACATATTTATGCCAGTATTTACTGCAAAATCGCTAGATTTCAGTACGCTATTTTCGTCCTAATCATATTGAGATGAGCAGTGTAGATGGAATAACTTAGAAAATTCATTGAAAATGATGTAATAGTGAAAATAGGACTCATTGATCTATACTGTACAATGATGGAAAACTTTTCAGAAATATAAATGAAGTTGACAAATCTTTGAAAATTATATTTAGTATGATTTACACACTTGAACTGCGAATGAAAATGTCATAAAATATCATGTAGTTTAGTATGTTTTTAATTGGGTTTCTACTAGAAATTAGATTGTTATGACTGCTTTTTTATGACTACCAGCTTAACAATACATAAAATATAATGACCGTAAACATTAATTTCTATAGATTTGTCTGACCGATCCAAAAGTGTAGTAGGCTACAGGATCGTCGAAAATATCCGGGAACTTTTTCCGTGACAAATATAGGAAATATGTTATGAATATTTTTATTAGTTCTATAGATATTTTATTCCACATTGTAACACATAAAGATACGAAACAAAAATAAAACATAAAAAGAACTAAGCGCACAGAAATTCATATTTTTTCCCTAAATGCACCTAAACGCATGAACCCATTAACGCCGGGTAGGACACTTTTGCACTTCAATTTCAATTATGTATTTCGTATGAAAATTGAACATCCACAAAATTAATAGGTATGTATATTCTTTTCAAGGTTTCTCTATTCGATAGCGCTATCAAAATTGAGGCATCGTAATTAGAAAATTAAATATAGCAATTTAAATGTTAAAAAAAGCGCAAAAAATTGGTTATACTTTCGAATTAAACATTTTTTTCTCATCGAAAGAGTATTTTCGGTCACAAAATTCCATCACTAAAGGTCAAGAAAATAGTTTTAGTATTAAGATATATTTTTAAAATATTAGCAAAATAACATGGTGATCACAAAATGGCGATAGCAGTGAGTAATTTCTTTTTAAAAGTTAACAAATTTTTTTCATGAAAACTGTAAACTTTAGACAAAATTTTCTACGAACAAAAATGTCTTAGAATGTAGCAAAGAGTATGACTAAATTTTTTCAGAATATATTCATATCATTTTTGATTTTTTAAATTTCCGAAGAAACTAAATTTTTAAAAAAGTCGTACATAAATCTGAAAAAATTGTAGTGTATTCTTTGACAAATTCTAAAATGCTTTTGTTTTATGGAAATTTTGTCTAAAGTCTATAAATATAGTTTTCGACAAAAGAAATTATTATTCTTGAAATTTAGAAATGATTAATAATTTTTTTCTCAAAAACTATAAACTTTAGAGAAAATCTTCTTACAGCAAAAATATTTTAAGTTTTAAAAAAAAATTCTCATTGCGGTCGCTATTTTGTAATCATGATATTAGTTTTTTAATATTTAAAAAAGAAATCTTAGTACTACAACTATTTTCTTCACTTATAGCGGAAGAATTGTGTGCCAGCAAATACTCTTTCTATGAGAAAAAAATGTCTTATAAAAAAGTATACCCGATTTTTTTGTGTTTTTTTAATATTTAAATCGTTATATTTAATTTTGTAATTACGACAGTTCAATTTTGATAATTCCATTGAAACGACCAATCTCGGAAAATAATAAGACACATACATTTCAATTTTTTTAACTTTATTTTTCATATGAAATACTTGATTGAAATTGAAGTAGGAAATGTGTCCTTCCCGGTGTTTATCGGTTAAGAAGACTCCATAGTTTATTTATAGTATATATTTATAGTTTGAAACATTGATCTCAAATTTAATATCTGTTTGTAAACAGGTAGATGTGTACCTTTTATAGGTTGAACTACGTACTATCAACGTACGGTAATCACCATTTATATTTAGTAAAAACCAAACTAGCGTTATACTCATTTACATAATGTTAAGGCTTCGTATACAATTGTGGCTTAGGCGCTCAAAGTCCATTCTGGGTCAATAGCAAATATTCCTGGAATCTTGATAAATTGTTAAAATAAAAAATATTGCTAAATTTCTTCTATAAAATTTTATCCGACTTTTACTATTGAAGGGAATAATTAAAATCTGCAAAACGTTTGTATACGTATTTCTGACATGATATAATGATTGCTCCTAAACAACATTATAAAGTGCTTTGAAAATTGATCGTATACTCGATATAGGCTCTAAATTTCTTAGAATTTAATTTTCACTCCAAACCTTGAGTGAGCAGGGCTTTCACTCTAAAGGAGTGAGATCAGTCACTCTAAGTGAAAGAATGAAGGAATTTACTCCAACACTTCGAGTGAAATTACACTGTGTGTGGAGTTGACATTCAATACAAAAATAATAAGATTTTGTCATTACTGTAGTGCTATTTTTTTCAAAAGTAGATTTTTATACTGAAATTGAAATTAAGAAGAGTGATTTAATTTTTTAATTGCAGTAACTGTAGCAGTTGTCATAAATATTGAGTTAATGGTTTCACGTTGATCTGAACATCTAAAGTTCTCTAAAGAGTGGAAATTTACTCCACAAAGAGTGGCTCACCTTTCACTTTTGCTTGGAGTGAATTCTTACTATTCTAGATTGACATTTCACTCCCAGGAATTTAGACAGTAGATCTTTTAAATCGACTAACCTGTTAAAATCCCTTAAGGGGGTTATAAAGTGCTCCGCCGGTAAGGTAGGAAATTTCAACAAAAAACGAAAATAAAAGATGACTGAATAATATTTTTAAAATTCCGGCTCTGTAAGGACAATTCTAAGCACTATAAACAGTTTCCTAAAAAATACCAAAGATATTAATGGAGAACTGACCGAGACTTTCGGAAATAAGTGATTTTTATTTATTTCCGAAAATTCTCAGCAGGTTCTCAATTGCCCTTAATAAGCCCGAATTTTGAAAAATTGATTCAGTTATTTTCTATTTACGGTTTTTTTTGTGTAAATTCCTACCTTATCGGTCAATCATTTTTAAACCCCCTTAATGGCGTTTACACTGATAAGGATGCCCACGAGTATAAGTGATTTCCGCCCCGATATTAATAAATTCGGATGGAGTATAACGAGAACTAACACCTTATAGAAAATTTGAATGTTTTCACATCTGGGAAAGTTTCAAAAATCGTTGTAAAAATCGCGGATTATACATAGAAAAATTCTAAGTAGTAACAGTCCGCACCTACTGCGAACAACACACAGTGCGGCCTATTACTACTGACATGACTGCATTTCCCTTTCTATAATCCGCGAATTTAACGGCGTTTTTTCTACTTTCCCACATCATAAAACAATCGAATTTGCCATTAGATGTTACTTGTGATCACACTCTAACCGATTTTGTTAGTTTCGGAGGTTCCATCTTGGAGGCAGAAATCACCTGTACTCGTGGGCATCCTCCTTTGTAGGTACTTTTAAACTTCATCCACTAGTACTCATTGTTGAGGAGTCGAGCAAACTTGTGAACTCATGAAAATGCAGTCAATGAAATGAAGAAGTTTTCTAGCGCAAAATATATTTAAAGTCATTACGTTAATAAATACTACGAACGATTTTTCAGCACTGCAAATATCGACTGGGCTCTGCTATTGTTTCTAAACGCCATGGTGAGTCATTGAAATTTAAAAAACAAAACAATCTATGAAAGACTTAAAAGGTATTAAATATTCATATAAACAGTGCTGACGAAAAAGAAGGCCCCTGAGTAGCACATACATGCATATATTTCAGGGGAATACTGTTATCAAAGTTTAAGTGTCTATAGCTTTGTCCGTTTTTTATAGTAGACATTGTTTTCCATTTTAAAGACAATTCAATGCTTTTTAACATGAAATTATACATACAGCTTCATGCAGATTATAGATTTAGGATAATTTGAAAACATTTCGCATACTAATTTCCACGTTTACAACATCATTTTCGTTATTTTTATTGTAGATATAACGATATAACTTTTTCATTTTAAGGTTTTGTATTTAAAAAAAAAACAGTACTGATACGAGTACAGTTCAATCATATTTTATTTGATTTTTATATTTATGGATGGTCAGAAATCATATAAATATGTAAGCCGGACAGATATGAATAAAGATTGTAAACGATGTAATACAAACGTACCCAACTAATAATGTAATAAATATTCCGTAATTTTATTATTTATCTTCTGTGTTTTATAATGTTTATTTGCCCACAATCATGGACAGATGCATTATTACGGACTCTGTAATTGCTCGAATTTATTTTAGTAATATGATATTCAAACATATAATAAAATGATCAGAAAATGTTACATTTAGCGCCCCGCGTGTAAATTCATTTCCTATATACCGTGAGCGCGGTACTTCATTTAGATTCATTAATCCGATAACACCGAAACTGGCGCATTTTTTCAAAATGGCGGATTAGTATTTGAAATATTCCAGATATTTTTAAAACATTTTTAGATTCCAGATAACGAACCCGTCGTCCGATTTTCAAAATTCAAAATGTCGAATCAATTATATTCGATTGCAGCTTAAAAATTACCATCAGTTTTGGTAAAATTTGTTTTTTTTTTACGTTTCAGAATATGAATCTGTTATTCTGTTTGTTCTGTCTCGTGTTTATAAGAACGAAATTGTTTATTCTCTATTAGCTGCCATCATTTCTTCATGTACATTTTAAGATAAAAACTACTAATTATGAAAAAAAGTTTTATATAAAAAATGAAAATCATGTATAGTGTGCAAATAACCATTTATTTCGTAATCTACATCTCTAAAACAACCTGCTACCGTTTCTGAATGGATTACGCTATTTTGAATGTTGAAAATCTGACTATGAATCCGTAATCTACTGTCACCTCAAAACAAAAACCCTTAAACAAAACCTTATGCACAGAAAGATAAAATTGTCATGAAGTTTGGTTCGTATTGAACCCGCCAAATCTTTGATCGGTCATAACGTTATCATAAATTACAAAGCATTATGCCACAAGATCCAAAAAAATAAAAGTACCGGAATTATGTAACGAAACGCGGCAAACTTAACACATAAAAAATTAAGCAAACTTAACATATTTCTATACATACAATCCTATCTTATCGGCGGACCATATTCTAACTGTTTTAACCCATTAATGCTGGGAATTACATTTTTTCACTCCAAGTTTAATCAAGCAAAAATCGAAGTTGACAAAAACTGAAAGGTATATTTGTTATTATTTCCCGGTCGCGCTTCAAGATTCTGAGGTCAAAATTGAGTTTCTGCCATTAAGAATTCCAAAATTGCGCCAAATTTATGAAAAACTGTCAACAAATTTTGAAATATTAATTTTCATTAATTTTTCTTAACTCTCAGAATATTAGGATTCTATTCGAATTCAGAAAAAAGTGAAGAAAAATATTTTAATTTAAAAAAAATAATTTATTTTTACAACCCCAATTTATTTTAACGACCTAACATATCGTCATTTTTGCAAACAACAAAAAATTATTAAAATTTATAGAATGTACCAACATTTTTTTTTAATTTTCAAAAATGTTAGTATATTCCTCGATGAATTCTATGAATATTTTGTTATTAGAATTTCTTTAAGAAATTTTGAATGGGAACGCCATTTTGAACTCGTTAAAGAAAAGTAGGCTATAAAAGCAACATATTTTCTAAAAGTTCAAATATTTTCTTCACAATTTGAGTCGAATCCCAAAATTCTGAGAGTTGGAAAAAAATTGATGGGGATCAGTATTGCCTAATTGTTTGGCAGTTTTTTTGTCAATTGATATTCGTGATGGCTGGAACTTACATATGACTGAATCTTAAGGAGCGACCTCAAAAATAGTAAGATATGTAGGATATGCGACATACTTGATTGAAAAAGATAAAAATTGAATTCCCGGCGTTAGTGGGTTAAGAACCTCGATGAAATGTATTTGGTCCATATCTTACTTAAATAGTAGCTGCAGCCATCTACTTTTTGCTTGTATGTACGATGAGAATATTGTATCTGTATTATCTCTAAGCTGGGTTTAGCAGCTTTCACTAATGAAATTAACTAGGACCACAAAGTGTTAATGTAAGTAAGCAATGATTAGAACATGAACATACGTGGCGGCAATGTGCTGGTGGTGGTAGTGCTTGGTGTGGTCGGCACGCTCGTGGTGGTCGTTTCCACGAATTCCGTAGTGGACGACTCTGCGGTTGGCCGGATTGTCACTTCTGGTATGACGTTGTTCTCTGGCTCTTCCCGGGACGCGCCGACCGAATTGTCGAGTGTCGTTGCCTCGACGACCGCTGCGAACGTCGTCGACGAGGGAAACGTCAGGCCCGTCGCCGAGGACGTCGATGTCTTGGCTTGTTGGTGATGCTTCTTCTTCAAGTGGAAATCCTTCTGCGCCTCCACTGGAATTTCAAGCGAAACAGACGTTTGATAAATGACACAAATCCCCAAGGTCCCTTCACCGTGTCAAATCGTTCGAACGCATATAGAAAATTCGATAGTTCATTTTGGAAACTTAATATAAAACAAGTTTTATTGTGTAATGCATTCAAAAAAGTTGAGAAATCTGAATCTAAATGGAAAATGTACAAAAACTGAGAGAGTCGGGTCTTATCCAAAAGGAGCGAGTGGTCAATATTTTCGGATCATCGATTAAATCGACAAAACGTCCGATTTTTCATACGGAACATCTCGCAAAAGGAATTTCCAATCCTTTGTGCGATTGACGGAGGTAGAATCGATACAGTACCTGAGAAAGAGTTACAATGGCGAGATTTCGGGCCGTTTTTCAGTCGTATTGCAAGACGCTACCAAAGCATAGCGCTTCTTCGCATTTCGACATCGGTGGCTTTTGTACAAGATGTGGAGTACCGTAGTCGCAATTTCTTCATATCTAAATGACTTATCTAGTTGCTGAATACTGTCTGGAGAACTGCCGAGTCTGCTTTACAACTTCGACGATCGATAAAACCCTTCCTTTTCCATCCTCATTTCCGGCCTTCTCACGCTCTTCTTTCCATTTCAGTTTCCCAAAACGGATAATGTTTTAGATCATGATTCACATACCTTATGGTTTCGACTACATTTAAAATTACTGAATTAGTTCGTAAAGACCGCGTCACCATGAAACGGAGGGCAATTGTAATGGATCCTTAAAAGGGTCCGATTTTTTTTAGAAGGTACTAAACGGGCAATTGACGCTCCCGGAGGAATACAGATGCGAGCACGAGCCGATCGAACGAATGACTTCCATTTTCGAACAATCGAATTAAAGGGTAACTGGGAAGAAGACGGGGCTTCGATCGATGATCGAGGAACTTTTTTAAGCGCGCGCTGGTTCATTGGTACCAGCCGGGTCGCACCTGCACTACCCCTTTAGTAGCACTTCGCAGATACACTTCGACGTTTCCAGCTTTACGACCGGCCGTCCTACGCTCGAATACACCCGAGTTAAACGTAGTCGAACGCGAGCTTCCGGGCAACGGCCAATGGCAAAAAAGAAGAAACGTAAGATCTGAAAAAATACCTCGATACGATTTTTCGACGTGACGTGAATTTTCAGCACGAACGTGGAAAATCTACTGAGTAAAATGTGTTGATGTAAATTTACTATGAAATGCGTAGGAGACCGAAACTAGCACTAGGATAGTAAGACCTCAAAAATAGTTAATTTTTCAAATTCATACCTGCGTAAAGCTTAAGTTTATGACATGACGTTCTTAATAAAAAGGTTGTAATTGAGCAATTTTGAGTTTTTCATTATTACCATCCAAGTCTGCACGTAGAGCGGAAGAGTTGAGAAATATTAAAAATATAACTGTTTTAACATTTTTTTATTTCAAAAATAGGCCACATTAGAGATATTCACGAGAAATTGTTTAGGATTATAATACACTCAAAAAATGTTCTGGTTAAATACGACCATTCTACTTTTTCGGCTTATAATAACCAGAGTTCTGGGTAATTTAAATAGAAAAATAATTGTTTTTACAATAGATGTAGTTAAATCAACAATATTTCTGGTTAAACTAACCAGAATTCTGGTTAAAATTTATACATTGCTAACACAGATTTGCATAAACTACCTAGAACTAGTATCGGTATCTTACTAAAAAGAATTGCATGAATTCTGATATAAGTCTGACGAGTCTTTGAAGTATGGATAAAATCGTTTAATGAGTGCGACAAGCACCGACGACTTCACGTCCGTGGATCTATTCGAGAATCTGCTCTCAGCTGATTCTCCTGCGCAGGCCGTCATGATTATTTACAATGTCGCTCCAACGATAAAGCTTAATTTCTAATGAAAATGCGTTTAGATTTGCAGTTTCACGCATATATTTCATGGAATGGATAGTTCTTTACCTATTATACAATAACAGTCTATTGTTTTATGCAATTTTATATATAGGCACGAATGATCCAGCAAGTTTTAACCTGAAATTCGTGTACTTTCTGTACGACACATGTAGAAACATGTACATGAATTCTAGATGTCGACATCTGCTGGGATTCTGCCGAACAGATTTACTTAGCCACAAGGGGAATGGCTGGTTCAAGCAGACAAATCTCTACCAGGGGGATTTGAGAAAGTGTATGATGAATGAAAATACCTGATTAGTAAGTTAGTAATTATTTTAGCAGCTCTTTATCAGCATGCCGAGGAACGATCACAAGGTCGAAATAGTACACACCAGAATCAAGAATAAAGACTATCGCCAGAAACAAGGTTTTATTTAGATTAGTTTGCTACGATTATGGCATGCAAAAGGATTCTGTAAATTCAGGTATATTTGTAGTATCCTTGAAAAGCGTTCTCTTGGGTAATTGTCTATAATTCCTGTATTGCGCTGACCATATTTTCAGGTGGACGAATTTCAATGTCAGAATACCGAAGAAGCAAATACCGAAAATATAACATTCAATCTATAATTTTCACAGGGTCTGTAAAGGTAAGTCTATATATTTTACAATATCCTAGACAAAATTTTAGCTAAATATGAAACGACAGTGAACTATTGGAAATAAATTTCACGTAAAATTCTATTTGAAGCCAAAGGAAAAATGCGATTACATATTTTAATCGCTGTCTACTGCTAGCTAATCTAGATGCCACTATTAAAAACTGATAATATGTTTTATGTTTACATAATATTAGATATTTATAGTAATTAAAATTATTTAGTTTTGATATCTATCGACAATAATTACAAGAAAAATCATGAAATTATATTCATCCGGAGTAAATCATTAGATATTTTTGTTGCAATAAACAAAAATGTAAACAAAATTATTCTAACTTTCAATTTGACATTTTTTACATTTTTGTTTTTTTAATCCAAATTTATAGCAGAAAGAAATCTTTAAAAATAATTTCGCTGAGGCAAAGCAATTGATCATTTATACCTAAAAAATGTCTATTTATGTAAACATTATCTGCAGTATACATTTCCATAATATTATTCATGACGACAAACTCCTTTATTTTCTGTTTAAAAAAATGAAACTAGGAAATATTGGTGTAAGTTGTGATCCCGGAATTCCATGCTCAGGAAATTGATCTCTTATCTAACAATGCCACTTTAACTGCGGTAGTAAAAGCGTCCGATGTATTGATTTCCTCTACCGATGTCAATGAAACGATCCGTAATGGAAAACAGTATAAACAAAGAGATAAGAATTGATGTGGGAATAAATAAAGCCATAAGACTATAAACAGAGAAACTGTATTTTGGGAAAATACGAAACTTTCGAAGAATATGAGAAGCTTTCAAACATCCTTACTGATCGTACATGAAAATTTCGAAATATATGGTGGTCCCCGGGAAAAATTCGGGCATTTAGGTGAAGTTTCCATAAAACTGCTAAATTTTGCATATTCTTCCTGAATAATTAGTCAAAATTTAAGTTACAATCGTAAGTATCCCATTTATAAATCGCATGGTGTAATTGGCAACGTATATCGTGCACGAATACAAATCTTTTGTAGGTTCTGCCAAAATACAATTTGCCGAAAAAATGTTGTAACCAAGATTGTGTCAAGTTGACATAACTACGGCAGTAGTATTTAAAAAAAAAAAATTAAATCATTGTCGTTGGTTATCGAACTTTTTCATTTTTCGAGAGATATTTTTAACATGTGTGAACAATTCAACAAAATAAGCCTAGCCGTGACTGTAAAGTTTGAAAATCCAGGTGATTCCGATCCTTAGAATACAAAATTTACAAAAATCTTCTTGGTCGACCAAATCGTATCTTAATCGTTATTCTTAAAATTTTGATGAAAATTACTGTAAGAAATTTTGAAAAATCCGTATTCCTTTATTTTTCATATTGAATAATATATTTTATATTGAATTTAATTCTTAACATGCCATCGGTCTGTCTGCATGATTTCAAATCGATTAGGCCAAATATATATAAATATTAATATATTATTCAATAGCATTGGTTTTTTCCGGTCATATACACATAAAAGAAATTAAAAATATTTGAATTTAATAAAGATTAAAAAATTAGAGGAAAAGGAAAAAACAGATAAGGGTTAATAGTTTGGAGGTTTTTTTTTTTGTAATATAAATAATAAATGAAAATTCAAGGCTATGTAAGAAACCGGTGGTAATTGCGTCGTATTTATACTAAATTAGGGGCTATGGAATTTTATATGTGTGTCCTACTAAGAATAAAGGAACCGTTGACACAATATCTATGAATTTAGAAGATAAAATGGGATTCATTACAGAAAGGGATGGTACACTTCCGGTAGCTTTGATGTTGTGAAATGGAACAAATGGGAATAGCAATAAATACTGTAAAGGATGATAATATATTTTACCGATAAGTAGCATTGTGCGCTGTTAAGGCACAAAAACGCGGCAAATATTGCCTAAGTTCAGAGTGGGAAGTTCTATTTCAGCAGTTTACATTTTTTGTAAATTGCTGAATCTATATGATAAAAATAGAAATTCATTTTTAACATTTTGTACTTGATAGAGATGTATGAGGAACATCTAATATTATAAGGGGAAAGTGCCCTATCCTGCTATTACTCTCCTTTCTTCTAAGGGCAAAGGTTGGACCTTCATGATTATTGGAACTTAGTTATTTTGATAATTTCAAAATTATGGTGCCATTAATTAAATCTGAAATTACTGGAGCAATCCTCAAGACGTTCTGATATGATTAGAGAATAGTCCAAAGACTGCAGACGTTAAATTGAATATATTATAAATTTATTAGAAACTGTCAAGTTCAGTGGAAGAATTTCATATCGAACGGAATTCAACTGAAATATCCAATCGAGAGTAAGGATTCTAACATCAGATTTAGAAACAATTGAGGTGTAAGACTTAATGCTATCCTGATGGTTGCTAATTTCTGTAGCCTCCACAAAGGTATCATGATGAATGTTTTAGATTAGGTTAGGTCAAGTAAGCTGAGCGAATGGTTGAATGTTTAATGAAAAATGAGCTAACAAATCAGTATAATTATGCTAAAATATTGGCTAGGGGTATGGGTATCTTGAAGGAAGCCACCAGGAAGTCCACGACAACAAAGGTAATCATAATTACAGAATCATTCCCTTAGTTCCTATCTAACCATCAATGAGTGTGGCAATAAAAAGATTGCTCGAAATAGTTCTATTAGTAAGTAACAACTAAATGCGAATTTAATAAGAGAATATTTATGCAGTTAATTGAAGATTAAAAACCCGATACTTTTAGACCCAGACGTCATCAAAGAAAAAGGTCCTGTGTTCCGTTCATGAGAAAAGAAACAACGGAAAGTCCACGTTTTACCTATCGTAGACACGCATAGGATATCGCAATGAACAATAGTTCTAGACGGTTCTAGTTTTAATCCTTTCCTTTTTGGAACGCGACAACTTCTAATTAAACACTTAAACCTTGGTTAAGAATTCCCTAGTTTCATCCAGTTCTTATTACAATACTATCAGATTTTATAATGACATTAATGTTCCATCATAATTCCTCAACTTTCGCAATTTAACATAGACAAGATTAATTTATTTTGTCAATGTATAAAATTTATCTTCTTGAGTGTTTAGCTACTAGGAGGTTTACTCTACATTATTAAACTGAATAATATAACTTTCCCACAACCTCATATCATCGCATTCCTGAAATCATTTTGCCAAATTTTAATTCACCTTGCCATGAATTGCTTCACGTGAGAAAACATGTCAACATGGCACCCATTTAATGTGAAAATATTCTAAAATATAGTGGAAGCGAAATTCACAGAAGGAGGAAAAACAATTTTAGCATTCAACTAAAACCCAGAATATTTGATGCTTCAAAGACATAGCCACCCAGTAAAATTAAGAGGAAAAATCCGTGAGAAAATAGGATTCCAGTGATGTTTTCACTCACCGACACAGGGATTCAACCACAGCAGCCGCTGCCATCCGAGGCACTCATGGAATTCAGGAAAGTCTGGACCTTTACAGGTACAATGCGTACGCAACTCCGTACCCATGGTGCCTAAAACTGCAGTTCTGCAGGTGGCTACAGGTCCGGCACATTTCTTCGTCACGCTATCTACAGCACAATTTTGTTCGAACCTTTCCAACTTGGACCTATAAAAAAAGTACATAAAAAGTAATACTTTTTTTCAAAACGTGTTGTTAAATGGTCCTAAGAATGATGAGGTAGTTAATGGAATGAAGGAAATAAAATAGTGAAGATATCCACTTTTTATCTCGACAAAATAACGATCTCTTGGAGTGAACTCAAATTTATGTCGTATTTTTGCGTTTTCTTGTTTGCATAGACTGATATCCGAAAGGAGATATATATATTCAGAATGTTTGTGAGGACACGATTCGTTACCTGCATATCAGATCTTCTCTACAACTCTCAGCGAGACCGTGACAAGTTGGTGGCTCGGCGCCGGCGATGCGTTCCGCACAGGTTGGATGAACCTTTTCCTGGGCGACTAAACAGTCGTCTCGTTTCCCGTTGCCTTTTCTGCGTTAACATAAAGCAATTCCAAAATTTACTTTCCGGGAAAAAGTGTGGTATAAAATGTAATTAGAAAATAATCTTGGATTATATATGTCGATTACCAATGATCCCCTCAATACTAAAAGAAGGTAATTTATTTCACTCTATACAAATGAAAATTGGAAAAATTGTTAAAAAATGGAAAAAACGTGTTTTTTGAGCGTTTTTTTGTTAAACCTCCCCATAATCTAGTATGCATTGTCTCCAAAAACTAATCAGATCTAAGTTTGGCCAAGAGAAACCAAAATCCGTTTGTACTTTTTAAATTCGTCCTGCCAGTCGCGAGATATCGCGTATACAAAATTTTGCCCACGGACGGACGGACGTACAACCTAACGGACACCAATTTTTTTATTGTTGTTTTGGGTTCCTTAGGGCCTGAAACGTCGACATTTGATGAAAAACTATAGGGTAATTTTTTGGCGGGAACTGACCAAATTCAATACTTTGCCAGACCTATGGTCTGGGTCGAAGTAAAAGCAAGGTTACATCTTGAAAATGTTTTATAATAATATTCTCCTATCCAAAGAGAATTTAAAAGTCATTACGAATCGCTCAAATCGAAAACATTTTTTCTAATATAAATAAGTAAAATTTATAATATGCATAAATAGAATATTTCGCGATACCTTTATAGTAAATATATTCGTATTTTATTTGATCAAAGGCAAAATATTCTGTTTCAATAATGTGAGGAAATTAATCAACGCAATTCACAAATATCTTCTTTATTTCAGGGAAAGTATGATTATTACATAGTAATATGAAATGTATAAAATATACTTACAGAGCTAATAATACGATAAAAACTATTGAAAAATTTAGGATCGATTGTGATAATCAAATACATATATAATAAAAATTCATAAAAATGAATCAAAAGTCATAATTACAAAAATTAAAGTAAGTTATACTCTTCAATCGTTTTTACTGCAAGAACGAAGAAATTATTTTTTCGAATTGGTTTGAAAATGGAATAGGAAAAAACGCATAATCCTGAAACTCACGAATGTAAATATTGATTTAAAAGAATTTTCAAAGCACTCTATTTTAGGTAAGGAAAATGAATACCATGGTAAACGTAACTAGAAAATAAAACGAAAAAACGGAACGCTCTGATGTTTTTGTAAACAAACAAGCAGCTTGCATATTTTTGCATATGAAGATGTTTTAAATACAAGATTCAAATGTTTAAAATATGTAATAACGTGTTCTTTTTGGAAGCCGTGAAATGTACATTAATTCAATCTACACTACTGAATTGGGACCGTAGGTAATTAATTGTGTTTTCTTCAGTAAATACCAGTGTAAGACTGGTATATGAGGTAAAAAGCATTTGAAATGGAAATTAATAAAAATAATTTAATTTTTAATGAGTAAACCTTTAAATTATGTGACTTTACCTTAAGCACCTCTCATTTTATATAATGATGAAGTTCGTACCGTCAAATGGAAGAAATGTGCCAAAAAGGCAGATTGTTAAATTGTAAAGTCTCTCTTACATTTTCTAATGTATCATTTTTTTTTGCGTTTCGTTACTCAATCTCAAATGTAATACTGAATTCTAGGCAAAGAATATAAGCTGTAATAGAACTATTTTAAAAGTCCCTTCAAAAAGAATCAAATATAGTGCACATAAAATGAGTTACGGATTACCATTACTCCATTGTTTGCTAATTATACATTGAGGTCGTATTTAAATTTTCACTGAACTTTTTTAAAGAAAGAGAAGGAAATTTAGATTAATATAAACCTTTTTCACATCAGCAATTCAACAAGAATAATAGTATGATATGTGTGCGTTGGTTTCAAAATTACAAAAAAAAAACATAATAATGACTGTGATATCGTAGGTAATAATAATTTTCGTTTGAATAGAAATATGTTTCTCGATTACAATTTTTTCGATTACAATGTGACATTATAATGTTCAATTTATGGGCTCAGATTGATGATAAGCAATACCGAAAACTATACGAAAATCAGAGCAAACTAAAATTTGTTCAACAGAAAAAAATATATCTATGAATCGGTTATCAAAAACAATTTTCAAACTCATCTGAATTGATTTAAGGTTGCAGATCTTTAAGAAATCTCTATACTGTTTGTTATAAATTAGTAATAAATAAATTATCTGGCAATAATCTAACATTTTAAACTCGAGAGACAATTTGAAGTTGATCTTTAATTTTATTATTATATATTTTATACTGAATTCAACGAATGTGAGATTCATGGCATGTAATGCTTATTATCAATTTTATATAAATGTCAACGTCAATAGCATAAACATCCTCAGTATAATCTTACTGTGCTTTTGATGGATGGGATAGATGGTAATTATTGATGTTAGAAGATAGATCGTAATATATCATACCATAATTCTATGTTATCAGCAATCAACATCATCAAGATTGAATATGATATTTTTTCGTATCCGGAGAGAATTTGTTGGTAAATTCTGCCAAAAAGTAAAGTCAAATTTACCTAAGAAATTTCGTTCTTCGTAAGTACTCTATTTTACTGCATGTGTTATTAGTGCTACATTCAGTACTTTCCGATTTAACTAATAAAGACTGATTATTGAAAAACTGAATATTTAATTTAAAAATAGTTTTCGCTTATTCTTCAATACTCGCAAATTTCATGAACAGTTATTTTAAAGAAAGACAAAGAACATAAAAACAAAATTTTTATACCGATCAACATCATTCAACACTTTATTACCCGCGGTGGGCTTGAAAATAATCAAGGAAGTCGAAACACTTCACAAATAAAACGAAACGTCATATCTATAACTTCTCTATGCAAATACCAATGACAGGCACGGTTATCAAGCGGTTGTAAAATAAATACGAACAAATGGTTACAATGCTTTGAACATAATACAGGTGAAAATAAAAAAATAATAATAGTTTTTCGAGCCTTCAATATTAACTATATTGTCATATGTGGCGTTACAAGGCGTATATGTGAATTAAATCAAATAATACACAAAAGATATATCATATCGATTCATATACTCATAATATTGCATCTTTCAATTCAGAATCTGTCATATCGGACTTCTTTGAGTTTATAAAACGTATGTGCCTTTTGCTATTGAATGTAAAAGATTTCATAATGTCTTTCAGCCAATGGCAGTCATGGAATTTAATGAAGATTGTATTAAAAATGTTTACATTTAATGTACAGTATACATTTCCAAGCAAGAAATATCACGAAAAGCTCGACTATGCTCGGGTATGAACTATATATATCAACTGAATCACTATCGACCATTAGGAGAACGACTTAACCTGCAAAATGAGTTAATATAAATGAGTTGAATAAAAACGAAGTAATTACAAAAAACGAAAGTTTTTTATGATGCTAAAAATTCGGCAGCGGAAACAGTGGTCTCAAACTTCAAGTTAAGTTTTTCTAGGCATGCCAAATTTTCTTTCAGGTTAGGGCTCATTTTATATGAAGTGCCTAGAGTATTAACACATACTCATAAATGTCTCTGCAGATAATTTTAAATTACAAAAATTAGGAAGATACATTCTCAAAAGTCTATATTCGTTGATTCTACTTTCCCGCACCCAAAACCACAAGATGACAAAGTGTGAGAAAGTTACACTTTGCATACCCAAATGTGTATGCAAAATCGAACTTTGCGCACTATAATAGGAAAACATTATTTCCCACACGATAAACAGTGCGAAAAATTCGAATCTCCCGCATACTATCAGGAGGGAGGAACATCGTTCGTTACTAGTGCGGGAAATGTACTATATAATATAATAATATTTCTCAAGTAATATTGACTCCTATCGTGACGGCGATTTTTAAATATATTTATCAAAAATAAATAAATTTCCTAGTCCAAATTAATTCTGAAAGTTAATAATAAATATTTAGTTCAGACATTTGTATAAATTCAAATTCAAAATATGACTGTTTGTAAAAGCGTATTTATTGTGTTTTTTTAACTTTAGACAGGACAAATATAAAAAAAACAATTAGTGAATACCAAACTAGTTAGATGTAACAAACGAACAGTTCCAGTTACGTCACTGGACAGCTTGATTAATACAATATCGATTATTACACATTGCACCACCATGATGTGGTTTATTGAAAACATGGTGTACCGTAAGAACTTTTCGTATTTCGAGTTTTAACTCGATCTTCGAGTGAATACAAAATCCGATATAATTTTTTTAATGTCAATCATCGTACTGGGTGACATGCAACTTTTATTTACAGTTTATTAAGACGACATTCAGCATTATGCCTTAAAACGATTCGGTTATACAATGAATAGTTGTTTCAGGTTATTTTTTTACGTATAACTTTTTATTCGATCAAAACCAATTAGGCATAATAATCAGCCACTTTAGTTAAATAATAAAAACTACTGTTTAGTTCTAGCAATTAGAAGTTTAGTTGTAGGAACCAACACTCTTTTCAGCGGTTAATCTCATATTTTACAATGAAAACCCCATGTATTATAGGAGATATTCATATTTTCTTGTTTATTAATAAATACTACTTGGAGCATTCAAGTACTAAATGAAAAATGTCGGTATTTTAATTGATGCAAAATATATTGCTGTCACTAATCTTGCTAAACGGGTCTGCGCCACTTATAAAAATTCTTTTTTTGTCATGTTTTTACTCTAAACTTACAGATAAATTATTTTACGAATGCAATTACCTTGTACAGTTACAATGGTGTCTTCTGGCGCTAGTAGTAACACAACTCCACTCAGCTTAATTGCGCCTCATTTCCTTCCCTTTTTTACGATCTTTCCAAAAGCCGTAAAACGCACTAATTGTAATTAGCGCGTACTCAGAAAATTTAATTAAGGAAATCGAAATATAGAAATTTTGAAAGTGGGACAACCGATTCCATTATTCGTATAGTTTCTAATATGCACGAATTGAATAAATATTTTCAATTGAATCGAATCGACACGATAGTAAATTAGGCTGACCTAACGGAAGAAAGCAGACTTCTGCTTCATTCTCGTTAAAGAGGATCAAAGAGGAGCTTTCCAATCGATTAGTCTTACACTCCTTTGAATCAGCGCGTGCCGGAGTAAAATATGGTAATTTCTCTCCCGGTTTTGTCGCAATAATAAGCTCGATTCGCCGTCCGTTCCTTTTCGATTCAAAGGCTAAAAGCGTCTCGGAGCCAAGAATAGAATATTGAAATCTGTCCAAGTCTGCCTGCTCCGTTCTTCTGTAATAATATTCATTCCCTTTCTGCGACGCATGAATAAAATGCGTGGCATCCTTTTTTCGGTGCGACACAATTGAGATTGGCTGCAGCCAAAAAAACAATGGCCTTCCAAAAATGTTCCAAAAGTATTTAATTTTTATACACTCCATTATTTTACGTAAGAAAAATGGTATTCATTAAACAAATTTTAAGAAATAAAACATTCTACGAATCAAAACATTAAGAACAAACGAGCTCTCTTGGGTTAAATTAGAAGAGGCGATATTCCACATACAATTTTATCTGAACATCTTTTCTGAAAAAAACTCGGTTTCATAAATTCTAACAATGGCAATGGTAAAGATGTTGGTACTCTATATTCGAAAATCTTTCAACTGTGTTAAAGTAAAAAAACATTGTTTGTGCTCCTAATCGCTGCAAAAGTTCAATAGGCACCAGACGATAAATTTTTAGAAGATAGTAACGGGACTCGTTGTTAGTTGAATTTCCAGAGTCGAGCTTGGTGAGTTTTACGTCTTTTTATGAGTGTCTGGTTGGATCGTAAAAGGGAGGGTAATCGGACGCAAGGAGTCTTTGCCAATTTATTGCTCCAACTGGAGAGTGACATGCGACGAATGAGGGCACGAATTTTTTAGGTTTTGAACGTAAGTTGCTGAAATGCGTCTGAGAAAAGTAAGTACGCTTTATACAATCAGCAAAGGGAGTCTTTCGAGTAAATACGAAAAGCGACAAAATTTTACTGGCGTGTACTAAGGCTGGGTAATATTTACTTCGCTCCGAAGAAATCAAATTAAGTAATTTTCAAACTTTAAGAAATTATAATAAAATACTACGAGAGATTCACATAAAATCAGAAATGATGAATTACGATCAGTTGCAAGTGTTATGGGAATACAAATCGAGACCTGGTTGTATGATGATTGTTATTAAAATAAATACATTTGTCACAGAAGATCTCACTAATTCTAACGTAAAAAAGCTCATTACTGTAATTAATACATTCAATCCTATTTCGTAATTTGTCTTTTCATAGAAGAAAGGCGGTTAACAGATGGTTTACTATCACTAAAATGAGACTGGCAACAATGCCTAGTTCATTCGAATATTAGGTTTATAGTCACATCGACTACGTAGCGGTTGATGTAATTTATTGAGACAACCTTTGTATTGGTTTATTTTCCTTATTATTTTTTAACAATTCTTCTATATTAGATTAAAATTTCTCATAATATTAACCTGTAGACTGCCGGGTATTGATAGAATTTATTCACCTTTAAAAATTCCAAAATGATGTGGCTATAGCTTAAAAATATCACACTCTGAATCTATATGTAGACTTCCCGGCGGTAAACGGTTGGAAATAATTCGACATCAATTTTCTCCTTTAAAATTAAACGAATTTGTTTGATATTTGTTACGCGGGGGTTTTCGGAGTCATTTTGAAAACTAACACCAGATTCGTAATCAGCGACCCCAAAAATCCCTAGATACCCATTCTCAAGAAAATAAAAAAAAATTAGAAAAATTCGCCTGCCATATTGAATCCGCCATTGTGAATTTTTGAAAACTATCACCAGATTCTTAATCAGCGACCAAAAAAACCTCAGGGTATTGATTTTTAGCAAATTCAGTGAATTATTTATTGAAATCTAGTACGTGTGCGCTGGAAGCAGTTGCACCGAATACGAAAATGATTTCCATATATTTCGCAATGTTCAAACATTTCACAACACTTTTCAACGTGTTTTAAATACATATTTGATTCCGTAAATCCAAAATGGCGGACGAAATTGTAAAACTGATATCCAAAAAAATTATGCCTATATTCTGCTGAATATTCAATGCGATAAATACGAATCTGGAATATCATTTTTAAAATGCCAAACTGGCGAAACCAAGCTGGTGAACCAAACATGTTTACTTGAGGGTTTAGTTCGCTGAATACTTACTGAATTTAGATTTTCAAACTTTTAATTTTCATAATCGCCGCAGATTTATATTCAGCAGTCCTAAAAATGTCGAGTAAATGTTTTTATGGATATTTGCAAACGTTTACAAGTTTTTATTCGCCATATTGGATCAATCACGTTAGATTTTAAAACTTTGTTACCAGATTTATATTAAAAATCCCATTATATGATTCAAGGGCTTTAATAATTTGTCTATTATGTGGACAGAGCATCAAAAAATATTATGGATTTTTCAGCAGTGAAAACAAGTATAAAAAATTACGCTAAAGTTTATATTGACATTTAAAAACAATTTTGGAGAAATTGGCATTACCTGCATAAACAAAATGCGATTCCCATCGAGTGCTTGTGACTGGCCCACTTGTAAAAGAACTGGAGGGCATTCGTACACTCGTTTCGAGCGCATGTGGAGTGCTCGCATTGTTTAAGGACCGGCTGCAGAAGCTCCTTGCAATCAGGATCGTTCCTATAACAAAGGAATTTAATGAACTATGTGATGATGGTATATTGAAACATTAACACGTATGCTATTTTTTATAGTGTTACAATATTTCACAGCAATGTCTCTTACTTTGTCCCTGGTAGAAAATAAACGTGGCGCTAGTTGGCGCCTCAAATATTTTCTGCTAGGGATCGCTTGCACTGTTAATTCATTGATGTGCTTTATTAATAATAAATAATGTACTATCATAACATTGATTTTTACATATAAATATTATAAACTCATTAGAAGATGACCTCTCCACTCAACATAATATTTCCTCAAATTTACTATTGATTTTAGATTTTAGATCATCTACAAGACCATTGTTTCTAACAGAAGTAGCTAAGATCATATATTACATTTTTACTATTCAGGCGGGTTATAATATTTTGCATTTGTTGGTGCGAAATATTATCAAGATTATTGAAAGTGATATCTACTCTCGAAAGTGACATAGATCCTAAAAAACATAATGATTGTTACCAACATTTGTTCAGGTTTCTATTTGAAAATTTGAAGAAGGAATATACATGATTAAAATTTCACGGTTTGTAAAGTAACTTCGGCTACTATTAGACTAAAGACTTTTAGAGAGCATTTATAGTTAGACTTTCTAGTTAATCTGATTAGAATTCCGAAAGAAATTGAGCTAATAATAATTTTAGATCGCAGTTATTAAGGATCAATCGTAAAATAAGCTTCGATAGAACTCATGACAATTTCCCTTGTGCCTGAAAGAGTATAATTGTTTTCCACTGGTACTTGTTAGTCCAACATTTTTCTAGAACCCATGGATTATAGTTTGAAGCGACAAAATTATAAAATGAAAATACTTATCATGAAAGGTATAAGTTTTTGCATACATATTTAATAAATCTACTCATTTTTATATGGTAAGTTTTAATATCTCATTCATATATCAAACAAATATTCTCAATGTAGTTAGTGCAGTGAACAACTGGACCTTTCCTTACATACTGTCACTACTACCAGTAAAAAAGAATAATACGTACTTAAGGTTATCACTTTAGTAATAATATGAGTTTATATGATTAGTAATTAAACAAGCTAGTTTCGTTTTTTTTTTGTATATGCAGGTGTAATATAATAATTGTAACAGTCATTACTACACTATGAATAGATATTAAAGAATAATTTATCTTGAGTAATAAACCTAAAGTTAGCTTAAGTAAGTGACTTGCTATTTTTTTTATTGCAATAATCAATTATTTTATTCTGCATGAAAATGGTCCAATATCGCAGTAATGATAATTGAAATTATATTATGCTGATTTGTAATTGTTTATGATTGGATAGATTAATCAAATTTTCATTAAAAAAAATAATTTCCATAGCATTAAATGTGCAATTTCACTCACATGTTTTTCTGGTTTTATTTATCCTCATTTCATGGTTAATATTGAAAAGAATTACATTCAGATAATCCACTACCATAACTGTACGGAAGCTTGCGATAAGGTTAACTGAGGTTACTGTACCGTTGACAATCTTACGGTAATTTTACTTAACTTTGACATACGATTTTGAGAGTTTTGGATAATTATACACCAATTAATAAAACTACTGTAAATGTTGATCACACATAGTCACTTTCTGTAATTTTATCTCAAATATCAAATTCGTCTCTACTAAATTTTTCATGTGCAGACATTATACACTTCAGACACGTTTTTGAGAGCAAACGTTTTAAAATATCTGTCTTTGATGCAAAGTGACTAAAAAATTGAGACGTTATTTCCGCGTATCGATCCTAAATACGATACATAATAAAGTATCTTGATTTAAGTTATTTTAAGACATATCCTATTGAGCTAGCAATTCGAAGAGATATAATTATTCGACTAAAATCTGATTTACTTGTTCTGTTTTCAAAACTTTCGACTTTTAATAATTTAATGCTGATTAATTAGTAATTTGCGCAATCAACGAAAGAACAGTGTAATAAAATAAAATAATTTTGTTACAAATGAATGAAGTAGACAGATTTTTACCCGATAAATGAGCGACATGAAAATAGTCCTTATCAACGACTTTATGTAATGAACGACTTTAAATTAAACAAGAAGATAACCTACCATTACTACTTGATATTGTTTAGCATAGCAGATGTAATGTGGTTGATGAATTTTTTTTTAAATTAATAAGATTTATTTCAAATTTGACACGCAATAGTTTTTCAAGCCAAAGATTACGAATCGTACACTCAATCAATCATACCATAATCACACTGACAATCTAGGGGTTATTTCATATGACTTCTAAAATGACTAATCGTATTATTTGATATATTAAAATGTCTAGTCGTTCTGTAAACAAGAACACGCTTCTGGCAAAATTTTTAGGTTCAATATCTAACGTCATGCCGGCATGACAGAAGGTACTAACGTCTTTACCACTTAATTATAACAAGCGGTTCCTATGTATTTAAAATAATTCCATTAACCATATTGCATTCACTGTTCTGAATTTCAAAAGTCTTTTATTTGCAACCAACGAACCTCAAAACCTCCAGACACGAAATTGTAGGCGAACTCAACAACATTTATAAAATTGTTTCTCCATATCGAATTCGCCATTTTATATTTTTAAAAACTGACGCTAGATTCTTAATCAGGGACCCAAAATAACTCAAGTACCAAATTCAAGCAAAAAGGATCAATTTTTAAAACATCTGCCATTTTTAATCCGCCATATTCTGTCCGCCATTTTGAATGTGAAAAATCTATTCAATTTAAATCAGAATCCACGGTCCGACTTTCAAAATTAGCTTACGTCATTCTAGTATCTCACAAAATGTACCAAAGAAGATTTTTTTGTTGAGGTTATAAAGAGAAAAGAAAAAAAACTTATGAATTCTGACTCCGGATTCGGATACAGCGACCCAAAATATGTGAGAAATGATCAGTCTGGTTCGTTGGACAACGAATTAACCTAATTGCTTAATTATAAATAAATTTTCGCAGAATTATGCAGAAGATGTAAAACAGTGAAAGATGATATTTTTGATTATTTTTATGAAACGGTAAAAGTATTACATATACTTTTATACAAAAAGCCATTATACACGACGTTCACCATAACTGACATATGTATACAAACGGAATCACATTGTACTTGTGAGAAAAAAATTTCGGGCGGATACAATTCAGACCAAAAAATATGCAACATTGTATTGCGTGCCGCGGCGCGCAGCGCACAGTTCAGCACAGTGGTTTGCGCTCTTCCAAAAATCATATCTCAAATACGAAAAGAGACTCCAGAGTTTGTTTGTAATGAAACGTGAAATCAATTATTTTAACATGCTATATGAAATTAAAAAAAAAACACGAGCTCAATTAAAAAATGTAAGTCGAAAAATGTCTGGTTAATTTTTTGGCAAAATACAAAATTTTATAAATTTTCTTATCTTTTACACAAAATACTTTATTATATGTAAAAAAATGCACATGGTATAATTTAAATACGGTAAACCCATTAACGCCGAAGATCGCCGATATTTTAACGTATTTTCGAGGCCCGATATTCCAATTATAGCATATGAATATTTAAAGAAACCATATGTTTTCTAGTATTTTTGGATGTGCTCTTGCAGAATCCGAGCTCAAAATTCAATTTTATTGCATAGAAAATTAAATATGGTGGTTTTTATATTAAAAAGTAAGGAAAAAATAGCAAAAATATTTTTTCATCATTTTTTTTTACTATGAAACCCCGATAAAATGGCTGAAGTTCTTCAACCATCGGTGCTGATTACGATTTGATATCAAATGTACAAAATTCAAAATGGTGGATCCAATATGGCGGACAAATTTTGTAAAAAGCATTCGATTCTGTTTGAAAATTATTACGGGAGGGGGGGGGGTCGCCAAATGGGATACCAATTTGTGATCAGATTTAAATTTCTCAGCAGATTTTCTAGACTTGAAGCAGTAGGTAACTTGTATCGGATGATAAATGAATATGAACCTAAATGATTCTTCTGTTCTACTCCTTCATTTTGCTACAGATTTTAAATTAGCAGTATATAAAAGCTCATTGTAGTACATTCTACATTTTGCGTGATCCAGAGACAACGACGTGGACGTAGTAGAATTTTGCCTCCATCGGGGTGCTTGTTTTGAGTGAGTCCCCTTGCCTCTCACTTTTCCGGGAACTAGATTAGGTTAGTCCTCTTACCTGCCCGTGAAACCCTACTTGTGACTTTTTTCCGTGCATTTCTTACACAAGTATAGTTTGCAGTTGTTGCAGAAATTATTCGTTCTTATTGGACAATTTGAACAGCGTCTTTGTTTGTTTTCTTTACATATCTCATGTCACTTATCTCTTTTAGCCTGACCCTTTTGTATGTAGGTTTTAGCAATGGAAACGGCAAATTCTTCTGTTCCAACTTTATTATTTCCATCTCGGGCAGCATTGTATATTGTCACAGAATTTACAACAGCAGCTTGTATTAGTCGAATAAAAACAATCCACGTCCACTTTTTTGAACGGATACTTGGTAGCACATTATTACAGTGTCCGTCGTGCAGATCCACCCCACCCATGAATTTATTATAGAGATGAAATGCTTGTGGAAAAGGTATATCAATTTTTTGTCGTTCGTCTGAACTATAACGTCTTGAGGGCAATAATGGAGTTACGCCTACAGCTGTTGAAGCTATCGATACGGGTTTTGAATCTACTACAGTGATATAGTTGATTCCGCTGGTTTGTGCATGCTTTACAGCGTACGAACGTAAACCTAACTTTTTTAAATGAACGATCAAATCGAAGTTAGTAAAAAAATTATCAAAATACACATGAAACTGAGATACTTTTCCTGGAGCGGTTGCTTTAAAAAAGGGTTCCAATAAATTCATTACCGCACGAGAACCTAATGCACATTTAGCCAATTTTTCTCCATTTGATGAATTTTTCCCACAATATAATTCGAGATTTAACATGTATCCATCAGCTGTGCAAAGGCCCCAGAATTTTAAACCAAATCGTATGGGTTTCCCTCGAATAAATTGCTTCAATGAAGTCCTTGCATATGATTTGGCCATAATTTCATCAATAGATAAACCCGTCCTCCAAAATCCAAACTTTTGAATATTACACTGAAATTGCTTTAGTAAAGCACGAACGCGCCACGCTTTGTCATCTGGATTTTGGTCTTTAGACTTGGAGTATTTCAAGTTAGATTTAATTTCTTCGAATTTATCACGTGACATTGCAGACGAGACAACTTGGCATGCTAAAAATGGATCTGTTGACCAATAGTCTCTTTGTGATTTTCTTTTGTTGAACGAACTAAGAACGATGATTCCTATAAACGTATTGAGTTCATCCAATCGTAAATCAAACTTGTTTTCTTTACATGCCTCAATGATGTATTTTTTCATTTCGATGGAGAAAAAATAATCAAACAAAGCACAGGCTCACTTTTCCGTATAAGTGTTTTCGTGGATTCAGATAATAATACTTTATCCTCAACGCTATTAAAACATACTTTTTCACCATCTATCCAATTGAATCCGTAATTTTCTTCCAATTTTTTCTGATCATTTATATAACTTTTGGAAGCTTCCTTGTACGTAATTTTTAATAATTCTTCTGATTCCATATCAGAGTCAGAATCATCGCCGGAGCAACCAGAATCGTCTGCATTAGGTAAAGCAATTATTTTATCATAATTTTCATTTGAAGTATCATGCTCATACTCTACATGAGGTGAAACAGATCGTGGACGTTTTCGGGACATGACTGTTTAAAAAGTGATATCTGTTCCTTAAAAAAAAGTTAGAATTGCAGAATATCATAGTTTTCAATAACAAACTCAAGGAACAGTGAGATAATTCGGGGATCTGAAGGTGTTAAAGGTTATGGAATATTATAGCGTAAGAACTGATCTTCGGAATTCGAAATAAGACATTCAATACTTCAACGTAAATATTCATATATAAATACTTTAGATGAAATTTATGATATAATGGTTTTACCTAATGCAGATGATTGTGGTTGCTCCGGCGATGATTCCGACTCTGATACTGAATCAGAAGAATTATTATTGCGGGACCAAAAAACACCCCAGTAATAATTCTCAAGCGGAATAGAACGCTTTTTCAAAAATTTGTCCACCATTTTGGATCCGCCATTTTGAATTTTGTAAATTTGATATCAAATTCGTAATTAGCGACCCTAAAAACTCCCCGGTAATAATTTTCATACAGAATCGAACGCTTTTTACAAAATTTGTGCGCCATATTGGATCCGCCATTTTGAATTTTGTAAATCTAATATCAAATTCATAATCAGCGACCCCAAAAACCCCTTTATAGAAAATTGTACATAAATCGTCTGTACTATACATTTTTTACAGTGTTTTAGAAATGTTGACAGTACAGCGAGGGGGTTAACCCGTCATTATGAAATAAAAATGGCGATTATCGCTATTTAGAAAAATATTCTGTTGAACTTCAACTATTTTATGCACCGATGGTTGAAGAACTTTAGCCATTTTATCGTGATTTCATTGTAAAAAAAAATGATGAAAAAATATTTTTGCAATTTTTTCCCTATTTTTTAATATAAAAACCACCATATTTAATTTTCTATGCAATAAAATTGAATTTTGAGCTCGGATTCTGAAAGACCACATCCAAAAATACTAGAAAACATATGGTTTCTTTAAATATTTATATGCTATAATTGGAATATCGGGCCTCGAAAATAAGTCAAAATATCGGCGATCTTCGGCGTTAATGGGTTAAGAAAATTAGATATCTCAATTTTATGAAATTAAAAAAAAAATTTACGACGATATTTTTCACACCTACCCCTGTAAAATATTTCATTTTCGTCGAATTCTGCGACCCACTACAACTTTGATATTGTTGACGTGGAATGACCCAGACAGTACACAATCAGTGCAATTGCAAAATATGACACTGCGTTGCGGTACGTCAATTTCTAAAGGTTCCGCGGAATTACTCATATAAACAAAACTCTTAATTTGTATTCTGAGAGATCAAATCTATTTAAAAACAAAATTTCAGCAGAGCCATTTAATACTTTTGTAACATACTGTTGATTCATATAGTTGAAATCTGTTTTGCGGCCAAACGGTTAAAGGCATTGTAATAACATCGCGTGAAATTAACAGGTGGTGTGTAATTCCATAAATTGCGGGATCCGACGTCTCTGACCAATTGCTGCAAGTGGATACCTATCAATTACGATCATCTACTCAGTTGAGCACTTCCTTTATGCGGATATTGATTGTCCTCTAACTCCAGTATCTTCGGACTCTGACTTTCAAGTTTTGAATAAACAATATAATAAATACACACTGTGCAGTACAAAGCATTTTACTCGACACTGTGATTCGATTAACGCAGAATGAGATTCGTTGCGCGCAGGTGACAAAACACTGGCCGACGCCTGTTGGAGTCAGGCCAAAGTGAAAAGTGCGCATACGTGCTGCGGTAACATTTCCCCCTAGAAAGTTTGAACAAAGTTCCAAACAAAATCTATACACTGAGTTTCGCAATAGTTTTTCTAACTACACCTGCCTCCGGTTTTGTCTGGACTGTCAAATACACCCATGAACATTGAATCCTCTCCGGTCCTTTATTTCGGTTGTTAGAGGTAAAGGAGTGCAAGCTGCGTTGGTAATCCCTGCTTTTTTAAAGGCGATAAGAAAGCGAAAAATAACGAATTCTATAGAGATATATTTTTAGGTTATATTTTGAAATTGCATCTTTTGTAGAACTTCCGCATAATAGAGTGTATCAAAATGAAGCGTGTCGTTTACACTTTATAATACAATGTCGTTTAATGAAGGTCAGGTTGGATCATCATCGGGACTGCTCGTGGTCACTAATGACGTTCTACGTACATCAAACTCATCGTCATTTTCAGTCCTGGAGTACGTCGTTCGGGTGTTAGTCGCTCCAGGCACGCTTCAAGCCGTAAAATCGGATGTCACCACTGGTTAAGAGCAACGTGCGTGTTGCGGGAACGGTGGTTTAGGGACGTGTCAAAGTGAGCGATGACGACAAGATATCACCCGGGTTTAGATGCTAGTAAAATTTGCTCAACTCTCGGATACATGACGCTAATCGTGAGTCTCAATTACAATTTCACCGCAATTTGTAATGTCAGTTTTTATCTGATCTTTGAGACCGATGGAGCGTAAAAAATCTTGTAAGTATGATCCCACATCATTGTTATTTTGGTAAAGCAAAATCTTCTTCGTCCCTATCATTCATATTTAATCATAAATTAACAAAAGTTGAACAACTTTCTTCGGTCGTACAGGTGTATCTTGTTTCAATCAGAAACCATCTACAATAAAAAAATAGTTAAAGTTTCATAGCACAAGTCACCATGTGCGCAGTTAAAAAATGTGCATTACATTTCATGATGACATTTGCACAGTACATACAATATCCTCTTTGAATAATTTGATCAACATGGCTATAAGAATATGATATCGATAATTTTTCTTTTTTAACGGAATGCACTGGCAAATCTCGAAATGCTAAAATCGATTGAAATAGAACCGCGAAAGTGAACACGATATTTTTCGATGAATCAAAGAGCATAAACAGCCTCGTGCGAGCTTGGACGCACACATACTATTAGCCTCGAGAGAAACGACTTCGAAATGCCCGTGGATTGTGATAGGAGAAATAATGGCCACGCTCTTTGTGCTCGGAGTGCCTGATATGCTTCGTGTTCTCTCATATTTCAAAATTTACGATTCGCCTTGCAAAGTGAAAAATGTAACGCTTTTCCCTAACTAAGAAATACTTATCGTAACTCCTTGCGAAGACTCTTTTCCGGTTATAACCGTACCCTTCTTATTGCGGTATTATTGGCTCAATACTTCCACTATAAATTTCTTCTTAAATTACATTTATAACGGAATTATCTCGAGTAATTAAGTTCTGATGAACCAGTGCAAAACGAGATCTGTTGATTGTTATGAGAAAATCTGGATTCATTGAAACTAGTTAAATTCTTAGTTATGACTATATTTTAGAAGAAATTCCTTTATAAATATATGACGAATTTTATGAAGGTATTATTTGCACTTATTTGTACAATCTAACTCGTTGATTTAAGCAAGTTTAACAAATTCCGTTTAGAGAAATGAAGTTAGAATTTTCATCGGGTATATTATTTGTTAATAATTATTTAAGCTAACCGTGGGCGGGGTACTTTTCGAATCCGCCGTATTCATTAGGTACACATCGAGTTTTTATCGTAAATAGGCTAATAGAAGCATCACAAAAGCATCACAAATAGGAGTGTTATCAATCACAGTATTGATCAATAAATAGAAAATATCGGTTATTTTTTAGAACTTATAATATAGGTTATTAGCCCAGAAAACAGCTGAAATTTGTATCTTGGAGGTTTTTGGGATCGGGAATGACTTTTGAAAATCTGAGAACAGATTCGTAATCATCGGCCTCGATAATCTCTAAATACAATATTTTATAAAAATTGGCTTTTCTTACTAATTTCTTTTAAAGTTATATTTTTTAGAATTTGATTACTGATTTTATCAAACTTATTAAATATATTTACCAATTTCATGTCATTTTAGATTCTGCAGCATGTTACTATACTAGAATTACAAACTAAAAACAAAAAAAAAATCTAATTAAAAGTGGCTTAAACTGGAAAAAATGATACAAATGTAAATGAAGTTTTCTACCGTAATAAGGTTTGAAACTACTTCAATATGCGTTACATTATTTGTTATGAAAAGGGCTTTTTTGCATATGTCAGAGATGAAATATGAAAGTGAAATAATCCGTTACATTTTTATCAAACCTAGTCGCCCGGTGCAGTTCAATGGAATAAATAACCAAATTTTGGTTGATTATAAATCAATACTCAAATTCGATACAGGGTAATACTTAATTACATTAGGTTAACGTTAAGATTTTGATTTCGTGGATTGAAATTAGTTAAATTTTAATTGATTTTTAAAAATTGTAAATTAAATTTAAATAGATTTTTAATCGTATATTGATTCAGTTTTACTGGTACAAATCACTTTTTGCGTTGTAGAAGCATAATTACTTCACGGGTCACTATTTTCGCGATCAAATTCATGTTCAACACAACAAAAAATACATTAGACTATAACGGTGTCAACTTGATATTAATCATATGTTTTTATCTTATAACCCTTTAACACTAAAAAACGTGTTTTTGAGGTTGTCCCTGAAAATGGCTCCATATTTTTTATTGCAGATACGAGTTTAGCAGGTGAAAATACGTCGGAATAGTTGGGTCCCACACTTAGCACAACACACATTTTTTGGTGGGTTTGTGTAAGTAATGATACAGAATTTTCACTTAAATTTTGCGCTTCTGTGATAACAAAAAAGTATGAGTAACGATGGGCGCTCAATTTTTTTTGGTTTCTAATACTCCATCGACTGGTAAAATCCTTAAACTAAGAACGTGTAAGCAATACAAAAATTTGATGAATCCGTCCGGAATTAAGGCTTATTTTTCATGGAATTTGACATATAAAGAAAGAATATTTAAATAACAATTGTATTTCATGATCCCGAATAGGTTCAAAACTGATATTTCCTTATGAATTATAAACAGTTCATAGCAGTCGTTCTCTAAATGAACTAAAATTAGACTAGATGAATATTAAGTCTCACAGAGTGCTGAATTTATGATTTAGCGAATGAAAAACCTTCTGCTCCCATGCAGCAATATCTAAAATTTATAGTTGGATAGTGCATATAATAATAATTAAAGGCGTGTTAGCTTTTGCGTTATAAATTGCACATTTTTCCATTCGCGAATTATTTCTCTGTTCTTCGAAAGCGGGCAATTAGGTCGTTTATCAAGTGGCCAGATAATCGGGTAATAAAATTGCAGTTCGCGCGGAAACGTCGACTTTCCTAATGAAACTATTCAGTCAGCTGGGATATTACGGGTGCGTGCATTACCCCTATTTGCCCTATGCGTGGGGTAATAACGTGCGTGAATAGAGGCGACGACGCTCGGTCGGGTCCGCGGAAAATAATAGGCGCTAGCAAGAATTTCAACCGCACAAATATGTAAGGTAAATGATGTGCTACATCGTATGTACAGGCGCAAATATCCACGTACGGTTCAAGTACGCGTGTTTAATCGACCCATAACCGGGTCAGCACTACATCGCTGCCCGCTAAAAGCTGTAACTGCTCTCCGCTCATTGCATACGCCAGATTCCGGAATGATTTTACTCCGGGTCACGTATTACGTCAATTGTTTCGCTCGCGGTGCCATGATTTTATATACACATAATTCTGGACGTTCGACGCTTTTTGCGTGAAAATTACTCTCGTCGTTAATGTCACATTTATATTTAATTTATCAAGTTATATGTCGAAGCTTTCATTTGAGATTAATGTGCCTGAAGAATTTTACGTGTTGAAGACGGAAATTCAATTTTCTGCTCTTGTTGAGTAAAAGTCGTACTTCTTCGAGTGGACGGAAATATTGAAGTACTCCTGCTATATTGTCGTTCATTTCTCGTTTACTATTGTGCTATTTTAAAAAAGTGCATTCTTTTCAAAGTTTTCAAAATTAAAGTTAAAAAATTCTTTGACAATTAATGTATAGGGTTTTGTTTTTTACCTTTGTATTAAACGAAATTTTTGCATTGCTTGGTGTATGAATTCACTCTTCATAAAGTGAAATTGGAATCATTATTACGGATTCGGTTTTCATTCCTTTGATAATTCGATTTCTCTTGTTCCTACCCTTGTAGAAACTTCGCCTAAATATGGGCTAGTTTTTGGGTAATAAACTTGTATATATATACTAACCATTTTTCAGCTAATAAATATGGCTCGTCTTCCATACAAAATGAATTAATTTCTTAGGTGGTGTTTGAATTCATTTTCTAGATAAATTTTGAACAGTTTTGGCTCTGTTACTGCGTAGAATCACGCAAAATATTTAAAAGGAATTACCTAATCGTTTTGACCAGGTTCAAGCCCATATTTAGGTAATATTATGTAGTTGTTTTTTTTTTAATATAAAAGTTATCTAGACACCTTTTACGCAGTTCTATCAAGTTTTTATGCTTTTTTTTAAGTAGAACTTTTCTAAGCATAAATGTTATTAGGAAAACCGTATTTTGCACGATATGATTATATTCAAATGAACTTCGTTGATCAATTTTATTATGATTATAATCACCACCATCACTAGTGTTTTTCTTATTTTCGTTTATGTGGTCAGCACGGGCAGATAGTTTTTCTTCATAAGTTTTACTCGATTGCAACAAGATTGGACATCATAATTTTATAAACTTCGACGGCTTCATCTCCCTCGGGGCAAAAAACATCAATTGTAAGCAGTCAGGAAGAAGTGTCCTTATCGAAAAATTCACGACAGGGGGGGGGGTGGGAAGAGGGGGTGGTTCTACAAGATCTCATGTTCATGTTTTACACTTTTTCACGAGGAAACCCAATGACGGTATTTTTTATAAGGAACAAATTTTGTTAAACGGATTTACCTTTTCTTTTAATATTTCATATTGGGCTTCGGAGATGCTACTATATTACATACGGAGAAGTAAGAAAAAGTGATTCAAAATAACACCAAAAAGCTAAAAGGCGTTTAAGTGCTAGAAAATGTTCTGCACAATCGAAAAATATTCAAATGTTTCGTCCAAATCTACAAAGCTTAATATTTCTTTTTTGATTAGATTTTTGGATGACTAATTACGAATCGATTAACAGTTGTTAAAATCAAAAATAGGGTATCCGATGTGGTGGAAAAAATTCAACATTTTTGTCAAAATTACGATACTTTGAATTTATTTCTTTTTATTCGATGAGTACACATTCCTTGACGGGGTTTCAAAACACAAAAAGGGGATACAATATATGGTTGACAAAGATTCCAGCTTTTTATCAAAATATACGGAACAAAAAATTTAAACTATTATTTTGTGGTGGATGACTATTAATGCACCCATGGTTTTCAAAATTGACGAGGATTACATAGGGGACACATGCAAAACTGTAGTAAAATTAGGTTAGGTAAAAAGTTCCAGAATTATGTTGCGTACTAAGTTACACGAATTAACGAATCAGTTAATGAAAATGGATCAGGTGTCGTGTTTTCTTTGTCTCGAGGTTCTCGTTCTCCTGCCAACACGCAGTCACGAAAAGTCATAAAAATGTTAACAAATATTAATAAAAGTTAACATTTCGATAAGTTTTCGTGACAGTGTATTTGCTGGGTGAATATATGGTATGACTTAAGGTTATGTTCTACCTTTCCGTCTTAATTTCATAGATAATTATAATTTCTAGTAGACACCAAATAATATGTCTTGCAGTTTTAAACATTTGTCTTTTAAGAGGTCTAAATGAATACACTTCTGAATCAAGTCGGTTCTAAAAAGCTTCGTGTTTTCGATTCAAAAATTCAAAAGATTTTTGCAGTGTAGTAGGTACAGAATTTATTCGTAAACAAAAATAGTACTGTTTCCTAAACTTTCTAAAACTGCACTTTTTATATACTATAGTTGAGGCATGGAAAACGGTGCAAAATAGATCAAAATTGAATTCAACCTTTTAGGAACCAACTAGCAATTTTCTTCAAAAAAGGCAGTCAGAGCCCGAGTTTAATGTCAATTAAAGCCGATAGCAAAGATCATATTTGCGTGAAATAAATAGGTCTATAAACAAAAAAATTCATAATTTCTGGTCCCGCAAATTTTGACAAAAATATTGTTGAATTCACAATTTTGAATTTCATAAATTTTGGCAACAAATTTTGATATTTCCCTTCCACGGGTCATTTCCACCACTTTAAACATGAAATCATACTTTTATAAGTGTGGCAGTTCACTTTTTTAAGCGCAAGATTCCACTAGTTAAAAGTATATAATGAACTAGAATGCTTGATTTGTTTTATGAAAGAGTGAATTTTCCTCCTATTGAAGTGATATTTCACAACTTTGAAAGTAGCATTTAACTCGCTGAGAGTGCACTTGATCGGAACCCCAAGCAGCAATTTTAGTCATCTCTACCAAGTCGAACAGAGAAACTTCTAACAACGTAAAATTTTCTACTTTTCAAACTGAAAATCTCTTTGGATGTTAAATAGAATTTCAGGTTTAGAATACAGCAACGTTAATATAACCTATAAAAATATTCGGTACGTACTGTTCAATTGTACCAACAAATGTCTTTATCATCTATTGACAAGTATTAGGTTAATATCAAATTATATGATTTTCAGGAATCACTTTATTTCCACCATAAGTGCAAAATACATTAATCAGTGCAGATTTTAACTAATAATTATTTTTCTTCTTTATTAATTTCCAAGCGTTAAGTATTGTAGTAGCAGTAAACAAAATTATTTAAAATTCCAATCCTAACACATTCTTTAAAATAAAATCTATATTGACTCAAAACTGTAGATTATACGCATAAATTGTCCTATAATGAAAGCGGTAAAGAATCAAATTTTTAGTACAAATGGGCTAAGACCAACCGTGTAGATAATGAATCCATAATGATACGAGATTAAAACGTGAAATTTATTTCATGAAGTATCTAAATCACGATCCGCTCTCAAAATTGCTCCTTCTGTGCTTAAATTTAAATAATATTTCACTAAATGGCTATCAAATAAATTAATATATTCTCACTTTAATGGAAAAGGCTCTGTCTCTAATTTAAAATAAGAAGGCATTATCCCAGGGCTTTAGGTAAGCAGGGCCTTATTCGTTTATTCACTTTTTGCTCTCCAATTTAAGTTTGCAACATAAAGAATATTTCGAATCATTCATAAATATTATAAAAAAATAGTAACGCACTCTCTCTATTCAAAACAGTGAAAACTAACCATTTGAATCAAAGAATGAATATGCACTACTGGATCAGTTTAATTTCAATGTTACTGATTCAAGCAGTGAATGAATGTTATTGTCTCATAAAGCAACTTATTTTCACTGACTAAAATTGTGAAATTTCACTTAATTCACTGTGACAATCACTATTCAGTGAGAAACAGTGAATTTTTACTGTTTCAAATTTAGAGAGTAGTATTGAAAACACGTCTAATGACTAATTTCCCGATTATTATAATATAATATTAATTTTAATGTCATAATTATAATATGAATATTTCCATGATACGTAATTTGATTACTGTTTCTTGCTGTACAATTTTGTCAATAGAATTCCAGGGAAAAAGGTCAATAAGCGAATAACGCCTTACTTACATGAAGTCCTGAGATAGTGCTTTCTTAGATTCAAATATCAAGATTGAGTCTTCTTTAACCGAATTTATTAGATACTGCCTTTTTGATTTCAAGATTTTTATTTTTAATAATAAAAATAACAAAAAGTGAAGCGGACGAGTACCGATACTCGTTATTGATATTGGGATATCTTAGCCCGTTTCATCGTAAACTACTTCATGAACATTAATTTAATCTGTTGGATACTTTATTGTCTGAAGATTTTATAGCCTGCGACATTGTATTATCTGAACCCGTCATCAGCTGGAAATTTTCCGTGTAGTTAGATATTTCTTTTAGCAGAGGGCTACTAGATTTTATTAGGCGCGATATGACATTTGGAAGTTTAACAACATTGAAGGTCATTATAACGACCATTTCGTTAATATCGGTTATATCCG